>JAWWEU010000081.1:45975088-45985737 GCA_035583155.1 Acropternis orthonyx | reverse complement strand
ACACACACACACACACACACACACACACACACACAAATGTCACAAGCAGGCAAAGAGGCTGGAACGCCATGAGGAAGCTGTCACTAGGCACAGCAAAGAACTCGGTATCAGATGGATCAGGGGAGTTCCCATCAACAGAGGAAAACTCATCACATTTTAAAAGGTTCATCTTTTCAGTCTGTATGAATTCTTCTGATTTTGACATCCTTATTTTTTCAAATAGTTAATACTGGAGTTCAGCAGAATCAAAGAACTCTGGAAATTCCAGACAGCAGAAAAGCACTGCAACACAAAGATTGGTGTCAAATAACTGTTACTTTTCGCTGTATTAGAGCAAATAATTCCAGGTATAACTCATGCTGCAACCATATACTTAACATTCATACTGCAGTGGCAATAGAAATATAGATTGCACATATAAAAGGACTGTTCCAGCTTAAATTCCGGCTTGGTACATGAAATAATCATATGCATAAATCCATTCCTACTCAGGATAGCAGTTCATTGATACTTAAACACATTCTGGAAAACCACTGACTTCAGTGGTCTGAACGTAACAATTATCACATTAAAACAGGTGACTAATGAATGGGGTACACATGGGGCTATTTCCATCACAAAAGGTATCCCAATAGCTTCAGTGGTTTAAATGCCAGTATGAAAGGAGATAGTTGAAAAATCTGGACTCCATTAATTTGCATAATAAATATTAGACTATAAAATGGGATTTTCTCATAATTATTAGCCAATAAAAAGCTACTTGGTCTCTTTTTGCAGCTGCTCCTATTTTAAACATCTGGAGTAATAGTTGAAAATGTATTCAAAATGTTTATAACTGCAGCAGAAATCACTGGATCAATGTAACAATTTTCAGAAAAGCTCTCTCTGCAAGGCTAACAGAATTATACCAATGACAAAATGCAGTCAGTTCAGGATTATCTCATTTGGTTGGAATGAAGAATATCCAGTACACTGACATCCAATAAAATATATAAACTAGTAAAATATCATTCAACCTGACCAAAATCTGTACTTAATTTTGTGAAATGTGATGACATAAGAATTAGATAAGACTTGAAGAAAGCTACTTCTACTGTATTCCAGTTCATCAAAAATACATTGAGCAAACTTGAGGCAAGAGGCTGAAAGCCCCAGCATTTCTCTTATACAGAGGGAACTCCAGTTCACTTGTCACTCAAATTACATTGTCAAACATGAAGGAAAGCATAAGCTGTTTTAGAACATGTTACAGAGATGTGGCCACTATCTCTGGGAGGTACAGGGCATGGACAGATCTTTTTGAGCAAACTGGCAGTCCAACTCATTCATTCTTTCCTTGTTATTAAAAACCAATACAGCCCTTTGTGAACTCTTTTATTAACTCTTTAACTCATAGGAGGGACATAGCCACAGTCATGTAAAGGGAATACAGCTAAGAAGGGGTGCTATAACTTCCCCCTCATCTGACATATAAACTGTGCCACAAGATGCTAAACCTGAGCTCTGATGACTTTTCCAAGTACTTCCCTTTTCTCAGTATGACTGTGAACCCCTAAAAAATAAAACAACGTCTAACTGAAGCAAAGACAATACAGGCAACAAAAAGATCGGCAAATGATCAGCAGAAGGAAGGAGAAGTCTCTGAGTCCATCCAAATAACTTGAAGACCCAGTTCCCCTCTCTATTCACCTCAATTTCTTCCAACCAACGACCCAAACACAGAATTTTGCTTAAATGAGGAATTCCACAGCCTATAATATAGTCTTCCTTTTAGCCTCCTTAAACACACAGGAAATGCAGGACGGTTGGTTGAACACACATAAAAATCAAACAACGCACCCACAACAATGAGAAAAGCTAAAATTGTATCCGCCCGATCCAATGCAAATCATGTACCAACAATTATAAAGACAGTTAATTTATCTGAGCATATCTAACTTACACTGGGAAAATTTCAAGACAAATTTTAAATTGTCAGTTTTGTCCCTTGCAGTAATAGAATTGTCAAGGAACACACAGAACTTACAGGCCAATCTCAAGCACACGTCCTCTTGCAAGAGGCTACAGCATCAAGTAATATTTTGACTACCCAGCATTTCCTGAACGAATGGGAACATAAGACCTTTTTACTGTCTAAACTCATAAATATGAGAATACATAAAGTTGGTGATAGTATAGCTTGGGAACAACTGAAAGCAGAGGATTAGTTAGCTTGCTGTTTAGTTGGTTGGGGGGGTTTTTGTTTTAATATTCTAGTCAGAGCATTCATTCAGTAACATATCACATCAAGGATAAAGGGAGTGCCACAGAATGTCATACTGTCAAGAGTTATAGATAAGTTTTTATTGTATGCTTAATGCATCAAAAGCATAGTTTTAGCTGCTAGAAAAATTCAAACAAGCCCTTCAACTGAGTTGCACAGGAGCAGGACCACTATCTTCAAGCTAATTCATGCTGCTTCACAGACAGTTCTTAAAAACAGTTATCTATTTTTCTAATGGATTTGTTTTAATCCTCCACTGTAGTTAATTTTTTTCCCCACAGAATAATATTATATATGACCATAGAGTCTTTCAGTGTCTTGAGCCTAGGTCCATAGGGCTACTTTTCAGAGAGCAAATCAGTCAGCCTAAAAGCCGAGTTTGGCATAAGACCAAAATTAAAAAACCACATTTAAACCCACAAGAATTATTAGTTCTGCTTGTCAACTCCATTTTAATAGTTTTTACAAGTCTAATTCTGACGTTGTGTGAGAAATAGCTGGCAAAAAAAGCTAACTATAACTTATCAGGGAAAACACAAAGAAATGTAAGCTATCTTGAGTGATTCTCAACAGCTGCACTTTAAAAACAGAATCAGGACTGCAAGTGCATAAACTCTGATGAAAACACTGATTTATTTTTAAGTATGTTGTACTTGGAAAATCATTATAAACCAAAACAAGGCAGAACTCAGCAATGGAAAACAGCTAAAAGAAATCCATATGGGCCTAGTTTTTTCACATTTTTTTTCCCAGACGAATCCTCTTGCCCTCACTGTTCTTTTCTGTGCCCCAAACTGTATTCATTTACCTCTCTTGTATTCCTGTCACCTTCAAGGCAGACCTTAGAGTTGCCTGTCCCTCTCCTTCCCTTCCTTAGAACTAATTATCCAACTGTTTGGCATTCAGATCCTTTCCACAAGTTCCTTTCTCCAACAACACTCCACAGACATATGCATTCACAAGCACATGCAGGACAAACCCAAATCCAGGTGAAATTAGGTCCCTAAGGGAACTTGCAATCCAAGATCTGAAAGATCAGGCTGGAAAAACAAGAGATAACAACACAGCAGTCAAATTTAGTCTACATTTGATTCTGCAGATTGGATGGCCAATGTGCCAAAAGTTGAGTTGGAACTGTGGGAAAGATCAAGGAGTACCTTTTCAGGAATTTCTAAGGATTAAATACCCAAGAAGTGGATGTCTGGTTCCAGGCTGTAATTCTGGTCCACAGACACAGCAAAATATCAGCAAAGTAAAGGGTCCAAAGCCCCAAAGAGCTCCATGTAGAGCCACTGAGGACAGTGAGGTGGAAATACTGTATTTACATGTGTTAGAACTTCATCACTCTTCTTCCATGAAAAGCATGACAGTCCACCAGGGTTCTCCAGCTGGAGTGGATCGGGGCAGAACTCTCCACTGAAGACAGCTGTCATAGCAGAGTTGTCTCTTTGTAAAACATAAATTCCTCATGGTGTTGAATATGTATACCTGTCCTGCCTGAGTTTTGATCTGAAACAGACATTGTGGGTGTATTTTAATAACACTCAGGGAACGCAGCTCCAGGAATATTCAGGCACGTTACCCCTTACTTGGTGAAAGTCAGTGAAATCAGGGGAACTTTTAGTGCAACAGACTTTCTTAGTGCATTTAAGGAATCTCTAAGGCTAAAGCAGAGCACGAGCTCACTATTGTTTCCTCAGGAATTTTGTCCACTTCTTCTAAGTCCTATTTTAAACACCAAAACAGGTGTTTCCAATCTTGCCTTTAGAAAAGGGACAACTGTGAAATCAATTTCCGTTCAATACACCGCCATGAAGACTGTGTAATCCAATAGACAGATAAACTACTGTGCATCTTTATTTAAAAATAAAGATCTAAGTTGTTCTTGGAAAATAATTATTGTCAAATGTATTTCATGGTGGCTTCATCAAAGAGTACACACTGCACAGTAAAAAGACTTTAAAAAAAAAAAAAAAAGATAAACCAAAAACTTTCCTTAGTGAGACAGTCTGTGCAGTATCTCAACAAGCATTTATCTGTCATTGCAGCCCCAACTTCAATATTTATGGCTTTGCCTATGTAAAAAACTGTCAGTGATGCACCCAATGAACGCAGTTTCAGAAAGGAAGAAAACTGAGAAAGACAATTGAAGAGAAGTAATTCCAGCAGAACGGTGAAGATGCAGGGTTTGCTTCCCTACCTCGGGAGAAAACTCCCATCTTGCCTACTTAAATAACACACATGCAAACAACAAAAATGCAAATTAAAATCTTGGCTCAGCACCACTTTCACAGGTGATGTAAAAGCACGAGGGTAGGAGGGGGACAGGCAGGAGGTGCCACTGGTGGGGAAGTGCCAACACTGCATGCAAGGCACGGAGAGACTTCACTGCTGCTGAAATAATCTGCAGGCACTCGGGATCACACCCCTGGCTGTGCCCTGCCAGCTGTTACACAACACATTCCTGGAATGAGACCAGCCTCAGTGAGCAAGGCTATGTTTAGTGTGGGACATAATGGCTTATGAATCAGAAGCACTGAAGACAAGAAGCTAGTCTCTTTTTTTCTTAAAAAAAAAAAAGATGTTTCCAACATGTATTAAACACACCAGTAAAACAGTGACTGCGACTTTGAAAATATCACTCCAACCATTTATTCCACTTAGCATACCACCTGTATGACGGAAAACAAAAATATGGGAATACAAATGGAAAGTAAAATTCCACAACTGTTAAATATACCACACACATAGACCTTTTCATACAGCATTATCAGTCAAAATAAGCAATGTCAGAAAACATAACGTCAGTGAAATCTGCTAACAAAATCAAACTTCATGAAGGCTAAAGCCAGAGGAGACAGCAATAAAACCTTAGTAAACAACCTTACACTATATTTTAGGGGAAAAAAATCAGAGGAAGAAAAACTAATACCATTTTTTATTTTTATTTCAGTCCTGACTATTTCAGTCTATTAATAGAGTTCTTTCTGCAATTAACTGAAGAATCAAATTAAGGGGGTTAGTCATCTAACTACCTTGTAGGCAGGTGGAATCAAGTGGGTAGGTGACTAAATCCCAAAATATGGCTGTGCAATTAAACAGAAAACATAATTTTGTCCTTACAAAATTACAGGTCATCTTTCAAAAACAACTTCTTAGAGTAAGAAGAAGAAGAAAAAAGAGAGTTCCTTACACTTTTTCTGAGACTTGCAAAGTAACTTATCCTTACACTTCAGTGCCTGAAGGCTTTTTGTTAGAATGAAATTTGGAGCGAACAAACAAAATCATTTAAAATGAAAAGGACTCGTGGGAGGTTCATTAAGTAACAGGTATGTTTTTTTCAGTTCCCTTTAATCTGCCATATAGCTTTATAATTAGACAGATCTGATCCAAGTGAGCCAAATTAATCTACAAACTTGACTGAACCAAAACTCTAAGGTTTCTACTCTCTGTTCTGTGGATCGAGTTATTAAATCATTTTTGCCCATACCAGCACACATGTAATACGTTTTCCTTTAATGCCACCAGGTTTGTAAAACCATGGTTTTCTTTCTTTTCAGAAGTCTCTGGACAAGTTCAAACACATGAAGCCATCCAGGCTGACCAATGTGAAGTGGAGGCAGAGCAGAAAGACCCTCTCCCTCTTTAACTAGCCCCCAACTTTCTGTTAAATCAGAACTATGAACTTACATGGTGGGGCTAATTATCAAGTCAATTTGGTTAGTTTTTCCTTTCTGGGTCTTTTCCTGAGGTAGGTCTTTAAACTTCTGCCTGTGGTAAGCCTGTGCATCAGTGCAATTTACAGCATTCATTAAGGTGCCTGAATGTAGTAAAAATGAAACATGGACCAGAGATGTAGTATTTTATGTAGAGAGGATCATTTTATCAACAGAGCAGCACACAACAGACCACCTCCTGATGCTTCTCACATACCCAGTTAAGGAAAAATTAAACTATAAGAACACTCTAAAAAAGTGGGGGGTTTCCTATTCTTCATTTAAAAAAATAGTTTTATATACTTCACCAAAACAACCACCAATTCATGCTACATTGCATAAGAAGAACTATGAATGCTGCAATTCAAAATACTTACAACAAAATACTTCAAGAGCCCAGCTCTCTAGTGGTAGTGAAGTGCTTTGGCTTCAAAATACGTCCACATTCAACCCAAAAAGCAGAGATAAATATTTACTGGACAAACTGGTAAGATTAGAACTAGCTCGGGTCTCAGTTGTGCAAACCACCTGCCTGTGAATAGCACCACTGCTCATACACTGAGTTATTGTCAGAGCTTTATGACCAGGGCCCAAAACAAGCACAGAATTTTGCTACAATGTTTGAACATCCTGTTTGTAATATTGAAAACATGCATACAAATGGTCAGGCTAGAAGTGGCTACACATACATAATTGATCCTAAAAGCTGATAGAATGACTCTTTGATGGTTTTGTCCTTCTTTAAGTATTCCTCATTTTTTATCCCACAGTACAAGATGAGAGAATATAAAACTAACAAAACTTCGATTCAGAAAAGACGAAAGTGAGTTAAAAAATATTCATCCCTTGTGCATCATTCTTTAGAGAACAGACTTTGATTGTCAGACAAGAAATGTCTAAGGGAGAGCGCCCTCAATGAAGCACTTTTTCCAAAGACAATTGCTGTTTATAGGAAACATGTTTGAATCAGAGTGGTTTACATGTATAAACCTAGTAAGACACAACTGTATTTTTCCCTTCTCCAAAGAAATAATTTTAAATTAGATTGAGAAAAATACAGTTAATAGTCTAAAGAAGCAGAAAGGATAAGAAAAGGGGTTATGGGAAACACTTCTATACTGACCTTCTTCTCTACATATGTTCATTTAAGAAAAATAAGTAGATGTTACTCAGACAACAGATGAGTATCTTCCTCGGTGGTAATACACAGCCCCACGGGACACCACAAGCACGAGCAGTCTACAGCAAAACTTTGAGCTAAAAAGCAGGTTTAAAGAGAGAAGAGGGTTGATGCAATGTAACAGCCCCAGATAAGAAGGATGATCACTCTCATCCCCACCTGCCTGCTGAGCATTCCTTCGAAGGTAAGTGCAGATGGATGGATGTTACACCTACACCTGTGCACAGTGAGGCAGAGATCTCATGAGTCCCGCAGCCTCCTGGGAAAGGAGATAAGGGCTCTGAAAGGCCAGCAAACAGAACTCAGGCTGGGTAAGCTTGCAAAGGGGATCAAGTCATACCAAAGCTTGAGCTTGTCAGAAAAACAATAAACCTTATAAAGCAATCTCATGTGGAAAAAAAGGTATTTTCTAATAAGAACCCTTGAAAACATCCCAATCATGTGAAAAACTAATTGTCTAGATATTTGGAAACTACAGAGTAACCTATTCTTCCTTAGACAGTACATGGCTCCTGAAGTGTCCTGAGCAGGTTCATTTCATTGACAGGCAGGTGTAAACTGATAGCAAAATTTTGCACCTGAACAATAAAGAGCTAGTTTCAAAATGATATTGAGGCTTTCAAAACTTCCCATAGCATTTGACTAGAGTTAAACTCTCTGAGACTAGAATTCTAAAATGTCATCACCACCTGATTATTGTAACTTATGGTTTTATACAAAGGTCTGTACATTAAAGAGATGGCACAGCACGTGACACAGTTAACTTTTATTCTACTTATATCAAAGATGTATCCACTGAACCACCAATGCAAACATGATTGTTGCATGAAGACCAGCTTCACTGAGCATCCCCAAAACACAGTGAAAATGATCAGTTTTTGCAAAGTTGGTTTCATAGCCTTATAAGAGAGAAGTCCTGGAGGGTAATAAAAGGTAAACTAAACCAGTATGGAAGATAGCTGAAAATAAGGTTTTATCAAAAACACTCATTTCTAGCTTTGCAAAAGTTGATCATGGATCATCCTGCAGGTATCTCTCAGGTACTTAAAAATTTGGCTTACATTTCATTCCACTGATAAAGATATATTTGGCCAGTTCTTCATACAGTAAGATAGCCCTTACCAGACAAGGGTGTCCAATTTTTTTTAAACTCATATTGTTTTAACTCTCTGCAGAAAATCAACTTATAACCATATATAGCAGTGATAAATGCACAAAGAAAAGTTCCTTTAAGTGAAGCATTGTGATGTAGCAACATTTCCTACTCCAGCTGGGGAAAGAAGCTGTAGGTATGTAGGTAAGAACAGTGAGATTTGAGGTAAAAACATATTTTTCAGCTTTTACGTCAATGTGGGAATACACTTAAATATAATCCTTAGTTCAATGATCCATAAAAGGAAATACTCATGTGAAAAGAACAGGAGGGCAAAATGTTCTAGATGAACGCAACTGCATCTGTAATTACCATAAGAAAATACTTCATTTAAAGCTGAAGTAGCACAGGCAGAATTTGAATATTTAGTAAGCAGAAACCAATTTCTGAAATGCTTTACTCAAATATGAATAAAAATTTGATAGCATGCTCAGTTAATTCTGTTGCCTCTATCAGTGCCATACACGGGATGCATCTACATTGCAATTTAAATCTGGAACAGAAGTGAGCTTTTGATGTCATTCCCACTTTCTTTACTGGGCTTCATATATCATGGAACAGACTAAAAGACTACAGATGAGGGTCCTTTCAGATGGAGCAATGCTAGAAAATGTACTCCAACCACTAATGGAGTCCATTGGACCAGACTAGAGAGAGTCGGAAGTGAAACACCCTGAAATATAGACAGTGTGAACATCAAGCTTTCCACACAAACTGTTTCCTTCCACAAATGTTGAGGAGTTTCTGCCCTGCACTGTTTAGTACAGCCATTACAGTCACTATTCAGACCACAAATTATGCCCACTGTCATATGCACCTGCATTTACTGCAAACTGTACAAGCAGCACGGAACCTGCTGCTCATCCCTGCTCTTTGGCATCTCAGGAGTGCTTCGTACCCACAGCCCAGGCAGGGAGGAACCTGCTGATGCCACACTTCTGCTAATGTAGTAAAACAGCACAAGCAACACTGATTCTGAAACAGGCAACTGCACTCTTCCAACTATCCAGGAGTGCCTCAAACATTTTTGCAGTCACGTACTGCCTGAGGTGAGGGTAGCTCCATGCGCAAGCACAGCACGAGAAGCTCCAAAGCAAAGACACATTAAGACATGAATGGCTGAACCTAGCAGGGCTTCACTCAATGTCCCGTGGCTCTCTGCACCCAAAACAATCCATGGATACAGGCACCTTCACTAGTTCTGCAGAGGAAGCTGCTGCCTTCACTAACTATCCAGAAGCTGCCAATGTAGGTGGAATTAATGAGAAAGCTTGAAACAAACACTCAGCTTATGTTCACAGACACCGAAACATCTTCTTAGGGGACTGAAGTAAGCAGTCAAAATATAGCTACTTGTGCTTGATGCAAAATGCATTTAATTCAAAAGAAACCTTCTCAGTGGTATCCATGATCCTGAATATATTGGATACATATCTATAAATGATGTTAACATATAATAACCAATGGCAATATTCAAAATAACTTAAAAGAATATTATGCCAACTAAGAAGTGTGGAAGTCAGTAGAACAAAACTCTGAGCTGTTGATTCACTGCAGACAGTAGAAACTTGTCCTCTCTTTTTCTCTTTTTAAAATGCAAGGTATCTGGTACGGTTGACCTTTGGAAAAGGCAAAAGTGTGCTTCTTTCCAATTCTAACAGATTAAGTAAATAACCTGAATATTTGGATAAACATTCCAATTAAATATGAGTAGTTCTACATAAATCTTATACAGATCCTCATGCTGAATTCAAAACTACAGAGGCACAAATGTTCAAATAATAAATTATATCTAAAATAACTCAGAAGTGCATTCCAAAAGGTATTTAAAATGTTCATAATTTAGTAGGACATTTTTGTTTAAAGTTTTAATGAATGAAATGTAAGATACTGGCAGCTTTGCCTCATTCCACTGCTTGAGCTCAGCAGAATCAAAGGGAGAGAAATGGAGGGACGTGTATTTTGAGTCACATCAGCATGAGAAGTAAGAATGTCTTACACATATGGTTAGCATTGTTTTCTTTATTAGACTGTATGCTAAGTAATGTACTGGCATAAACATACTTTGAGGTTCCAATGACCCATTTAAGCATACTACAGATCTCTACATATCCTCCAAAGGTGGAAAAGTTTATACTTTCCCAGTCACACCTTTTTTACCCTGGATCAATCTAATCAGTTATACTCAAACAAAACCCCACTAATTGTGTTTGGTATCGCATTGGCAGCGTTGGTGGTCTTAAATTTCCACTCCTGTCAGGCCTCCCTGCAGGTACTCAGCTACATTTTCTCTCTTTTCTATCAAACACCTCGTTGCTACCACATCATCTAAAAGCA
>JAWWEU010000081.1:45960768-45974988 GCA_035583155.1 Acropternis orthonyx | reverse complement strand
GCCTCCCTGCAGGTACTCAGCTACATTTTCTCTCTTTTCTATCAAACACCTCGTTGCTACCACATCATCTAAAAGCATGGTGTGATTTGAGACAGCATGGAAGAAACAAAGAGCAGAATACTAAATTTGTGAGGTAGCTCCATCTTAATGCACTTTGCTGGATGGGAGAGTGGAGGAGCCAGCCCTGAAGATCATTTTCTGCATTCTGTTACATAAAATTAAAACTTTTGATTGAATTTTTCTTTAGTTTTTGAAAAATACATCCTTATGATGTTGTTAATCCCGCGTGGGTCTAAGATAAACCAAAAATGGCTATCAGGTGTCTGTTATATAGGACAAAATTTAACTATATTGAAAATGGATTCATAGTTCATTCAGTCTTTAAAAAACTGGACTTTGCAAATGTTCAATACATTTCATCTCTTTATAAATTAGTGATCAAATAATTGTAAAGCATTGCTTTAAATCTATACTAAGGCACCTTTAATCACAACACAATAGACTGTTTCTGGTCTCACTGAACAGGTACTATCCTTAAATGAAATTAATATGCCCAACCTAAGTTTGGCAAGAGAAAAGAACTGAGTCTGTGCCACAATGACCTGTCCAGTGCCAATGGTTCTATCATCAAAATACCTGACAAGTCAGTTCACTTATCACTGTCCCTGTATGAGAATTCTTCTGCTGCTTCACCAAGGGTGAATCAATTATCAAGACATTCCCTTTCCCATTGATTATAAATCTATGTTGGAAAACCACATACATTTTTTACAGATTTCTTGAATTCAGCTCAATGTGAGGCAAATTGCATCTTGCCAGAACAATTCCAAAATACTGACTCCAGTTTCTGCTGGAATGGCAAGTGGAAAGAGGTGTCACATCACAGGACAAATGGACATGAACAGGTGAGAGTGACAGGCAGATATATTTCTGGAAGAAAGAAGATGCACAAAATAAAGGAATGTCTACACAGAGATTCTTGTGGAAAGTTTTGTGGGTTATTTTATAGCTATACAAAGAGAGCGGGTCTCTTGGGATCTCTATCATCATGAGCCTGTTAATTCTACTTCAAGCAATGCCTGCCAAGAACAGTCCTCCCAGAAACTGTTACTTATGACAAAATCAGGCAACATGCATTGCTTAATGTGTACTGCAGATTTTAAAGCTCATCCCCATTTGTTGCAAAAACCGAGATTTTCTTTGTGGTATTTTAGAACAAAGCACATCTCCATTAGGGACAGCAATACGCTAAAATCACATTCCAGTGACTTAAAATGGTTTTAAAAACCTACCTCGAGAACTAAAATTCGACTCCTGTTATTCTGTGCTGGCAAATAATGGTGAGCAAACAAGCATAATAGCTGCTCTCAGAGAGTTAGCAGAGTAATTGACTGGGAGTGAAGAAAGAGAAGGCAGGAGGGGAGCTCCCTCCACCTGCTTTTGTGACATAAGAACCAAGTATTTCACGAAGTTGCCACAGTGGAAATTAAAAACATTAGCACCCAGGTTGCTTTTTGTAAAAAAGAAGAAGGAAAAAAAAAAAGGCACAGAAAATAAAACAAAAAAACCTTATAGGCTCTTTCTGTCCCACAGCTGCAGGGCACACAGCAGGTAAACCATGAAAGGTGACTACTTTGAGAAGTACTGAAACCAGGTAATTTGGAGACCAAATAACTGTTCACAAAAAAAAAAAAAAGATCATTTGTACTCAAAACAGTGATTTAGGTGGAAGCCTTTGAGAATTAGAAAATGGCTTGTAATACCTATTTTATCTTACATTAATTTTTCATTTCCATATGAACTTTAACTGTTATCATCTTTTCCACAGATGTATTCCCACTCCTTTGAAGAGATAAATCTGAAAACTCTTTTTTGGCTTTCATAACTACCAATAACCACTAGTACCTTCTGCATCTCTACTAAATATTACAAGCCAAGCACTGAAAAGAATTCAATATTCTTCAGGAAGAAAAAGGACTGCAAAATTGGAGAATGAAAAGGAGAAAGTGGGAGCAGAAGGGGCATCACTTCAAAACAAAGCTGATCATCAGAAAAAAAAAAAAAAAAAAGATTCAAAATAAGGATCTTCAGGGTTTTAACCTGAGAGGGGAATACAGTTATTGGAAAAAAAAATCAGTTTTGGCTAAACAGTCTATGTATCCTGGTTTGTCTTTGCATTAGAGTACACAAGACAGGCCATGATTCATTACATAACTATAAATACGAAATACTGAGGATCCAGAAAAGAAATAGTGAAATACAGGATGTGACACATGACTTTTAGTCGGTGCATAGTTGTCAGAACGGTAATTCAGAAAGCAAATGAAATTCATTTTTTTGTTTGGTTGGCTGGGGTTTCTTGTTTGGTCACATTTATTGTTATTACACATTATAGCAGTGTGTTTATCAGACAGCCTCTCTGGAAGTCCTATTAACAAAGGGAAAAGAAAAGAAAGAATGGTATTTAATTTTAGACCATTCCAGTTGATTTCCAGTCCATGCTCAGACATCTGGAATTCATCCAGAATAAAAATTGTATTTTAGAGGAAAATGAACTAACACAGCCCTTGAACAGTTTATTATGCTAAAATTTAGCTGTTAGCTATAAATATTCCAAAGTTTAACACTGCTGCTTGAGGGTATTTACGTGCTGGCTTAGCTTCATATTCATAATGAAGTCTTGACCTATTCTCCATTTGACAAAACCGAGGAACGGCTAAGGAGAATAGGAAAGCAGCTGTCCTAATATGACATTTCTTTCAGGCTTACAACCAATTTTACTCCAAGAAAGACCAAATATGGTTGATATAGAAAGACCAGAGGGTGTTTTCACTTTGCCTACTATACTCCCTAGTGAGTCCAGTGATGCTACATATGCTTGGCAGTCTATGTGCTTAGGAACTTCATTGGATTAGGTCCTGTGTCCACAATTTTAGAGCTGTGAGAAAATTGCCAGGAAAAACCCTAAATGGGTTCTGGCACCATGGACTGTGAACACAAGAATGAAGAGTCTCCCCATCATACACAAAGCACCTTCCATGCTAGTAAATAAGAAATAAGCTAGTATTTCCAGTACCAGTTCATTGGGTAGCAGAATTCAGAGTAACTTTATAAGTACACTTACTAAGGCATAGCACACAATTCTAAAACTCCTAATAGCACTCTGGGCTCTTTTCTCAGTGCCCCTATTTATTAAGGGTCTGAATGTGCTTCAGCTACTGTGGCAACTAAAGTAATGTCAGCTGGGGGGGCCGTGGCTTCCCCATTCCCTTCTCCTTCCTGCATCCAGCACTCACACTGCTGCAGCTATGTGGTGAATGGTTCAGGAAGCTGATCAAGTCACTTGTTGTCACATATTTGATGTACCCATGGCCTGCTGGCACATGGATAGTCATGCTCTCCTCCATGCATCACGATACACATACAGACCTCTTCCATTGCAGCTGTAGGCACAGTTATAACTCACTGACTCCATCAAATAGCAACCTTTCCTTTTGATGATCTAACCATAATGAATAAAGACTAAGGTTTTAAAAAAAAAAAAAAAAAAAAAGCCTCTTTAACTGCATTTGGGGTGAAGTTTTAATCCATTCAGCTCCCTAAAGCTGCCTTATCACCTGGTCACATAAAGAGTGCTTCTGGCACCAGTGACTGGTGGCTGAGAGGATGAGAAGATAAAGCCAGGGCAACTTCCCTAATGTAGGCCACAGCTCCTACAGCTCTAACAATCTAGTTCTCAGTCAGCTGACCCAGGCACTGCAGCAGCCTGGCTGTGCAAAAGTTATCTTTTCAGGCACGTTTTGCAACATGCCCTAGGGAACAGTTGCAGTGATTGTTTGCTTAACACTGCTAGCAGTGCAGGCCAGATGAAAGCATGCATGTTTTCAATCATGCTTTTCACAATTAAAAACTTTGCTGAATTATGACTGCAGGGCAGAGAACTAATACCTACGTGATGTGGAACATACAGTGTACTTTCTATTTTTATCATTTTATACTGTGCTATTTTCTTCTATACCCTGTTCTTATCTTGCTTATTTTTCATCTTTCTCACCAGCAATGACAGCAGTTGCCAGTCTCAAAGGGACAAATTGATAGTACTTGTAAACATTAATTAAAAATAATAACATTTGCTGGAATAGACACACCAGAATAAAGGTAGAAAAGAACAACATTTTCCTGATTAACAGAGCCAACAGAGACCTCTGACTCTGTCTCACCACATTTCATTTCAGTACTTTTTACTCCAAACTTTTCTATTTAAAGGTTTTTTTGAATGGGATCGAGATCACATCAAAATCCAAGTTACAACATTTTGCTAAGGCCACTTTCCAGAAAACAAACTTTAAAAGTAGTATTCTCCAGGGTGCTGATACATAGCTGGGGTATTGCACAGTGCTGCACAGCCCATCACCCTGTCCGTGACACTCAGGGTACCAGACCTGAAGCCAGCTCTGACATCCATGAGCCAAAACATGTTTAGAAAAAAATAATCACTGATTCAACTCATTATTAATGTGAAGACAAGGGCCCTATGGAGAAATTTTAAAGGCAACTAAAGGAAGTAAAAGTTCATATTTGATTGAGTACTATCTTATTTGCTGTCTTACTAGACAGAAGCTCTACAGTGAGCTGAAAAGCAGTGTGGTCTAACTGGTGTCATGGCAATTTTTACTCTAGTTAGGAACTGAGCAAGCTAAGGAACTGCAGGCTTTCTGTGGTGCTTCATCTTGTCCTGTGAGGCTGTAAATAACACAATACTGATAAAAGGAAATATGTCCTCAGTAAGTGATAAAAACCATTTGTTTTGGTGATAGCATGAAAGGAATCAGACCTGGCTGTAAAACCATTTCAGACACCACATCCTGCACTGATAAACATTTTGGAACATCTTTTTATTTACTCCTTTAAAATAGAAGCAAACTTTGAAACCAAAGCATGCGCCAGGAAATATAAACTATTTTTGTATCAGCTGTATGTTTCCAAAGCCCTGAACTTGTTTAGCTCTATGCACTGACATAGTGCTTACTAACACTGAGGCCTTTGTAAAGATACACTGATGCAATAACAGGGTGGCAATACACACCAGCACTGCCTCATGCAGCACAAGTTCTCATGGCCATGTGTTCCAGTAGCTATTATGCAATTCAGCACTTAACCTGTTTTTCATTCACTTCTACTTCAGCCTCACATTCCTACTCTTGGAAACACCTCAGTAGGCTTAACATGGAATCTATGAGGGTGACACTCAGGCACAGGAAGACGGAATTACTGTAACAGGTGAAAAAGCTGAGAGGATAATCTGTGGAGTACAGCAATACAAAGTAACCCAGAACTAGCATGTGCTTAGCAGAGATGGCTGATAAATATTTGCTTACCTCAGGGTAAGCAACAAGTGCTTCATTGTTACAACTGTTGATTTTAATAACAAGTGCTACTGCTCTGCTGTTGCTTGTCCCTTTTGTGGAAGTCTTCCTAAAGTGTAATATTGTTTGGTCCCAAGGTACCAAACCATTCTTTAAAAAGCCCTCTCATCAGTCTCATCAAACATAGTGAACATCAATCAGTTCCAGAAACCTGACTTTATGAATTCTGTTATTGCAATTGATATGTCTCTTGATCAGAAAGCATCAGAAGACCTGCATTACCTATAGTCAAAGTGTCAATAACTACTTTTCACTCTCCACTGAAGTCAGAAATAGGACACATCTGAGTACTTGGTACAACATGGTCACCTGTGCTGCACCTCACAGCCGTGGGCAATGAGAACCAAATCAAGAATCCAGGAGTTCATGACAGGCTATTTAGATGTGATAGTTGTGACAGCACACAGAGGTGGGGCCCCAGAAGACATTACTGTTGAAAGAAGAATGTGGGCTGCTGTGAATCTGGCATATGTTCCCTCTGGAGAACTGTGTCACCATTCAAAACCTGCAAAGAGCTCTTAACAATACTGCATACAAATACAAAATCAGAATTTTACTGTCCATTTTAGGTAACCAGTTTTAAGAACTACAGGCAGCATGACCAAAACGTGCACTGCTCCAGCAGACCAAAGTGAGAACAACTTGGACCCACAACAGACTATTGGGATTCGGGGTCTGAGCCTCTCCTGAGACACATCAACACAAGCATCACAAGCTTAGCAATCACTTTGCTCTACAGAAAAGCTGTGAGTTGTAGAAGCTTCAGAGTGCAAAAGCATTTTGAATATTTTATTCAAATATTAGGAGAAAAAAATTGAGGATTCAAACTGTAGAAACATTCCAATACTATTCACGATATTATTTAACTAAAGTGTTATTCTCTGGCAATATCCATATTACCAACAATATCTATTCTTTGGCAACACAAAGCTGTAGCAAAACTCCAAAGTGGCTTAAAATGGCATGGATAATTTTCACAAGATGACACGGAAAACCTATTTGTAATTCCAGTAACACTCTCCAACACAGAGCGTGTGGGAATGTGCTCCCTCATTTGAGGCGTGTCAGCAGTTCTTTAAAGGAGAGTCAGTGTTTCCATTCAAATCCCTTATTTTTCAAGAGGTTGCAGAGTCAGCCCTCAGGGAGAGAGACCTGATCCTAGCAGTTTCAGGTGCTTTCATGCAATCCTGTATCTCAAAAACAGTCCTTTTGCTTTTTTCTAAAGAAAGTTTAAGCCATTAGCTCATAATATGGATGCCTGCCTTCTGGAACAGTGAGGGGAGAAAGGGGTGCAAGACACTAAAATTACTTCTAAAAGAAGGTATTTTGGAAAATAACCTCTAACACCTCCACAATGTCATTTTTTTCCAGCAAAGTTCCTAGAGACCTAGAGCTAATCTCCCTTTGGTGGCCAATGTTGACAAGCTATAAAGTGAGTCTTGGCATTTTGTTCAACTTGGAAAAAAAGACACATAAAACCATTTTAAAGGCTCATCCTGGGTTTAACTACTAACTAATACTCATCTGATATAGCAAACAATTACATTAATATTAACTTTAGGATTCTGAGAAAGGCAGTGAAACAGTTTGAGGACTGTATGTGTAATCTGACTTTCACATGAAATGTAAGCGATGCAATTCCATCTCAGTTTGTGCATCAGAAAAACTCCTCCTTGGAGGGTTCACTGACTTTTGGGGATTTCCTAAAACTTGCAGTACTGGTTTTCAGCAGTAGAGGAGATCCTAAAGTGGAGAGCTTGGCTCTGTTTGGTGCTACTGAATGTCCCCCATTTAATTATCTGTTTTATATAAAGATAGATGGTAGAAGCCAAAAGTGCCTGTACTCTCCTCTTCCTGCCAACTGTGTTGTCCAGGCTATGAAAAACTGAGGAGGGTTCAATAACATACCTGGCACATTCTTAGCTTGGAATGTTGAGCAGGCATTCAAGTAATGTTTTGATGAGTTTCTCTGTCCTTTTATTTTTATTTTTTTTAAATAATAATACCTCATTAAAAACGAAACAGCATGAAATGTTTATGCTATTCAAAGACTGACAAGAACATACAGAAACCATTAATATCTAACACAAATAAAGAATCAAGAGCACAAAGTAAACTTTACAGATACTATTCTATGATATCAAGAAAGTAGCACAGATACCCATGTACTATCTCACAAACCAACAAAGATCTGACAAAAGAAGTGAAGCCAGGAATAATACATGAATCCAAACAATTTATGAAATTCAAAGCTCTCCATGTTCTGAACAAAATTATGATTCTCCTGTTCAACAAAAAAAAAAAAAAGGTACAAAAACTTGTGTAGGAGAACTGGAGACTCAGTAAAGCATAAGGTGGGAAAACACGTCTTGATAAATAAGTTTTACTGAGTATTCAGTGAAAAGATTTCACCAGATCTAAAGAAAACTGTAGCCTAAAGTTTGTATTTATCAGGGGAAAAGTGGTGGGCATATTTGCAGTGTGCACTTTAGATATGATGGAGGAAATAACTGGTGTGAGGAAACAAGAAATCTTACAAAGACTAGAAAGGACAACAGCATCAACCTTCACCATCACAGAGGAAAAGCAAACAGCAGCCAATAACAAAAAGTCAAACTAGTTCCTGTCCTGCCCATCTTCACTGCTGGAAGATGAATGAGTGAATGAATCCCAGTGATAGACCACCACCTGCTACTCTTAAGGCTCATAGTTATGCAAGATAATTGCTAACGAAATATGAAAACCAACATTTAGTCACACAAAAAGCTTTTAAACTCCTTTTTCATTCCTTTCACTGTGCTGCAGTTTCCCTTTCTAGTACCCAAGACCTATTCATGATTCCTAAAAATGTGTTTGGATTTGATTTTCAGTGTTGTTCCATATTTACCGTGCCCCTTCTTCTCAACCTATCTTTTCTGGTCATCCTTATCTTCTGTTATCCATCAAAAGTTCTCACATTCAGGCCTTGGTAAAATTAAAGAAAGGCTATTTCATGGGTTCCTGAAAGCTTTGGATATGGCCATGAGTATGTTGTTATGTTTTGTATCACTCTTTATTGCTCCCTACCTGCAAGAATAGCAACCTTTAAGAGTGTCTTTGAATTCAGTTTTTATGAAACAAAAACACACAAAAACCCCACAACCCCAAACTAGTCTTTCCATTAAACCCACTGAATTTAAAGGAAAGGGGGAAAGGTTCAAGCTCTCTATACCATGACTTGTTCATTTCGTACCTCATTTCTGTGATAGCACAGCAAATTCTGAGATCACCCACCAAGCAGAGTGTAAGGCAGCCCTCAGTTCTTTGTTACACTGACAGTCATGAAGCAAAGCAGAATTAGCCAGAGACTTCTTTAACCTTTGAATGGAAACATTTTGTAAAGCACTATCACAACCAATGGCATGGGGCAAACACAGAGACTGACTTCCTTACTCACTGCAGTCAGTAATATACATTATAATACACTAAAATCTGCAAATAATAGAACATATTTAAGACTTGCTATGTTCTCATGTCTTATATTGCATTTCATAGGAGGTATATATACAAGTTCCTGCTAAAAGAGAAACTGCACTTCAATTTGGTATTGACTTAATGAAGAAATTCTCACATTAATCTCTTAAGCTGTTCTGCTCTTTAGAAAAACAGACTCTGTGGAAAAGAAAACCTCCATAAATCTCTTCAGCTCTCTCCAGAAAAATAGGCTTTTTGTAGCCCAGTGATTTTCTTTGCACCTTTTCTTGTGGAAACAATTAGCTTAGCAATTTGGAAGTACTAGGTGGGCACAGATGCAGGCTCCTGGTATCTTTCCTATTGCATAGCACTGTCCATACAGAAGGAATCAAGGATCTAGTCTCCTGGTACCACAACACATCAGTGGGAAACACCTAAGTGAGCAACTAACGAGCTTAGCTCTTGAAGGAGCTTTCACTTACCTGAGGCCATCAGAGTGTCCACATTTTCACCAGATTCGTTTCTAATTCAAGAGTCTTTGTCAGCCAATGACACAATACTGTGTTGCAACCCACTTGTCAAAATGTTTGAAACTGGACTCAGACTGTCAGAGGCACATTTACGCCCCTCAGATGAGCCCCTTAATTAGGCCTTCAATTATTTAAAAAAATAAGGCTGAAGTCAGACCTGTTGTAGCAACCAAACTTCAGACAGAAGTTCAGGTTCAAAGCTGTGGTCATGGACAGCTGAAAAGTCCACACTGCCAACAATACTGATTCATTTAGCTGATTGTTTTGAAAGTTCATTACGGGCATGAAATCCTATTCCAGACAACACGTACATTTTTCCAAAATGATCTTTAGCTTAATTTTATACATTTCCTTTTTGTTTAATCTCATGTACAATACAGTTAGTATTACAATTGATTTCTGTCCTATTATACTGTCTAACCTGAGAAAACAAACCGCTTGGCTACGTACATTGAAAATACTTTTGCTATAATTGGCAAGAACATCAGTATCCAAATGAACACCAGTGTAGCAAATTATGATAATTGCAATAACAGTAGGAAGGCCATCTGTGTCTTGCTTACGTGTGTTGAAAATTGAGGGTAGTTATTAGTGCAATATATAAACACTAGATGTTCGATCTAGACCAAATAGAAACCTTCCACAAACCTGATTTAGAGTTTTTATAGCATATTTAAACACCCTTCAAAAAAAAATCCAAGGATATGTCTTTCCCTTTATTTTTTGTAGGCAGAAGATAATATTAAGAACAGTACAGTATAAAAATAAAAAGACTCAGTGGAGAGCTGGCAACAATTTATATCCAAAAGCTCTTTACCATCTAACTGTTTGTACAAAGCCAAGTGTTTAAGAATACTCCTTTCTAAAATCAAATAAATGAAACACTATCACAAATTTCATCTTATATTACATCACTCTTTGATGAGCTACTTAACAGATGGCAGTTACACGTAACTGTGTAGTCATGTAAACCCTGATTCATAAGAAAAATTAAGCACGTTGCTAAATTTAAATGTGTCACTAGACCCTTTAAAGGAAAAGAGTTTCAATCCTGCTTATTAACAAAGTTGTGCAACTAAGCATCTCTGTGGGCTGGAATCATGGGATAGTTCCTCCATTAATCTCTTGAATCTCCAAGCTAGGCTACTAAGGAGACTAAGTATTGATTAGAAGGGTGATGTTGGAAGATCCTCTCAAATGGCATCTGCAGCATCTGCATGAACACTGCCATTCAATGCTGGAGAAAAAGTAATAAAATAAACCAAATACACTAAGCAATTCTTGTAGGAAAAGACACCCAGCTGTGCAATGTCTGGGTGCAACTTTGGAGGGTGTTTTGAAAATCTGGCACAGAATGTCTTGTTTTACTGGAGTTTATAGCTCAGCCTCACAGTCATCTATGTATAGCTGCCTGTCTATATAATCAAAAGTAATAAGCCAGATGCTTCAAATTAAAGACAGTTAAAAAATCTATTCCAATACATAAATATAAATGCTGAGACAGTTTTGGGTCTTAGATGCTATGAGTATTAAACTATGAAAGTTTATTTACTTTACTAAATATAATCACAGAAGATGAGAACTTTGAAATTTAATCTTTAAGTCATCTAAATATTTGCATGACGGCAGCATACAAAGAATTTAACTAAAACAGTGGCAGCACAGTAGCGAGAACAAATGCCAGGCCTTTGGTCTCATTTTGTCTCATGAACAGCTTCTCAGAAATATTTGTGTTTAAACAATAAATGTAAATACTGAGACATGTAGGCTGCTCTCTCAGGAAGAGACAATTGTTCCGAATTATCATGGCAAGCTCAGGCAAATATTTCCCTTACATATAAAAGGCTTTATTTTTCCTTAGATAGATCATTTACAGGGCAAATTTACAGGATCTTTGGTGAAAGATTCCGCCTGGAAAATCAAGTCTTACAAGTTGTGAAAATTCCAATACCTGCACGACATGACACTTGGCAAATCTGACTGCCAGTGTTGTATAATCCTGAATGAGTAAGCAAACTACAAAGTAATCAGCATAATTGTTCCACAAAATAAATTTAAAAAAAAAACAAAACAAAACCAACTGAAAAAAACCAAAGATACATTTTTTCAGTCCAATTGTTCTCTTATTCATATTAACTCTTCTTCTGGTTATCCATCAATTTAGTGAAGTTACTCATGATTTATCAGTGTAAAGCTATTTACACATAAAAAAGCAATCAGATCCTTTCTGTGTAAAATAGTAGGAATATTGGTTAGAAAACATGTCTTAGGAAATTCTCTTTCAGAGTAAGTAGCATGCAACGGAGCATATAAGGAATTCAGAACACTTACTTTAAGGGTTATATCCCAATAAATGCATATGTTGTTATTACATCCAAAAGCTTACCACGAGCACAGTTTAATCGTTCAGAGGACAGTTGTTTCAAGGTTGTTTCCCATATCCCTTGAGATTTCTCTAAAAAGCCAGCATGTACAAGAACTTCCTTATACCTCTTTGTGACAAACCACATTTTCAACTCATTTCATCAGAAATATTTCAGCACAGGTTAGAACTTGAGAAGTGGAGCTCTTCAAATCTTTGTTAATTGTTACCTTCTAGAACACAGGAATTTCTTACCAGAGTCGCAGTTTGCTTGAGTAGTTTGATTTCAAGGAGAAGGTTTCATAACTTGTAAGAAAATGGAAGACACCAGGAAGAGCATAACAAAGAGAAAGGAACTGCACAGGACCTACACAGAGTCTGCAAGCACCACATTTGTGGTTGTGACTGCAGCAGAGGCCAGCATAACTGCATTGGTATTGCAGCTGTGAGCTCATGGAAAAAGTAAAGACATAACAAGGGGACTCAACTTCAAATTCTATTCAAACTCTCCCCCAGGCATGTGAAGCCCACAGTGTAACCTGTGCTGCTCTGTCCTGACTCTAACCGAAGCACCCAGATGTAGATTTGCAGTGATTTACCATGCTAACATTACTCCTCCAAATGCAGTGCACACAAACTCATTTCTTGAGGGGGTAAGCAGGAAGAATTATTTTCCATTCGTTGCAATAGAGAATGTTGAAGGGAGTATTTTGCACCCACTCAAAGCCAAAGCCATCTAGAAGAAGCTACTCCTACAACTGCAATAAAAACATGAACATGATCCTATTCTTTGTTGTGGGATCACAACACACTCAGATTAGAAAAAAATAAATAAGAAAAAAAAAAAAAAGGCGAGAACTGTTTCAGCAATTTAAAGGAAACATCATACAAGCACCAATGCCCCTTCCATAGAGGCTCTGTGACTGGGCTAAAACCATTCAATCTCTCCTTGCACAGACTTGCAGCATGACTACCAGATGTCATTTTCTGCTTTCCTAAGTAACTATTCCAATCAAAGCTATTCCTTCAGGTCCTGTCACCAGTCCCCAGACAGAAGAAATCAGTGTTTGCCCCTCTGCTTCCTCTCGTGCCGAAGTTGTAGAGTGTCATGAGGTCTCCCCTCAGTCTCCTCTTCTCCAGGCTGGCAAATCCAAGTGCCCTCAGCCGCTCCTCATAGGGCTTCCCTTCAAGGCCCTTCCCATCTTTGTTGCCCTCCTTTGGACCATCTCTAATAGTTAAATATCTTACAGTGTGGTGCCCAAAACTGCACCCAGCACTTGAGGTGAGGCTGCATCCAGGAAACAGTGAAGCCTCAGGACCAAGAGGAGAATTGAATGCTGTGTTTTACATGCACAAGCAATTTAACTACAAGCAAGGGTGTTCAAGGACAGCACACCTCTGAGAGGACTTGTTTCTTTCTTCCTCAGTAAGGAACTCTCAGTGTGGGTAGCACACCAAGACCTTTGTGATTCAAAGCTCAATACTCAAGCAATTCTCAAAAGTACAATTGAATGGTTTTAGCCCAGTCACAGAGTCTCTATGGAAGGGACATTGATGCTTGTATGATGTTTCCTTTAAATTGCTGAAACAGTTCTCACTTTGTTCTTCTGTGTGTACAATTGTACTTTTGAGAATTGCTTGAGTATTGTCCTAATCCAGCACACTGTATTAGTGGGAGAAATCAGAGCTTACCTTTGCTCTGCTATAGAAATATATGTGTTCCTACTAAAGCGACTTCATTACTCCTTTGTTTTTTCCCTGCATTACACTGTGTTTAAGCATTAATAGAATTTAACCTATACAAAATCCTGTTTGCAAGACTTGCTATGGCACCAGATGGAGCAAGTATGTAACTACACATCTCACTCCACTTCAGTGGAAACACCCAGCTGAAGTTCTTCCATAACCTACACAATCCTTTGAGATACTCTAACTTGATCAGCTCCTTTTATTCATTTGATTTCCATCTTCCTCTGTGAATGTTTCTCTTCAGGTTTCCTACACAGGAGTATCAGCCATTCTGTCCATGTGCATACTAAGCTACACCTGAAGAGAACCCAAGGAGACCTTGATTTTTCTCTTCAGTTTTCAGCTATTTGGTGTTGTTGCTTCCACCTATTTTTAAATACTTAGACCTCTATCATTAAACTGTGGACATTTTTTTGTAAAGAACATTAAAGAAGCTTAGCCACACCTTGAGTGTTGTGTTCAGTTCTGGGCCCCTCATTCAGAAAGGATGTCGGGGTGCTGGAGAAGCGCAACGAGGCTGGTGAAGGGACTTGAGCACAAGTGCTGTGAGAAGAGGCTGAGGGAGCTGGGGGTGTTTAGTCTGGAGAAAAGGAGGCTCAGGGGTGACTTCATCACTCTCTACAACTTCCTGACAGGAGGGTGTAGCCAGGTGGGGGTTGGTCTCTTCTCCCAGGCAACCAGCAGTAGGACAAGAGGGCAC
>JAWWEU010000081.1:45937788-45960668 GCA_035583155.1 Acropternis orthonyx | reverse complement strand
TAAGCTGAGACTGGATGTGGCACTGAGTGCCATGGTCTGGTGATCACAGTGGGGTTGGGTCAAGGGTTGGACTTGATGATCTTGGAGGTCTCTTCCAACACAGCTGATTCTGTGATATCAGGTCAGCTGATGCAGTCCCATGAAAAATACAAGCTAAACACAGAAACCTCCCTAAGAATAGTATAATTTTGCATTTTGCAACAACCTCTATAGCTACAGATATGAATAACAAAAGCCATCTACAAGAAGAAAACAAAACCTTTCAACTTCTCAATCATGTGACTCTTTCTAGAACTCCTATCAGAAAATGAAGGAAGACATATCAAGAAAAATTATTTTTACTTTACTTTGTCCTTTTTTTCTCTTATTTACTGCACATAGTTAAATTAAATGCAAACTCAAAACATACATAAGACACAACAAATATTCTTTGAGAGCTCTTTGTAATCACCACGGTCTTGCTGCAGTCTCTGGTGCCTGAGCAAGAACTCAGTCCAAAAATATCATGTACAGAAAAACACTGAAATGCTGTGATTTCATGCCTACTGTTACCTTCAAGTTTAAGTAGCTCTCTTGGCTCTTACACTTGTAGCAATTAGAATTTCCAGACAGCTCAGTGGCAGATATTCTAGGTGTTCTCTGTATTGCAGCATTAGGTGGCAGATGGCAGTCAATTCTTACCACGAATGAATTAAATTCACTCGTGCAACACCTGGCTGTAAATCTAAATGCTTTTTAAAAGCTTTCTAAGTTTTCATTCTGCCTTTTATAGTTACAAAGCAACAACAGCCAGCTAGGTGATGTAAGTCTCAATTTTCATCCCAGGCTAAGACTTCCAGTAGGCCAGGCAGGTCCCCATGCTGTTGTTTCTGGATCTCATGAATACATTTCTACACTTTTCCACTTGTGCTAGTCTTTTCAGCAGTAAGGTTATTTCAGTATAGCAGAACACCACCTACTCAATAACAAATATATTCTTGATCAGGAGGCTGAAGCATCAGACAAAGAAATTACCTGCGATGTGTTTGTGATTTATTGGTCTAGTCACCTGAAGTTGAAATTTTATCAGGATTGTATCCTACATCAGAGAAATTATACACTTTTCCATTGTAAGGGGGGTACTTAATATATCCAGATGGCAAAGGTTAAAATGTATGTATGTCAGCTTTGACAGGTTCCCTTCTTCCTATGACCACAAGTAACTAGCACGCTAGAAAAGTCAGAGCTTTAGGCCTTTAGGGGATTTTTCAGGTTGTTTTTGTGAGCAGATACTAATTTTGGAGGTTGAAGTTACATTGTGGCATTATTATACATGACAGCATTAGATATCCTTCTTTCCTTCCCACTATTAAAAACGTGCTACTGTAAATTCTGCAATTGCAATTAACTATATATCCTGTATATTCCACCTCCCTGCCTGTCTGTGCAACAGCTATCTGGGCAAACCAGCAGATGAAAGCATTTTAAACACACAAGTAACTGGTTTTTGCAGATGTGTAAGGACTTTCTATTTCTGACCACGGTTGGTTGCAGCCTCTAAACTGCTCTTTTTAACTTCAGCACCCACCTACAACGAAGACTTCTGATTTACAAACAACATTCAAATACACTTCAAAATTACATGACAAAAATCAGACAAGGAGAGGGGGAAAGAGGAGTGAAGGCACAACTTAGCAAGCAAAAGGTGAAACTGCTGTAGTCCAAGCCTGAGAACTTACCAGGCACTTCATTAAACTGCAAAGCACTACTTTACAGCGCTGCTTTTAAAAGATGTTAACACTATATCACTGTTCCCGGCAGCACGAAGTCTTTCCAGAAAATGTGTCATCGCTGTATGCAGCATATTTTACAGCAAGTGTAATTTCATTTTATTATATCCAATAATATTTTTCTGAAATTCTAGGAAGTCTCCCCACAAAAGATAAGTAATGACCACGTTTTAATCAGCTGGCACAAAGAGTAACCACCATACCACAAGAAAAAAAAGCCTTTATTATATCAAAATGTCC
The DNA here is from genome assembly GCA_035583155.1 of Acropternis orthonyx. Classification (NCBI taxonomy): domain Eukaryota; kingdom Metazoa; phylum Chordata; class Aves; order Passeriformes; family Rhinocryptidae; genus Acropternis; species Acropternis orthonyx. The sequence goes on along the minus strand of JAWWEU010000081.1, from coordinate 45,958,659 downwards.
TCAGCTTCATTTTGCTTCTGTGGAAGAGGTCATGAATAAAACCTGTGAGAATCTCATTCAAGTATTATGTAGCACAAAACCTTTTCGCTGCGAAGTTATTTAATTCTAAGACTGATCTCTACAGTTGAGCCACTCCTGACAGAAGACACTGAATAAGCTCAGAATCCTACGCACTGTATTACTGTAGCAAGAAAAATTGAACATTATGCTAGCAAAGCCTGAAACATATGCCACTTGTTTCGTATGTCCAACAAACACTCTGAAGAGACGAGCTGCACACTTCTAAGTGAAATAACATAATTTTCCTTTTCTTACCCGGCTGGGATTTGTGCTTTCTGGTCTGCCCGTGACTGGAAAGCGCTGCCGTGGACCCCGGGATAACAGCTCGCTCCTCCAGATCGGACTCTGGGATTGTAGCACAGCCACCTAGTCAAAAATGGAAGAAACCTGATGTGCTGTTTGTGTGACAAAACAAATTCACTGGTGCATAATTGAGGAAAAGAGGTGATAAATTAGCTGACAGGAACATATAAAACCAAAATAGTCTGTACTTTCACTTCAGAGAAACGTTTGTTAAAGAAAACTATTGCCATTGTTTAGAAGGGTGATTATGTCTTAATGACTTCTCTCTACTACTTAGTCTTGAAAAAAGTTTGAACTTATTTAGAGCACAGAATATGTAAAACTGGTTCCACATAAAACATGGAAAGCAATTTGATTTCTGTTAAAGATCAGATTACTGGGAGCTATTTTTGTAATAAAAATAATTAAGTGTGAATGAAATAACTACAAAATCAACAAATGAAGATTGTTAGCTTGCCACAGAGAACAACATGATGATTTTTTTGGATGGGCTACTAAATACAGTGTTTTTATTACTTAGTGCTAGAGATAAGGAAACACAGGGACACTTTCAGTGTACTGAGTCACTCCAGTGATTTTAGAATGTATGGCATAACAGATTCTTTGTATTTTTCAATATTGCTTTAGACATTAGACAGTGCAATTATTTACAGCTTTCTCTTCAAACATGTTTAAACGCCTCTGTTTAACACATGACGAGAGGGATAACCCAGCAGTAGTATCAGCTGAAGAGAGCTGCAATGACTTGCAGTGGAACAGGCTGATGTGAATTTAGTTCTGAACAGCTGTGCTCAGGACAGGGGAGGATGTGTCACCATTCCCCAGCAAAAACACGGCCTTGCAGGGAGTGCATTGCCAAAAAAACAGCACACAGCTGAGCTGCATCTCTTTCTCACAGCCCTCCCAGGATCCCCACTAGCAAGCAAACAGATCCATGTCCTTATCTATAGTTGTTATGAAAGCACGTGTTTACAAGCAGCACATCAACTCCCAGTGGAGTGCACAGACTTTTCACCTTTATGTCAGAGTTGTTTTATTTCAAAAAGACACGTTCTACTCCAGGCCAAATAAGCAGAGCATCCAATTTGCAGGAACACAGGCTATTCTCTCCTTACAAACTGAATTAGTAAAACAGTAAAAATGAGGTTGCATCCCCAAATAGAAGGGTTGAATTTTTCCCAGCAGTTTCAGAAGCACTGGCAAACCAATGCACAACGTCCTGCAGAAAGTACCACCCTGACTAGCCAGGGTAAGGCACGACAGCTCCAGGGAATCCTGTGGAAACACTCATTCCTACCAGAAGAATAATTCATAGAGGATCTTTTGCTGCTAAGGAAGGCAAAAGACACAAGCTACTACATGTAAATGCACCCTGAGAGAAAGTATAAGATCCATCACAGGGGTTATTTTTGATTTACAGCAAATACATTTTTTCAGTCAGAAAGGAGCGTTAGGAGTGATTGTGTCAGCAACATACAGACTCACAACCCAGGAAAGCTGCAAATATTTAGGACATCTGCTATGAAAATGAAAGAGAAAATGGGAAATCAGAAAAAATTCTTCATGCTAAAATACTGTAACACTGGGATAATGTCTGACATTGCATTAAATATAAATGTACCTACAGCCTAAATGGAAATAAATATCCATAAACTGATACTACTGTTCCCATTTGAAAACTGTGACTAAATGTAAACTACGTGATTTGAGGAAATGAAAACCAGTGCTTTAAAAGTCAATTTAGATGTTTTTCATTCTTATTGTTCAGATAAAATCTACCCTATTAAACACTAATCTGTAAATAGAGGATACAAAATAATAGTTCTTTCAGGCAAGAAACCTAAGGAATGACATCATATATTTTAAAAGATCTTACAACATTTTCTAAAAGTATGAGTGAAAACTCACTGAGTCAATTAGCATTTGTTCAATTTCTACATGAAAATAAAAGAACTTCTGTAACATTCATTCTAAACTGAAAATCAGTAACTTACATAGCCATGAGAATTGATGGCTTTTGGTGCCAAAATATTCCCTTAGTCATCAGTGCTGACAGTAACTGTACAAGAATTCGGAAATACCTATTTGCTGAAAGGAAGCAGGACTTCCTGCTCTTGATTTTGATGTGAGAGATATATTGAGATCTACTTGTTATGATACTCTCAGAAGTTATTACAATTAAAAGCAAAATTAACTTCCTACATAATTTTATTTTCTCAAGAATAGCAAGGACTGAAATGCTACCAGTGAAAATTTTACATTAAAAATAATCTAGACAGAACACACAAAGCAATACTATTGGCATAAATATTAAGAAAACTAAGTATGTGCTACTTCTGCAAGGATACCAATAACTGTTTCCTATGAATTGTTTATTAAGTACTATTATTCCACATGGGCATTCCATGTGCTAAAAGCACTGCTCTCAGTGGGGCAGCATTTCACCAGGACTCTTGTGACAATAATTACTTAAATGAGTGATCAGACAGAAAATCAATATAATAGTGACATTTTTACTTTTTTTGAGACAGTGAGTCTCACAGGATCAAGATCTTTGTGCCCCCCATTTCTACCTCGCTCTTCTAATACCAGTATTACCTTCTAAATTAAGAACTACTCAAATTTGCTAAACTTCTGTCCCTTCCCTTGTTCAGATGCCTAAGGCTAGGTAGGATGACTGGACTGTCATCTATACATCAACACAAGGGGTATCCATATCTTCCAATGGAACTAGTGGCAAATTCCATTTTCCTGTTCCAACAGGCACAGGTACACATCCTCAGGATAACAACTGATACCCTGACAACATGCCATGATTGCCCACCAGAAGAAAGGAGTGGAGACCACACTAAGAGAGGACTATAAGCTTTTTAATTTCAAACTTCAGAGATCCTACTGATGGTATCTACTCTGACTTCTCTGGTCAGAACTACTGGAAGTTAAAAAAAAACTCTCTGAATTTTTTTATACTGCTGTATTCATTTCAGTAAGTGTTTACTGAATGTCCATTTTAGCAAGCATTTTAAGGTTTCGTGCACCTGGAACACTATAAGAAATCACAGCACCAAAATAACCCACATTCGTTCATAATTAACTGAATGGTACAAATCTGAAAAGTGAAATATTTAAGGAAAAAGAAGGAAAAGAGGAAGGAATAGTAGTACATAAACCTGCACACTGGAAATGATTCAAGATGAGAAGTCCTCCAGATGTCAGTCTGTAAACAGTGCTTCACAAAATGAATTTCCCCACTAATTGTTGGCAGGAATAACATCTAGAACATGTTATTACGTTTGACCCACTCTTTCCCCCTTCACTGTGCAGCTAAATTCTTGTCTGACACCACAGATCTTTTATCAGCTGTGATAAATCCAGGAAAGCAAGCTTTTGTCAGCAAAAGTGTTTGATAGGGTACAACATGCATAAAATTACACTCAAGCTAATTGTGAACTTTGCTCACCAAAGGAAATGAGACTTCTCTTGCTTATTTTCACTACATCTGTTTTTGTAACATGCTTGGTTCTTGGGTTGGAAAAAGATACCCACACCCAAAGGAAACATAAACATATAACACATATTGAACAAAAATTAAGTACTGACAGTTTTCCTACAGGTTCCTATCACCATGTTTTTATACATTTCATTATGGCTCTAAAAGTGGAAAAACAGGAAAACAAAAGTGGTATACATCTAAAAAATGAAAAGGCACTTTGAGGTAAAGAGTATTTGAGTTTCCTCTTTCTCTTCCACTCAATCATAACCTAAACTATGCATAAAGTTTCCATTTTCCCCTGAAAAGAGTCCACAGAAAGAAGAAAAAAGCTTCCTGAGCAGTCTTTGGCAGCAGGACAGTCAAAATGTGAGCAGGAAACTTTCTAAACAGTAGGTTTTGCATCCATATGTATAACATTATACAATGGAGATAATCTAAACAGCAAAATTATTTTATAGAGATTCCAAAAAACTATATCCAAAACCATGTTCTCTTGCGTTTTCTTGTTCTGTTGACAATTTTAGGAAAGAGAGAGAGAATGAGAGAGAGAGAGGGAGGGAGAGAGAGGAAGACAGAGTCAGAGTGGGACACAGGGATCAAAAAAGGAGGATTTTTTTTTCTCCTAAACAGGTGTCTGATAACAAACACGGTCACAATTCACAGTAGAAAACAGTTCAGGTTTAGTTCAGATATTCACTGGCAAAATGTAGAGTCACAAAGTAATCAGTTATAGATTTCAGAACACAGCCCTGAAAGTGTGGCTACAACCATGAAGTCACACAACCCCATTGTTTTGCATCTGATTTGACATAATCAAATTCATCAAAATGATGGAAAATGTTTCTGTACTACATTCCATTAGAATAACGAATTAGGGGGGAAAAAATCATACCAATATGAATATGCAGTCCAAGATCATTGAAAACCACCAAAACATATTTTCAATGGGAGCACACAGAGACATACCAGGCTGTTATTCTGATTTACCCATGTTTTACTGAAATATTTCTTAGCAAACTTCCAGTTCTTAAATTCCATAGCTTGTCACTATTGGCACCTAGAGCTATGCAGAGATAATTTGCACCAAGTGTGTGGCTTCTGTTTGAGCTTGTAGCCCATTCAAATATTTTGAACACGCCTGAGTTCATAAAACCCAATTGAGGAGTTCAGGGTGCTTTGGCAGCAGAAACTATGGGAGCAATGATGGTGTTTAAGCTGACAAACTGCCTTGGCCATTCTTCCAGGATGAGGTTCAGTCCATGTGGTATGCAAGTCATACGAATGGCATTGGGAAGGAAACACATTGCTGTGAACAGATCTAACAGCTGTTTCCACTAAAGAAGCACTACTGGACATTCGGCCAAGTACACAAACTCAGCAGTCAGTAGTGCCCTTAACTAACTCAGGACTGAGAATGCAGTAACATTAAAGTGTATAATGCCACCCAACATCTACCAAAGTAATTTGGTAGCACTATGAACAAAGGATGAGTGATGATAGTTGTGCCTCAACCACGTAAGTGCACTGTTCCACCCAACACCTATTCACCTGGGGAGCACGGACTGCCTGACAGACATGCTCTGTGTTCTGGTATGTGCTGAGAGAGATAACTACTGAATTGTGTAGTACTTGAAGGATTTCCATCTGTTTCATGTAACAGAATAGAAAAATCAGCTTACAAGAACTTCTCAAGGGGAATATCAACTCTTGACAAACACCATAACCATAAAATCACTATATTTTTCAGAGTGCGCTGCCTCACATAACACCTGGTGGGTTTTGTTGACTGGGTCTCATATCCTCCTCCCCATATTCAGTGTATCACTAAGTACAGCTTTTGTTTAGCGTAACTAAACTGGTTATGGGACTGGTTATAGGACTGGTTTTCTTTCAAAATACATAAATACAGCAGCAGCAGCAGAGGTTACAGGATATACTGTCATCAACGGATTTTCAGAACGACATTCTCTATTCAGTAACAAACTCAATTTCATGCTGCCCTTTTTGGGGGGCAGGAAGAACATGTAAGGCTTTTTTTTTTTTGTTTGTTTACACATATAAATTCATTCTGTGCACATAAATGTACATATATATGTATTAGGATATATGCATAGGAACTATATAAATAATTTCATACAATTTTTTTTTTCAGTAAGACATTTTTTCAAATATCTAGAGCCTGAATTCGTTGTACTATTTCAGTATTACAGTTGTAAGGAGGCTACCTAGATATTCAGAATTTTTTTACCGATTTACATCAAAAACTTACATAAGTAACACTCCCTTTGATATGTTTTTCTGATTATTTTTTTCTAAAAGTGTATTCCAATGAAATGCAAGACCTTCAGGGTGAGTAGTCTTTGAGTGGGTCAGGGGAGCAGAACACCATTTACCTCCAAGGAGATGATGATATATTGACCTAAGGAAAACACTTCACAACTGGAAAAAGCTCCATAATACAGGTTAGAGAAAATGGGATTTTTGTCTTAACCATGAATGAAAAATAAAACATAACACAATTTTCTGCACAAGGTCTCGTTACACAGGGTATTTTGGATGTTTGAGACAGCCTTGATGCTACAGGAGCAAGACAGAAACAGTTACTGTGAGGCTTATGTCCAATCCAGATCAGAAACTGAGTGAAATCAAAGAAAAAGCATTTGAGATGTATGCTAAGGCATGATTTTGGGCTAGAGAACACAGGAATAAAATCTACTGACATCAGATGTAATATCAGATATACTGTGGATAACAGAAGACAGCAGAACAGTAAGTAGGATTAAAATGCAGGTACTGAAGAATGTATGTTGCTCAGAAAAGCAAAATTAAACTGGTAGGGTAATACTTCATAGCACTACTGTGATGGGCTGCTGAAAGAGTAACATACAGAAGTGGTTAATTTGGAAAATTATTGTAAAGTAGTTTAACACACAAAATGTCAAATTTTAGCTAGAGGACACAAATATCAGATTTCAACAGCAATTGCAGTTGCTTTAATATTATGAGTCAGAAATTAAGGTATTATGGAAATGAAAGAAAATGCAAAACACACAGAAATAATCACAGGATAAAAGAAGGAAAAGGTTCCAGTGTGATTAGCAAAAAGGTGAAGGCAATTCTGAAATCCACCTGACAATGTTCCATGTAATGATAAAGAAAGGAGTGATACTATTGACCAAGACACTGGCAAGACATCTGGAATAGCAGGCTCAATTCTTTTTACCATGTTCATGGCATGTTAAATAAACCTGGAAAAGATCAGCTGAAGGTTACTGAGATGATACAGGAATCCCTCACCCTACTGATACATGAGCAGATGACCAGTCTTGCTTTGCTAAGAGGACAGAAAATGGAACAGACTGACCTGCATCAGTGATGCGATCGGGCCAGAAACCCTTCGTGTGTGGCAAAATAAGAGACACTCTTAGAACAAGAGGGAATTGCTCACAAATTAGTTTTTAGTTGAAATTAGGTTTCTGACTACCAAGAGAGCAAGAGCTTTGAACCACCTATGAACAGAAACCACAGAGGTAAACAGTTCTGTTCATGAATAGGACCAAATTACCTTATTCTAACACACAGACGGAGTTTCTAAACAAGGGATTTATTTTATTTCTTCCTCTCCACTTCCTTCAAAGAGAAAACATAGGGAATAGAGGACAAAATTATATAGATTTATCTATGAGGATACTGAAATTATCCAATTTTCTGCTATCTAATTATGAGTAGTCATGTAATTCTTAGAACATAAAAAAATTCCTATTCTCTATTTACCTAGCAATATTTTCACAGCATTCAAAATGAACAGGAGACAAAATAATATGCCACTTTGCTACTTTAATTAGCTATAGTAAATAAACCATTATATTACAATAAAAATAGTAAAGATTTTGGGAATAAGTAACATTGAAAATATTTAATTTTAAAAGCAGCAGTGATATTGTACATGCTTAAAAAACTCTGGTTCTGGCAATTCTGATTCCCGAAAATATCTGTCCAATGAACTTACTAAATTTACATTTGGAGACACACTGCATTCTAAAATATAAAATGCCAAGTGCTGAAATTTCATACAACTAATCTGACATCATATTTTGAAGAAGGTAATGAATTAGCCTCTTTTCTTCTGTATCTCCAGATAATACCTAGAAATAAGAAATTCAAGTGATGAAATAAACATGGATAAAACCATCCGCTTTTAGTTGAAATAAACTGAGTAACCACCTATCTGGTGCATTTACAAGACAGACAGCATTTAGATCCTTTGGGCACTAAGAGTTTGGAATATCAAAGTATTCATACGGGAGAGTGAGAATTCTCCTTTTTAATAACACTTTAAAAATGTTGCTTTTACTTCATTACCAACTCTGATTTTTATAAATTACACTGGGAGCTAAGAACAAATGAAATTATAACAACCTATCTTTGCTCCAACATTGCAAAAAGAAACCTGTATTAGTTATATTTACTTTGTTCTCACTAACATTTAATATGTCATTTACTATATACTCCACTGAGCAAATTAATCCAAGTATTCTCTTGTGTTAGTTCAAACTTATACAACATTAAAATCTCTGGGATTGATTTTAGGAGAAATAAGAAAAAGGCAACTTCGACTCCATTAAGTCATCATAAAGCCATTCAATTAATTTAGTTTATTTGGAGGAAATGAGCATAGACCTACACACAATAATTTCAAATTACATCTTATCCTGTAGACAGATTTTTTCCTTTGTTTACAAGAACTTCCTACTCCGCAAATTTTACTCTACAAACTGCACAGAATTCCATTCTTTCACTAGTATCACACCTATAGCTGTGCAAACCATGCAATTTTACTAAAATCAATACCATTCAGATGTTACAAAAACGATACAACTGAAGGATAAGCAATTTTTCATATATCAACATTTTTTATTGTTACTTCTTGCAAGTATTTTAAGAAGTAGCCAGATGACTGATGTGCTTCATGTGATAAACCTTAAAGAGAATCAACTTTACAAAGCTGCAAAGCACCTTTCCATCAAGCCAAGGCATCTGAAGAGCTGAAAAACTGTGGCCCCAAAAATAACTCGGGAGAAGCTTGGCACTGAACTTTTCAGAGAGGAGGATGAGACTCAATTGGGCTAATGTCATAAAATTAATTACATCCACTAGAAGGTAATGGGTAGTTAGGGAGAACTCTGTTTAAATCCAGCCTGCTTTTTTGTTATAAAAGGCAAGGTCTGTTTTTACAATAAAAATGTTATGTCTGAAACAAAGTGGCCTTTTATACGAGAAGGCACAGGATTAACTGTTCTTTTTCTTCTTATTTAAAAGCTGACATTGCTGCTACTGTCCAAGATAATAAATAAAGTGACAGAGCAAATAGAATACAGAGATGGTCTCACTCTGCTACTTTTATGCCTTATGCTTATTTCTTTCCATCAACTCTTTGTTTTTGAAGGATTATCTTGTAGCTTGACCAGGACACGGGGTTACTAATTTTTAAAAAAAAAGCGTAAGCGTGACTGGATACCCTGAAATCTGCTGAAGGACAAAATGAAAGTTGTATGGTAAGGGGAGCCTCTACTTCCCTTTCTCTCCAAATCACATTTTTTTTTGTTTTGTACAACAGCAGTATATGCTAAGGGAAGACTATGTCCAATTAAACATACATTTTGTAATGATTATTTTAAACAAAACGTAATTTAGGAATGTCTACCTCATCTGCAGGGAAGCTATAGAGAATGAATTAAAATGAGAGAAATTTACAGATTGCTTTGCACAATCACATCAACCAAGAGATAAAAAAAAAAAGAAAAGAAACAAGTTTTGAGGTCCTGCTCCAGTGCAGACTCTCCGTAAGGTCACAGCCTCCTTTGAGCACATCCACGTCCATGGGCTGCAGGTGAATAACCTGCTCCACCATCCACCCCCGTGGGCTGCAGGTGAATAACCTGCTCCACCATCCACCCCCGTGGGCTGCAGGGGCACAGGTGCCTCACCATGGTCTCCACCACAGGCTGGAGGGGAACCTCTGCTCCCACGCCTGCAGGACCTCCACCACCACCTCCTCCACTGACCTTGGCACCTGCAGAGCTGTTTCTCTCACACATTCTCACTCCTCTCTACGGCTGCAGTTGCACAGACTGTTTTGCTCCCTTCTTAAACACACTACCCCAGGGGTGCTGCCACTGTCGCTGATGGGCTCAGCCAGCGGTGGGTCTGTCCTGGGGCTGGCTGGCACTGGCTGCATCAGACATGGGGGAGGCTTCTGGCAGCCTCTCACAGAAGCCACCCTTGTAACTCCCTCACTAACAAAACCTGGCCAAGAAAACTCAATATACAGTGTTACAGAAGCAGACAAAAAGAACACACAAGAATCCCTAATTCTAGGCTAGAAACACACTTGGTTAGGGAGGTCAAGTTAAATATTATTTGAAATTGGTTTTTGCTGTCTAAACCCATTCTCAGATGAAGATAGGCTTTTGCAAATTTAGATATGCTTTAAATTATTCGGTGGACTTCATGAAGCTGCTGATTAAAATAACACCATGGCTGCTGCTTCTCCTATAATTCAGCAATGTCACTTCCCCTTTCCCAGTCCTTTTTACAGTCCACCTCTTCTTTCTTTAAACCCTCCTGCCCCACACTAACATGCCACGTATACTTTTTCTACTTGTACGTGAAAGAAACTGACCTAAGTCCAAATGCCTGTATCTGAGGGGCAAACCAAAGATCATGTACAAATGTGGCATCCAAAGACCATCACTGTTGCTTGCTGCCTTCAGACTTGTGATACTCTACATTAACTTCTTTTGACAGTGTGCTTTAATAGAACCTCAATAACAGCATAAGCAATCTCTTAGTCCCTCCACTTGGGCAGTATTTCAAGTTATTCTAAATATTTTAGAGTAAAATTGACTACAAACACTCTTATCAAATATTACTCTCTTCATACCATTAGACAGCAGAAGTATTTAATACAAAAAATCAAATATATCTTTTTGACTGATAGGGTGGACTTGATATCAGCTTGTATTCTGACAGCACCAAAATTCATCCTGACCTCAGTAAGATCTGAATTCCTTCATTATGAACAGTAACTTGATGGGGACAATTTCTGTAAAAACACAACACCCATCAAAACCCCACAAACCACATACTCCCCCCCAAAAAAAATCTCACTATGTAAACATCATGCTACTTAATTTCCTTGCATTAGAAGTCTGTGTTCATATATAGAATTTGTCGTACAGCCAAGCTCACTGAACGTCTGTGGCATTCTGATTCTTTTGCCTAATCAAAATGACTGAAACACTGTAGGTTGTCTTGGCTCCTCTCCATAAAATTTGCTTAATGACTCCAAACACAGAATAACCAAAGGCCATTGGTAAAAAAGTGTTCTCGCCCCCTTGGCTTTAATTTGGTTGTGTCTACAATACAAAGTAAAGCAGAGCAATAGTCACCTGTCGTGAGAGTACAGGATTTCACACTGAAGATTCGGTATCCCCTCTGATCGTGTTTAAAAGGGTTTTTTAACTGTCCTTTTCTGAAAATTCAAGTTTTGTTCCTGATTCCATATTCAACAAACAGTTCCCTACAGGTCAATGTACTTTCTTCCTCATGTAAAATTTATGAAACCTGACCAGTATCTAGAATGCAACACATCCTTCAACATTCTGAGCACATGAGAATACATTACAGGTTTTCAAAGACTTGAGAAAGCTCATGAAGTTTTATGTATAACGAACAACCATTTCACAGGACTCAGGAATAGCTTCAAATAAAAGATAAAGAGATGATATTACTGTTATGAAGCACTACAACATCTACATTAAACACTAGCTGTATTTCATTCAGATACAGAAAGATCATTTGTTAGAAATACTAAACAAGAAACTCCATCAGCTGATGAGATTTTCCCTTTCCAAATGACCCAGAACTAAAAGAGAGATTGGAAAAGACGTTGTCTAGATAATGATTTACCTAAATAGAGTTACTGAAATCCAGATTTGGTTTCCGTTCTATAGTCAAACAGCCTGCAGGTACAATATCTTCAGCTGGCACCAGGCTTAATGTTTTTCTATCGATCTGCCCGCAGCTTAAGTGCACACATAGGATATGGACTGTTAAACAATTCTTGTTATCTACCACTGATTATGGAAATATAATACATCTTGCAGCAGCATCTGCACTTTCTCTAACATGAAATGCTACTTAAGGCAAACTGTCCATTTTATCCTGTGAACCCTCCAACACCTGTGGGGTTTCTGTGCACCAACTAAATGGTTGCATTTGTTCAGCGCCAATTACACAAAAGCCCTCTCTGTTACAGCCCGTGGAATAATTGATAAGGTATCAGTAGATTCTTTGTATCTCAGTTGTATCAAATGTTATGTACAGTTATAACTGCAATTAGCACAGCACATTCAGATTCCTTCTTCTCTCCCTCAGGTTATCTGCAGCTTCTCCTCATTTGAAGATTTCCACAAATTTGTGGGATTTGTTCAAGTCACTCTTTGCCAAGGGTTTGGTACAGCTATTAATGCTGCATGCTAAGTGTTTCCTATTCAGTACTCAGGAGGAATTAATGGGAAAAAATCACTGTAATTTTCATACTTCTGTTACAGTTTTGTCTGTGTTTTTGTCACAAAGAGTATAGCCCTGCCATCACTGCACCGAAGTTACAGGGAAAACGAGGGTTTTGCAGTCCTCTAATTTTTTTTTTCTTCCCAGAACACAATTATGTATTTGTGTTTTCCTTTCTGCTACCACCAAATCTGCAAAGACTCACCTTCTGTACCTTCCTTTTGTCCAAACACTGAAGAAAGACCCACCTGAAGTGAATTCAAACTCTGAAGGTACTTTTGAAACAAGTCTAATTCAGTGTTTGCTCTTCTGCATTCTGCTAACTCAGAAGGTTACCAACGACTGCATGAATATGTGTAAAAAGTAACATACAGCACTGTCAAGTAAACAGGAGAAGCCCTGACTAAATGAAGGCAATGGCAAAACTCCCAGAGCCTTCAATAGGGCCAGGATTTCATCCTTATCTTGTTGATCAAAGCATTTAACTGTTCAGAAGAACCAGACTGCTGCCAAGAATTCCTTAAAGCAACCTACTATGGTGAGTCTTAATTGTATATACCTCTATAACTACTCCTTTTTCATTCTACCAAGGTAAACTCTTGACTTGTCAAAAATACAACAAAATAAACAGCATCCACAACAAAGATCTTTCTTTCATATTAGCACATGAGCCAGATGTACCAAAGCTCTCCTTACTGCCGGTCTGCAAATGAATTATGATCACTCCTCAACACCTATTACCAACCACCGATGGTCATACCTGCTGAGTGTCACACCTGCACTAAATACGAATTATTTGAATGGGAAAAGGAAGTGCCTTCTTGGTTTGACAACAAAAAAACTTCTTATTTTACAGTGAATCACAGAGTACACACAGTTCTGTACCTACTTTACAGTAAAGCAATATCTTTATGTCCCATGGGCATAAATCCAGAATAGACTAACCAAGAACAGTGTAACTGAATGCCTCTTCTGTTTCTGCAAAGGGTTTGCAATATACACTGGAACTACATAACCAAAATGCAAATTCAGCTCAATAGCCAGAGAGAAACAACTTATCCACACAAGAATCAATTTTACACTAAGCTAGAAAAAGCTCTGTTTTTAATGTGCTGCTAAGATGACCCAAAACAAAGGCTCTTTTTGACATACACATCAGTAATTTTTCATTTGGAAATATTTGAGAAATCTGTTGTAAGATTGTACAACAACCATTTTTCCCTTGATAACTAATTAAATGAAATAACCAAGCAGAACTGCTTTGTGGGTTGGTGTTTTTTGTTTTTTTTTTCCTCTCCTCAGACTGGGAAATTATTGCAAAGTATTAATTCTGCCAATGCAGTTCCTTTGTAGGGGAACATGGCAGTTGTTTACTGCCAAAGGCACCACAAGAACTTGTCTTACTTTCAGAAGGACTTTTAGGATAGAATCACAGGAGCATAAGCAAATCCTGCCTGTAACACACCATATGACCCTCTCTATACCTTAACCTCTTTAATTACCTCACCATACCCAGCTGGAGCCTATTTTATATCAGTCCATAGAATCTTTCCTCTCAACACTTTATGGTAGAATGTAATCAGGCCCAGGATATCTAACGTAATTTATTCTACTAACTTTAATATCCTGCGTAATTCCTGTCACATTGTTGCATGCTTTATCAATGACAGGATTCAAATGAGAATGTGAGTTCATAACTTCATTTAAGTACCTCTGAACAGCAATCTAATACCCCTAATGACCGCTCTGGTTACCATTTTAGAGAAGATAAAAAAACAACTAATTCATATCTATTTAAATAGATTTTAAGACTGGAAAGAAACAGGCTGATCATTTAGCCAAGACTTTACTCTGAAATGTCCTCCACAAATTCCGATATGTAATTCAAGCATCCATTTATTTCTAAGCTGCTTTCAAGAATGTCACCAGCAATTATTTTTGCTTTAAAAAAACCTTCAGTTTTGACTGAAAAGTTTATTTGAAAAAAAGTGCTAGAAGAAACACATGCTTATCAGTACTCTGATACAGTTTTGAGATAATCACAAAAGATTTCTCAGTGCAGCTATAAAATTTAATACAGTTCAGCACCACACAACTTAGATTAAAAAGGTTGTTCATAATATTTATTACCCTCCAGTTGCACTATTTCTGTTCAGCCATCCATTGGAATTGAGGCATCCTTCATCATTCATACACATCAGACCTTCTCTTTGATGTCTAATGGTAAATTTAAAGGCTGAGTAAACGTTCTTTGAAACACAGAGTGTGGCACAGCTGCTTATTGTTACATAGAAGACAGTAGCTCATTAAAATCAAAACTCGATTAAAACTGTGGAACTTCCCCCTAATCATATCCCAACTTTGAAGTAATACCCTCTTCAGTGATATCTCTAATTTACAGTTAACTAGTTTTCTTAAAGTGGAGTAAGTCAAGCCTTGGTTAAGGTCAGAATTAATAAAGCACATCTTTCATCAAAAGACAGGGAGCTCCCAGCAGTGCACCCTGCTGTGGTATTTGCACTTACAGCACACAAACACCCAACACATACTCAGCCTACCATGTTCATCTCCTGAAACTCATCAAGCCTGTGGCATTTACCAGTTTGCGGAAGGTTTTTATAACCCTACAAAAAAGTACTTCAGCATTATGTAGCTAACTACACGTTATTTTTTTATTAGCAACATTCTATTTGGCAAAGGGGGAGCTAAAGTTTTGCCTCAGAGTGTAACTGAAATCAAACAAAACCTTAGGGATTCAAGCTTACCTAGCTCTTCGCTTATTGCACGCCCCCCTTATCACCACTGTTTGTGTTTCCACCAGGTCACAATTAGGAAAAAAAGAATGACTTTAAAAAAATTTCAAATCATGAAGCACCTTATATGTTTGATTTCATTACATTTTCCAGCTTAAATACCAGATGAAAGTTTTAGGGATGGGTGAATGCGAACAAACACAGGGGCCAGGGAACCCTGAATTTATGGACTTTCACTTACCATGTGAATATCAGCTGAACCACTGATACCAGGTTCATGAGTAGACTAACAGCTGACTGCTCACAAAAAAAGTGGAACAGTCATAAATATGCTCTTATTCTTCAAAAACTAAGAAAAAAACAAATCTGCAAGGCCAATGCTGACAATACACAACTTTGTACCTATGCCACGCAATCCACATGCAGGAAGAGGTCACCCTTTTTCCTCCATCAGGACCACGCTGGGGACAATTCACAATGCAGCTCCAAGAGAGATTCCACACCCCACTGCCTGCCACCCACAGCCCAAGATGCTGCCTTCAAATGCCACTGTCAATGCCAGGCTGGCACGCAGGGGTAGCAGCTGTGCCTGCTGAGGCTCTGGCTGTGCCCACCGCTCCCTAAAACCCAGCACGGCCAAGCTCATGGACCTCCGAGTGCTGACCCAGCCAGCCCGAGGCACAGAAAAGCTGCCCTGCCTCGCCACATGGATCTGGCTGAGAACGTGTTCCCTGGAGTTCAAGAGCTCTCTCTCAAATTAGTGCACTTAACCTCGGGGAATTATTCTTTAATTGCGGTGGAGTTTTCCACTGCAGGGAAAAAAAAAATAAATTGGGAAACACCAAACCAAAACAAAAGCAAACACACACAAAAAAAATCAACAGAAAATCCCCCAACAAAAAGAGAAATGTATTGGAACTGACATGTCTGGCTCTCTGAAATTCATAACCCAAGAAAATTTTAGCTGAAGTTATAATAAAAATGCAGTTTTAAGCTTTGTTATCATACAGTTATATGTCTTAAAAACAACCTTCTCGTATAGTTTGTCATGCTTAGACTAAGACTCAAGACAATTTCAGCTTCACACGTTAAAGCCACTCTTTTACCTACTAAAATTATAAGACCTTTAAAACTAATTTTTCTTTTGTTTCAAAAAAGCACAGGGAACTTTTCAAAACCAGCTGTACTTTGCAAGTAAAAACTTTCCAAGTGCCTGGTTCTTTGCAGATTTTTGGCAAATCTGTTTGAAAAATTGAAAAGTGGGGTCCTGAGCCAAAGCTTACTGAAGTCTATGGAAAAACTCCCACAGATTTCATCAGGATTTGGATTAAGCTCTGAAAAAGTCTGAAGTAATTGAAAAATCAGTTCTGCATGTACAAAATATGAAATTTTCACTAGGTTTAGATTTATTAGGCTCCTTTATGGTAACATGGAAGAGCAAATACACTGTAAATGGTGCTAGTGATGTACATACAGTTTCACACTGTGAATTCACCACTTCCACAGCCTCGTACATGTTACTTACAGTACTTACATAATAGAAATGACAAAATCAACTCCACATACACAAACACCTATACTTAAAAAAACCCCTGATTATTGAGAAAAAAAAAATTAATACCTTCATTGTTCAACTGTTGGGGGATTGTTTTATTTCTTTAATGTTTTTAACTGAAGACCAAACAAAATACGGCATAAGAGCTTCCCTTCAAAAGCCGTAAGACAAATTTCAGTGATAACACACACAAAAAATAATTACACCAACTATCTCATTCTGGGCACACTTGCTCAGGACAGCTTATAATAATGTAACACTAGCGATTTCAGCTAAGTTCCATCTAATTTACGGTAGGGAATAGAATAGTCAGATTTACTCTAGCTAAATGTGCCAGAAAACAAAGTAAAGTGGCAAATGCAAAACAAATGGGTTGTGGTACCTGAAAATAATGGCCACAGCATCTCCTGATGTGTAACAGTTGCATCTCTGCTGCCTAAGGGATGCCACTTCCAGTCAGAAGAAACTGCACAAGCCATTAACCTCGGCATATTCTGCCTTGAGCTATATATCACATTAAAATAAATACCTAAAATCTACTTCAGAGAAATGTTGCATACACACATGGAAAAAAAAAAAAACTAAAAAAAGGGAAAGGCTTCCAAATAATATCTGTTCAGAATCTTAAGAGAGGAGAGGGATCTGGAAATTATTTTCCAAACCATCCCCACCTCCTTCATCCCTCTCCCAATACCTTTGGATACTTTGCCATGGCTGTACTTACGAAAAGTACAGAATTGCTGTAATTTTGTGGTGGTCTTGTCTAGATAGGGAGTGGAAAGGAAAAGTAATGCCATCCAAACTAGAGCTAATTATGGTCTTCAAATGCCTACAGCTCATGTACAAATCCCAGTGCACTCCATCAGGTAGGCTGTTCTTGAAATATCACAGGAACCAAGAAAGCTGCTAGGCAGACAAGACTGAATCTCCATCAATATCATACCTTAAATAAAATTATTATGCTATATTATTAAAGCTCGGCCTTTTTTTTTTTTAAATGACATAATTTTTACAGCCTCTTAAAACATCTAGGTTTTAGTTTTACTTTTGTTACCTGCTACTAATGAGTCTTCTGAAATAGAAGGTAAGAGGCCGTACACTTTCTCCTTTAGCAATACTTTTTCCATAGTTGTGAACAATTACCTTATTAATATATATTTTAGAGATTTATTTCTGCCTGTGGTCTCTCAAGGACTCCAACATAGAAAATAAAGCCCAGTGACAAGCAGGATCATTAGGGGAACTTCTTTCAACTGACAATTATTTTCACCAAAAGCTTACCTCAACATTATGAATCATTTGTGACCACTTATACCTAAGTAGGACATATTAAAATTTAATGGATTTTGATGCAAAGAGCCAGCAATAGAACTGTGCACACCAAGGCACTAATGTGTTGATCCGAACTGTACTTAGATGAGGCGAGTTGGAATTGCAATGCTGCCAACTAAATTTCACAGTACCACAAATGAATGAATCCCAGATCTCAAGTGGGATTTCTTTTTTATTCATTATGCATGACATTTTCCTCTTTAAATTATTCATTTTTTAAAAAATGTTATTGCTTTAGCCTTCTTAACCTTTGTACTCCTTCCCCCTGTGGTTTTTGCCAGCTGTAATATCAATTGAGGAGGGGAGATGTCCTAAACAACATAATAAAAACCTTTTCACAACCCTACAAAGAAATGTGTCTTGTTACACTTCCATCTTATTTTGGCCCGTTTTGCAATGCTGGAACTTGGAATGCCCTGAAAAGAATTATATATATTTTCTATCAGTGCCTCTGTTTCAATAAAAAAAATTAATTCCAATGCTTCCATTTTTTTTATTTAATCCTTGAAATCTAACCACTTGGAGAACTACCATTTGAGTCTGATGAAAGCTGACTAAATGAATTTAAATACATTCTTTCTTGCTTTCTTCCCACGCCTGATATTCAGATTTTCATTTTTAACTGTCCTCACCTAAACCATGCCACATGATATAAGAAGAGGCAGCAGTGCCTTGTTAGACTGACCACAATCTATTCATCTGTAATCTGTGTTTTAACAGCAAAACACCTAAACCCAGCTCTAGGTAGGAGTTAAGAACTCTGTTTATGCACAGTATTATGGCACAACCTTGGGAGTGTCACTTTTTGCACAGTTCAATTTTCCTTTCCACATAAATAAATGACCAAGGTGACTAAAACAATAGAAATAAAAGTTTTAAAGAGTAAAGTAAGTTGCAATGGAAAGAAGTCACAGAGAGTAAAGTTCCCTGCCAGAGAGCCAAACAGTCAAATTTCTGGCTCCACTAAACTGCTCTAAAGCTTTTCTTGAGCAACCACAAAATCTTGTTGCTGTAAGCGCTCCCAAAATTCTCCCCAATGAATTTGCTACTCCCCTTCCTTTTCACTAAATCAGCTTTTTGGGGCAAGGGACATATTTTAGTTTCAGAAATAGAACCCAAATAATTTAAAATATTTGATATATTACTGTTTGCTTATTTCTAGGCTTTTACATTAAGATAGAACTGCACATCATGAACAGCTAAAAGTTTTCTGAAACAATATTTTAAATGCGGAGAAGTAGAAGTCATAATAAAGTTGCAGCTCTGTATTATGTTCCACTAGATACCGTATCATGTCTCATTATTAGCTGGCACACAACTTAACAGGAGCGCATTACAATGCTAAAGGCTGCAAGAGTTACAGCAACTTCTTTGTTCTTATCAATCTTACGTGATTTTCCTTTGGTTGCTCCTCTCCCTGTCAGTCACTTAGTCCCTTGGGTGGCTGGGGACAGGGTTACCTGCTCCAGCTACCACAGTGAAGGAATGAGCACGGACATCAAAGGGCACAGTTTGGAGAGGGAACCCAGCCTAACACACAGAGGAGAAATGCAAAAAAAAATTATGGAAAGCCAAATGTCTTTCCCTTCAGGCAGCATGAAAAATATCGGAATTCTGAGAAAACTTATACAGTCATGATGGATCTGTTTTGGTTTCAGTGCAAGCAGTAGACAAGTTCCCAGAGAGTAACCTTTATCTGGGTATGGGAACACTGGCTTCCACAAAACAGAAAAAAACACGTACTTGTTAAAATGCAAATATGCATTAACTTTCAAATCAGATAAACACAAGTTTTGAGCACTTAAGAAAATGAAGAATAATAAACACGATACTTCAGTGATACACAGTTATACTTCATATACATATTAAACAAATTTAGCTACTCAATGTTAGAAAAACCTTAACTTCCTGTTTAAATGCGAAGTTCAGCCTCTTTTCATACAGTCTCATATATTAAAACAATACTTTTTCGTTATTAGTAAACAATCCACTTCGTGGTGAAGTCAGTCTTCAAGGCATTCAACTGATCAACCTGTATGATTCTAAGTAAGTTAGAAAATATGAGTTAGAGTTTTCCTTGCAACAGTTAGAGCTACTTAATACCAATTTCATATTTAAAGGCCTCAGCTAACAAATCCACAGGAATGAATTGGCATGCAGTGTTTTGTAAGTGTGCTGGAAAAGCCCTCGGGTACATCTAAATAAAAAAGCCCTTAGCAAACTGACCTTAAATGAGAAATAAGCACTATTAGTAAGGTTTGGATTCCTGAGCTCACAGATACTTAACAATGTCCCATTTGTGGCATGGAAGCAGGTGAGGAATAGTGGAAACAGGTGAGGAACACTAGGAAAAAGATGGGTAAAGTGCTGAATCTATTCAGTCCATGACAATTTCCATTGACCACAGGGGATTGCAAGTTCCATCAGCCAGCACTGACCAATATTCAGGTCTGCAAAATCCTTGCAAGTGCTTGGAGCAAGCATTGTAGATACTCTTCCTTACACAGATTTAATGAGCAGTGCTGAAAAGCTTTATGAATACCCAATATATTGAAACTCAAATATGAAAAAAATATCTAAAAGCATTATTTTAAGGGTTACTAAAGGAAAATCAAAAAAGCAGCTTAATATTTTATTGCCACGGAAAATATCCTAAGTGAGACTCACACTTTGTAACAGACCAGAGTCTTCTGCAAAAATAAACAACAGTGGACTTGTGTCACACCTGTGAGAAAAAAAAAAATTCACATTTTTATATATTTCTTTGCACCAGCATGGTGGGGGGGGGGGGGGGCATAAAA
>JAWWEU010000081.1:45791614-45937778 GCA_035583155.1 Acropternis orthonyx | reverse complement strand
GCGCCCCCACACAAAGCTGTCAATGCACCACCATCTCAGACTCACAAGACTCAAAAAGATTTCCAACCGTGCTCTGTCAGCCTCAAATGATTGCAACAATTTGCTCGCGGTTCAAAAGCGTTGTCTAGTCCTCAGAGCTCACTTGTGGCTGTGCCCTCTTCAGGCTGCTTGAAATTTAAACTACGTGATTCTAACGTCTCCAGAGGGAAAAAATTATGGGAATCTGGGTGAGCACAAATGGCAGCCACTTCATTTTTCATGATATTCTGAATGAAAGCCCACACTACGAAGTTTGAGAATACCTGACATGATCTGTTCCCCTAATGACCAATGAATAATTAATGGTGTAAGAGAGGAATTTGCAACAGCAATCCTATTTTTTTCAGACCAAACAAACTATTGCTAGCCTTTCTTTACAGTACACTCAGCATACTAAGAACTTTGCAGCAATATTTATGTCTAATTCTTATATATAAATTAATATTGCTCTTCCAGGATCTCAAGTCCACATGTTTTTCCAATTAGTACCAACATTCTCAAGTTTAATAGCATGTAAACAGAGAGTTCCTTAAGGAATATGACACATTGTGTTGCATCCCAGTTTCCCAGTGAAGAACACAGCTTTCAAATGGACAATATTCACTCACAGATATCACTACAGGATTTTGAAAAGAGGCTTTTAAAAGCTTAGGCAAGAAAAAAAAAACACTAGGGAAACTTCTGTCTTCTAACTATACATTTTGGTTGCATATGTATATTTAATGTGGTAAGGAACATCATCTTTAAAGTTTGCATTTACTCATAATCTAAATGACAGAAACATGATTATATAAAGCAGAATTATAACCAACTTGATACACTGAAAAACTATGAAAACATGGTATCAAGTCAAGTAAACACTACCATGCTTCTTCTGTATAAATACAGAACGGGAAACATCTGGTTAGGCAACAAATTTGTAGGAAAGGGTCTTGAAATTGAAATGGGGCAGAGTACATCAGGGTATACTCCCTGATACAGACTAAAGGAAAAGCATTCAATTTTGGAAAACAAACAGGAAGAATTGAAAATCATCATGAAAAGGCTGTTAGTATAAAAGTTACTGAAGGAACGTACTAAAAACATTCCAAAGTTTTAAGCAACTAAAGAACATAATTAATTGCCGCTTCCACCTCCGATATTCACAATAAACCAGTCTGATTTGCAGGAAAAACAACATAGATCAAACATTAGGAAAAACTTCCAATAAGGACACTAAGCTACCATAAAACTACATAAAAGATATTGTTCAACCTTGTTCGAGGTGTTTAAGAGTTCATCCCTGATGTTCTGGATATATTAACCCCACTGCAACACAAAGGGGAAAACTAGAAGGGCAGTGGCTTCACTTCTAGCTCTAACTTTACATAAATTTTAGATATTACACTTACACAAAACTATTAGTAAATCCAATTTCCTGCATGCAAACTATTCCTTCTTTTCCTTACAATTTCAGTTCTAAAGATTCAGTTGAGCTGGGGAGATGACAATCTCTGGCATTCCACTGCATCAATTTCAGTGGTGCAGTTCAGTCAATGACTTTCAGGTTAAATAATAGTCTCTCTGCTGCTCCAGTTACGTTCAACTATGTAAGTAAATCATGCTAAAGCACAGTACAAAGATCTACTAATGAAACAAAGAGGAAAAAAATTACTGAACTCCCGTTAAAAAAAAAAATAAATAAAGAGAGAGTAGAAGAAAAAGGATTGATTAAAGAAAAATAAAGTCCTAATTTAAAATTAAAAATACTTGCTTGAACAAAGCCTTGAACTGATTCAACTGCCATTGGCATATCACATCAGGAACTAATATACGAAAAGCAGGATCACCTCCTAGCCAGAGTAGCTGAGATACCCAAAATATGGGTGAAGCAACATTGCCAACAGAGCTCCAATCAGACTGACACTTAAACAAGTCTTCAAACAGCCACAGCTAACACTGCTGATAGTTTTAAAAGCAATCCTGCCAAACACACGGATATTATAAGAGAGCATTGAAAACCACAGAGTTAACTCCCTGCAGGTCATCGGGATCTATGCTATAAATTCTCACAGCCGTTAAACTCAATACACGACGCCCTGGGTGGCCCACACCACCTTCCCCAGCACTTCCCTGGCACTGACCCGCACTTTGGGTTGGCACCACTCCCTGAGCCCTCACCATTCCTCCCATCCAACTGTTTAGGCACTGCCAAAGGCAACACACCACATGATAGAGCCTGATGTGGCTTACAGTTATAATCACATTTAGCCAATCATTCTGATTAACTTTTAATCACCCATATGAAAACATCTTACATACTGGAAAACTATCATGTCCCTCCCCAAACTTCTCTTTATTTTTCCCTCAGAAGAAACAAAGAGCAAGTTTGTTTCCGTCATTTATAATTTTTGAGCTCTTCTCTGAACTCTATTTGTCTAGGTTTTTCTTAAATTGTGTTCCCCTGTGAATCTTTCTCATGAAGAACTGAAAGAAATATTCATATCTCCTCATCAGAAGCCATATGACTGCATCCCAAAGTTGGAATTCACCTTTAATGGGACCATATTGCTGGCTTTTATTCAGCTGCTGGTTCACCATAACACCCGGGAGCCTGTCCTATGGCAACAGTGCTTAAGGAATCATTTCTCAAACTTTAGTTTGTCAGATTCTGACTGGCCAGAGTCCTTGGCACTTGTCTCATCTGAAAACCATCTCATGAACTTCAGGTCCTTCCTCTAATTTATCAAGACTAGCATTATTGTTCTTCCAATATGCCTGAAACTACTGCAGGCTTGTTGCAAAGCCACAATTTTAACATTGGTGCCCATATGCCATCACTGAAGCCATTAAAGAAAATAATGGACAAAACCAGAGCCAGCAGGGACCATGGCCTACCTCTAATATACTCTTGGATTGACTACAAATACTGACAACTACTTTTGAAGGCATCTTTCAAACAGTTGCACACTTAAAAATAATCATCGGCTTTTCAGTGTGGTTTAAGACAATTTTTCCAGATTTCAGGGTACACCATCTTGAACATATTAAACACAACTTCCAGAAACTGAGTCTCCTGTTACAGTGCTGCCATGCCAGAAGGGTCAACTTTAAAACAAAATTTTAATAGTTGGTTGCTATGGAAAAAGGGGTTTCCACCATTAAGGAAAAGAATGGGCTTAAGAAAAAGTGGCATTGAACAAAACTCTCAAGCTAATGACAGCCTCACTGCTGAACAATTATGGGACCATCTCTGGCTTAGCTTGGAGTTTAAACATCCTGAAGAACTTTCCCCTACATTAACATGCAGTGTTTAGCCATAAATCCTCAGATACAAACTCAATTCTCAGTCTTCCTGCCTATCTTTAGTCCTACCTCATTCTTCTCTACCTATTTCTGTTTCCCGTCTTTAAGGGCTGAGAGAAGAAGTTTCTCTATTTTCCAGGCATTATCAGAGAGATCTTACTCAACGCTATATAGTTATTTTGTATACTGGTTTCCCTTTATAAGGCATCATTATCATTTCCTTCCTAGTGCAGACACAACAGGCATTTTCAGTTGGAACCAACCGTGAGGCCAGTTTCCAGACTGTCCCCACTGACTGCACTGTGTTCACACTGAGGAACTGAGGAAGGGTCTTGGGCACATGGACTCATTTCCTTTAGCTGAATCCCACCAGGAGCGTACCCAGAGCACTCTGGTGCTAAAGGGAGAACCTGTACAGGCACAGAGCTAGTTCTGAAACACGTTGATAAAAAGTCCCAGTGCCAGCCCCAACCACACCTGCCTGCACATTTGCTCCTAACAGACCACACTACTTGCCAAGGGAGAGACAGCAACAGGAAACCCAAACAGGTGACAAGGCAAAGCAGCAGCAAACCTTGTATTCTCCAAAAAAGCTCTAAGTTTTCTCCAGTCTGTTCAAAGACAAACACGCACAGTCTGAAATCATACAGGATTTATCTCTAATCACAGAATACTCTGAGTTGGAAGAACGCACAAGGATCATTGAGTCCAACTCTACAGTGACTGGCCCACGAGGGGACCAAACCCACAACCTTGGTGTTACTAGCACCACGTTCTAACCAACTGAGCTAATACCAGTGTCAACGAGCCCGTCCTGTAAATTAAGATGAAATTTCTTATTTTTGAGCTCTTTCAAAAATAATATTCTCTCAACAGTTAATGAGTAAAGGCAGAAGTGTACAGACCCTTTTATGAAGGCTTCAGGCTGAACTGTTAACGAATATAAGAAAGTTGCATTAGGTTTTATAATTTCTTTAAATGATACCTTTTTGTGACACTCTGAAGTGTTACCCTAATTAGGTCATAATTTCGATTCTTAATTAGGTGATTTGATATTCAAAAAGGCTACACACTAGAGTCAGTGACTCTGAAAGCAAAATTATTTATTTTTAAATCTGCATTTAGATTACAGGTTTTCATCCTTTTTCATGCTAATTATGTCCAAAGGGCATTTCAAGTACAGCTAGAGCAGCTCATGCTGGGTGTGACACTGCTACATCAAGTCTCAACCAGTTCTTTGCAGGCACTCATTTTTTCACTATTCATCATGTAAAATGGAAATGCTGGTCCCACAGAGCAGCAATACATGGCTAACACCCTGCACTTACGTTTTCCTTGGAAAGTACTTGAAGTTCCTTGTTTTGAGGTAGGATAACTGTCTACCTGTACAGTAGTCAAGACTATTCTTAAATGTTACTCATGCCTCCTTGGTATTATTTTGGCCTGATGCAGCAGAAAACAGTGGGTTTAACACTTTTGAAGATTTTAGTATTTGTATACACAATGTGGAGAGCACGGTCAAGCCCTTTCCCAAGGTCCTTCATCAAAAGTAAGATCACTTCTAATTTGTTTACAGTTTTTACAAATTTTACTCTTTCCCCCACATAATTATTTATAATCAAATTGCACAGTTCTCTGAACTCAGTAACACTAGTCAATTGAACAGGCAGAAGTGAACTTCCTTACTAAATCAATTCACCTTATCACACAGGTGGAAAAAGATGAACTGCAGCTATTTACACCTTTTCAGAATTCTTTGAAGGAAAAACAATGGTTATATAATCAAAGGTCAACAAAAGAAATGCCCTTTACACACATTTTAGTCTTGCAAAGAAATAGGAACAAAATTTTGTAAAACTAATGACACTTATTTTGCCTCACTTCTTCACATCACCTGACTGTGAACCTGCTTCCAGATAAGGGAACAGTGTAACACTAAAAAAAATTTTATATATATGTATGATTTCTACCTCTGCATAGTCTGCAGCCATTTTACCAAAAACATTTATAATAGCACACACAAAGGAGGGCTGCACATAGCAATCACAAGGGCTTTTGAGTTGCTGAAACATTGCACAGCTCATTCATATTACATTAAATGGGAATTTAGTTCTTAATATAGTATTTAATATAGTTTACTATACTTACATTCTTATAATATTATTATAAATTTAATATAGTTTAGAACTTTTAGTTCATTCTACGGTAGGAAAACAAAATACTGATAATCAAGATACTGCCCTAAGACAACTTCAAACTTTATCACAAACAATACTCATGGAGCCAAACTTTAAGCACCAGGTACACATACAATACATACTTTTGCCCACAGATGTAAAGACTGCTTTAGGGAAAGAAAGTCATTGAGTTCAAAGACCATAGTCTTATTATCTGGTTTAGAAGTGTGTGAAGCTGAATGAACAGCCAATCCAAATTCAGAGCAGAAAGATGGAGAAAAAATACCTGTTTCCAAGTCAGCAGGAGTACCTGATGTTTACTGAGACTATCTGTTTCACTAGAGGAAAAAGGCAGGAAGAAAATGTCTTACAACAGTGCAAAGATGCTAAACTTAAGACTGCAAAAAAGCTATGGCTTTGCTCCCACTACTACTACAAAGTAGGAAGATAGAAAACGCCATGAATAAAATTTCCTTTAAAAATAGTAATTCCATAACATCCGTTTAAATCATTATGCACTGTGAAATCTTGCTCATGATCTTTTTCTGTATGACAAATACATACTTAAATTAGTTTCATCTTCCATTTCATGCTTACTGTGAGATATCACCCAGCCAGCCAGTACTCTCCAAAGGTGCAGGGTTTTTTTCTCTGGTGTTATCACTACTTCATAATTTGCCATATGGATGTGCCATAAAGCCACTAATGCAACCATAATCATTTCTTTATCAAGACAGCAGGACTTTTCACTTCTCCTTTTTCCATCACATTAGAAACATACACAGGTACACATGCAATTGAAAAGTGCAAAGATATAAGTGATAACACTTTTAGAGGATAAGGATGACCACCTGGGGTTCATTTGCTGCATTACTGTGCATATTCTGCAAAACCAACAATAAAATTGAGAAAAAATTCAGATTTAAAACCATCTTATTACCCAAGTCATTCTACTGGCCAGCAACACAAACGGTGTTTGGTTTCCACAACCAACAAAAAACAAACTGCCAACAAAATAAGACGCGCACAATTTTCAGTTTTAATACCCAAATGAATATTTTGAGCTGCGAAGACGCACTTCAGGTCTTACCTGGCAGGACAGCAGCTTGCTGGGTGGCTGAGTCTGTGCTCAAGGAAAGGCGACCACCCTTGGCCAGCCTGTCACAGAAGAGGGTGATGTTCTTCTTCAGCCTGCTGGTATCTTTGGGCATGCACAACTGGCTGCTGAGGGTCAGGGCCTGCTCCTTCGGGCTCTTTGACAAACAGGTTCTTAACAAGTAAGAAACTGCAGCATCGACAGTTTCTTCCCAACCCTACGTTAAAGAAAAGGAAGTTAAATAAAATTAGGGTATATAGCATCTTAAAAATAAAGTAACAAGACAAGGACTGAGAATTTTCAAATGATACTGATAGATCAAATATGATTTGGGGGTTAATGAGCGTCATAAGCACCCAACTTCAACTTGTACAAGCAAAAGCTGAAAAAAACCAAACTATTTCCAATATTAAGATCAACAGAGAAATCTAATTTCAGTAATAATAATACATGGACAGCATGGGATATAACAGCTAAATTCAGTATTAATAACTGAAAACTAGACTCTCCTGGTTGTGACATTTAGAATTCAGAACAGAATGGAGGTTTAAACAAAAACATCATATGCAGTATATAACATTGTGATGAAGACATATCGAGGTCAGGGAAAAAACCCCACCAAACTTACCCAATTATAGATTCTTTGGAATCACATCTAATATTCTGATGACACTCCAATGGCAGAGAACATCATGACTGCAACCCAAAGCTGCAGATATTGAGTCCCCATTTACCAGCTGTGACACCCACAGCATGAGCACGGGTGTGTCAGAGCTGTCACAAATAGGGACTTTGATTTCAGCATGGTGTCAGGCTGTTAACATTTATGAAAAGACCACCTTAGTAACCACTTCAGTTAAAAGAAGCAGCTACCTATGGAAAAGCTTTCAGGAGGAAAGGCTGTACTCAGTGTCATACTCAGTATACATATTTCTGTAAAATAAAGTGCTAACTTCTGCAAATGACACTCAGTAAAAAACAGGACAGTTTCTTTTCATGAGGCACCTTGGAAAGCACATTTAAAATAGCTTCAAGTCTGTAATCTCGGGTTTTCAGTGAAACAAACAGATCAAAGATGCTCCTTTAAGCAAAGAGTCCTGGATAGCAGAAGTCTTATTATTTGTGACAAGGTTATTAGGTTAATGCATAAAATCTAATATATGACATCTATCTCATTTTTGCAGTATGAAATGCAGATTGACTCTTCTTGATGCATTCTGAAATCTTAAATCACACTCTGTGATGAGAACATATGATTAATTCAAAGCATCTACAATGAACCTGCAAGACACTCACAAAGCCTGCTTGTGACAAACTTACAGAGCCTGGACAGAGTCTTCTAGTTTTTAAGCTCTTTCTCATTATGTGTTCTACTTGATTGAAAACACTCAGCTGTACAGCAAAATCACCTTCCTATCCGAATTTCCACTACTCAGTAAGTGTAACATTTGAAAGAATGATGGTGTCAAACCTGCCACAGTCCACTGACAAGCAAATAAGGTTAATGAATTTCTTTATTAAATACACGTGGCTCTTGTGAGGGGTACTGTTTTTAACACAGAGAAGCAAAGGCCACCCTTAGTGACCTTGTTACATTCCTAAGAACAGATCCAGGTCAGATGCTCACTAGTGGTCAAGTACATCAGTAAGACCACACAGTCATGTGCACTTCAACCTTATCCCAACATGCATACTTAGTGTCCTGAAAATGTGCTGTATTGTAGGAAATATTTATATTTTGCAGAGGAACAGGATCACCCAGTGAGGTTTTTTTAGTCATCATTTGCCTTTCCTGACTTCAGAACAATGACAACATTAACCTACTATCTTACCAGGATTTGTCCCCCAAAACCCCATGCAAATTAGACAAATCATGTCAATCAATCAATCAGTGCTGTGGTAGCTTAACATTTTTCAAATATTCTAGCAAGAGTCCATTAGAGTGCAACATATCCACTGACCTGTGATGGTGACAGGAAATCATCCATTCTGCAGCCAATTTAAAGAGGTTAATGAGCTGGTAAATGCTGCCTACATTCCCACATACTGGGCAATGAAACTCAATATGTACAAAGCATCAAAAACAGCCAAGCCAGGCACTCTTAATTATACTACAAATCATGAAAAATAAGACAACATAAACATAAGAATCTTGAGTTTCACTAAAAGACAAAGAGACATGTAACTGGTGTTACAGTAGCGAGAAGCTGGCCAGTATGTCTGTCCAAGTAAGTTGTAAAAATGCAGGCAAAAGGAGCATTTAAATAAAAGCACTGAAATACAAGCTACCAAAAGTCAGGAAATTAAAAGTGGCTAGAATTCTGTCCTTGGCTCACACAGGTATGTTTTACTTTGTACCATAGCCTTAACATTTTCCAACCCTTGTTCTTGTATTTAATTTCCATGTAAAACTGGTTTCTCAGTAGACCATAAAACTATCTTTTCCAGTTCAAGGTCTGTTGACCTGCTAAGGCCAGACAAATCCAAAGCAGCCTTTGTGATTAGCAAAAGAGTACACAAAAGCTGCATCTAAATGAAAAAAAAAAAAAAAAGGCTTGATGAAAAACTGTTGAGATGATTTTATACAACTAAGAATTAACAGCTGCAAATAAGGCTGAGTTTGTCAGCAATTTTTATTGGTGCAAGGGGAGAATTGAAGGAACAAGAAAAATTCTTCACCCCTTACATGCTAAAAAAGCTGAGAGATGTTTGAAAATGAAAGTGTTCTAGTCTGTAGCCCACACTGAAGAACGATTCTACAGCCACAGTTGTAACATTCACACTGAAGGCTTCCTGTGCAGTGTTCTGCATATTTGAGGTCTGAAAGGAGCACCTTCAACGTGATCCCAGCAATCCATCACTCCATGACCAGCAAGCGCTGCCATAACTGTGACAACAAATGTGAGGCAGGACCCACAGAAAGAGGCATTATTAAACCATCCAAAGTCTGCCTATAATTGAAATAGATATAAAAACCACTAAATGAATCGATTTTAGTTTTTCACTGCGAAAGACTGGGGTTCATATTTTGCACATATACATTATTATTATTTTTCTCTTGTAAGTAATAAGTAGAGATTGGCACTTTCTTTTAACCAAATCATATACACTGCAGGAGTCTGAACACTAAATGTAGACTTGTGATACTAGCATGAGTAAGATTATAGTAATACACACCACTTCTATTCCATACAAACTATCATTAAACCCTCATTAAAGATCCCCAGGTGTCGTGGTATATCTAAGAGTGACCATAACTATGCATTCAAACTCACTTTGGCACAAGGCTTCATCCAGAGAAGCTAATCTTTAGGAAGACTTGGGTTATACCGTTTCCCAGACAAGAGGAAAAACCTCCAAAATTATATTCCCTGCAGGGTACATGACTGAAGAGCTTAGCTGGTCAGCAGGCAAGGTCACCCAGACACGCACAGGGGCAGGATCTGAAGAAGGATTTCAATATTGTTGTTGTCAGGATGCATAGGGCATATATATATAAAAGGAGAAGTGTGAGATAGGGCCTGCTCTCAGATTTGATAGGTCTACTCATACAGTGTGGCTTCTCAACACATTTATGCAGTCAGGATGATTTAGAGATCTACAAATGAATAATATTTGTCTTAAGTATAAATAAATCAGTCTAATAGAGTACCAGTCAAGCTTGAACGAGATTGTTCCTAAGTTGTGTTCATAAACCAGACAGATACTTGATTCTCTATCTTTTATCTTGAAAGCCTTTACCATTATTAATAATATTCCCAAGGCAACAGCCATTTCCCACCAGCTGCCTATGGAGTGAAGAGAGAGTTCTAAAAGAATTCAAACGCAA
Organism: Acropternis orthonyx; assembly: GCA_035583155.1. Lineage (NCBI taxonomy): Eukaryota > Metazoa > Chordata > Aves > Passeriformes > Rhinocryptidae > Acropternis > Acropternis orthonyx. The sequence continues at coordinate 45,927,352 of JAWWEU010000081.1, read as the reverse complement.
CGTACTGCAAAAACTACCCAAAATTGGTGCAAACTAAATGATTGGAATTCTTACAGCTTTTAACTCAGGATTTGCCTGGCTATATCTCATTTCTTGATTTTAGCCACAATAATGATTTCATCAGCTCTCAAAAATGCTAGAATGCTTGAAAGCTCACCATACTGAATGACAATCTTGGCATTATGCTTATCCAAACCACAAAAGAAGAGGTTTCTGCATCTGAAAGCATTGTATAAGCTAATTCACAAGAAACACCAGCCATGTGTCTCTCAACATTTTGCATTTAAAGTAATTTAAAAAAAAAACAAATACTGCTACACATACAGATCAGTAATCCACAAATCCACAGCTAATGAACTTGCAGTCTCCAACACAAGCACAGACCATAGCAAATCTTGCCCAGAATTCACTGTGCTACCAGTCATCCTAACCCATATTCTTCAAGTATATTCTGTATTTCTTATATAAATAGATATTGGTCTCCAAGAGGATGGAACAGTCACAGCAGACATGAAGTAGCCACGCAGCCTTTGCCTGTGCTGCCAGATGTGGAAAAGACAAACTCTCCTTGGGAGCATCCCTGAAAAATTACTGCTAAAAATGAATTGATAAAGCACTTAGGAGCCCTTTTGAAAAGAATTTGAATAAAATAAAAGGAAAAGCCAAGCAAATAGACTTGATATCTATATCACACTCAGAAAAAATACAGTAAAATATAAGTGAAGTCTTCACGTATTAAATTTGAACAGTCTCAAGAGACAGTGTGCTTTTTAAAGAAAAAATTCTTATTGGTTGAAGAATTATCCTTGTAACACTATAAAAAAGTTTTCTTTAACATAGCCCATTAGAAACACTAGTCACAGATTATTCTAGAATCTTCTACAATTCACTTTTGTATGAAAACCAAAAACCAAACCAAAACCACCTCCACATCTATCAAGAACAAAAGCCTATGACTGGAATACCTAAAAAACAGGGAACTGGTAAAATTCTACAGACAGTGGAATTCAAGTCTGACAAAAATCCAGACAAATGACTCAAGCTTAAATACATTATCAATCTTCTAAGTGCCTAAGAAGGACATTTGTATTGAGCACACAATAAAAAAGCACTAACTGAAAATCTTATAATAATCCTGCTCTCTCTAGTTACATCTTTCTGTAAATCAAGTACATAATGTTCATAATATTAACTGATCAGATTTTTATTTCTATTGGCATTTAAGATAATTCAGTTCTAACAGGAATTTGCAGCCTGATGAAAACAGTATCAAAGTGAGGATATAGTTGAAGATCAAAGACAAGAGACAGAACAACTAGAATGAAGAAAATTAATATGATCCATAATTCTAGAGGAATAATTTGAAACAGTAGATGAATCAATTTAATTTTAAATCAAGGAAAGAATTTTATGCAGAAAACCATCCTCAGTTGTGAGACAGTACTCTGAAGTCAACCTATTGCCAAGAGCTACATTATAGGCATTACAGACATTCAAATCTTATTAAGAGTTTGGACTTAGCAAATTTACCTACTCCAAGCAAATTACAATTTGCTTAAAACATGAGGGATAAAAGCCAAACAAGGGATAAAAGAAAATGCAAACCCCTGAGAAGTACAAGGCAACATCTTGATAACTCTGACCACAATATGTCATCTCCTGAGCAATCCCTGAGCATCTCCCGAACAGTCAAGCTCTGTGCAAATCCTGACACAACAGAGATTTAAGGTGTAAATGCTTGAAGAGTCTGTGACCAACAAGAAATAAAAGAGAAAGGAATCAAGACTCACACAGGAAACTGGAGGAGATCTCTTTACAGTATCTATTGAACTGGTTGGAGCATAGCACAACAGACCTGTGCAGAGGTATTTAACAATAAGTGTTCAAGATAGCAACAGATTTCAAGCTAATTCAAATATTAATCTCTCACATTTTGAGATTAACAGACTGTAGATATCAGCTTTAGGAAAACTCCTTGGTGAATAAGGTGGGTTTATTTAAAAATCTGTCAGAGGCACACTTTTCATTTCTGCACAGCCATGCTGTGATTGCCAGTCACAACAGAAACAGCAACTTTCTCTCTTCAGTGCAGAAATATTTATTTAATGGAAACTCCAGCAGCATAAACAACTCTCTACAAGGACTTCTCGTTTTGAGCCCTAACTGGTAAACTTATATTAACATCTTATACCAACTTCACCCCAGAAAAATCTACATAACAGATTCTTTCCTGAAAAGTACACTTGCCATATAAAAGTTGCTCTGGTATTTCTGTCCTCTGAAGCTCAATTCCCAAACCATCAAACACTTCTGCATTTAATATAAGTATAGTTTTTGGTGGCTTCCACTCTGTGGACATTAAACTTTAGATGAAGATTTGCTAAAATCTCCTATAATGTCTTCAGGTATGGAAGAAAAGCTGAAAATGCAAATGGCTTAGTAATCAAAATAGTGTTTTTAAAACTATCTTATAGAATATGCAGTATTTTTCTTTTAGGAATGGTGCTCCTAAACTAATATTTTACCAAGAATCTTCTGGAAAAATCATAATGTAGAAGAGCAGTATTAAAGCAGTGGGTGTTTCAGAAATCCAGCAAATTGAGCATTACTAAACAAAGGTTCTCAAAGCTGCATCTATCAAGATGATGACCTCTATCATTCAAGATTTTAATATATTTTTCAAGTCCAATTCAGAAGAAAGTCCTGCTCACAGAAACAAATTATGATTATCAGCACCTATAGAGTGTCATGTATTAATGAAACAACTGGTAACATGATTAGAGTGTATCACCTGTAAGAAAGCAGAACTCCAGGGGGGACCACTGGTATAATATTTCTACAGCTGCTCAACTCTTCCATGCTTCTGAATTTAGTGATTTACTCTCATGAAAGTGCATGCTTCACCAAAAAATGATATACCAGGGTGACTATAGATGATGGTTTTATTAGCTATTCCATTAAAATTTAATCTCTGTCTACTGCAGCCAAATTTCCACGTGGGCTGCATCCTTTCATATTTGATGCTCTTCATTTGCACAAAAGGCTTTCAAAATCAGGTTAGAACTAGATTAGATCATCAGGGTTTTTTTTTTCCACAAGTAATGGATCTTTATCACTCAACTCTTTCAATATTCTCATATCTCAAAGTACAGAGTGTGTCCTAACACCTGTTTTTGTTTTTTTTTTTTCTGGACAACAGTGGTTTTTAAGAGTGGGTGATAGGCAGAGAAAAGGGCACATTTTTTTCAACAGATAAATTCTAACTATGTAACTGTAGAGTTACTCCTCTAGTAATGCTTATTTGTTGTAATAAAAATGCATCCTCTCTAGTGAAAGTTCGAACACTTCATGGGCTTCTGTAGAAGCTCTTCCTGAACCCTGAATTTTGGTGGGACTTTTGTCATCTTAACTTTCTTACTAACTTTACTTCTTATGACTGTTGATCCCTTTCTGAGACCTGATGAAAGAAATTCTTGTATGCACTACATGAATGGAGTGGTTTGACTTCTTTTGTTGCCACCTTCAGAGGTCTGTTGTTTTGCTTTTCAGCACTGAAACCATCTAACACTTCATCTTTCTTTTCCTCAAGAACTTTTCCCCAGTTAGCCCGGAAAACTGAGGTGCAAATGCTGTCAAAGCTGTCTGCAGGCAGGCAAACACACCAGGAGCTGTGCATCTTGCTGAGGAATGCTATACATCCAGCAGTAAGGCTGCCATACCTGAACTCTGTAACTTCAGCTGGGTCCAGCAAGATGATTTGTGACATGGGGAAGAGGAATCAGACCTTGCTGTCCTTGGTCTGGAGGAACTAAGATAAAACATATGCTAAAACAAGCTTATTGAAACTTCTCATTGGATCTCAGTCCATATTCCATTTTTATATCGGTGATAGACTTGGGGAGGAACTTTTCATCTTTTACTATGATATCTTATATTAGGTTACCAATATCATATGATGAAATAGGGATAAATGAGTTTGTGTTTCCAAAGCCTGTGAAATATGGAACCACACACACTCAAATATTTCAGCTCTGGAAAAAAACCAAACTTGACATAAAGTTTGTTTCCTATTTGAATTCTCATCTTACTTTACATCTATGCATCACTAACTTTAGACCCAGCTCTGTTGTGGAATTTCTATTCTCCCAAAATGCACAGGGGGGGACAAAGAGGACAGTGTCAAACTGGACTTGCATGTTCACTTGGACAGCAAATTTTCAAGTTTATGCTGCATTTTTTATTTCTTTTTGCTTGAGACAGTAGCTTGGACAAAGATTATTAACTCCTCCATTGTTTGTACAGACTTGACTTATGACCCATTTTACTTTTGAGGTATCAAAACCGTATCTCGGCTTTATCAAGTCCTCTCTTCATGGAGAAAGCCAGGAGATGATGAAGGACATAAATGATGTAATCTTTACATTCCTTTAATTTGGCCTGTCTCAAAGTAAAGTGAGTCTCTCACCACCTGTGCAAATATGAGAGAACACTGGTATATCATCCTTGATCTAGAAATTAAAACAAAGCATCTTGCCATTAACTAAGAGAAAAAAACTTCCATCTGAAAAAATGACGACTATGAAAAATCCCAGTAAAAAAAGCAAGTGAGTTTTTTTTTTCTGGGCCCTTGTAACAAGATGAAAGGTTCACATGACATCTTCTGTATGATATCAGTACCTATCTGTCTGTGTCTATCAGATGGCATGTTATCTTTGTCAGTTCCAGTAGACAAATTGTACAGCAGCACAACAGGCAAGCAGTAGCAGTAAGTGATCTAATAATGACCAAAAAATGCTACATTACAAGTGCAACTTAGAACCAAGAACAACCACCACCAATTTCAGAACTAAAGGTAGTCATAGCACCATCAGTTCCCCCCAACCCCCAAGAACAAAGATTACTTTGGTGATTAGATCTTGGTACACCCTCTCAGAAACATTTCTGATTGTCAGGTCTAAGGGAAAAGATCCATTTAGCTGCATATCATTGTCATATGTTCAATATAAGTAGAGAGCTTCATGGAATTATTGGGAGTAACTCATTTTCTCAGAACATGCCATGATATATGGTTAGATACAATGCTACTAACATAGCACTGGAGCATTTATAATAGAAGTATCATAGCTTTGAACTGATGTGAGGCAATCAGAAAATAAAAGCAACAGAAAATATGCAACTTTTAATTCTATAAACCCTGCCCTATTATTAATATAAAGGTGATACACCAATGGTGCTGAAACAGATACGTTGCTTCAGTATATAAGTAATTCCAGGAGAATTTTACAATCAATCATAAATCACATTAAATTTCTAAAACACTAGTACAACACTGAACAATACATAGATTCAGAGAATCATAGAATGGGTTGGGTTGGGTTGGAAGGGACCTTAAAGATCACCCAGTTCCAGCCTCCCTGCCATGGGCAGGGACACCTTTCACTAGACCGGATTGCTCAGAGCCCCATCCAGCCTGGCCCTGAACGCTTCCAGGGATAGGGAGTCCACAACCTATCTGGACAACCACCCTCCTTACAGTAAAGAATTTCTTTCTAATACCTAATCTAAACCTACCCTCCCTCAGCTTAAGACCATTCCCCCTTGACCTAACTCTGCGCCCTCGTGAAAAATCCCTCTCTATCCTTCTTGCAAGCCCTTTTCAGGTACTGGGAAAGCTGCCTAGCAAGACTCTGCAGATCTTTCAGTTAGGACACATTATCAAGGGAATTCTCCACTGACAATAAACTTCTTTAAAAGAAAAGAAAAAAAGCAAAAGAAAGAGCCACTGATTATGTACATTGAGTGTTAAGACCCTTTGGTGAACAACACTGCTGTAATCACTGTAATGCATCACTCTTGTCATTAAGCAGTTTAGATGACAACTGATCTGAACTCCTGGTATGCCGCACATACTCAGTAATTACTACTACACTAAAACAGCTCTTTGTACCTGAACTAGACAGATTACCCTAACAAAGAGAAAGTTTAGAGGTCTCCATCACAATACTACATAGAGAAAGATGTCTGATAACAGAAGCTTATTTAATTTATCAAACAAAAGATATGCTTCTTGGGATAACTGCAGTACTTTGTAGGGTATCCAAATGAGTTTAAAAGGAGGTGCTACATGCTGGAAGCAAACTAATCAGCGCAGAACACAGTTCTGCCTTGACGAATTCACACCAAGAAATAAGATCCCTGAGTAGGCTTCTACTCACAACACAGAGACAGCCCACTGAAGATTAACTTCAGTACCTCCAACACCGTCATGAAAAAATAAGGTGCTGGCTCCAGTTAAAAACAGAATTATTTCTGAAAACTTTTTAATTAAAATACATCTAACCAGCAGATTCTCCATTAGTATAAGGTTTATACCAAGGCTCAATCACCAATCCTTCTGTCCACCTAGTCCTATGAGGAGCAACTGAGGGAGCTGGGGTTGTTCAGCCTGGAGAAGAGGAGGCTCAGGGGAGACCTTATTGCTCTGTACAACTACCCTGAAAGAGGTTATAGCCACATGGGGGTCGGTCTCTTCTCCCAGGCAACAAGTGACAGGACAAGATGTCACAGCCTCAAACTGTACCGGGGGAGGTTCAGGTCGGACATCAGGAAGAATTTCTTCACTGAAAAGGTGGTCAGGCTTTGACACAGGCTGCCCAGGGAGGTGGTGGAGTCACCACTCCTGTAGGTAGTCAAGAAATAACTGGACACGGTCTAGTTGACAAGGTGGTGTTTAGTCTAAGGTTGGACTCTGTGATCTTGGAGGTCTTTTCCAACCTTAATGGTTCTGTGATTCTAGATATCTCTGGTGTAGTCTGGTCCTCTTGAAAGCAGGTTAGCAGCAGAGCAGTGGTAACTTCCATACCAAAACATACTAATCAAAGAAAGCTGGTGCTTGAACCACGCTCTTTCTTCTCTCATTCTCAAGCTGGGTCACACATACATGCCTGAGCAAAAGACCCAGGCACCACCCTTCCATTTTTGACCTTTCTCCCTCATACTGGGTTTTCCCTGTCCAAAGAGGAGTGCAAATCTCATTCCTTAACCCTCTTCTCCTCACTTGACAACCTTATGTTGCCCTGTGCCAAAACTCAACTTCAGGCTGGCTGATCTTTTTTGCTGAAAAATTATGGGGTTTTCTGGGTAAAGCTTAAAGCTTCTTTATTTTGTGTGATTAAAGATTTAAAACGCACTGGATTTTTTCCCCCCCACTTCTTTTAGACTTAGATGCTTCATTGTACCAGAAGAGTCTGAATGGTTCTGTTGTATGGCCTTGACTCAAATAGGAGGAAGACTTATTTAAAAAAAGATAGTCAATGTCATTTAATGTACAGTAATTTTCCCTGCTGGGAAAAAAGGTAACAAATTTCATGTGCTTCTCCCTCTAAAACTACTTATTTTCTGATGCATTATCCACTTTGCTTCTAGAAAGAAGAGGGGAAAGAAATACAATGTATGTGTGGTGAACGTGTCTGTTTGCAGAAATAAAGAATACAGCTATATGGAGAACTGGTTCCAAGTCCCCAGTCATCACTGCTCACTGCCTTGTGCTGCTTTGGGAGTTTCTTTTGTTGGGGTGAAGGTTTTTGTTTTGTTTAAGAAAATTTTAAAGTATTTACAAAATACCCAAAGATAATTTGTACTGGCCTATGGCAAACAAGAAAATATGAAATATTTCAGCCTATTTTACAATATTGCAGTCTGGTGGACAGTCAGAGCTTTGCATTTAAAAAGGGGTTACAGTGACAAGCGGATTATAGAAAATATTAGGCACAAAAAACTAATTCCGGATATATTTTACTGCAATTAAAGCCTAGGTTGGATTAATTACAAGAATTAGTGAAAGTGACAATGTCCAATAAATTCCAAGAATTAGGGTTCATAAAAATTACTCTTGCCAAAGATGTAATTACCAGCTCAAAGCTTCAACAATACTAAAAATTAATGGAAAATTTAAGGCAAAATTTGGCTACTGTCAGTTGGGACAGAATTAAGCCTGCTGGGATTACAGAAATAACCTTCCCTTTGATTTTGAGAACTTAAACTCAGTAAAGGATTCTTTCCACAGAAGGGTATTTCCTACATTACTCAAGACCTCTACAGTAAAACCCATCTGGCACCATGCAGAAAACCTAGCAGGTTATCTAGTCTTTCCCAAATGATCTTTTCTTTTCCTCATGATTTATATTCAGATCATCATCTTACAGAAAGCACAGCCACTTTTGACAGTAACTCCTATGACTTTCACTGGGCAATTCATGATTATCTTCTGACACCATTTCTTTTCATCATTGCCTTAAAGTATATTTTTCAGCTTTATCTAATCAACATTGTGAAGTGGTAAATTTATAGTCCCTAGCCTAAGTTAATTACACTAAATCATAGAGTCACATCAAATATGCATTTCATCCTCAGGCATATTTTTCTTCCAAATTACAACTTCAATATAAAAATAAGATCTAATACAGACATTTACTTGGTTTGTATGGTTACAGACATAAAGAGAGATGGAAATGTAGTTTCTTGATGCCAGTTTAAAGCTACTGCTATTAACTATAGTATCACAAACGTGACTGTGACAAGAAAGGGATGATTCTGACCAATGAAACACCTGTATGTCATTATTTGGTACCATCATGAGAACCGTGAAAATATTTATTCTTCAGTAAAGCCACTGTTGATGGCTATACCACCGAGGGGCCTTCATCACTCTTACAGTCAGAGTGGTAGTAAGGACAGACGTTTTTTCCCTTTGTAACATCCTAAACAAAGAAAGCATTAATAGCTAATGATCAGACACACGAGCCATCAGTGAGCCCAGATGCCATGCACCCGTTATATCAAAACTACCCCATGCAGCACGAACCCTTTGAACCCTTTAAATTAGCCTGGACAAATTCCCTCCTTTCCCAAACGGATTTCCTATTGTAAACATCACAAACTCCGCATTTTTCAAACATCTTTTTCCATCCAGAAAACTCAGCTTGGTAAAGTATAATCACTGGAGAACACCCCTTAACATTTCCTTGATTGTTTTTTGATTATTTCAGACTTTATAGTACTTCAAATTGCTGTCACTCCCTGTTATAAGATAATAACAAACATGTTAGTCTTACAGAGCAGTGACCAACTCTCCTGAAAAACAGTGAATTGTGTAATAAAATCTCTGCTATTTTATTAACATTATTATGGTCATGGATTCTTTTGTCTCCAAAAGCACCCTAAAATATTTTTCTACCATGTATTTCAACATAGAGAAAAATACAGGACTCAAAACCAGTATACATTTGAAAGTATAGTTATCACACAGCTGTAACAATAGTAACAATATATACTCCTGTATTTTGAATTGGACAAACCTGCACCTAATTTCCCTGCAAATACAATTAATTCTTATTGTTTTGGCACCACTTTCTTAATGGTTTCATTAGCAGAAGAACTAACTCATTTATCCCACCAGGGCCTGAGAGATCTCATTCAATTGCTGTTGTGAAGTGTTACACTTCCCCAGCCGTGCAGAATTCATGAAGGAATCACAGAAAAAGGGGAATGCCCTTGTATTTCCAACACTGAACAAGAGCAACCCTTTCAGTCAGTTTAATCAAAGCAATGCTATTTAGGTGCAAGTTAGAAGTTTACTGTCAAAAATAAAATATGATGCCAGATATCTGTTATTCCCCAAAAATATGCAAGTTTGCAGTATTACTTCTGCTATATCTTTGCAGACAAGAAAACTGAAATTTTACATGCTCTTAGACAAAAATTTTGCAGCCATGGGAACACAAAACGCCACTTTCGTATTTCCTAAATATCTAAGTTAATTGGTTGCCAGGTCTGGAAAACAAGATACAATCTGTTCTAAATGAAATGGCATGTATGAGAATAATGTTGATGTTATGGTCAAAGAAGCATTTCTTTTTATGGTAACAGTATATTCCAAACATTTCCCTTTTATTAAAAAAACACTTCCATAGTTTGATGCTCACAGGGCAGAAAATGTTCTGGAGGTGTAGGCTGCCTCCAAACTGTCTTCCGACACATTCCCTCCGAATAAAAATACAACAAACCGTTGTGCAGAATTGTTTGAAGAGTAAATAAAAATGCTTCAGAGTACTTTCTTTCACCAGTGTTCCACTCGACTGCTTGCAAGGAAACCTGAACACAAGCTAGGAGCTTCTGTCTGTAAATACCATTGGCATGCCAGAAGACTTCCCCATTTCCCTGCCTAAGCTCCTTAAATTACACTCAGATTTCTGTGATACCCTAACAGCTTCAATATGGCACGTAATTCAGTACTTCGTAAAGGTTTCATTTCCATTTCCACCTCCAATTATTGTTGGTTTACACTTTTCATCCTGACTGCTCTGCGGGATATGCATCCTTACAGTCTTACAGTTTTAACATGCAATATTATTAACTACTATAATAAAACCACACCAAGATACATGCTGAAGCGATATCCTGGATTATAGGATACACAACAAATTGTTTCAAAACACGTGTCAAAGCAATGCAGTTCCTGACGGCAAAACAAAAAGGAGTCATGCAAAAAACGGTTGTTTGAGCTTCTATGAGATTCCTGGGACCTTCCTTTCAATTCCATTCATGGAATGCACACTCTCCACTTGCGAAGCTTGATTTTCCAAGTTTACATGAGGACTAAATCCAAAACAAATCTCAATAAAACTGGTGGGGTTTTGCTTGCTATGAGTCAATACTGTGTTAAATGCCAAAACACTTTTTGCCCCCCAGGTCGAAATGGCAGATGATTCTAAATTCACTTGGAACCCAGCACAAGCTTTCTAAAAGACCACAAACCATTCTAAGTATTCTGAGTATGCACCAAAATCTGGATTCACTGTACATTGCAAAACCCTGTGTAGAGCATGACAATTAAAACTAATACATACTTAAGATAATTGTTATTTTTGATTCCCTGGAAGTCATTTGTGAGAGGTTATGCACTACACTTCACAGCTCAGATGCCTAAAATAAAGTGTTGAGATGTATTAACGCCAGAGTTTATTTCTCTTCTAACTGTGGCAAACTATTTTTAAGCATTTTAGAATACAGTAAGAAAACTAAACTTGAAACTAACTGGGGATAACTCTTAATTAAGTTGAGAGCATTCCTTAATTCAACTAAAGCAGTGTTTAACTGGGGACCTTAGGCATGCATAGAACACACCATTGTTTTTCTTCACAGACCATTCCCCAAATTTTGCACACAATCTCACATGGTCACACTCATTAAATCAGAGCAGAATTTGCAAGATACCTACACAATGCAGGACTATGTAGGCAATGCTTTGGAGAATACAAGGACCTTATCTACACACAGTATTTTCTTTGGATAACCTTCAACCATTATATAAGCCACTGTAAAAACACTGAGGGCGAAGTATGACAAATGCTTAATAGATTAAATACACTGTATTTACTGTGTGTACATGTCTGTATTTTATATTTTATATTTCTATTGGAATGTGTGCATGTATATTATATAGCATTTAAATTACAGTCTTAAAAGGGGGTATTCTGCTTGTGCAAACAACTGGACAGAAGGTAACATCAGCTAAACATGTGTGAGACATTTCTACTTCACTCATTATGGAAAGGCTAAGCAGAAGTTAACTGGTGTGACCCACACCTTCTAGTGACACATTCTCTAATCTACTATTTTTCCACTTTCCTGTGAAATCAAAGTAGTTTGCATCAAACACCAAACTTAGTAAGGCTACTCAAATTACTTCAAAGGACAGTATTTAGTAAAGTACAGGGGGAAATACACAAATTTAAGGGCTCAAAGGTCTGTGAAGCAGCGTTTTTCAAGCAGCTTTTACAGATTCTTACCAGCTCTTGTGTATCTTCTGCTAATGGCAAAAACGTAGCTTCCAGAATAGCAACTTGATCAGCGCTGAGCTTCTGCCACAAACTAATCAGCATAATCACCAGATGGGTGGCACTTTTCAACTTTGTGAATGCCTGGAACAGGTTGGCTTGATTTTCTTCTGCTGCATCTGCTAGAGCTATTACCTGCAAAAATTACAAACATCTGTTAAATATAATTTTACCATCCGTGAACACTCAGCACTGAAATTACCTTTGGCACACTCTTGTTTTCCTTTAGAAGATCCTGAGCAATTCTGTTTTCCATAAACACAAACCACAGAGTATTAAATGAGTTATCACTTCTCTAGTTTTTCTTTTGCATACCCAAAGCAATTTCAAGTCCATATGGCAACAGGATTAATCTCTCTAGTACAATCAGTGTAGAAAGGATTCTGGTTTAGACCATATTTTTAAGGCATTCCTGAAATTGATCCCCATGATATCACAGAATACATGGCAGCAAACTTTCAGGTTTATACCACACAAGGCACTAATCTCCACATGACCAGCAAGCCTACTGTATTAATCAAAACCAACACACTGATTCTACGCAATTAAAATGCAGTATATATTTATTTCCATGGCAACATAACTGACATCTGTTATTCCATTAACTCTCATGTCTCTCCGTATCTTCCCCTGGTTGCTTCAGCTTTTATGCCAAAATGTAAACATTATGGATCACGTATATGAAGGTATATGAAGGCAATACTGCTCTAAGTGCCAGACATTATGAAAGAATCTTCAACATAAAATAACAGATTCACTTCAAATATGGTAAGACAGTTTTGCTGAGTGCTTCAAGATGGGGAAAGGCAGAAGAGCTATTATAAGATATTCTACTCAGCTCAGTAATAACTTGTCATTGCATATAACCACCGCATTACAAAAATAGTTATTTTGAAAAATACTGCTATAAATGTCTTCTTTCTTGAAAGACAACGCTTAGACATTTTCCGTCACTGGTGAAAAGCGAAGATGACAGTGATTTCAATAGGCAATTGCTATAATGTCAATATGACAAGAGATTTTCCATGGTATTTGCACTGAATTACTTCAAGTAAAGGAAAGGAACAAAGGTTAGGGGTTTATCCTGGGGGAGCACAACTTTGGAGACCTATTCTCATGCCTGCCACTACATCTTCAAGTTGCCCCAGTAATACGTGGCTTACAGAAGCACTGACTGTCATTTAAATCAACACAAAGCACCTCCCTCCAACACTTTCTATTTATCTGCAGGATGGGGTAGTAGGTGCTTGACTGGAGTTGTAAAAAGCCTCACAGAAATGCAGTTTAAAGTATAATTAGCATGGCAACAGAATTTACCATGTAAAACTTGCAGAGCCTGAGCCATTAACATTTGGAAACAACAGGAAAATGAAAATACTATATGATGCATCTTCAGCAGGGAAAGGAAGCCAACCAGCTGTTAGCATTTGGTGGAGGAGAACTATTTTTAATCTGCAGCGCTGGCATTGGAGATGTGTGTGTGTTCCCTCCAAACTCCCATGTGACTGGGAAGATAAAGAAAACAGAATTTTAGGGAACCATAAATATGAAACACTTCAAACAAAATGCGTTGATAGTTTTTGTTTTAGATTTTAAAATGTAACGTTTCCAAATAAAATGGAGAACCCACAGGACACTCAGGAGTCCAAACACTACATAAATCAGAGCCAAGTAACAAAACAAACAAAAGAGCCCAGCTAACCATGTGAAGGAGAGCTGAGAAATTAATCCCAAGTAGTGAAAACCAACACGACATATTTTGGTTAGAGGAGTGACAATCTCACTGACACGTCACCTGAGGTATTTGTGCTGGCAGTCAGTTTGCTCTGACCAAAGCCTTGATGTTTTCCACACCTGATGCTCTGCACAAGGTGAAGTTCCATACTGCAGTCACTTCTCAACAGTTACAGGTCACAAAGCCACATGACAAACACAACATGGGCTGCATCTGCCTCTTGGAGCCACTAACTGCATGCACTGCACAGCTTTACCTTTTCTGAGGAGACAAGCAACAACAGCAAAACGTTCCTCAGTCTAACAGGGACCTTCAAGTATCTCATCACTTCTCCTGTCCAATATACAAGTGAAAATTTTTGGGAAGACCGATGAATGAAGATGAATTTAAGAGGTAGATGAGGTGTGCTCACTCAATGGTATGCTTCCTATAATACCATCACTGGATGGCATAGCACAGTTCAGAATTCCTGGAATTTGGACTAAGGGCAAGCTGCCTGTAGCCTGTTATGGATAATGCCCAGAAAATATCAATTTTGCAGAAGACACTGGCAAATACAATTGCACCTGTGTGACAACCACCTGAACCCCATTTACTCAACAAAGGCCAAGGCCACTTTCCAGACTGTCATTCATACATTCCTAGGTGGTCTCTCACTCTGTGGTCTTTCCACTGACACTCCACTACACACTTCAGAAGCATAAATTGCATAAAGAGAAGTAACTTACATGACCTTTTACCTTAAGGATCCTTCAGTTTAGAATATGCTTTCTTTCCATTTTATAACCATGAACAAAGGAGATGCTCAGCTTTTCATAGGCTACAGATGTAAAACAAATACCCCAATACTCCCAAACAGTACCTAATGTACCAAGTCAATAACCTATTTTGAAAGCAGTTTCATAAAAAAACCCTAAAAAGCACAAGTCTTAAAAAAGTTTGTCTTTGGCTCATAATTCTCACACATAATAGTGCAAGACAAATATTACACCAGTGACAGACTGAAGTTTCTAAAGGAGAGGTGCAGTCTTGGGGAGCATTCCAGGTCATGAAAACAAATAGCAATTAAATCTTTAGGTAACTGCATATATACAAGGTCTACTTTACACTTGCAGAAAAACCAAAGAGGAGGAAAAGCATTTCTAAGTACTAATTATTCTGTTAACAGATAAAGAAGTGACCTGATAGAGCTTTCTGAGATCTGAAATATCCAGGCCAACACAATATGAATTACCATACTATCACGCTGGCAGGCACAGTCATGGTAATGTTTAAAAAGCCTACACCACAGACAGAAAAAAAGTTGTCAAAACATCACCATTTGAAATACGCTGAGATCTGAAAGCCAAAGCAATACTGAAAGCAGCTGGAAGATCCCTTGGCAATACACAGTTACACAGTAAACACTTGATAGGAGGGGGGGGAAAAGAATCTTTCCTCCCTGTGTAAAATTACTCTAAAAGTCTCCCAGAACATCAGCTACAAATTTTAGAAGTGTTCTGGGGCTTTTCATCCAAACACTTGCAGAATTTAAGGATGAGTAAGTTCTAAAAATATGACATGCACATTTTGAATCATTTGATTTTCACCTGAACAACAACTGTAATTATATTTCACAACAGTTGAGGAAGACAAAGAATCTGTACCCTTCTGAGTTCCTAATCTTTTCAGACTCAGTCATGGGTTTTCCCAATTTTATTTTCAATTCTCACAGTAGGTGTTCAATCTGTTTAAGATCTATTCGATCATCTTCCTAAACAGGTATTAAAGTTGTTTTAAAAAAGAAAACCTTCCCCTGTCTGAGTTTTTCACAGGGCAGGTGGGAGAATACATTGCAACTGTCAGTCTCAAGTGTCACTGACATACAAAAATTTTAGACCAACTGGAAACTATCAAGTAAAAACTCCATCTATATTGTATAAGACCTATCATTGCCTATCATTTAACATTTTTCTTCTTCCTTCTTGTAATATCACAAAGCTTTTAACTAAAGAAAAATAAAAGTAAGTTTTTCAACCTTTCTGAATGCAATGAAAGGAAAGTGTCTGATGTAGGAAAGATTCAAGCGATACTGAAATGGGCTGGAATGACAATGATGAATACATATTTTTGTAACTGATCAAAACTTGCTTTTCATTTACATTGTTTTTTGTTTAAATTTTTCTGAACAAACTCATGCTCTGTTCCAATACACATGCCTACAGCAAAGTAAAAGCCAGTTAAGTTATTAATGAAAGCATATTGTAAAAAAAGAAAAAAAAAATAGAGACCTGTTCTCTAAATTTCATAAACATGATCATGTTCAAAAGTTTTACTGAATTTCACATTCACAGTTGCAAAAGGAGAGCTGAAATCCTGAAATTTTTTATAATCTTGAGAACTTTCCACCTCAACACTATTATGAGGATAATTTTCAGGAGCATTTCTCATTTTCAGCCAGAAGTGTGCAAGCAGAAAGAAGTCTCGCCGTGCTCATTTCATGGTTAAGTAGACCTTGTAAGATGCCAAGCATTTAAAAACTGTAAACTAATGGTGATGCAAGTTTTAAAAACAATCAAGATTTCTCAATTATTAGTGCTTATGTAAGATATTTTTAGGGCATTGTTTAACATCCAGCAATAACCTCAAATTTATTAGTCCCTCTTGAAAAAGGCTTGCAACACAACCCCCTCTTGTACATGCAGACAAATTTCTTGGGGCAATAATGACCACTCCTCTCCCAAGCTTATTCTAATAATACAAAAAAAGACAAATGTAAATACAATTCAAAAAAAACCACAAATTCCTCCTTATTAGCTGTATAGGAAGTTGAAGAAAACTTTGAGAAAGTAAAGGGCAAGAAAGGAGCAGAAGTTCCAAGGAGCTTTCTTTTGAGTTGGTAGTGGGTTCAGCTTCTAGTAACTACTTTTAGCAGAAATGAAGTTTGAAGACAGCAGAAGTTTGGCATTTAAGGAATACAGAATCCCTTTACATTTCATTCATAGCACTTAGGAGCAAGTCTTCTATGAAAAAATTGTTAGAATACGAAAAACAAGATCAGAAATTTAATTATTCTGAAACGGACACAGGGATGGTAACTCATCACAAGCTCACAGGTATCTTCCAGCAATCCTTCTTATGGAATAATTTATTGCAAGGTAGTAAATAAATCTGACGCTTTGCAATTATTTTTAAGCAGAATTAGATCTTCATAAAGGAAGACATTAATGAATAAAAACCAAGAAAAAGCAGAGAACTGAAAAATGCTAATTGGTGCTTGTTCATTGCTATTGCCACAGGACATTGACTACTATTCTCACCCTTTCCCCCACGTTAGAGAAACAAATACAACTCAAGGTGCCAAACCTAAAACAAGATTAAATGGAAATTTTTTGCTGCTTTTTATAAAGTCTCCATCACATATCTTAATTCACATAGAACGTTTAAGCACTGAAAGTCAAATGTGTTTTTCTTTACAAGCCCCATTGTTTACCTTGCACTTATGGCAAGCAGCCACACAGAAAAACTAAGACAGCAGCAGAGCAAACCTTTAGAACAGGTAAGCCAACAGAAGTGATAACATCAATTTAATTAATAAAATTCCTAGTACCCCTTATGCTAGGAGTAAACTTTGTTTTTTCAAACAGGCAAGTCTCCAAGTAGTTTCCAACATAAAGAAACAGCGATCAGCAGCCTGATTGCCGGTGCAGACCATCTCACTCAACAAGCATTGTGCACAGAGCTTTGGAGAGGTGACTCAGCTTTATGGAATGCGGGCAGAGATATCCATGTCAGAGAGCGATCCCTATCAAACGCTCCGGCACCAGGAAGAATAACCATGTCACTCCCACAAGGGAGCCCATTCCAAACGTGGCCTTCCCACAGCGCCACAAAGGGTACCTTGGGATTACGTACCCTCACGAGTGCCACAGCTAGTGCTGACCACGACCACAGCTTTTAAAATCGTGCCATGGGACCACCACCACGATGACAAGGCATCAATTCATCAGACACCAAATACTCGACTTTCAAGGGAAGCTCAACATGACCTTGACCAGAGCAGAGACAACAGACACTGCAGCGTGACGGCCCCTGCTTTCTCTGGATGCAGCTCCCGAAATTCTGATGCCTCGCTTGATGAGCATGAAATTATCACGAGGAACTACTCTAGCAATCTGCGCCTCTGGAAACAAGAACAGCTGGGAAGTGGTGCGAGTTTGTTTTCTGCTGTTACTTTCATGACAGAATTACTGCCTAACAGCCCTACTTCACCTTTCTAAATTGGATTTTTCCATAAAGCAATATCATCTACAAGGATATCGCAGGTTGCATATCATGATGACAGTCAACTCAAACGCTCTACAAGAGCCAAATGCACACACTGCTTAAATTCAGAATCCTCGCTTGAAACTTCACACATATGAAAGCTGTGTCTTACCTCCACGAAATCAAAGTGACAGTGGATTTTTACCACAGAGAGTCACACTGCATCACTTATTTTAATTCTTCCATTCTAAGAACTAGTGACACTGATGTCAATAAGAAAAGCTTCTGGGATAAAGTAACCATCATTTCTGCTCTATAGCAACATAGTAGTATGAACGTGGTCAGTTCAAAAGGAAAAAGAAATCTCTAGCTTTTTCAGTTTTCCTCTTTAAAACACTCCATAAGAAAACAGGCTTTGTCTTCACAAGTATCTCTCCCCCCAGCTTTATCTACACCACTATAGTCGAACTAGCAAGTTTTTTGAAAATTACTGCAAAATATTTAGTGGGTTCAGAACGCCAGCCACTTGAGTGCGTTATCCAAAAGTACTTGATTGCTGATACATTTAAACCCAAATTGAAACTCTGATAGATCAATGTTACCCTGTTCCGTAGGAATTTTCTATTTTGTGTGGACTAAGTATATAGAAATCGATGCCAGTAAAATCCAAGCAGGACGACCACCTGCGTAGCTCTACTTTAAATTAATACAATCTAATAAAGTAAGCAAATTGACACTCCTTTAATTCTAAACATGCAGCTCTTCACGTGCATAAATCAATTCTGAATTTTTTGTCTTAGCAATGCTAATATAGTGGCAAAACCTGCTTGCATTGCTCTTGCCAATTTAGTGTTATTAGTGTTTTATGCTGCTGCCCACCATCACCTGAGCTTCCCTGGGTAAAGTGACGGCAACAGAAATGAGGAATTCCTTTTGCCTCTGGTGTCCCGTTTGCAGTAAGGATTACAGCTGAGGTTACTTTAACTTGACTAATATTCTTGTCTTTATTTGTCTCTTTTTTTATGTGGGTTTGGCATTTTGGGGGTGTTTTCGTTTTGTTTGGGTTTTTTTAAGGGCTTAGCATTTTTGAGACACCAGATAAATTAATATGGTTGACAGTAATAATACAAAGATGATTATTTAAGTGTTTGATACTTGACATCCTCTCGATAGCCTATTCACAAGTAAACACTGCAATCAGTTTTGCATGTGAGTAACTGCATGTTATTTGGTACAACTATGAAATACCAGCATGGGGGGGGGGAAATTCTTGAAGGAAGGCTCCAAACATGTTCCAAAATACATATGATACTTTGCAATACATTTAGAAGCAAGTTCTACATTATAAAATCCAAATTTAAAAGTGGAGTTACAAAATTAGTACCTTATCCAAGTGAAGCAACATCTGTTAGAAATTACATAAACCCCAAGAATCCAGTGAGTTACAATGAATCCTTTACTTACCCATTCAAAACAAAAGTTCTATTTAAGCAAAGGGATGTGCTAAATAACATACAGATATGTCACAGAATCTGTGATAGTCAATGGATGTCGAAGACAGTTTCACTGCGAAGCTGTGGTTAAATTGGCAGCAATGTATATAAAATATAGCCAAGCATGAGCTAAATGGAGACAGAGAGGTGGAGAGCTTCGTTTGTATCACCAAATACATGGCATTATGTAATGACAACCAAAAAAATGTTACAATAAAGGAACAGATTTTAAACACTTGAAGTTGCACACTTTGTATGTCAATATAAGCTGTGAAACTAAACAAACAGGTCAAAAAACAGGAGCCTCAACCTGCAAACCTGCAATTGCATTTCAGTGCAATGGGATCTATGGATGGTCAAGAAATCAAGACAAACCCTTTAGGTCATATTTCTTCAAACATTTAAACACAGTGAAGCTCTATGGCTTAAAATAAAGATTTGCTGACTCCAGTGGAACACTGCATTGGTTCAGTAAAGGCAGGATTTCAATCTGTTGAAGACCACTACTCTCATTGTCATCAGTCATGCTCACCTAGTGGGGACAAAAAGCATTTTCAGCATGTTAGATAGCAGGTGATGAGTGTAGTTTTAGAAATCTAGAATAAGTCCACAAATTATTGCTTCCCAGAAAGTACACAGTAAAATAAATGTCCGAGATAGGCTTCATTTCATATTTATATTTTATTGCAATAACAAAAATAAAACCATGTTGACAAATAGATCTTTCAAAGGGTAGTAAAAACAAATCCAACTAACACATAATATAGATATTTTCCCATTGGTATAGATGAGCACAAAGCCACTCCAGCAAACTCTGTTCCAACGCCTTTAACAATAAAAGTATCAACCTCAAACAAATCAGCAAGCCAGTCAAGACAGTGAAGTTCTAAGCTAAATTCCAAGCCAGTGCCAATCCCACTTGTAATTTTGGCACTTTTGCTTTATACTGAACCACCTGAAGAAATTCCCAGGACTCCCCATTCAGGTTGAACTAGCATATAATTTTAAGTGATTAAAAAACATTGTGGTTACTAATGCAGTGTCTGAGAGTAAAAGTAATACTAAGACTGATTAAATTAAAATTACACACTCTGGAAACAAATTCTAAACATAGCCATCAAAGAAAATGGATGGCAGGCTAATTAGAAGCTGAAACTTAATTATAATACTAATTTCAGGACATCTCTCATTAAAATTACTTTTCTATTTTGAGACATGTTATAGAATTTCTCTATTATTAGTAAAATCTTGAGAACACTTGCCAGAACATTTGGAAATGAAATGGGCTTCTTAAGCCAAAGTGCAAAGGTCACAAAACACATGAATTGCTTGCTAGAATACTTTGTCTTTGAATTGCAAGTTTTGCCATAATTTCTTCTACCTTTTTTGTACTGAAAGAGACATAACCATTTAAAAAAAAAAAAAAAAAAGGAACATCATGATGAAATGCAGGTTTTGTAAAACTCAGACAAAAATATAGTTTATGAGCCTTGAAGAGCATTCAGCAAAGAGAATGGAATTCACTAGGTCTTACAGGATTTACTAGCAAAAAAAAAAAAAAAAAGATAGTTTCAGAAGAGTCACTTAGTGAAACTAAAAACTCATTGTTCATGCAAAGTGCCACAACACTAAATTTCAGACAAAGCAGACTCTTGCATTCCTCCACAGATGAAGTACAGCACAGGCCACATTAATGCCTGCTCCACAACAATACTTAGCAAGAAACCTTTACAAACTGCGTCCTGCTCCCTTTGACACTCGATTTCTAAGCCAACAGTCACTGTCATACAAGGATGATTATTTTCAGTGATGCAGATTTCATTTTCTGGGGGCAAGACAAGTATTGAAAGACCCAAAATATCTTACTGCCAAGTCACACAGCAGGAGGACTTAACCTAATAATGAAGCAGCAAAGAGCTTGTCAGGTCCCTGCCTGAAACCCTCCATCTACAGAAAGAAAACAACAAAAAAAGGAGTCACCTGAAGTAACATTACAGTGTGTTCAACAGCAACTCTTCAGGTGCTGATGAAGAGAACACATATTTTTTTAGGTCACCAAATTGGTGGTGCTGCAGATAATGGCCAATGATTCTCATTATTGCGCACACCTGGAACTGCACCTTCTAACTCTCTTCTCTCAAACTGACAAATTAAGAAAATTCTCACCTGAAATACCCTGCTAATTCACAAGCACAAAGCCCACAGGCACACAATCAGGAGCAGTTATCTTTACATGCACACCTGCCCTAGCCACACAATAAACTCAGGCAGTGCTTTCAGAGTTAGAACTTAGGCAGAAATACCAAAAAACCCCCACCCAAAATAAGACATTCATCCCCAAAACTGGCTCATTTTAGGTTCAAAATAAGATGAGCAGCAAAACTAGAATGCAGCAATCATTTTATTAGAGGATTATTCTGATGAATAAGCATGTCTCACCATAGGCTGTAAGTTAGTTTCCAGTAAAGTAAATGCCACCATTATATATGCACTTATATACTTACAGGACTGGGGTTTTTACTACTAATCATAACATTCTATGTTGATCTCCTGCTGTACTTCTAAACATAGTGAAAGCTATATGGCTTTCTAACTTCCATTTCAAAACACATTATTTAATGATGCACTTATAGTATCTTAGCCTTTGAGAAATGTCACCAGAGAACAATTCCCAACTGGCACTACAGGTAGAAGTCCTTCACCCATGTCTTTGGAAACAGGACTTTTTAGCCACATTCAGCAAGGCAACTGCTAACTCCACTCATATCCCACACTGCTGTGTTCTTTTCTTAGAATGAATGAGAAGATGGAAGAGGTAATAAACAGTATAATGAAACACCTTCCAAAATACTTACTACCAATTTTCTAACAGAAGAAGTGCTGGGTGGCAAACTTGCCAGTTTTGAGATAAACACATTTTTGACCTGGCTTCGCTACCTATTACCCCAACATACTGACAGAAAAGCAAGGCAGTTCAAGCCACCTGGAGTTAAAGGGGAGCACTTTCTCACCTTTAAAAAGGCTTTGGAGGCACACTCAAACAGAGTCACAATTCCATTCAACACTACTTCCTAGAAGAAAGCTATTTTTTCCATTAAGGAAAAGGTGTCAAATAGCCTACCATCAAATGCACAGGGATTAATGTATTTAGATAGCAACCTTCCATGCAAACACCTCATTCCTCGACTTCTCCTTTATTCTAACAGGCAGCTGAGCCTGTGGAGGAGATGGGATGTGCACGGTCATTTTTAAGTCTTGCTGAGCCAGACTAAGATTCCCCCTGGGGCTGCTAGAAGCAGGGGAGGAGAGGAAGGAGATAAAAAGTGTCAGGTACGCTTCAGTGTCTGAAATGGGACAATTAACCCTGCAACTTTCCCTGGTTTAAATCTAGAAAAATCTCCTCATTGTCTGATCAGAGGTTCATGGATAGTTCTGTTGCACAATATTTGGATTAACAATTATGTAGAGCAGGAAAGAGCTCGCTTTTCAACGCTAATATATAACCCCATGCAAACACCCCCCACTAAATTAGTAACAAATGCTCTTACTGATTTTGGCTGAGATAGGCTTTCTGATAAGAAGAGATTTTCTTTTTTTTTTTTTAAAAAAAAAAAGCTCAATTTGTTCCCCTGATGTAATACAGCTGAAGTTCATGCCCCAGTTCAGTCAAATCTAATAGTTTTAACTTAGTTTCAACTATTACTAGTCATAACAAGACTCATTCAAAAGAGTATTTCTGTTTGCTTTACTCTATTGCATCAAAGTTAGGAAAACACATCTGGGTAGTACATTCTAGCCACACTGCAGACCAAAAATCCAGATAAACATTTTGTCTAGAGGGATGACTAAATAAGTTGGCCAAATATCAGAGCAAATTCGCTTTGATGTTTTAAGTTGGTGGAGCTCAGAGACACAACCAGTTACATCTTCTGAAAGGGTAGGAACACTCTTCCTTTAGCATCTGCTGGGGTGGGTCAGGGCGGGAAAGAAGGATTTGTCCTGAGCGACAGCAGAATTAAACATGAATAAAATTACAGAAACCTACAGAAAAACATTTGTCTACTTTCACTGATATTCATATCTTTTCCAGGACCACCTTCAGTGCTTGCCTCCACTGTTACTAACAGATACCACGGAGTCTGCTCAGGAGCCCATGAAGAAGGTTGGCATTTGAGATTCCCAGTGCAGGTGCACACAGCTGAAATCAGACTGCATTGAGAGGTCCCACGTAAGCAATTCCCTCAAGAGCGATGCTGAGACACTTGTCAAAAATTAATGGGGAAAATACATAAAAGTAGCTAGAACCTCACATCAGGTGTAGAACTAACGTACTGAGCTCCACGGACCGTGTGAGAAAGCAGACAGCTGGCATGGTGTTAAATGACAGAGCTGGAGAGAATTACTGAGCACCACTCCTGTGGGAAGAAGTGGAAAGAAAACCTGCTGTGCAACAACATGAACCAAACATTATCTTCTTTACCAATGGCAAATATATAAAACAAAAATCATTTCCCAAAGGAAATAACTCTGTTGCAAAGCTTACTGCTATAGGAATTGGAGGAAGAAATGCCTGCTAGTCTCACAGTGCAAAGAAACTATGAAGTACCAGGAAGATGTGCACTCTTGCTTTCCTTTGGAGCAGATACAAGAACACAGCTGTCTAAAACAAAGTGAGATCCACAAAGACAAATTCTAAGATGAGATGGCTAATTTCCTTAAATTCCCTTTATAAGCTGTGGAGAGACCACTACCTTCTTTTTATTTTTTTTTAACCACAGAAGGTATCTTACCTAACTTTCAGTGCCTCTGGCTCCAGAAGACCATTCTCTGTCTCCACTGACTGCAGAGGAAATCTAACTTCCTAGATGAAAACTGCTTTTGTGAATCTCACCCACCCATATCAAAACAAAGCAATCCCACCTGTTCAAGGGATATGCACAGACAACCATCAGCCATAAATACTGTGACAGAGCACGTGAGAAATAGCATCGCAGGACAACAGAATCTCATCAGAGCCAATCAATTCATCATCAATAAATGTCTTTCTCTTAACTTCGTTGAAATGGGAAACTGAGTAACAGATTGTAAGCAAGATGTTGCTGTATGTTCAGGTACTCCTGTACAGGTATATTCTTGTGCCTGACAACACTGTACATCAGGACCCCTTAAACTGTATAGAGGAGGTGGAAATCTTCATTTTCTTCATCCGTAAGAACAGCTACAAAAGTTGGAGGACATCACAAATTTTAATTCTTACAATACCAGCTATCCTTAATACAGCATTTGTAGGCATGAGTTAGTGATCATCCCTTAAGTGCAAATGAGATAAACTGAGAGTAAAATTTTTGCAGCACATATGCTTATAAATGACATTTTTCACAGTGTTCACAGCACTTCAAGACAAAAACAAAATATAGACAACAATCAATTCCACACGATGGGAATGATTTTCCAGATTTGTTTAAAACTGAAGTACTGAATTCAAGGGAACATTTGAAACTTAACACTGCACTGAGCATTGAATGATCTCAGTAGAATATTTTACATTTACAAGTTTAAAAAGCATAGTAACCAACTCTGTGAGTTAGATATCAGTAATTTCCCACACAGACACACTTTGTTAATTCTACATGAGAGCCATTTCCAGCATTTCACTATCATTTGGAGTTATTTTCCCTACTTCCCACAGGGAAGTCTTTCAGTTAAAGGCACGGGTTCTTTCTTACAGCACACACAAGGATGGCTGTACACACCCTGAAGTTTCCTCAGCTATCAATCTGACTCTACACACTCAGTTGGCAAAGCTTTACCAACCACTTCACAGCACTGCTGTACATTACAGTCTGCAGTCACTTGTTTGATTAGCACTCTGCATCTCAGTAGAATGCCTGAGCTGCCCACGTACAGAGCCACGGCGGGGGAAGTAGTTTAAAAAGTACATTAATAACCTGCACCCCTAAGTTATGTGTTTCTGAAAATCTTACTCTTCTTCAAAAGACTTCTAGGATTACTGTGGGTCCCTTCCAACTCATATTCTATGAAAAGCGTGCATCCTGAAAGCAGCTTTCATTGCTTTGTTCTGGAGTGGAAAATAAAGCTAACCCCAAGACTGTCAGGTCACTTGGCACTACTCTAAGCCTTCTTAAGGCAAGAGCATAGAGCAATGACAACGTCCCACCACTTACCAGTCCTCTGGTACTGGACATTGGAGACACACTCAAACAATTCCTTAGGATCAAGTACAGAGCTATGCACAATATTGTTAGGTTCTGTTTTCCACAGCTCCTGTTTGACTGGAACAGTCAGTCTCCTCTAAGACCACAGAAGTCTACCCTCCCTCCCTTTATCCACTTCTCCCCAATACACCTTGGAAGGACAACAGGTGTCTTGAGATGCCTTGACATCAAGGCATGAATTCTCAGAGTCAGGGTTTCACATGACAGCAAAAGCACAGAGTAAATTAAAAAGTAAATTATAAAAAGGAGAATAGAAATAAAGCAAGCAGGAATAAGTGAACAGTTCAAAGCATGTTACATACTGGTAACAACCTTTTCTTCCACATAGTAGCACAATATTAAAGACACCAAATTCCCAACACTTTCCTTTACTGTGAATGTTCTTCACATGTTTTAAATCTGCAAAAGCAGCCAAGAAAGTGGTCCAGAGAAAAATTAACCACAAAGATTTTAGTTCCCTTAAGACCAAAATTTTAGTACATTTGGTTTTGGACTCATGATCTATACAGCTCAAAAGCTAATTAATTCTGTCTGTAAGCAACTTAAGCTTACCTGAAAACTGTTAAGAATATTTCCTTTCCCACTGAAACAAACTCCAACCTAAGTCTATATAGTAGATCTTTCTATTTAAAACATAAACTACAGTTTAAAAAAAAAAAAAAAAAACAACAAATTCAAAGCAAAAACTATCCTTTATTTGGGTCTCCAATTTTTTCCATTTCTGTGCTACAGATAAGACATATTCCTAGTATTAAAAAAAGCTATAGATAAACTGTATTTTGTGATGGAGGCAAGTGATTTTGGAACACTCTAACAATGGTCATTCTCTGTTTGAACCTGAAGTTTTATCACAGGCAACAGTAGACTGAATTCACACAGTAAGCAAGTTTTGAAACAATGCCATATGTTGTAGAATCAACTACAATAACCATCCATACTATGGAACACATTAATATTAACAAGCAAGACTTAAAAATTACAGTATAGGACACACCTCACAGGCCTCTGGTAACTGAGCATGTCACAGTGCTTCCATGTCAAGATACACACAGAAGGGAAAAAGTGCTTATTAGAAAGTTATTGCTTCAGAGAAGATCTCACTGATGTGGTTAACTTTAGCTGGGGGAAAAAATATCTTTGTATCCTGCAGTCATCTTTTCTAGTATGAGCTGAGCACTTTAACTGAAATAATTTTCTTAAATACAGTACATGTAGGTCAAACTTGCCAGTCTTGGTTGTTTTTGCCAACAAGTCTAAAAACACAGATATTTGCTCCACAGTTGTTCTATGGTAATTCTATAAAAAAAATTAAATCTTGTCCAATTATAAAAAAACTAAACTGACTCTACTTTATTGAAGCCAGATATCTGCCTTAAGTCAAAGTAAGCTTTGTCTGACTTCGACCTGAGACTTTACATGAGAAAAAATGAAATGTAGAACATAAAGCTAGAAACATGCGCTTCTTCCATTAGATAATCCTAATTCTTAATATATAATTATATACAAATATACTAAATGTGCATAATTCTTAATATATAATTCTATTCCTAAATAGCAGTTTTCTGTGTGTGGATGATCTTAGTCACCATCACTCATAAAACATTTCAGAAACAGAAAAGCTGAAACAAACTGAAGCAAGGGGTTACCCTGATGCCATAATTCACTTGATAAAAGTAGCTCTGTATTAAATGAACAAACCTCTTTCCCCCACAGTTAATATTTAGCATTTTCAACATTCAAAGCTCACTACCATTATCAGGAGTTATTATCAAAGTACTGATGGACAAAATCCCTTTCAAAATGGCAAGGGGGTACTTCTGTCAGTAATTATCCCTGCTAATTGGAAACCGCCCTCTTTCATTTAGTCTTTTCTAGTGAGTGCTCCTCTTATCTGTTTTTCTCCATGTGATATCAGCCAGTGCCTCTCTCAGTTCACCTGCTGCTCCATTTAACAGTGTTACCCCTCCATAATTGCTTGTTTTCTTTCCAAATGTCTTCCAATTTGCAGTATGTTTCAACTGGGTGTTTCTCAATTTATTCCTTTATATCAATCTATGAAAATATTGCAAAGGACTTTTCTTTTTAGCCACTGCACAATAAAATTTAATAGCATATAATCAATAAGGAGTAAATTATTTTTTAATAAACTAAACATACAATAAAGGAAGTGGAAAATCTCACATCTTTCCATAGAGTTGTATCGGCTATTATTGATTATGTCATAGTCCTACATAAGTTTCAAACACAATTCCATGTCAGCCATTTCTTTATTTTATCCATGATTAATGTCAGGCAATATCCTCACACTTATCTCAGTCTTCCTTCATTCATTTGAATATCAGCTTTACCCATTTCTCTGAACTGCTCTCCTCTGTTCTTTCTCATTGACCTTACTTGTACAGAGGATTGTTTGTCCAAACTTTTAACATACTTAAATGTGAGCAAAACTTCCACTGAGGATTTAAAAAAGTTTACAGTAATGTTCAATATTCTCCTTAGTGACTGCTGGAAACTATTACATCATTTGATAGGAACAAAACTTTTCCCTTTAGATGAAGAATATGAAGAATATATATTCAAAATCGCTGCTTCTTGAAGTTACTATGCCACACCACAGCTGGAAAAAAAACCCCAACCAATAAAGTAACACTTCTAATAGCAAAAAGTGTCTAATATAAATGTACCAGTCTCAAGTAGTTGACACTTTTCAGATTGTGGAAGATTTAAATGCAAAATAATTCTCTAACATCCTTGTTTGCAGAATGGCTCCCTCATACTGACCCTTCTACATGCATTTCAAAACTGCTCAGAAGAAAGCTTGAGGAAAAATATGCTATTAACTAATTAACTTAAGTAGGCAGGGGATCAAGCAGGTTTCTCCCCTATTGTGCTGCAGTCTTTTATCCCTGTCTTCTGTTCTCAATCCGACCGATACTTCTTTGAAACACGCAAATACCTCTGCAGGAAAGAAAACTCACACCTGCACTAAACGTATTCTTAGAGCCTCGTCTTAACCTGTGTCACAAATGTAAATACAACAACTGCATTTCTATTTCCTTCCACTCCTCTCTGCTTCAAAAACATCTGATGTCACAAGTTCAATAAGCAAAATATCAGCTCCTTTGCTTCAACTTAAACCAATAAAGTAATTTGCAATTCATTTCCTAAAGAGTTCAGTTTACACACAGAGAAACTGTGCATATTATTAGCACTGTGTTCTTAGATTTCACATGATGAGAAAAGTATCTCAGTATGTATAGAGATCTTTTAGTTTGTAAGTGCATTGTGAAATGTGTTTGAAAGCAGCCCTGGCATTTATGACTACAAAACTGCTGTGCTTGTCAATTTGCTGCAAGATAATTACACTATCAAATAAGGTCTTGGGTGGCTGTAATTCAGTTTTCCACTGTATTTTACATTATTCAAACATCTGACTATACTACAAAAGCTTCATGTAAACTGGAAGCATGGGGGCAGTTGTGTTCCATGGTAACACAGCATCACTCAACAGGTGTCTGCTTCCCAGAAAGGGTCAGAGTTTGTTTATATTGCATGGCCCTCCAAATTGGCTGGGACACTACTTGTGCTCAGGATTTCTCATGGGAGTTAAGATTTGCAGGATTCAACCACTGAAGACTCCTGGGGTTTAATCTCCAAAGCTAGGGGGAATATGGGACAGAATATTTCTAGAAAAGGATATTTTCTCCATATATGGAAAAGACATTTAATATATATAAAATATAGAAACAGAAATAAATATATGTGTGTGTATATATATATATATATATATATAAAAACCACAAATTCTCTATGTAACATCAAAAGGATATTTTTAGGAACACATCTTCACTGCTGCAAACTATTCTCACAAGAAAGCAATTAGCATTTAATATGAGTGATTGTCAGGCAGATGAGACTCGGGCGTCTGGTCCTATTCCCATTAATTTTTAGGAGTCAAACAAGTGAAGAGCTTTTCCCTACGTCCCAGTACAACTACTTTTATTGATGTTCAAATAATTGATGATGTGAGAATAGGTACCAATATACTTGTCAAAACAAATATATTCCACGTGTTACCTGAATAATTGAAATTGAATAATCCCTATAACTGAAAGGCTCGTACACTAACCCCTGGTACCGTGTACTATGTGGGCAGCAAGAAAATTATGTGTTTTCATTACATATTCACCATTTTGATTCCAACCTTACTCTGACTGCTTGGCAGGCCATGTAATTACTTTAATGTAAAAATGTCCAGTTTTAAAAATAAACTGGGCTCTCTAATCTTTTTCTGTAATATAATGTTTTCACTCAAGAACAAACAGAAAAAGCAAGATCAGGAAACTCGCACCAGGTTTTTTGTATCACTGCTAGAACATGGTAGCCTGAATTTTTTCTCATTCCAACACAATTTGTAATTGCTTTAGAATGCATTAGTTAAATGGTCTTTAATTTGAATCATTAATCTGGATAATTTTTACTTTGTTTTGCTTTATTTTCTGAGTCTTAACTCAGTCTTCTGTTAATCAGAGGTACGCTTTGATTTTGCTTAAGAATACTTAATTATCACAAGACTTAAGGGCAGTTTTATGACTTCATTTCTGTAAGTGGTATCAGCTTCTTATCAAAAATTTTGCACGCAGGCTTAATTAAAACATGATGACAAACAAAGAATGAGTTGATTTAAAATGCAAATATAAAACATAACAGAGAGATTGTACACCACTATAGGCTATATAGCAAAGTACAGCTCTTCATTAGATCATATAAGTGTCCAGCAGAGAACTGGTTTGCCAACAGGTCAGAATCTGTACAAGCCCTTGGAAAAAGTTCTCATCATAAAGGGCAATTTTACAAGCAGTGGTCCTGCACGCCCACAAGGTTCCTGTGAATGGCAAACACATTCCTCACAGCCTAAGATGACCTTTATTGTTTCTAACTGGGTTTCTGTGTCTTCTTCAAGCCAGGGAAAATTCTGTCTCAAACATTTTACATTTTGCAGCCACCTCGGTCTGAAGAACAGGAACAAATCCACGTGAGAAATGTCAGTGAACTTCAAATAGCACATTGTGCACTTTGACCTCTGAAGTCAAATGTACATGCAAATACAGCCTTGAAATGTTTCAAGAAAGCAACTTCTACTGGTGCATATTAAAATGCAAATTGTAGGAGATTAGCCTAATAACTCACAATTGCTGATCTTAAAATAATCTGCTTCTAATCCTCCCTTAATTTAAAACCAAATATGTTAATAAGCAGGCTCTTTATCAACTGTTTTCCCCATCACTATTTTCCCCCTCTTAACAGCTGTATTATTTTTCTAGTGTTGATGATATTTTCCCTTCAATGGAAATTAAGCAAGGGTTCTGCCAAGGAAACAATACTTTTTGACTGAATTACGTTCTCTACACATTTAGCTGCCTTCACACTTTCAGAACAAATCTTCTTTTTAATCTTATGTATCTTAACTAAAGGATTTGAGATAGTAGAAATGTTACGAGCCCTTTGTTACTCAGGTGTAGATGAATAACATCACTGGGCACATTTTCCTCTTTGTCCTAGGTAGTACTATTAAGACCTTTTAATTGAGTATTTTAACAAGTATATTCTTGATTCCATTCCTTTATCTCAACTTGTCAAGAAGCTGCTCCCCATGGAAACAAACAATAAAAGACTAACTTGACATCTTTAACAAAGGCTCTGTCCTTCAAAGACACTGGGGTGAAGGAGCAATTTAATTAAGATGGGAAAAGAAGCTGCCAATCAAATTTTAAAACACCATTCATTAGATGGGTTAGTGGATAAAAAGAGTGTCACAATTTCTGGAATCCAATCTCTTTCACTGCTGCAAGCATTAGCTCACTGAGCGTGAATTGCTAAAAGGATTGACATAATATATTTCGGGGGAGGGAAGGGTTAGAAATGTTCACATATTCCAGTGAATCACTCTGCCATAATGCTTGCAAAGTAAGACTGGTGTGTTCCCCTTGGGCAAACACCTGTTTACGAATCGGGATGTATCATTAAACGTGACTTCACCTTCTTTTATGCTCCGTGCCAAATTCAGTACAACTCATTCGGTTTGTGCCAGACCAGCATTCCATTCCCATGTTCTGGACAATAAATGGCAACCTTCAGTTTGACTACTTATCTAAGGTGTTTAAAACGCTGCCTGAAAACAGGCAAAGGAACAGAAGGAGCTTTCATATATTCCACCTCAAGGAATGGAGGCACTAGCTTAGTTAACTCAAACACACCCTCAAAAACTACAAGTGAATGAGGCAAATTATTAACCCACAAAGTGTACAGCACTTCTAATTTATTCATTGATGATGTCATACAAATTTATAGAGTAACCTCTCTTAAATACCAAAAATAAACACACATGTCAGCACACAGTGGGGAAAACATTCTACTGTGAAAATTACTCAAAGGACTGAAAAAAAACCCTTTTGTCATCTACAGCACTTTTGCCAAATTCAAGTATGCAGATACTTAGATTTTGGGGGTGTTGCTGAAAATTAACCAACTCTAACAAATAATTAAAAAGTAAAATGATGATGTATCTATTCCTTTGAATAACATCAGTAAGAGTCACGTGGACAAAACCAGAAACCTCATTCAGTAATATGTAAGCTACTTAAGTACTGATATTGAAATGCATCAAAACTCTTCTAATAATTTTGGAGAATACAAATACTCTAAACAGCTTAAAGTTCACTGTTATTTCAGGTACATAAGTAAGGCCTAGGAACCTACAGTAAATGATGTAAAATGTGACAGTGTAAGAGTTGTATTTTTAATATATATATAAAAACAAAATTCATCTGCCTTTTATTACTGCACATTCTCATTTTTACTATTGCCATCAGTCATCTCTTCTTTTGCCTGTGCTGCAGAACTGAAGATAACCATGGTTAGAAATAACACGAGAAAGATGGATGCAACATTATAAATACACACTGTTTTGGTTGTAGTGGACCACATCCTGGTTACCAGGCAGATGTTTGCTTTCTGTGAACACGCAGTAAATGCAAACCGTGTAAGCCAAAACAGGGTTCACTTCCTACACTGCTTCCCCCAGTAGCAGAGACATCAAAGCAGCAAAGGCAGCTCCGTGCCTGCAAGATTCCCCACCCATGTCCCTGTCCCAGCAGGCACGGCCGGCTCTGCCTTGCGCCCGCTGGATGCCCCACACAGAGCTCCACTGCACACCAAGCAAGTAGTCCCAGATGCCAAGACCTCAACGTGCTCCAGAGGACATCTGGGACACGCTGGCATTTTGTCCTCCACATGCTATTTTTGAGGGAGCGCTGGAGCCCCTCTTTAAAAGCAATATGGTCACAGGGTCTATAACATGCCCCCAGACTCCATTCCAAGAACAGCCATCCTGGAGTGATTTTGAGTGAAACAAAATTCACTTTAAGCCCATCACAGCCAAACAGGAGGTACAGAATTCCCAAAATTTCCCTAACAGGCTAGACAGGTGCTAAATGTTAAGAGGCAAGATATAAACATGTCAGATAATGCTTTTCTCGAGTTTTATATCAGCCAGGCCTAAGGATTGCACACGCAGTGTTATGAAGACACTGTATTGACCTAATAGTTTATGGCAAATATTTACATTCAGATTTTTTATTTATTAATGAAAATATAAATTAAAAACCCCCATACTTTAAATCTGAGAAAACTATTGTCAGGCACTTTATAAAATAAATCATCAAAATAATTTAGATGAATTCATATTACAGTGTGTTCTCAACAGTATTTACATGACAGTTCCCTCTGTGTTTCAAAAATATTACATAATAACAGTCAAATTAGGGGAATATTTACCTTGTATATTAAGCTTCAATGAAGAGAATATTGCTTGAGATGTGAGAGGAATAATTCCCGCTCTTCACAGTCTCTTCTCCGCCACAGAGAAACTAGAAAATGTAGCCTTACAAATAAAGGAAGGGTAGCTATGGCAGCTAGGTCCTACTGCCTCCAGAGTATTTTTGAAAAGGTAAGGAGAATAAATGCATTTATGAAAACTATATCAAAATATTACAATAATCGGGACTGTTGGGGATTGCTGGAATATGGACAGCTTTGGCTTTAAGAGGATGCTGCTGCAGGCCTGAGGCAGCAGTGGAAAACATCACCTGTGTCCTTGGGCCAGGCCTGGGAAAGCTGAAGAAAGGGAAAAACAACTGTGGAGAACAAGAGTATGTTTTGGGACTTGCCAGCATGAGGAGAGATGGTGACCACCTATGAGAAGATGGTTTGGAATTGACAGACAAGTGTGCATAGCAAATGACATGTAGCCTCTGTGTGTGTGTTTGCAGTAGAAGAATATTATAAAAGGATTAGTATATAATTAATAAATTGGCTTCTCTCGATCATCATATTGGTGTGTTGAGTTGTCCAGGGACTCGCATGGGGAACGAGAAACGCAACACAGGACTTTTCTTGCTTATTATTTCAGACTGTCATCTTATTTCATGACCAGTCTACCTGGAAAACTGATGTAATCAACGTAGTAGAGCTACACAGGCAGCTGGGATTATCCCATCACTCCAGAAACCTTGACACAAGTTCAATTGCTGCTACAGCTTACTCAAAGTCAGATAATCTTGACTCTTATGACTTAAGATGGGTACATTTGAAAAGATACAATGTCTGACTGAATCAAATTAACATCCTGACATTCATTTATTTGAAGGCTGATCCACCTCTTTAAGTCTGAGCTTTCAAAACTAAGCTGAAATACTTGGAGGCCGGGGGAGTTTTTTGAGACACTATTCCTATGCTTGTGCAAGGAAATGTAAGGACAGCTTCCTTCATTCTGGGTACAAATGGCAGGTCTACCTCAAATGACTAAATGCTGGTAACTTAGTTGTGGCCCTCCAGCAGAAAGTGAACACCCTCGCAAAATGAGACACTGTACATGATCACGCAAGACCTTCTAAAACATCTCGATGCAAAGTATAATTCTTTAGTCCAAAATGCTGTGTCTATTAAACAGTTTTTGATGTAGTAGATTAGGACAGATGATATATGAAACCAGAAGTAATGCACATAAAGGGCAGCCTGAGAATGGCAGCTTTTAATGCCACTATAGGCACCAGTGCAGTAAATAGTGCAGCCTGCTCTAGTGGTCTAGTGGAGGGTGTCCCTGCCCATGGCAGGGGGGGCTGGAACTAGATAATCTTCAAGGTCCCCTTCAATCCAAACCGTTCTATAATTCTTTATATCCATGCACTAACCATTAGCTGTTCTTAGACTGCCTCTGCATCATAAACCAAAAGTTAAAAAAGTGCCGGATCTTTCATTTCAGAAAAAGCGTTTGTTATGTGAAATTTAATTAGAGACAAAAGGTTCTTAGAGGAGTTCTTACCTTATCTGAGAAAGTTCACTCATTTTGGTCCTCAACCTTCAGACACTGCATCTTTTATGCTTATTAGACACAGATGCCCATCCCTACCTTCTTAAAATTTAGTACTATAGCAAGCATTGAGTACCATAGCAACTTTCTTTGTAAGACTTGTTTAACAATTAAAACCCATGAATTTAAATCCACCATTACCATCTTAACAATGTTGTTTCCCACCTGCAGCTCTGACCTGAATATTAGGGAAAACACTTCACCTTGTTTGCTGTTAGCATGAAACAAGAGGGAAATCACTTGCACTTAGTTTTGTTTTGGTAGCTCTAATCATTAAATGATAACTGCACTTTCAGAAACTATGGGAACTAGTGAACCTTGAGGAATGTACCACTTGGGGAATTAAATTGCAGTAGTACATGACTCTTGAAAGTCTCCTCAGAGATTACAAGTAAATTGTGTAAATGTAGAGGATCCAGTAGGAAATTAAAAGGGTCTGTAGTGAATACAACATTCCCAATTTTCATTAGTCACATCTAGCATGGAATAAAAAAATATATCTGGACAACAACACACAATGTCACCTCATGAGGGTATACCAAGTAACAGTATTAAATTTTCAAACAATCCTGAAAAATTGAAGGTTAAAAAAGTTTGCTGTGCAACAGCATTGAAGAAAGTTAAATACTGCACTTAGGCAGAAATAATCAACTGTATAACATAGGGAAGGATATGTCTAGAGTAATGCACCAGGTCTGGGGAGAAGGATTTCAGCATGACAGCAAATCAAAATCTGAAAACAACTCAAAGGTATTCTGCTGCTACAAAGTAAAACCCACAAAGAGGAGAGTGCAATGTATAAACAGTGTTTTTGCATATATATACACACATAAAATAAACCTTTCATAAACATTGAAAGCATTCTTCCATTTTGCTGGAAATAAGTCAGCATGAAAGAATGGAAAAAAATCTTCAGTGTGAGTGTGGTGAGGCACTGGAACAGGGTGCCCAGAGAAGCTGTGGGTGCCCCATCCCTGGCAGTGCTCAAGGCAAGGCTGGATGGGGCGTGGAGCAACCTGGTCCAGTGGGAAGTGTTCCTGCCCATGGCAGGAGGCTTGAAAGTAGATGATCTTTAAGGTTCCTTCCAACCCAAACCATTCCATGATTCTATGAAAGACTCTGTTGATTAGCATCAATCATTTCCACATCACTCCATATGCAGCATTTCCCTCTAGATTTTTTTAGTTATATCTATTGCTAATTTGTTGTGTTGTTCATTAAGCAAAAGTTACTTGCAAAAAGGTAGAACACATATTTGTATTTTATATTAATGGACTGAGAGGGACACGACTAAACCCTTTACTTGTACAGCTTAACTGCAGTGTATTATGGTAGCCAGGAGGTATAACTATTTTTCTATCTGTTTCCAATGATTACACGAGGTATTCCTGAAATGGACATTGCTCAGAAACAATTTAAAACAAAACCTTTTATGTTACTCTTTGCTAGCAACTAGTACTAATGCCTTATTCATTTTTTTCCAAAAAACATAGGAAATCAAAAAAGCCAACAATAAATTTTTCCATCAAAACTCAGTACTTCTTTAAAAGTAATTTCACACATCATCTATAAGCTTGAGTATCTAACTATACATGATCTGTACATTTGAACATAAGAATTTTGTAAGTAGCTTACTACATTACAGATTTGAAAAACAGCACTAATAGCTTGGAATAATGCAAAAGAAACAGGGGATTATGTTCTCCAGTGTGGCTTTGCTTTGGTCCACTGCATTATGCTGTCTTTCAGCAGAAGTGATCTAAGCGACTTACACTTTGTTCCCTGTAGCCACAGGAAGCCTGCAGCGGGTCCCAGGTCATCTGCCCTCAAGCATGGCCCTACACAGGCATCTCATGAGTAACTGGTATTTCTGTATCCTCCTAAAAAAGGATCTGAAAAACTCAAACCTCAGAAGGCAAGCACAGATGGCACAGGATTCTCTAGTCACTACATGAACAGGTCATCAGGTGCAATTCAGCTGCAGCCCGGAAAGTTTGCTGAGGTGCTTTTAGTAACACAGTGAGCTTGGGCACAGCATTTCATACCGTGAGTTCAGAATTGCAGCACAGCCAGAATGAACCCATACCTGCCTGTAATAATGAACCCTGCCAAAAGCAGAACTCTCACACGTCCATTTTTGATACTGAAACAGTATTGTCACAGAGACAAGGATCTTGCCAAATAGATATAATGTTGAAATGTAAAGTATGTAGGATTGCAATTTTAATTTTAGCTCACATTTCATCATTATCACTAGAGGAAGAAAGTGGCTGAGTGTTGAAAAACTAGTGCTTCAACTCCTGACTCAACTGTGCCATAAATTCCTCATGTGCTAACTAACTAGAAAAAAATCTCACACCTCCGTCTCAAATGATAGATCAAAACTACAATGTAAATTTTCCAAAGAAGAACTCTGTTCCACCACATTTCTGTCAAATTTTATAATATATTAGGTCTAAAAAGTGCAATACTTGGATGATGTACAGCCATGTCTCAATCCAACCATGGAGACAAGACTGTCCCACCTGTTTTATTCTGAACACTTCATGTGCAAAACACATTCACAAATAATACATCTGAAACTTTCTAGAAATCAAACAGAATTTATGCTGCTAGAGGTATTCTGCAGTTACCTTTATAAACTCTGTGCTTAATATACATATGAATATATACACATGAATATTTATTTACACACACTTTGTATAACATACTATAAAAACATACATCCACATATCAGCTATATGAAATTAGCATGAGGAATTCATGCAGTTTTCACAAAACTGTTGTGAAATTAGGTAAAAAATTAATACTCTTTTCCTCTTTTTTTTTTCCCCCCTTCTAATTTCCCTGTTTAACAGGGCATACTGCCTACACTGAACAGAACTGGCCCTTCTCAACCAGGACCAAAGCAGTGCCATCACACAGACTTTTCAGAAGTGAACTGTAGCACAATGCAACTAATATGCATAGAGCACACTCTCTCAGGGCTAGTATTCTGCTTCCAGAACAAGGGAGGCCCACTCATTCAGCTGACCTCCCATCCTGAGAGGTATTAGGACTCCTCCTCAAACTACCGAGTTTCAACTCTGGCGTAACTCCAGCACTGCACTCGTTTCATAAACGTGCTTTCAGAGCCAAGACATCTGTGTACTTCAGTGACATGCAAGTTATAAAAGGAGTGTTTATATCCAACTTCAGCATAATGTGAAAGTTTAGCAGCCACAAGACAGCTTTATACAGTGACTGGATGTTACTTAAAGGCTTCATTGTACTTCCAATGACAGTACTCAGCAGAAAAACTAGGACTCTATAAATTAATTACACTTTCTTCTAATAATTACTAAACTCTCCCAGGTTTATAAATAAGGTGGCCCAAGCATGGGGAAACATGGCAGGAAGCCCAAAGACTGATTTAAAATTTATCCCTACCGACCAGTACTTCCCATTATCATTGTTCACTGCAGGAAACAAGAAAGTAAGCTTGGAATCATCCAATATGTAGCACTGCAGCTGCTGAGCTGCACAGCTTTCCAAGTGTGCTTTGTCCCAAGAGCCAGTTCTCTGACAGGGTAACACAACAGCACTGAACTTCTTTCATGCCCATGAATGCAATTCCTGACATGGCATTTAAAGCCTTCACTTCTGTCCCCTCACAGTTAGTTTTCCTACATACACCATTCACTCCAGAAAATTCAATGTACATTCAAATATTTTCCCAATGGTTTGAAAGGAATTTAAAATTCAGTTTTCAAATACTTTTCTAGCTCTTTTAGACAATAATGGTACATACCACTTGCCTAGAAGAACCACTTCCCTGTCTTCCAAGAAAAGCTGGACACACAGAAAGCAACTTGTAAAATCCATTATTCCATTGTTTATAAAAAGCCACTGCTATGAGCTTAGAGTGCAAATATGTTTTATCATCATTTCTCATCATCTAAATCTGGATGGAGAAGTCACAACTGCTAACAGTGATACCTAGATAGATACCATATTGAAAGAGGAATGCATGAGTAAGGATGAAAGAAACCATTTGAAAAAAGGACCATTTGTAACTAATCTTCCATGGAAGGTGTTCCAACAGTCCCATTAAACCTGTGCTAACTCTGCCTGTTCCTTTCATGTAATGCTCCTGCTCTCATTTGCTAAAAATTCTGACTTTAGATTCTTAAATACATCATTTATTTAAATCTACAGTGAAACGTGTAGGAGTACCCCCTTAAGTGAGGAATAGAGTGGTGACAGGATCTTAGCAATCTGACAGAATAATCTACATAATCTTTGCTGACCATAAATTACTATATATTTGAGCATTATCAATCATATCTTCCTACTTTTGCTTTTCCTTTAAAACTTTTAAGAAGAGACTGGGACTTTGAGTCATTTTCAGCAACAAGAAGAAAAGCAGAAGCATGCAGTACCAATCTGGAAAGCTTCAGAAGCTTTATTTCCTCAGAATTCCTAGAAAGCACATTCCTCTTCTCCCTTTCACCTTGCAGATTCCCACTGCTGCTTGCATCTTCCCATGACTTTCTATACACACACCCCCCATTCCCTGTCTAGTGGTTTTCATGTTCCTCTGCATAAATTTCCTTTCACTGCACACATTCCCTTCTGCTCCAGAGTTAATATGTGTCCAATACACCACTTTCTATCACCATAACCATTTACACTCCTGGAAAAATATCTGAAGGGATAAAGCAGGCCTGAGACATTCAGCACAAATTTGGATTTCATCACTTTTGTCAGGTAATATATGCTTTAAAATCACAATTTTCATCATAATTCTTAGGAAAGTTTGTCAGCAAGCATCCAATAAATAGTCTTTTTTCAAATAGCCTACAAATTATTATAAATTTGGCAGATCTCAATTGTATTTTGCCTTGCTTCACTGACTGCCAGGCAAGACAGCAAGCAGTCTTTTTCCACAAACAATGAAATAAAATCCCCATCTTAAACATGTAATTCAGTTCCATCTTAATGGCTCCTTGGAATGTTTTATGGCGTTTCTTGATATGTCCAGCGCTCAGGCAAGTGTAAATAAATTCAGAATTCTTCGAGAATACAATATTTAAATACTGTACACAAAGCTCCTTCTGTGGAGCTGGGGTCAATACTCAATACATTACATTTTCTGAGACAGCTCTCCTGCCTCCTTTTCATAAAGCCTTACTTGTAGAGGGGGGGGGAAATGCCTTTTCCTGTGAAAGAGCTCATCTGCTAGCACTGCAATGAATACGACATTTTCAACTGCAAGACGAATGTAGTGTGAAATGAACACAGGTACCTGTGATCCTCCCGGCTCTAACGGCACTTGTGTTATGAATATTTAAATAAACATCTGCATTCCCTTTAGAATTTAGCTGGGAAGGGAATGCTGCACCGAGAATAGTGAATTGAGAACAAGGATTCAGATAGCCTTCTGATGCAAGAAATTATTTGTTACATGGTTTCTGTGTCTCTGTGTCTCTGATGAATATAAAAATATATCTAAATAATAGCTTGGAAAATATAATTGCAAATTTTAACATTTTCATTTTGCAGAATATACAGCAATTTAAAATTTCAATGCAAACTCAGAGTACTAAAACTTTTCAGTAGAATTTACAAAATTATTCAATTTCTGAGCCATATAATTTTGTGAGATTTGAGTTTTGAAATGGTCACGCTACCAATATGCACAACACAAAATCATTTAAAACCCAAAAATATGAAGAGTATAAAATAAGGCAAGTGAGACTTTCATTTAGCTTCATTCCA
Source organism: Acropternis orthonyx (assembly GCA_035583155.1). Lineage (NCBI taxonomy): Eukaryota > Metazoa > Chordata > Aves > Passeriformes > Rhinocryptidae > Acropternis > Acropternis orthonyx. Next base: position 45,886,556 of record JAWWEU010000081.1, on the reverse strand, counting down.
AAGTGTTACCTTTACAATTCCCTCCTTTAGTTTTGGGAAATACAAATCACTAAGTTTCTACAACCAGAAACATTTACATAAGCTCCATATAGAAAAAATTGAACAGAAAATTCTGACAACTACAAATAATTTCGAAATTTTAGTGATTTGGGATTTTCAGATGAAAAAAATACTGTCAAAAAAGGCTACAGAAGAGAAGAGACGAGACATAATGATCTCTAGATACACATATACACACACACACACACACACACATATATATATATACACACACACACAGAATAATGAATAATGCTGCACGTATAGGGAAAGCATAAAACACTCAAAAGATGAGTTAAATGTGGTAGAAAAGAAGAAAGTAGGAAAAAAACTAAGAGTAAGAAAGAATAAAGAGACATATCTGCAGCAGACATTCAGAACACCACAAAGAAGTGGCTCCTGGACATGTAGATTTGTAGGTGTTAAAAACCCTTGAATTAAAATAAAACCATGGAAGGAAATACCATGAAACTAATGGCATGACCTCCAATTCAGGCTCAAAATATTTTGACAAAACAAGTTGTTTTCAAATGACAACTTGTGCTATGAAATCACTGCCTTATGTATGCCTTCAATATCACAATAACCTTGAGGTGGAACAAAACATCCAATAGGGTAACAGCAATAGTGTTAAAAACAGGGATTGTGGAGTACCATTTCTCCTGTTATTTTACCCATAATGTTCTATATAATCTGTTTATATTGTCTCACTACACTTCAGTATACCTTTTGCTTCAAGGAAAAAAACCCACATGAACATAAACCATAACAAGTCCTCAGCAAAGCTCAAGTACTCCCAAACATCTTCACGGTCCACCTTAGTTCAAAATCCTTCCAGCAGTGCTCTCCTGCTTCTTCACGATTTACTAACAGCCCTCACAAACACATTTTTGCACCTCTGCCACACTGGAAAACTGATGTTTGTGTATCATTGAACAGTGTTCTTCATTTACACATCCCACAAGCTTGCAATGTGAAATTTGTTAAGATACAGACAATTCTGTTTTCTTATGTTCCAGGTTTATGACTTTACTACTAAAATCAACCATTGGTTTAAATGGGTGATAAAACAGGAGTCAAGTGTGGATCTTAAGCTACATTTGAAGGAATACTCAGCACTGCTAGACGAGAGCGACCCATGAGCAAAATGATCTAACACTATTTGTCACGTTTTTCACATCCAGAAAATGTATTTCACAGATTAATCTGCTAATCTGTTATTTTTCTAATGTTATACACAGCTGTAAGGCTCCAGCTTCAGTACCTTTGACTGGAAGAGCATTAGGACCAAAATTTAGCAAGCCAACCTGGTATAAATATGACTTTTGAAACATTAAAATACACAGCAAACTTTTGATGCCAAAACAATATTCATTCCAGTTGCTGAAGTTTTTCCACCTTTTTTTAAGTACTGGGAAGATGGTTGGGTTTTGTTTCAAGAGGAATTGCAAAATCAAATATCTGGACAGAGCTCTCAGAGGATTATTAACTCCAACAAATTCATCAAAATATTAAAAATCCACTTATTTCAAACATCAGTATAGAACAGCGTTCGAAAAAATAACATAAAGATAAGAATACATAGTAGAAAAACTGGACAGAGAAAAAAGGGAGATGGAAAATGAATTTCCTAAGATGACAGGAATTCTTCATTTTACTCAGCATGATTAAAGAAAGACAGACACTCAATGTCCTCTTATTACACTGTCACTTGGAAGAACTTACCACTTACACTGCACTTTTAGTGCATGCTTGGTTGTACCATTTAAACACTAAAATGTAGCAACTTCAGATTGTAAAAGCTGTCATAGTAAAGCTGAAAAACTCCCAGATCTCACAGTATATTCACTGGATCATGTTGCCCAAAATGCAACTAATTACATGCAATATATAAAAATCCTGAACATCTAAGCAACAGAGATTGTCTGCAGGATTTAATTATTTATTTTCAACTGCTGGGTTATCAGTTTGAAGTAAGCAAGGAAAATCTGTCCTTAAGTACATTAAACTCAAAAGAAAAGAAAAACTGTTTACACAACAGAATTATACACTAGCTGCTAAATTCCCCTGCTGTTATTTGGTATCTGCTAAAAACATATTGGAAAGGTTTGTATGCAATCAGTTTGTGTTACTAGTAAAATGTTACCTTCCTCAAACTAAGAATAATTAATATTTATCATCTACCATATTTTGAAGTAATTTATGTCTTATTTCTAAGTAATTTATATCATAATGCTGTTGTCTATACTAAAATATTAAATTATTTTAAAAACTAAACACTAATTTTCATTGAGTTGAGTAGCACCTAAAAAACTCTCATTTACTGGGCTTCATTTGAATTTTACACCTGTGTCAATCCTGACTGAAGACTCTGGCGTGGTCTTCAGGCCTGGGTTGTGCAGCACAAATCCCACAGGGCACATGCACCCAACTCATCGTGCAGAGGAGCCTGTTGGCAGCTCCACCTCTGTACCAGCAAGGGCACCACTTGCATGGCCTTGCCTTTACCTGAAAGTACAGCAAGGTCTCCCAAGAGCATTGGGGTTTTGGGTTTTTTTTTAAGAAATGACAAAGAGTAGTTTCCTTGTTTTCCTAGAAAACCCTTTAATAGCTGGGATGACCAAGAGACTCTCCTCCACAGCTGGTGTCTGACCAGCAGGGCTGCACAGGGCTTGGAGGTGGTGCGAGGGTTCCCAGCTGTAAAGAGATGCTTCTTACGGTGTTAGCTCCAACACACAGCACGTGAACGGTGCCTTACAGGGTCGTAACTTCCACTGCACAGCAACATCTCATGTCTACACTGCCAGTGGATGTCTGCTGCTGGCTCAGCATCCTGCAGCTGGCAAGACCATGGTGGCTTGGGGCTCTGCAGTAGCTCCTGCTACCCACTAAAGATTAAGAAAGCCAAATCCAGGAAAGCATCTAATTGATGCTGTGTATCCTTTACACAGGAGCCTTTACAGAGGGGTTAAAGCACTGCCCTCAAAAGTGTGGTCCCAACGCTCCTTAATTCCTATTAAGCTTCCTAATTATCAGGATGAAAAGACTCTGGAACGGTACCCACCAAAGCTGGACCCAAGTGAAGTAGGGAATGCAAAATTTATAATGCCAGAAAATAAATTATACAAACTGCAAGCCAGTGAGAAGAAATATCTTCTAATCCACTGAACTATTTGGCTGTGGTATATCCTACTCTGGCCAGACTAAATTCTTTCCCCATAACTGTCCCATTCACTGGAATGAATTCAGATGTAACTGCTATTATGAAGGTCAAATACCACACAAGGTATTGTAAAAATCATTTTTCCTCATATGTTGGAAAATATCAGGTATTAGGGGGGTAGGAAATACACTGGGAAGGTTGTTTCACTGATTATTGAACCATTTGGGTGAAGCCTCTTCCCTGGTTTTTTGCATGCAAATAGATTCATCTTATACTGTTTTAATTAGGCTTTTGATTAATTCTTTAAAAATGAATTGTTATAATTGTCTGACATCATACATGAGCATGTTGCAATTAATGAAGAATTATTTTAAGCACTCTCTCTTACTCACGCATGTTTCTGAAAACCTGACTATACACATGTTAGGCAATCAGTCAAAGTCTAGTCTGTAAAAATGATGCTAAAAATCAAAGACAACCTGAATATATAAGCTCTTACTGAAAATAGTAACTGACCCAGATTTTCTATATTACATCTACTCAACACCTCACAGACACCATTTTACTATAATGACGACATGACAACACTGCTGTAAATAATTGAGTCTACCTCATTTTTAAGCTCTGAAAGGTCAGTGGTTTTTTTGACATAAGTTCTAGCATGCACATTTCCTTCTCGGAGAAACAGCAAAAATATGCATATATATATATATATATACACAAGACAAGTATCTTTCAGAGTATCTAGAGACTGTTAGAGAATGCTTGTCTTGTTATACTCCAAAAGGCTGAGCAAGTCTTTTCCCCAACCCCAACAAAGGCCATAGTACAACCACACCTCCTGGAATCAGCACACACTTTAAACAAAAAATGCTCATCCTCCCCCACCATCATTGTTTAAAAGAAAAATTTTTGTTTCCTATTCCTTTGGTAAACTCTTCCTTGACCATTGAATCCGTTCCTTTTGTACCTCAAGCTGTCTCCTTCGTTCCATCTTATTTATGCCTTAAAATCTAGAGACTCTTTGCCACCCTCATCTCATTCTTTCAGAGACATGGGAGTCAGTCTGGTTCATCTGTGAGCTTCCAATTTCTCCAAGAGTCCTCCCAACCTTATCCAGGCTCTCCCTGTCTCCAAAGATAAAAATCTAAAGATTTTGCACAGATGCCAACCATTTCTCCTTCATGACGTATCTACCTTAGAGCATGGGAATTTTTTAAGTATTCCTAAAAAGAAGAGACTGTCCTTGAAAGAAAAATTCTTCAAGTTTTTAATTTTATTTCCTTATAATTCCACATCCTATGTATTAAGGAACTAAATACTCAGAAAAGTGAGTGGAGAAGTCCATTTTTTTCAGAGCAAAAGATACAAACCTCAAGTATTCACCTAAGCACACCTGGCCCAAATCAGATTACCATTGAATCTGGGCCTATTGCACATGAAAGACACTCTGTACTAAATTATAAAGAAGCAAATACTAAAGATACGAAAGAAAAAGTTCTTTTTCTGTACTAGCATTAGGCAGACCTTCAGTAATCTTAACTACATCAAACAGTTGGATTTAGCACATATTCAAATCAGCTCTACACACAACAATTCACATGATCAAAATTGTACCCACAGGATCACACTTGTGGACCAAAATGCCAGACTATATTATCTGAAGGCTGGTTTTAATTCTGATCTTGTTATTTTTGCAATGTGATGGTTTTAGCTATTGGGCTCTTCTAAAGACATCAGCTATGAGGCAAACAAAGATTAATACAGGAACCAAAAAAAACCCAGTTCTGATATATTTTCTACCTTTCACAATTTGGTTTTATAGCTCTACAGTACACTTAAAATTCTCATTTCCTTGGAGGGAATAAGGGAAACAAAGACTTAGTATCAATAAGATGCTGCAGTTTGGTCTTGTGTCTTGTCACTAAATATGAAACAGGATCTGGACCACTGCAGAAGTCACTGCACAAAGACTTCACACAAGATTACCCCTGCAGAATTCAGCACAGTGTTGACATTGCTAATGGGATGAAACTAGAACAGTATGAATAATACATTACATGCACCAATCAATGTTACACTGTAATGGACTGATGGAAAATAAATACTTTTCATGAACACCAAGGAAGAACTTCCAAACACAAATATTTTATGATTATTCATTTATTATCTTTACCAGATGAAAAGACTCCACTGTGACAAAAGTGTAAAGGCAGCATAAATGTTGCTTTATCTTTACTAAATATTTATTATTGCCTTGAAGCATGACTAGCTTCTGTACTTACTGAGTTTTCTTCCCCTCCCCCTGCTTTCCCTCCCAACCAAGACATACAAAATCTAAATGCCCAATCCTGCTTTAAACAATTTCTAGGCCTCTATAAATGATTTGGATTTCAAAACTAAAACAAAAGTGGTACGTGTAAACATACTTTGACTCTTTTTATCTGAAAGGTCCACATCCTCTTCCTCTCTTCAGTTTGTCACCTTACCCATTTTTTCTTCCTAGTAGAACCTCTATTACATTCCTCCAGCCCTCAGTCTTCATAAACTCTTATTTTCTTACCCAAAAGCAACAACCACTCACACACATGCACCTCCCTCAAGGTAAGACTGGTCTTAGACTCACTAGCACTGATAACTGCAGGTAGAAGGTGTAGAAGGTGCTTTCTGCACAACGCCTTCCTTCAAACCAGTCTGCAGCCCCCTCTCGTGTAGGCTTCACCCATCCATCCAAGGCTCTCCTTCCCTTCTGCCCCACAACTTCCATGAACAGCCTGGCTCTGTACAGATCATAAATACCCCCTGCTAGCTGCAGTGCCTGGAAAAGTGAAACTGAAGGCTGCGAAGGGTCTGGCATCATGGTAAGAAAAACATCTCTGTATTCCAGGGCCTTGGAACTCCCCTCATTCTCTGTATGCACTTCAGGTGCAGTAGTCAGACCAGGATCAGATAGTTTGTATCATGACTGAATTAAAAAAAACACAGGCACATCATATCCTTTTCAAGTTATCGCTCCACCTTCTCTTTTCCTCATCTCAAAAAAAAGCCCAAACAGTTAGTGTGCTCTTTGCAGACACTTTCTTAAAATTTCCTACTTGCTGATTTTCTGGAACTACTACTTACACAAAATGGTTCTTAAAGACTAATGACTTCTTCATATATTAATTTCAGGATCAACCTACCAATTCCCATCATGACAATTACCAAGGGGTAATTACTATCCCAAAGTCTCCTCAATACAAAAGGCTTTTATTACCATCTTGGTGTTCCTTATTTATTATCACCATCATAATATCTTTGCAGTGATAAGTCTATCTCAGTCACCTGCAAACTCTGCTAGTTTTTCAAACTGTAATTTCAGATCTACCAGTGGTCTTCCCAGCAGAATTCATGAAGCAACCAGCACCTAAAAACACAAATAAGAACTACCTACACAGAAAGGCCACTTGGCTGGTAGGTATACAGCTGAGCTGAGCCTGCCAGAAGGCAAAGTCTGAGGCCAGCTTCTGAAAAATGAGATGCAGTTTATCTGCCTTTTAAGCACTTTATTTTATATATCTTTCCTTGCTTCCAACTTTCAAACAACTAGGGAAAATAAAAGAAAAAAATTCCATCAGTGTGAAGGTACCCATTATGTTACAAAAGGAAAGAGAAATACTGTGTTAGACTGTACAACATTTGTGGCAATGATTGGTAATTTAAGTTTGGACTGCCTGCAGAGAAGGGTTCCAACTAGAACGTGGCCACACTGTGCTACCACAAAAGAAATGTTAAGAGTAAAAGAATACTGTAGGGCAGGCCTAAAGTTAGTTATTGCCACACGTCCCACACTATTTGGAGAGAATTTTAAACTTTTCTTCATGATGCTTATGGCCTGTATTTGCTGACCACTTTTTCTTTAGTCTACCAAAACTAACAAAGTGCTCTGTAAAATTAAGTATTACTTTCACAGGAATAATGGCCATTCCAACAATCACATTTTCTCATTAGTGAGTGATTTTTAAATGTATTCCCCTTTGTCTTCTCGTAAATAAAATCTTTACAAAGCTGAAGCCAGAAAGATACTAGATGAGCTTTGCACCATTCTTACTCTCATTAAATTTTTCTGGTATGGGAAAGGTCAGCAACTAATTCCCTTCAGACTACAGACTGAGACAAATCCAAAAATTTAAACAAAAAACAGTACTAAAAGCCAATAAATGAACCAGAATCATCTTATTGTGTAACAGCTTTCCTAAATACCTCCATGTTCTTCCCACTCTGACCTTCATCCTTACCCAAGGTTGTTAGATATGTTAGGCTCAAAACTTGCTTAGGATTTGATGCACTGAAATGGCAAGATCTTCAGAAAAAGAAAAAGAGGAGAAAGAAAAATAAAAGAAAAGGGAAAAGAAAAAAAAGGGAAAAGGAAAAAAGGAAAAGCTTTATTCTGTTCTTGCATGCAATACCTTGGATGCCTTGAGCCTAACTGGGGCCTACAGATACTCGAAAAATTTAGTTACTTCACACTGCACTGAACAACTTGATCAGAACCAAACCCAGGAATTTTCAAATTAAACAGAAAGTTTTTCGTGCTGTCATATAAGAGTTTCAAAGTCACAGCAGAAGAAAACCCTTCAGCATATATCAGAGGCTGTTGCCACCGGCTGCTAGAGCCAGAGGACATGGGGGAATTGGGAACTGCTGGTTGCAGCAGACTGAAATGTTGGGATAGCCTCCTAAAACCCTGATCTGATTTCTCTCCAAACAGGCATCCCTACCCCTTCAGCAGGGCAACATTAGTTTCCCCATTCTCTACTTCTCTCACTGTGCCCTGGGGAACTGTCCTCATGTGACCAGTGAGGATGAGGAGGAAGACACGTGTGCAACAGGCAACACTCTGCACTTCTCCTGGGCAAAAGTGTCAGGGACAGGCCACTGGTGACAAGAGGGGAAGGGGACCCACTGAAGGATGAGAGGGCAGACTGGGGGGTGATGGGTCACCAGTGCCCACAACCCACGGGATGGGGATCCCAACACACTCTCTCATCCTCAGTCCCTCATTTGACCTGTTCACGTTGATTAATGAGCTGAGAACCAGCTCCCTGGGAACAGTTCCCACTTCAACTTTGGCAGTTCAAGGCATTTTGAAACCCAGGATGAGGAGGACGAGGGGATCAGGCTGCAGCCAAAGCAGTGAGAACGTAAGCCTGCTCAGGGCTCTAAATCCACATTCTGACATGGGAACAATGCTAGAAACTATTCATTAAAAAATATAGCTTGATTCAAATTATATGAATTTTAAGAGATGGGCTAAGAAAAACCGCATTCCTGTGACATTTCTTAAGAAGTATTTGACACATTCACTTTAATTTTCAATTTGTTAATATAAATATTTAGCTAAGAAAATAATTAATATATGAATCTCTTACACTCATCAACCTGTTTTAAGGCTAAATTTCTTCTTTTCAGTTTCTAAATACTGCTGACTTTAGAGTTATCAAAAAACTATACTTTTCAGGTGGTGTCTTCACCATCCTTTTATATTGCTGCTATCCAGCCAAGCTAGGCCTGTAGGAAGAAAAAGTATCCTTAAGTGGATATAGACATGCAGACACATAAGCAGCATGAAAGAATACTTTGGCATCCTTTGGGAATTTCCCCTCAAGATTAAACTAGAAGACTGACTCAAATTGCATATATTATCCAGAAAGCACTATTTGCGCACTACCCCTATTTACATTTAGGGGGGTCAAGGCAACAATAAAATCTTTTCTTAATTATGTCAATTAAAGTAAGGTTTTAAAAGGATAAAGAAAAATGTTTGCATGTTATGGTGAAACCAAGGCCAAAAACATAAAGCTTGCAAAATTCAAAGCAATAATGCAGGTAAAAAAAAAAAACTAAACACTACAAACTACCAAAGAAACAAAACATTAGCAGCTAAAATTATAAAAGGCAAGGGAGACCAATAGCTTAAGTATGGGGAAGACAGGAAGAATCCTGAATTGTGGTCTCAACTCTTCCATGAGTTTGAAACCCAGCCTCAGATAAAGTACTAACCAGGAGCATTTATAATACATTTATACTTTACTTATTTGCTACATATTAACACTTCTTTAATTACGTGTGCCCTAGCAAATTCTATCAGTGTTGCAGAGTTTCAGAAGAAAAAAAAACAGCAGAGAGAACTTAACTAAGCAACAATCTTCTTATATTGTTCCTCCATTAATTATTTGGGTATTTTATGCATCATGAGCTCCTTATCTAAGTTCTTTTTTTTACAGTGTACCAGCTCTTGACAAGAAAGCTAAACATATTTACAATATTTGTCTTTTGCTGCACTCTGCTGGAACAATGCATTTTTCCACTGAAAGCAAAACTGTTCCTTATACAAAGCAAAAGTTAACAAAAGAGAGAGGCAAAAATCCAGGAATCTTATTTCTTGTATAGAAGGTACTCTTTTGAAGCACATATATTGTCAAACCAGAATTCAGACAATTAGTTGGCCTATTAAAGTGGCCTATTTTCAAAGTTAGAGCATCTGAAACAGTCCTAGACAGAACTGGATTACAGAGGGCTCCCTACTGCTCACAATAAAACTACAGCAAACCAAGTGCCTCAATAAGGCACAGAAAAGCCCCTTGAAACACAGATTGGAAGAGCCTGGGCTTGCATGCACCATTTTCGCTCTTCTTCAGCTGGTAAACACACTACTATGAAAAAGCAACATATGCACAGAAACCGCACTCCCCCCCATCTGATCCTCCATCAAAATATGTAAAGAAATTAAGAGACAACATAGGTTATTACAACATCCTCCACAGAAAACGAGACAAGACTTTGAATCTCTTTTTACAAAACCACTCCAATTTACTGGACCTTTTATGAAAAGCTGTAATTTACAGTCCTGTTTGTTTCAATTAAAAAAAAAAAAAAAAAAGAACAAACTTACCTGGGCTAGAGAACAGACTCCAGCTTGTTTTAACAGTCAGAGCTATCAACTCCCATGATAATTCGTTCTGCTTGAGGATCTGCTGCAGAATCACTGAAACATGCTACACAAATTAAACGTGACCTCCTACTACAAAAATGCACCTGTGATCAAAACAAAGTGTTCTGACTTTTTTCTTTCCTTCCCCCTCTCCCCCCTCCTCAGTCCCCAGAGTAAACTCCTCTGCAGTAGCCATAAACTTCCCAAAAAGAAATTATGAAGGGAGAGTAAATATCACAGATGGAACTGAACAGAAATGTCACAGGCTTGTTCTAGGAGTCTTCCAAGGGCAATGAGGAAAAGGGTTTACTCTTAGACCTGTCCTGGGAGTTGCAAATACAGATGTTGGCACCAGTCCCAGAACACAAAGCATACTTTTCAATTTTTACTAATACCTGCTAAAATTGTATCTTGGCATTTTTTCTCGGAAAGAAAATTAAGGAATGACTCTCCTTAATGCTTTGTAATCCACATAAATCTCAAAAACTCTTCTCAGGAAAAGGTTTCCACAGAACCCTTTTTCTTCTGCAAAATAAAACAGGGCCTCTTAGGCAGTCCTTGCCTTTACAGACTGACTTGCTTAGCTAAACCCAAGAACAAACACAGACAATAAGCAACAAGTCACTCAAACCTTTGCATGAATAGTGAAGAAATGTTTCCAGAGCTTAGGGATACAGAAAGTATAAACAGTGACACAGGAAACAAAGCATGAAAAGTGGTTTGCAGAGAACCTATCTACTTCAAAGGTGAAGTGCTTAGCCTAAAACTGGACAAGCCAACCACTTTCTCTGCAAGTGCACTGCTGCTTTTGCCCTTAGCTCTAAACCTTTTTTGAGAAAAAGTTTAATGAACTACTTTTCAGAAATTAAAACTGGTTTTCACAAGAACAAATATATACACCAGAGGGCAAACGTTTCTCTGTTCCATAAATGGGTTTCCCAAAGAAGAAACAAACCACACGAACATGGTGAAGACTTGTACCAGTGTGTTTTTCTCCACTCGTCTCTTGCCTTTGTTAAGTGGTATTATAACAATAAACATAAATGAAGAGTTATAATGCAAACTACAACCATGCCAGTCTGCAATTTTTAACCCATCATGTAACAAAACATCAGGGAAGAGTGGGGGAAGAAACTCCTGGGAGACACCAAGCTTCCAAAGGCAAATGGACAGTGCACACCCCAATTCAAGAACTAGATAAGGAGAGCAGGAGTTAAGGATTGGGTCAGAATCAATTCAGGCAGACAAATCTGTTGTAAACAAGCTTTCACTACTGTGGATCTCAGGGGGAAAAAAGATACCTTTGCATACGACAGGGAATTTAATAACATGGAATTCTAACTAACTGCAATTATAATCTCTTCATGTGGTTTCATACAAAAGGAAAACCAGCAAAAGATAAAATAAAATAAAATGCAAAAATACAATCCAATAGTCACTAATAAAAACTGAAGATTCAGTCAACTTGCAAGCAGTTTGTAACTTCTGCAGTTTGTAATTTCTGCATGCAATTAAAAGACCAAAGAGAAGTGATCTTTAAATTTGTCAGAAAAGACAACTCAACAGATGTTTTAATGAATCATACTCCTTGTGATTCTCATCAAACAATACAGCCTTCTCCCAGAAGGAAGGAAAAATCTGGAAGACAGCTATTAGTAGCCAACAAGTGAGCTGCTTCACATTTGTTTCCACAATAAAAATAAAGAAGAAATGTATTGTATCTGATGCTTATAAAAGCTGAACGGAATAAATGTAAAAGACAAACCATATGGAAACACAACAGCCTTTTTAAAAATCCTTATTTTAAGACAGGCTTTCAGTTGCCCATTGGAGTGTAACAGACAGCTAACACAATGAAATACTCATTAAAGAGAAATGAAAAAACAAGGAAAATAAAGTTTACTCTTCTGCCAGCAAAGCATGGAATTTCTCAAAACTCTGAAACCCCAGCAAATTAAACGAGAGGCAAGTGCTACTGTTTTCTTTAACTTGACAAATCTATTTAGCTAGCAAATATTTAACCAATAGCTAGAGGTTGCTCTTTAAGTACTAAGTAATGAGGTGTAATTAAGGTAGCAAAGGCAAAAGGTTACTAATTTAGGGCATTTCTATGGAGTAGTGTTTAAATTACAGGTTTTATACAAAACGCATGGGCCAATGCACAAGAAAAAAATCCAATTTTAATGGAATGCAGAACAAATTAACATTTTAACATTATAATACTACTCAATTGTATAATGGGATTTTGCTAAGTGTCACAGAACAGAAAATAAAAGTAACACTCCAAGGTATGCTTGTTAACCTCTTCAAGCTAAATATCTTACGAGCCTACTGACAGCAGTAAAGAGACCCATTGTAACATGAAAGACTCTGAATTCAAAGGCCTTTAATAGGTGTTGCTTTTTCTAAGGAGACTGGCCTTAAGAGCATAAACAATGAACAAGATAAAAATTATGTTATCCATCCCAAATACTTTCAAATTTCCTAAAGGGAAATGGAATGATTCCTTTAAAAATATAATTTTTTAAAAATCCAATTCCTGTGATATGATATATAATACCTTTTCCCCCACTTCTCCTTCCCTTGTTACAGGATTTTAGCCTGGCAAGTATGGCCTTCAGCAGCCACACATAGGGTTTTCCAGGCTGACCAAAAGGCTTTCTGGAAAAATAAGGATTAGAGCTGTTACAGTCCAACCCTGTCACTGCAACATTTCAGTGTCCTGGTCGTCCATCCAACAGGGGACTCAAACAGGCACTTAATTTTAAGGCATCCAAATAACACCAAGTCTGTATCCATAACAAATTGCCAATATTAAACCAAGAAATTGACAGCCACAAAGCCTTGTCAAAGAACTCAGGGCAAGCAGAATGGGCAGAACATTCTGTTTAATAAAAGCCTTAAAATAATATCTCCATAGTTATGATACTCATCATTACGGTCTTCTTCCTTCCTGACTTCTGAACCCCTCAGCTCAGTACACCAAATTAACCACCTTTTCCCTTTTCATCCTGGTTTAAACTATCCACAATGGAATAATTAAAGGCTTCACAATGTAGAAATACCTACTCTGTGGAATTTAAGCACAACTGAAACATAAAATAGACTTGCTGAGATGCCAACTGGCAAGAAGAAACGGGGAAGTTCTTTTCCCTTTTGTTTTTGTCAATTTACAGATTTAACCAACAGTTTAGCTCCAACATAAACTGTACCTTTTATTTAAAAGATCTAAATTGGGAGAATGACCACACAAGTCACGTTTTTCCTCAGAGAAGCAGTGGCTGGAGCATCAGCTCTGAGCTGACTGCAAGCAACACAGACAAAGAAACCGATTTTTGGGTTTTGTTGACAAAGCATCTATGCTATTTTTATTTTTTTCCCCTCAGGAATCCACAGTCTATACTACTATCCTGCCTCTAGTAAGTAATAGCAAGCAGAATCTTAACTGAGCTGATCAGGAGCGTGCAGAGCAGGGGACTGATGATGTGAGGTCTATTCCCACCACTGACATTGGTCTATACAAGTAATTTTGGACCAGCCATCATCAGTGACTAAATTAAATATCACACCTCCAAGAGTACCCAAGAACAACAGAACAGTAATTTAGATGTTCATTCTCCAGATGTTAATGCAAACAAGTAGTTGTACAGACTGATGGAAAATGTTTTTAGCTTAAGTTTGCAGGCAAAATAGCTTGGTATTGCTGGGTTTACAGTACAGATAAAACAGTGACCAAATCCACTTCAATACCTAGCTCACATCAAGATTTCCAAGTACTAGATGACTAAATAATTCAGTTATTTTGGCCATTAAATATTTATTTCCCAGGTGTTTTTAAGTTTTGTTTTGGGGAGTGGGATGCAGATCCTTTTGTTTTGTTTTAAATCAGAGTTTGTCATAAAATGCTATTGAATTTTGTAGCTCTGCCCTTTACTATTTATTGCTGGTATAGTGAACATATATAAGCTGATATGAACCCAAGAATCCAAGTATCAAAGGCCGTGAAATATTTACTTTGCATTAATTTGAAACCAACACATGCTTGCCATCCATTCACAATGCAAACCTGTCACCTATTGCACACCAAAGAAATCAGTATCATTTACTGTGAGTTTACACCAGAAAATGATCTAGTTCAACGTTAGTTCAGCTATCTGAAGGCACTGCCCACACGCAGACACCGGCAAAACAAGGACAGGAGCCACCCAAAAGCAACTATTGAAATTACATCACAAGTCACCCAAAATGGTCTTAGTACTGCAGGCAGAAATCAACCAAAATAGATAATAATTTAATATTCATTGAATTCATCATATATGGACTATTCAATTAAAATGAGAAATTTCAAAAAGATCATGTATACAAACCACCAAAGTAACCAGTGTAACTTCTACCAGGTATGCTCACTAGTTCTTAGCTATATAGCTTTTACGCCTCAAATGCTTTTGCAATACATAATTACAGGGCTGATACAGAAAACTTTCTAGGGAGCACGAAATAAAAGTGCTTTCCATCCTTCTATGAAGATAATATCAATTTTTTTTATTCAAGTTTTGATTACACTACTGCATAGCACTTCCTCTCTTGCCTATGGGGTACATTTCCCCCAGTGAAAGAGCCTGTCAATGATTTAAGCTTCAGCAAGGGTATCTGATAATTCAGATTATCAGATATGACATTTCTTTCAAAGAAATAAAACTCATCAGTCTTCCTTTCTTTGGGGAATTGTAGCCAACCGGTTCCATTTTCACTCATTCAAACGCACACAGGTTCTTTCAGCCCCTATAGAAAGCCCTCATACACGGTCTGGTGAGCTCATATTAGGATGAGGATATAAGAGCTACCCCTACAAAGGAATGTTATTTCTTCCCCTTCAAAAAGTCAGTAGCCAATGAAACAAAAGTGCCAGAGAACGTTTAAGTCACAACAAGTGACATAAGTCACTTCCTCCCACTGCCTTTATACACCAGGTGGTACAATCCGCCCATATCCCTGAAGACTGAATCAAAGTTTGGGGAGTCCTCCAATAGGTCACATCAGTGCCAGAGGTCTAAAGTGGTAACTGCACCCCAAGTGGAGTGGAGAGAAGAAAAAAAATAGTAATTTTTAAAAATCACACCTGTGGACCTTTTCTGATTTGAACAGAGCAGTGAGTGTTCAAAGCTGGCTATTGACAGGTTCAGGAGGAGAAATTCAGTAGCTGGGGCTGTAGGACACAGCATGCCATGGCTGGAACCCTCCTCTGTGGAAAGCGTGACAGGCCAGACTGAATGCTGTCCAGCAGAGCCCAGTGAGGCCCCTTGTGCCACATCTACCCACACAGGGACATTTTCCTTCCAGCCTCTTTCTCTTGTGATGGCGGTAGAATTCCAGCTTCTACCTGTGTCTGTCTCCACAAAACACCCTTACTGAAGATAGGAACAGCGTTACCCATCTCTCCCACAAACTGAAGACTGTCCCACTCTAAAGCAAGGAAGTGCTACCACTGATCAAAATCAGGAGAGTTGTGGCAGCAATCCTAATATATGCTTCCCAAGCACAGCTAACTACTTTCATAAATTTTTGGAATACATCTTCTAATAAAAAGGGGCTTTGATGACATTGTAAGTATTCCGCTGTTAAAGTTACACAAGTCTTAAGGAAATAGAAACATAACACTATTTGAACACCAGTAAAATAGAGAATTTTAATTATATGTAATAGCCAACAAACTGCTTTTAGTGGCTATGAAAAAGCTACATTTAGCAGAAACGGCAATAAAACAAGAGTAGTTAAATATAACTCCTCCAAAGAACAGCATATTTATTCAAGCCAAAAAGAGCTAATTTATACTATGGGTGTAGTTCTCACTGACATTATCTGGAGAAAATGACTATTACAGGAGCGGGTGTGATATATAGCCCTTGAGTCATGCATGATAAACTCTAATGGTTTTGCTTTGAGGTAAAAGTCCTTACTAATCAAGCAATGAATCATTCCCAAAATGTTAAGTTCCTGAGGCCATGTGTGTCAGAAGTGCCACTCTAGAGAGAATACTCAATCATTAATGAACACTTCTGAGATTTTTATCAACAGATTAATAAGCAAGGAAAAGAGTTAAGGGGCTTGAACAAAGAGTTAATGGACCTTTAATGACATTCCCTGTGTTTTAGTGAACAGAACATATTGAGTTTCATATGCCACTGACTACAAACCACCAACGATCAAAGTGCTCCACACATTGCAAGTGTTAAAATAATGCAAGGAACGGTGCTTTGTGCTTTCGAAACATTAGGAAATTATGAATACTTGCAAAATTGCAATGCACATACTTATTCTGTATTACACCCAGCAATGTAGTAAATTCCAGGTCAGAAATAAAGAGCCTGGCTTCCTAAATCAGCAGATGGAAATGAGTTAAGAAGAAAAATGGGGAGATTATTTTCTTTCTGCAGTATGTTAGGTGCTGGACTTGTTGGTATCAACTACCATGGAAGTAAAATTCTGACTCTTAAATACACACCACTGAAAAGACACCCAGAAACAACTCTGAAGACTAAAATGAATTATGTGTAGTTACGCATATATATATATATATATGCGTGTGCACATGTACACAAACACCTACATCTAAGGAGGGCAGAGGCAATTGCCTTCAATATAGTCTTCCTCTTAGTGTCAAAATCATTATGAAAATACCACTAGAAATTACTCTAACAGCCTGAAACAACCAAGGATTACTAAACTGGAATATTTCCAGCTCCCTTGAACAAAAAAAACTGACCATACAAAAGTCAGTTCAGTCATGGGAGTCTGCAACTGAGTCCCAAAAATAAGAGACTCAGAAACCAAATGGAAGAGTATCATTTAATAGCTGGGGGAACCCTATTCTGAGAGCAGTGAAAAACAGGAAACAGACAGAAGAAAAGAGGGGAGATTTGAAAGGTAGCACAAACACAACAAGAAGATCCAAATCTCTAGGTGAAGAGAGTTAGGACCTTCCAGTGAGAGTGGCTCTCTTTACCACACAGTTGTATTCTTCATGCTAACAGGGAAATGCATGTACACATGCACACTTTAGAAGTCCTTCACAAAATTTAATTATAATGTACTGTAAGTATCAAATACACATGCCTTCAGTAGTGAGGAAATTCAGTATCAGGAACTGGACAAAGCTGAAAGAGCTGTTAACAGTTTGAGTTAAGTAGACTCTGTGCAGGAGAGATACCAGGTACGAGATCAAACCTGGAGCACATGCCTAGAGACCAAAAGACAAAGCAGCTGAAATACTGCCTGTCCCAGGACCCACCAGCACAGCAAAAAGCTAAGGCAGAGCTGCAGAGACAGAGCAGACAGTCACAGAATTGCTCCACACCAGCTGAAAGCCAGGACATCAGGAACCATCTCCACCTGGGAGCCATGTAGCTGTATTAGTGTAATGCTGGGAAGAAAGTGGATTAGTAAGTTTTTTTGTTCAACTTTAAAACAGCTCAAAGCCTCCAGATGACATCACATTGCCATCTAGATGACGCTGAACACAGGTGAAGCAGATGCATGACAATATGCCCAGGCATAAAGGCAAACCCTTAAATACTGGGCCAGAGCCCCACGCATTAGAACCAGGATCTCTGGAATAACAGTGGCTTAAATCAGCTAATGATCTGTTCCAAAAAGTGATCAGAAGTGTTAGACAAGGAGGACAAAATACGCTAACATTTAGATATTTGTCAACTGTTAACTGAAATACTGATTTTCATATGAAGTGCCAAAATTTCCAAAGGAAATCATATGATGCAAATGATACAACTGAGAATTAGAGTTATCTCAATCGTGTAATGATTTACACCCAAAACTAATTTTACCTGATAGTGTCAAATACTGTAAAATGGACAAGAACCAGCACAGAGTACAGTATTTTAATACATAAAATACTGCTTGACGAGGTTTCAACACTCTTGCTTAATCACAAACCACAACAAAAGAGAGACATAACATGCATGATCAGCAGCACTAGGCTAAAAATTCCTCACAAATGTCTTCTTAAGCAAGATGTGCTCAAAGTGATTCTAAGCAAGTTCCTTTAAATTCTGTCCAAAATTTAGATTAATTACACATTCTGCTGAAACCTCAAGAAACATAAATATTTAGTGCACTTCCTGTGGTGTCCTAAATTATGTCCAGGGATGAAAAAGACTTGCCTTTTCTCCATATATTTAGTTTTGAGAGTTCAATGTATCATAAGCTTTCTCTTGTTGGAGGCTTTTCTAAAAGTTAACTCTTTAACATGAACTGAATATTCTTTGAGCTGCAAATCTGATCCTATGTGCTTTAATTGTGTGTTGCTCTAATTTTTTTTTCTTTCTTTGAGAAAAAAGTTAGCTTTAGAGTTGATTATATAAATGTCAGCTTTCACGACCAGAATAGATCCTGTCACGTGGTTTAGCTACTCAGCATCACTCTGAAGATGACATGGGACTGAAGGGTTCCAAAAGGATCAGACCAGTTGCCAAAAAAAAAGTTATCCATAAAAAAAGAACAAACATAAGGACATTTCAGCACCAATCCTGTGCTGTGACATGAAACTGTGGGCTAGTCCCAAGTTCTTGCAGTTGGCATTCACAGCATGATTGCTCAGATTTAATCTCAAACACTAGAAATAGTCCATTTTTTGTTTAAACCAGGCTATGTCAAAACAAACAGCTCCGTAACAAAGTTCACAAAGTTCTGAAAATACAAGAAGCACCTTTCTTCAAAGCTTTCATATGAAACAGAAAGGGAAACTCCTGTGATGTTACTAACTAAAAGAACCAGTGCATTCATTTAGAGACATTAGACTTCCAAATCCTTCACCAAATTCACCTGTTTCTTCAGAAGTATCTAGTGAATGCTGAAAGACCCCCAACTAACACCCAGGGCTGTGTATGAAGGGACAGCTCACATCACACACCCCAAGGAAAACAGTTACCCTTACCTGCGGATAAAGCTTTCTCAGTCACAGGACACAAATCCCTACAGTTTACTGCCATGTAAGGAATGAAAATGGATCCTCCTGCTGGAATTGCCTTCTTTATTCTAAATGAGGAGCCACAGGATCTCTACCTGGAAGCAATTGTGTTTGCTGACCACTTCTAAGAGACTGATGGTGAAATGCTACACTTACTTTCCAGAAGGGAGAACCAACGAGGGAAGTTCCACTGGGAAGAAAAAAAAAAAAAACCTGTAGGAATTGTGTTACTTCCTACTACCTGTAAAGAGCAACCTATGAGCACCTCTTGAAATCTGAAAGACTGCTTGAATACTGTTTCCCTTGTTTCAAGAAGAGTTTTTAAGAGAAAAATTCAGAACTCACAAGATGCAAGACCAAGAAAAGCCAAGATAAATAGAACCCATATAATAAAGACAACAAAGTGATCTGGACAACTTCTAGTTGTTTACTGGGCAAGATCTAGAAATCACATTGAAAGCCACTTTATTGCTGCTTAAAAGTATTTCTGAGACACAGGTTATTCAATAATAATATAAATAAGAGGAACACAACTGAATTAGGAGAAAATAAAGGGAATAAACTTTCAGCGTCAGTTAATTCTAGAAGTTCTGGTTTAAAAGTGTGTTGGGTCCTCTCACTAATGGAAGATGGTCTCAAAACCTAAAATGTATCACTGATCGAAACTAAAGCCCCACTGTTGTAAAACACGTACTTAAGCCCAGATGTCTGAGGTTATGCAACTGTGCTGACCAGTGATGTCAGACTTGCTCAGTCACTCCATTCCCAGTAATTGTCATTTCTACACAGCATTTTACAGTAACATAAAGAGCTAGAAATCATTCCGTTCCAATAGATATATCTTTTTTTAATTAGCAGACAGAGAGGGGGGAGACACCATGGGTATTTCTGCTGAGCCAGAAGACATCACCCACATTGTGTGGGCAGTGGCTGCTGCCAGTCAGCACCAATTCACTGACCTGACCGTGCACAAATAAGCGACAGTCAGAGGGGTGCTGGGGCCAAGGGCAAAAGAGAAGATGTCACTATTAAAAAGCACAGGGTGGGGAGGAAGAAGCCTCAGAACACGGGGGAACCTGAGATGCTGTGCAATAGTGGCATCAAAGAATAGGAAGGGAACTATAATTAGTACATGTGATGGAAGTGTGAGGATACAGGACAAATCTGTTTGCATTACAATACAAGAATAAGTAAGAAAAATCATGGAGCAATTGCTTTGCCACTGCATTCTTTTCTGTAAACTTGAACTGCTCAATCCTGTCTCAGATTCATGTTTTAAGTATTTAAAATTGGTTAAGGAACAGTTAGTGCCTTAGGAGAACTCCACCCCACATTTCAAATGCGTCCTTCCTCCTCTTTCCCCAAAAGAATGTAGCTGTGGTAGGCTTTAAAACATGGCTACAGGGTTAAACACAAGTAGACATGGCCAGCATTGCTTACATTCACTAGGATAAAATCCATGTGGGTTGAAATAAGAAATTGAAGCATCTCATTTTTATGACACTTCTTAATTCCAGCTTGTACCTGGAAATCCAAGTAATGTTTGCCAAGAGTCAATGCATGAAACTTATGATTTCAGGGCAAGAACCTGCAGCTACTGCCAAACTATGATTTTTTTTTTTCTAATATGACAGAAAACACATTGTAGACATAAAAGATCATTAAACTACCCTTTCAAGTAATAACATGTCTCTTTTTGGGGAGCATTATACAAAGTACATGCTGTTTATAACAGCTACCATAAAATTTGCTGCAATCTCATTTCATATTTGAAGTCCTTTAAACTACAAAACTTACATTCAATCTCAACTGCCATTCAATTGCTTTTAAGTTTATCTAATTAAAACCCTTCCTTAGAACAAGTGGTAGCAGCATGTCCAACTGCACTGCTAAATTTTTTAACCAGAGACCAGGAAATTCATAGGCATACAAATAGCACATACTGCAAATTGATTTTTCCATTATTTTCATAGCACCTTCCTACAAATCACTCTTAGAGACCATAAGAATAACATTTCCTTTTTCTAATACACAAGACTACTATATAGTAGTATATAACAACTTTTCCTTTCAAAATGGAACACCTGAGGTCACTATTTCTTTACTGTTGTTAATACTCACTCCAATCCATTTAGATCTATACTACTACTTAAGAAAGACAAATTCTAAAGGAAAATGTTAAACAGAACTGTAAAACCAAAAGCAATTACACTCTAACCCTAACCCTTCCCTCCCTCCCCCCTGAACAACACCAATGCCTGCTTATACATTTCTTCATTACTGTCAAGAAAAATGTAAGGCTGAAGTTTTCTTATAATAAACCCATCAGTAGTTTTATTGTAGCACTAAATACAGCCTGCCTTGGTGGTGGTATACAAGGATTAATGCAAAAACACTTGTTCATAAATAAAAATGCTTTTTACCAGAGAATAATATGCAGCTTGATTAATTTTCTCTTTTTTGGCAACTTTGATAACTTTGACAGGCATTGTACATCCACCTACATATTATACAAACACAACTGTTACTTGAAGTTGAAAATATGAAAATTAACATTTACCATCTATTCTAGTTGTAAAATGCAAATCAGCTCAGCAATTTGGAACAATTTGCAAGTGGGCAAAGAAACTACACAGAATAAGCTTAAAGTGGGTATTTGTCACACCTAGGCAATGAAATCAGATGAGTTGAATATTCATTATTTGATTTGTATTTAAAAGGTTGTTCATACAAAGGTCATACATCTGCTCTGTAACTGTTCTGATGGAAGGAAATACAGGAAGCAGTAAGAGGCACCTTTATATCCCTGTGGATTTGAAGAGGTTATAATATTGTAGCTTCAATTAAAAAAAAATCCTAGGCTATAATAGTTATTCTATTAAGAATGTAATTCATATAGTGCCCAAGTCCTGGAGATTCTGTGTTAAAAAGACTAATAAAATCACATATTCAAACTAACTGGAAACTGCTTTCTATTCTAGATGAAAAGGATTGGAATGCACTATAAAAATCAAAACACACCCATTTCCCTTCTGCCTACAAAACCCAATGTAAAAAGCAACAAAACCTCGCTTTGTACATAACAATTACTTTAATGAAAAATAAGGGGGTAAAAAAAAGGCAAATTTTTCTTTTCTCATTATAAAAATATTCAGCATAAGGGAGGAGATTACATTCTCAGACAATTATATGAGAATAAAAATCATATTTATTTCAATGTCAAAAAGCTTACATGCTTAAAAGAATTTTTGGAGTGAGGCTTCATCCTGTGCATATTCAACCAGACTCATTATTCCTTTTCAGAAAACACATATGCCATATTTTGAATACCTCAACTATTTGTATTAGACGTACTTGTTCAAATAAAGACAGAATATGATACAGAATTAAAGAAAACAAGGTCTTTTCTAATATAGAAAATGCATCACTGAACTATTTTATTTCGCTCCCACAGCAGAGTCAATATTAAATCCTACCACAGCTCTCACTTTCCAAACAACATATGCAGCAGTGGGGGCTCTGTGGCAATCATTATTTTACTTCACTTTGTTTGTACTAACAATAACAACATTTCTTTGTTGGAAGGGAGTTCCCATGAACAAAAGAAATCACAAAGGAAATCTACCAAGAAGAATGTAAGCTTGCCTAAAACAAAGTTGTGAAAAAAATGTAAGCATTTTTTCTCTGAAATCGTTTTCCTCATCCTCCTTTCAACTGCACTAATTCCAATTCAAAAAGCTCACAACAGTAATGTTAAGAAAAGCACCCATCTAATGTTGAAGGACCTTATAAGATAAGTTTCTGCAATATTTATCTATTTCAACAACCTGATTTTTACAATATTCTCAGAATTCATCTTTCAAATCAACTGCATAAGAGAATTGTCAGGCACATCCCAGTTGCTCTTAAGTTTAGAGACAAAAGTTCTACACAGCAAAAGCAGACTCGAGAGACTCACTTATGTTAATCTTCGGGGCTTATTTAGTCGTGCCATTTCAAAGTAGTAAAGAATAACCCATTGATCACAACAATAGCTAGTATTTCTTAAAGCAACCAGAAAATCCCCACTTTCAAACTTAAACCATCTTACATTAAATGATTCACAGTAAAGACTGAAATAAAGGCAAATCTGTCTCGTGTATAAGCATACATGGAAAGGCAGTTTTCTCCAGTTTAAAGAATGTTTTCTTAGACGAAACAGTAAGGGGAGATCCTTTTCCTTTGCAGCTTTGGGTTTTAGTTGTTGTGATATACAACACTGCATAAAGGTAAGTCTTTTTACCAGCAATGAATCTAATTGTGACTCAACTTCTCAAATAAGGCATGTTAGAAAGTAAAATCAGATCCTCCAACAGAAAAGCAAAAAACACGTAAAACAATTTCTTAACAAAGGGGACACATCAAGAAAAAGTGTTATTCTAAAGCAATGCAGAGCTGAGGCAAGAAAAGGAAGAAAAATTGGTTTATTCTTCATTCAGTATGGGGATGGTCCAGGAATGCATTTTTTTTAAAACACTGTTCTTCTGCAGCTATCACATTCTGAAAGGATTAGAACATAAAATCCCCATAGGAAGGACATGGACAGTCTCAGACAATTTTGTTGTGAACGTTACACCAGCCAAACCATTCCACCAGTTTACAGTGTACCATAAAATATTTACACAAGCTATGAACTATAAAATATTTTCACATGAACTATAAAATATTTACACTATCAACATCAGTTAGGAAAGAATGATGTGCTGTCAAGCTGGTGTGACCCAGCAGTAAAGATTTTGTGGTCGCAGATTAAATAAAACTATTGCAAATCATCTGGAAAGTTACAGGGACTATTAGGTTAAACAAATTATTGCTTCCTGGTCTTTTGGATGGTAAATGTAACCAGGAAAGTGTAGCTTATATGCTTTAAGCTAGGTTTTACCAACAAGATAAAGAAAGGTTAGGCTCATAATCAAACTGTACTGACCTCTCTGAATGTTCCTTCTAGCAAGGTGTCCAGATGTTGAAGAGGAGCAGGAGTTTTGTCTTTGAATCGGGTCAGCAGCCGCCGCTCGATAGCGCGGAATTGTACGGCCCTTTCAGATAACAGCTCCTGAAATTTCTCAGCATTCAAACGTAGCTGCAATTTAAGGGTTTTTGAGAATTCAGATTAAGGGTCATATACACCAGGTATGCACATTCCAAGTGAAATGGCAGAAGGATAGTAAAATTTTGAGACAGAGCATATTATTCAAGTAGGATGCCTTTTATACCAGTTGCATGTTTAACACTACCATAAAAACTGGCTAAAGATGAGTCTTTTGGAAAGCTGAGATACCTCTGTACAGCTGGCATGCTGTTGATTAGCAGAAGAAACATCAAGACACTCAGCTTTCCACATGGGAGCAGAAATGTCCCAAAATGAGCAGAAATTTCCTAAATTTAGAAATCAGATTATATTTCAAAATAAGGACACATATCTTTATGTCAGTACATGACTATAAAGAACAGTTAAGGAAAGCTAAGAGAAAAAAAACCACTATGCAGCTTTTCTAGGAGTGGTAGTAAAAAAAGGGACATCTCAGGTAATATTCTCCCAAGCTTGCCAAAAAAGGGCGGGTTGGAACTACCAGGGATGGGAGCATAAGGACCCCTTTTATAGATGATTTAATTCTTTTGGGACCAGGTAATTACTGTAAAATTTCAGACATTTCAAAATAGCCAGCTGTGACATAATTAGATCCTAAATTACCATTACAGCAATAACACCTGTTCCAAACTTCAATGTACTTAGGCCTCATTAGATTGTATCACAAGCTTATGCTTACAGTCACTTAAAAAAATAACACAAACACTTTGACTTTCAAATTAGTTGAATAACTATTCATGAACTTGAGAGATAGACCAGGATCTTGGCTGACTCCTTAAAAAATCCCAGAAAACGTTCTGTGTGGCAATGGCTCCACCTCACAGAAAAATTTGGCAGCATTAGCAAACATCCAGTAGTATTTCTCATTCTTACATACTTTTGCCAAATACATGAGTTTAATAGAAATTTTCAAATAGCTATTCCCTTTTTTTTACTGGAAAGGTGTGGGAGAAAGAATGCATATATTTTATTTTATTAGCTATTTCTACAAGCTAGCTGAACTAATTGAGATTTTTTTCATTGTTGTCTGCATGGCCAAACAGGAAAAAGTACTTACATTTCTTTTATATCTGGTTTGGTAAACTTCCTTGAGCCTCCAGTGCTTCATCTACAGGGGCAGTTTTTTTAGACTCTGAAGGGAGTTTCCATATAATTACCAGGATGATTCGGGGAGGGAGAAAGTGCTCATGGTTTCCTTATTACAGAAGAGCAAAACAGCCTAAAACTAAGGGCAAATGCTGAAGGAATTTGACAACTGACATGACATTAGTGAATGAAGAATCCATGGCTTCTGTACAGGCAGGGAACAGAAGGGCAAATACTGGCTCCTTAATTGGTATCATTTGCAGACTGCACGCTGCCTACATGTGCTCTGCTAACTGCAAGGGCTCTACATTAAAAATTCAGTGATGATATTTTTTTCAGAACGATCTTAGATATAGCTTTCTATTTCCTGAAAGCCAAATGCCTGTGATATAGTAACAATCTGCTTAGTCATTGTACTAATATACAATTTTAAACCAGCAGAACATTAATGACTCCTACATTACATAACATACCTCAAAATGTCGATCAATTAGTTCAAAATATTCTTGCAGGGGAATTGAACCAGAAAAGGTACATGCAAAATCTTTGCAGTTTTGCTTCTTGAAATGGTCTTTGAGTCGGCATGTGAGCTCTCTCGCTATCAGCCAAAGGTCTTCCAGCTGATCGCTCTGGATCCTGTACCGCTCTGGGAGTACAACGACAAGTACAGGGCTAAGGAACACACATTCAAGTCCCTTGCATCCACTACACAGCACAGTTTGGATAACACACAAGTTGAACTTGCTCATTGTATCCTAAGTCTACATCATCACTAATGTTACAGAAATGCTTGTATTTTATTGGTCAGTCATCAATACTATCCCTTTTATCTTAATTTTAAGAGACAATTTTGTAGCACAAGACTAACTTCAGAGTATGGCTCTGTTCATGAAGGAAAAAAAAAAGCTATGAAGAATTACCACAATAAGGAAACGAGAATTACTGGAATATATAGATATATAGGAATAGGCTGTCTGCAATTCTCTGCCATACCAACCTTGGTGAGCTTCTCTCAGGGCTGGAGGCAGACTCAGGCTCAGTTCACTTTGCACTGTGACTGAAGCACAGCACCTCAAGCATATGATGGTGACAAACCATAAGGTAACACGTGGTGCTAACAAACCACCTCCAATCCACCTCAGATCATGAATGTCCTTTGGAAATGGTTATTTAGATCTTAGATAATACAATGAATACAATTTTTATTACATCTCCACTTCCTAAGATAAGTTCTAGTAGGAAAAGTATTACTCTAACTAGTCATAAGCAATAATATTCAGCTTTGATAGTGCTATGCTTCACCCTAGATACAGCTAATATTAGAAGGTGATTCTTACCCATCTACACACTATGGTTTTGTAAAAATGGCTTAGTGTAGGAATGAAAGCACTGATAAAAACTGAAACAAAAACCAAATCCTGTTAGCTAGTGTTATTTGTCCCAGAAAATTCACTTAACTTCTCAGATTTTAGTGAATTTCAAAGTATCGGACTAGTGGAGTGAGATTTTATTTCTAGTCCAGCTTTGTATAATTCTCTCTTCAGGTTCCAGGAAATCAGAATTAACTTAATGTTGACAGGAAAACATAATGGAAAAAATCAGAGGCCTTTTAATTAGTTTTTTCTTATATTTTTTCAGACAAGACATCTTTTCCTTACACACCTACCAATACCCTACAAAAAAGGATAGATAGAAATGCAGCTATGAGGATTTGATACAAAATAGTTCTCTTTTTGCCCATGTTAACAAGGTCCACAGTAAATAAAATTAATCAGAATTCTTCAGTACTTGCATGCACTTATTTGAAATTTTCTCAACATTAGTAACTCAAGATTGTTTGACATTACCACTGGCACCATTCCCAGGATACGTATTTCACTGAATACAGAATGACAAATTCTGTTTACAGTGTAACAGGAAAGAAGCAAGTTTTATTTAAAAACATGCTTCTTAAAGAAAAGAACACCATCTGCTAAAGATAACTTTCAACCTAATATCCATTTTTTAAACACTCACAATGTAATCGCTGGACCTACTTGGATGTATCATTATACTTTTGCCCTAAGTGATTCTTCCTTGAGGGAAATTAGCTCAGATGTTTTCAGGCCAAATCAACAGTCATTCCATTTATAATTGACATATCTAATACATTAATGGTCTAAAATGGACCAAACTAATTTCCTCCAAAATGCATATTTAGTTTCCATACATTGTTTGTTGGTCAATACAAACACAATCTAATTTCACCACAGTCTGAGTAGAGAACATTGCAACCATTTGCTTTACGTGATCTTCCAGCTTTCAGAAAAGACAAATTAGATTTAGAAACAGTGAAAAAAGAGCATCTGTAGTTGTATTAAACACATGCTTTAAACAGAAATACAGTGGGGAAAAAAAAAAAAAAACCAAAGAAACAACTGTGCTTGTGTTCATCCCATGCTTTTATGATGGTTAACCAACTTGAATTAGCTTTTTGTTAAAACAAGCTCCATTACAGAAAGTTACAAAAGATTTTCAGAAAACTGTCAATCAGAAAAGCAGGAAACTGAGGAAGACAAATAGGTTGCAAAGTCATCCAACACTACAACAGGCTGTCCAGCTAGCACAACCTACATTAAGAATGGCTGCTGTGCCAGCAGGTTATCTGAGGAAGTCTACAAGCCCCAGTTCACCTCTCAGCTAGGAAGCCACATCAGCAGATAAAACACCAGCCACAGCCAGCAGTCAAGCCTGCTCTACACTTGGACTAAAAGACAGGTTTAAAAACCTTCCCTCAAGTAAACCCTTAAAATCTAAATCTATCTGAGGCAAGCTACTTTTTGATATGTATTTTCTATCAAGATGTACTTCAGGCTGGGTTTCTTTGCAGCAGTCTTGACAGGCTGAAGTACCACGTTTGATTACTACACTGTTC
Source organism: Acropternis orthonyx (assembly GCA_035583155.1). Taxonomy (NCBI): domain Eukaryota; kingdom Metazoa; phylum Chordata; class Aves; order Passeriformes; family Rhinocryptidae; genus Acropternis; species Acropternis orthonyx. The sequence continues at coordinate 45,858,270 of JAWWEU010000081.1, read as the reverse complement.
AAAGTGGATTAGCTAATGCAGATAAAAACAAACGTGAAAACAGATGTCATTCCTGCTTGCCTCTTCAGCAGCAAAACCCAGCTGAGCCTGGAGACTGACATTCCTACATCCAGCTCTTCCCATTCAGAATCCAAGGTCCATTTAATCAGAGATATGGAAAAGGAGGTCAGGATAAACTTCTTTCATGGAAAACCAGAAATAAGGCTTGATCTTAAAAACCTTTTGCTTTTCTGAAACACCATTGATTCTAGTCAATATTTATCTATACATACAATTTACTTTTTGAAGAACATTTCCACCGTGATAATGTTGCGTAAGCACTTGCACAAAGTGTAAGCTCAGTGTTAATTTACATAGCAGAATAAGGACCTAACAAATAATAGATAATTTCATCTACATTCCACAATCATTTTAGCATCATGACATACTACCAAATGATGCTTTTGTATTACGGATAGCCTCTGTTCATAAAAACATTCTGAATGATGTTGGAGTATCAGATTTCTTACAGATATTTTTTTAAAAATCAGTTTTACTCAGGTAACATTTCAAATAAGCAAATTCCCCCTAAGAACTTCTCTAATCAATCCAATCCAATGCATAAAGTGGATGCTGAGAACAGGCTGGTGGCATCATACTACTCATTTGTTTTCTAAAGTTAGGATTCCCAGACACAATAAATGAGTAGTCACACTAAGAGAAACACATATTTTGAATCTCCTCTGTAAAGTGAACTTCACAAGTAGAGCAGTGTGGGAAAGTTTATTGTAAGACTGCAAGCGTCATTCCTAGCTAGTGAATAAACAAACCTGAGAGGAGAAGATTGAGCATTGGAGTGGGTGGATGTGAGATTAAAAGTTATAGCCTCACTAGAAACTGAAATACATTCATTAAATTTGTCCTTACACAGCATCAGATTTAGCAACTGTGAAAAACAAAATCCGAGTCAAAGAGTTAAACTGTAATCCAGAAAAAGTTTTTTATAAATCCTTTAAATTTTTTAGTTTTTAGAAACTTGCATGTCTAGTTAGTTAAAACTGTTTTAAGATCTACTATTTTAAAAAAAAAAATTATTAAAAACTAACAATAAACCAGCATGTAAATTACACACAGAGAAAACAATACAAATGGATATGAACCTTAGAAATGTAAAGTCATTCTTAGTACAGTCGAGGTTACTCTCCAGATGGTTTCTGTTGTTAACACATTTGATTACATTAGAAAAGGTACTATCTCACAGTTCCCAGCTGAGGCCACCGATATTTATACAGCCCACCAAGAATATGGATTTTTGAAAACAGTAAGGCAGATCATCTTTGTGGCAGAAGAATTTCACATCAACAAGCCACATTGTGACTTTTCACTCGGAATAATTCTGACAAAGCCCTTCCAGAGTGTTCCAGCTGAACTCTCTGCAGCACGCAATAGGTGTTCTAGCTTTTCAGTTTGTTGTCTTGCTGTATTAAATGACAACTTTGTGCTCTGCTGGCATGAAAAATGCTAAACACCATTGAACTGATTTGGTTCCAATGCACATGCCAAGAAAGAGTCTAGCAAGTTGAGTATTTGTACAGAGCAAGACCACAAACTCTGCAAAATGAAGAGAGCCTATCTCTTTCAAAGAGCACAAACTCACAGGGGGTTGAAACACGACTACTTAACTCACAAAGTGCTCCATACCAGAGACACAGGACCAGAAAACAACATATCTGCAGGCACGTTCTGAAAACATAACAGGAAGGATCTTGCATCCATAATCCCATATTTACAAAGATAATTGTAAGAGCCAGGCATTTACTTAGATGTAGAGAAATAAGGAGGGTGGTAATTTAAGTCAAGGATTACTTGAAAGTTAGTGGAAAGCTAGACACCTGCTTTTTAACTCCTTTCAAAAAATAATAGGTGACTAATTCCAAACACAGGTGTTAAAATTTCTTTGGAAAAAGAGGTGGTTTTTTTCATTATTATAATGGCGGTATTAATTTATGAATAAAAAATTGCTAAAGATTTGAAGAAAATTCAATTTTTTTCAGAGTACTGTCACTGTAGTGTACTATATTTCGAGTATGACTTTTTGTTTTGCTCTTAAATTTTGTACCTTCCCTAGCAACATAATTATATACTTGAGAGGGGATAAGAAATGGTCACTTTGAAATCCCTGTGTTTCATACACAGTGATTAACCTCTTTGTATGACCCACATTCTCAATTTGTACGTGTATTAACTGATGATCAGGCCTTTGTTTACAACAACACCAATAGGACTTACGTGATGTTTTTGAAGCAAGAAGAGTGGTTTTTGAACCAGTTAAAAATTGAAATCCAAGAGCATTTGCCTGGTCACCCTCAGAGGCATCAACAAAGTCTGAAAAAGAAAGTTAAAACACAGTTTTCCATAATTTGACACTGGTATTCAACAAACCTCAATCCACAGTCAGGACTACATCAGCCTCTGCACAAGCCAATGAATGAGATGGTTTCCCTTCTTAGGGTTCAAACATCATGCATGTCACAGTAGTTTGGTAAACCCTGCCTTCATTCACAGGTGGAAGCTGGGCCACACACTGCTGTTCTTGCCCAGCCTGACAACAAAAGGTAGGTTTCTCAGAGGTTCAGTCTGTACCACCTAAAAAGAATCACGTTAGTCAAGAGCCCAAAGACTCCCTCCTCTGACCATATACAAGATCATCTTCAATTCAGGTATTTATGCAAAAAATATGAAGGAATTATCATGAAAATGTTTAGGCACGCTCTCAGCTTTCAGCATAGAGCAAAACAAACATCTGGGTGGCTAAAACCAGCTGCTCTGCAAAGTCCATGCAGGTCCACCTTTCTTTTCATTCCATGTAGTGGATAACACCGACTTAAAAGGCTTCATTTTAGCAAACAATATTTCAAAAACTACTCTGTGTCACCTCTACTCTCAAACTTCTAAAACTAAGGCAAAACAAGAAGAAGAGATACAATTTTTATTGCATACACCAATAATTCAAAGTTCATTCACAGATCACATCATAAAAAGCATACTTTTGTTTTTAACACTGTAAATGGAATGAACAGAAATCAGAACATTTTAATGCCTTCTTAGTCCAATGGTTTGTGTTGTATTTTCCAGAATGCACCTCCAGGTTAAAAATAAAATACAGTGCATTATTCTGAAAGCATTATTGCTTTAGCCATAATGGAAGCCCATTATGAAAACCTCAAAATGTAGACATTTGAAGTTCTCTGTTTCAAGTATTACACAGCACACCCATTTCAGAGAAGTTATATTTATCCTTTAGGTGAAGAGAATCATGCTACCAAAAAAATCCAACCACGCCTTCTCCACTGCTCTCAGACAAATGTACTACATAAACTTTTCAAAAAGAGAGAAGCAGTCCCACCTTAAAAATATTGTACTAAAGTTGCTGGCCCACACAGCTCTCAAAACTGCTCCAGAACCTCAGTCCCCTGAAGTTCAGGAACTTAATCACTGCCAAAACGAAGTTACTCACAACCATTTTATAAACCCTGTTTATTCATTTCTTTTTGTGCTAATATGATCATCTGGACCATATGGATGATACAGCCACAAAATACTTACTGAAGTCAACAGTATTCTCTTTTCTTTCTGCCTGTGTTTTATTAAGATAAATGAGTCACTTTCTTTTAATTCTCCTCTTCAAATCCCTAGGTAACATTCAGAGCCTTTTTCTACACTTCTGAATTTGAATTAATCCTTATTTAATATCAGCAACCAGCCCTCAGTGTGCCAGGGCCTAGTAACATGATATTGGCTTCCTGCACAGAACCATTTTGTCTAATACATCCTCAGTTCTTATTTGTTTGCTTATGATTACACCATATTATACCACAGAGTATTCCTGTGGTAACTTTCACCTCCTCTCTCTTCCAAATTATGAGCACATAATTACAGCAGAAATTATTTTCATAGCATTACACATTATAATACTCAATTTCATTCTTCTTTTTCCAGCCCTAAATGGTACCTAATTTCTCCTTCATACTATTTCAATATAAGCCTGAATACAAAACATAGGTCAGGTTTGCACATCAGAAAATAGCGCTAATTACAAACCTTCTTTGTGGTCCAAGAAGGGTAATGAAACTAAGTAAGATCATCTTCAGACTGATATATCAAAAACTTACTCCCAAGCAACTGTGCTCCTTACATACAACATTTACCACCTCTGCTTTGCCCTGCTCTTTTTTTTTTTCACTTTAAAATGAATGCCCATGTTTTCCCCCTTACAACACCACTTATGCAATGTTGTGTCAAATGACTCTGCATACATAAAAATTAGATCTATATCATGAAAATAAATTTGCAGTTTAACCAGAGACAGACATACTACCCCCAAGTGGATTATTACTGAAATATTATGCTACCATTTTGTTCAAAATACGCTTTTAAAACATTCTAACATGCGCTTTTTTAATTATGTCATTACTTCACACAGACAATCAGCTCCCGTTGGAAGATTCCAGCACATTACACTAGTGCTGACATATTTAAAACCCTACCTGGAAAAATGGTGAGAAAAGTGACAGGAGGTTTGTTGGTATCAATAGTGAGCTTATGGGTCGCTGCTTTGGAAGGCTGAGCTGGAAAGCAAACGAGCTGCAAAGGCAGACTGAAGCTGCACTGCGCAACCCTCGGTATGCCTGAAACGAAGAACACAGATTCATTTGTCACACCTGTTCTAGTTACATTGGTTGGTACCAGTTTATCACTGTGTGGGTGTAACCAAAACGGTGTATTCTACACCCTCTGTGCCATTTCTGATGAACTGTTAACAATGGATTGTCTGCAGCAGCTGCCCAGGGCACACCTGACCCCTCAGGCTACAAGCTGGGTGCTTAAGAACTCTATGAGATAGGAAAGTGTCCCTGTCTTCCCACCAATGACTCAGCTGTGATAAGTCCCCTCCAGGGAGCCATCAGCACCTTCACCCCCAGCCTGAGGGGCCATGTCTGCTGATGGGCCATCAGGGATTCCAAAAATATCCCATGACTCACCTCACAGAGTAAATCACCCACTGTGAAACTCCTCACCCTGGGGGAGGTACTGGGCACTCCCACCTAAACCTGAGCATATCTTATCTTGGGATCTGGGGACTTCTGGCACCACTCACTCAATCCAGAGGAGCACCAGAACCTCAGCAGGACTGCGACTGCCACTCTCAACCAGACTGTGACCATCATCCTCACCAACACATCTCTTCTTTCCTTTTCCTTTGCACTCAGGGGGCCCACGTGGTGCTCAGCGCAGGGGCTGGTGAGCTCCATTCTGTTTATACCCCAGGGTGCTGGGTTACACATCTAGTTTTGTGGGTCAAATGGATTTTTTAATCTGTATCATTGTACTTATTGTGATCTTTTTATTAAATTGCAATTCTGACTTGTAAACTCTGTGTGAGTTAGGTTCATTTTTCCTGCTGGTTTACCTTTAAACCAGCACAATGCTCTACTCTGAATACAAGACACTTCATACTACTGTCCTGAAAGAGGTATAACAATATATTTTTAATATGATTAAGGTAAAGATATTAAAAACTGTATTAAATTCTCAATTTTTGTTTAAGTTTTCTCCAAAAGCATCTCTACATTTGAATACTTTTAATTGCCTTTTCAAGGGAACATTTTTATGTGAAGGGGAAAGCAAGAGCTACTGATGAAATCTACTGCATACTTGTAATTATATCAATTAACATGCAATAAAGATTAAATTTTATTTAACACTCTAGACAAACAAGTCCACTTTAATACACAAAAGAGCTTGGGGATTGCTCCCGATGCTTCAAACAGAGAATTGAGACATGAATATTTTCATCAAGAATATCCAAAACTAAATGCTTTTTAAGAACAGATTTACTCTTTTTTTAATACTCTTAAACAACATCTATGCAACCTTCATGTCATCTGTCAGAGGTTTATGGCTTAGAAAAAGAATGTATCTAATAGAGATTATTGCCCAAAAGTATATTAAATTCTATCTTTCAACTCATTGGCATCATAAGAAAAACAGAACTGTAGAACAAACTGGCTACTGCCTCGAGTATTGGGATCTACTGTCATACACAATTTATTCAGAATGGTGCAAGAGAAAAGAGGAAGTTTTAACACTAACATTTAGAAAACACATTTGAACATGTCACACATTTTCTCAGATATTGCTGGCATGTCAGCAGTTGCCTGGTATGTTCTGTGCGAAAGGCAAAAGTGCTGGTTGCAATGAAATACGGAGCACTTGCTCTTTTGAGCAGATTATGGGGGGGTTGAGGACGGGACTTTTTTTGTCAAAGCAGCTACAGGAAAACCTTGTCTAACAATAATACGTTTTTTAGAGACAATAAAATAAGCAACTGCCAGCAAAGTCATGAAATTGATAGCTACACAGAGATTATCAGTCGTGTGAGCATAGCAGGTTAGTATAAAAATGGAGTCAAACATTGAATAGCCCTCCAAGCAACCCTTTTTGCCAGCAATTTTGTTTGTTTGCTGTTTCACAGATGTCTTGCAATGAAAAAATTACTTCTAAGGCTCATCTAAGGGAAATAATGTTACTAGAAGGCTCAGACTCATCCCTCTGGTTGTGAGTTCATTAAGCTCTCTTGGCTGGCTGATAATGCCTCCAAGTTTTATTCCACAGTAGCTTGTAAAATACGAACTCATAGTAAAATGAGCAGAAAGCTCATTCAAACCAAAGACAGCACCTAGGATATTCCCAGCTTCCAAGGAAAATTCCTGAAGGAATATTTGAAAATAAACCCATGACCTTTCAGAATGATTCATTCAGCTGTATCTTCATCATCTGAAGGGAAAAGTAAAATATGTTCTTGCTGACAACATAACACAAATACCTTACTATTGAACTCAGACATGGAGACTTATCAACAGGAAAATACTAGTGATGAAAGTAGCCCAAAAGACTTTGAAATACCTTCATACTTAAAACAAGGTATTTTTCATAGTTTCAAATCAGCTTTTCATACACAGTCTGCTGTCAGTCTGCCTCATCATAAACACAGCTTTTCAATGCTTCAGACAAAGGTCATTTCAAAACTAAATCAAATATTATCCAGCTTTGGGAGGTGACTGGGGAGATTTCTAGTTGATTAATCCAGAACAACTATATAAAGAAAAACAAACCAAAAAGCTCCAGCAAAATCTATCGCTGCAGTGAAAACTCTTGCTGGGAAATGCTTTCAGAATATTTCAGAATTTGAAATGGTAGTAAGGAAACACAAAGCAGCAGCAATGTGTGGGAGTCAGAACTTCCTCAAGCCATTGATGTTAAGTCCAGTAATACATCTCACTCCATCCAGAATTGTGATACATCGTGTGATACATAATTTTAGCACCATAATAAAGAAAAAAACTGTGTAGGGGAAAAAATTCAGATTATCTTCTAACCTGAAATACAATAGAAATTGTCCAACATCTCATAAAGTATTCGTATGTAAAGGCATACTATACACTTACCTGATAAAAGTAATAAATCAGTTACATGCCTTGTAGTTACTATTTCACTTCCAAATTATTCATGTATTCATTTAATTATCTTTGAAATGTAACATTAATGTACAAGATAAAAACAGTAAAAAATATTAGACCTCAGATCTCCATGTTAAATATTCAAGAATTTATACTGGTTCTGGTACCCATGACCCTGAATTTAACTAGTGCAGTGCCCCTCACCACAGTAATGTAAACAGATTTTGTCCCAGATAATTCTACAAAATCTACTCCACAATATTCTCTTCAGCAGCAGGTTTTCCTTTTGTGTAGTTATTTCTTAACAAAACCCCCCAAATTTTCATTTTTAGAATGTTGTTCTTTCAAATTACATACATTTATTTTATTATAATTTATTGATAATTTTTATATAACAGAAATATGCCACAGGATAATAACTCTTCTTGCCAAGAGCAGTATCTTATTGAGATGGTTTTAGCATCTATTTCCTGTATGGCAGCTCAAGGTCTGCTGAAATATCCAGAAAGCAGAAATGGAAGGGAAACACTAACACAGTTATTTACTTTTTAGTTCCCTTAGTATGTTCAGAAGGGCATAAGTCTTGAAAAATAAGACTCAAATAAACATACATCTATAATTTCTGTTTAGGAAAACTGCAAAACTAAAAACACTCTTTCAGTCATCTCTAAACCTATGACAAGCAACTTTTTTGCATTCCCAAAACATGAAGGACTTTGTACTTTATATATATTACTAAAGTTCATAAAATATCTCGCATCTTTTCAACACATCTACCACTACCCTGCAAAACCACCCTTCTCTCCTTTCAGTCTATGTATACATCAGCTAACTTCCCAGCCTGTTCTGTCTTTTAATTGCACCCTTCCACGTTCACAGCTACAGTGACCACAGCCAAGTGTTGCACTGCTCGTATTCCCAGATAGAAAACAGACTTTTCGCCTTGAATAAGGTGTTTCCAACAGGAACTGGAATGAAGCGATGTTGTGACATCATTCTCAGAGCTACTCAGTCCAAACAGCACAGCACTAGCTACAAATCCTTAACAGTTGTTTCAGTTGCATTAAACAAAGCTATAATTTAGCTGCCTATGTTCTTGCTAAAACTTTTTTAAAAATAGCTGAAAAATATAGAAAAGAAAGATCATACAATTGGTCCCAGTTTCCACACTCAATGCATAAGGCACTTAATACTCTGTAGATTTCCTATGTTACATATAAGAAAGTGCAATATACTTCACTAAGCCATTTCTTTACTACTTTTTATTTTCTACATTCACACCTTCATAGCATCAAACCAAGAATAAGAAGAGCTTACAGAAATAATAGGAAAAATAACAGCTCCCTTCCAAATCTGCTTTATTCAGCATACACTGCCACTCATGAAACTATTCAAACTTTAAATTTTTCATTCACTTACCTTCAGGATTGAGCTCTACCATATAACCAGCAACGGGACAAAAGGGAAAAAAAGAATACATGAGATGTTACTCAAATAAGAAAAAAAAGGAAACGTAGTAACAGGTTTTTAAGAACTTAAGTCACATTTGTTAAGTAGACAATACATAAAGACATTATACTAGCCAAAAACCAGACATGAGACTACATTCATCAGTAGAAGAACCCCATCCAACTGACTGACTCATGAAGCTTCAGCTGGAGGAATCCCACAGAGATAGACTGAAGACTGATTCGGTCACAAATATGGGTATCTTAAGAAACAAAAGACGAAAACGTCTCTGTTCAGATAAAATTAAGGCACAAAGGGACTGAATTTTTGTTTACTAGTGTATTACACTTGAGGATTTGTCTGCCAAGTAACACTAGTATTTGTATGTAATTGAATTATCCCAGTTTAATAATTTAAATAAATATCCAAACATTTAGCAGATCTTAATTACATTACTTAAAAGTCTTCAAAATTCAACCATCAAAGGCAAGTTTCTACAGTTTCTTCTTCAGTTCCCTAATTCTGTTAGATGTCACATCTACTTGTTCCTCTTTTTGATTGCATATAAACCATCAAACATAATTAAGATGCATAATTTCTTTACTGCCCTTGCCAAAAGACTTGCGAAATCCAACCTAATATCTAAAATACAAACATAAGCTTAACTAGTATTACCTAAAAGACATAATACATTCATTTGCTGGTCTTGCGAGGCAAAATCACAGAAACAAGGCCAGCAAAACAAAAAGCAAGCTTTCAAAATCAAAGGATCCAGAGTACTCCTAAGTCTCCTATACAATGATACCACAAAACCTGTCTAAATCCACATCACTAATTTGGACAGTTATGAACATACAGCACCTCGTTCACAAGGAATATGAAGTCAGAATCCCATTCCAGAGGGACTGAAGCTGTATGAGCTGTTCATGCAGGCTCTCAAGAAAGAGGGAGGAGCATCCTTTCCTCTCCCAACCTCTGCACATACCTGCAAGCCATGTCTAAAGAGGGTAAGATCAAGTTCTTTAAAAACACGAGCTCCAGTTTTGTCTAGAAATGAACATTTCAGACATAGCCCAGCCTGGACTGTCACCACAAACACAGTGTTTCAAGTGTGAAGTGATGGGAACTAAATGCTTACACAGAAGGGTCAATATTGGATAAGGTACTCAAGACCACCACCCTTCTTCATGGAAGCCCTACGTTCCCATGCATCTCTTTCATGCCAGCCTACTCCATTTGTGGTACAGCTCTGCCTTTGCACAGTGAGCTAGATCAGCAAATCTGGCTGACAAACAACTGTGGATTGTGTGAGCACAACAGGGGAGGAGATGTAGGAGTAAAGCCAAGCAGTGAGAAGTGAAGAACTGACAGCCTAAATTGGTTTATGCAGCATTTCACTTAACGTGGAAGCCCTGCCTAAATACAGTTTCTCAGTAGGCTGACACATTCACAAAGCTGTGTGTAGAAAACTAAGCTGATCAGTTATGGATGTCAGGATAAATTTACATATTCTATCACTAGGGTCATTAGGGCATTACAAAATAATGACTTGCTTTCTATCCTTTGGGCAAGCTTATTTGTTTAGAATGAGTATGTTCATCTGTTGAAAAGGAAGTGATGAATAATCACTCCCAATGCTTATTCAGATCTCCTCCTCTGTGGGGAGGCAGTTATGGTCACATTTGTTGTCAGACCAGAAGGCTCAGTAGTCTTAAAGATGTAACCAACTTCTCCCTCCAAGAGGTAGTCCCTTAAAGAGCAGAGCAGAAGCAAACTGATGGGACAGAGCAGGAAAGCTGGCACAGCTCTTTCGCAAGCAACAAACTTATGATTTTACCTCTCTGAGACCCATTACATAACTTCATGCAACATAAAACACTAAGAAAACTGAAGACTAGATTATTTCGTTAATTACTATTGCCTTCACTATATTTGAAAAGAACATTTATAAGAAAGATCTAAGGAAAAAGGCCTGAAAAAAGGCGAATCAATTTGAAATCTCCAGTGGTTTACCTGTTGGTATATCATATGAAACCATACAATTTCCTTCTAGTTCTGATGGAGAACAATTCCCCTTCAAAAAGACAGACAGGACCACAGTTTCAGATGAATCTGGCTCTGAAAATGACACAAAATTAAATCAAGTAATAGGAGCATCCAAATGAATGCAACACATTTTCCAGCCCTTTGGAAATTATTCTGCTAAATCATTACAGTTGTTTCCATTAGTTCACCTTTATCAAATCCTTGTATGTGCTTTTTTCTTTTTAAATCTGTCATTTGTAAAAGGCAAACTAGGGCCTCCAACTATCTTGAAGAACGATCAACAAAACAATTCAGCCCATTGAATATGGAGAATATAAAAACAAATGCAGTTTTACATTGTGATTTTAATATTTTACAAAGCCATCAGCCACTTGCTCCTTTCACATGTTGAGAAAGCATAAGAACTGTCCTTTCAGATTAGAGTGGCAGTCAGTAAAGCCCAGAGCATAAATGGGCTGCAGTCCCAACTGGAGCAGCAGGCACACTGCTCTGGTGTTGAGCTCCACATAGTCTTAAAAGCAATCCCACCAGCAGTCTCATCAACAGAGTTAGAAAAAGGCTATAATCCTTAAACAGCTGATGCTAAGTTGCGAACATATGCCAGACTTTCCACCAGTAGGCAAACTTCCTGTCCCTGCTTGTAGCTCAGTACTGCCATTTCTACATAGCTAGAACTGTCAGCAAAACAAAATACACCAGCAGAAGTACTACAGAAGAACTGATTTATTTATTTATTTATTTTTGCCTCCTTCATAAAGCTGCCATCCCACTTCTCCTCACCCTCCACCCATCATACTACAATCAAGGAAGCAACTGCATTCCTTTCTACTCCATCTCCCTCTGCCAAGCAGTATCCGGAAGACATGGAGTGCAGGCAAGGCAAACTTGTGATTGCTTTAACTGCTGTGTATCTGCAACAATGCACTCAGTGGAGGCTGGACCAGCCCTTTCCAATATCCTCAGAAACAGCAATAGAACAGCTGTAATGGCACTATAATCACTTACCTAAATCATCAAAGAGGAACTGGTCACAGGTCACTGCTAGGGGAGCTTGCACACATACTGCCAGGCTCGGCTTCTGCACAGCCACTCTGCTCTGGATTGTTACCTGAATCAAGAGACACACAGAAGCATTTAAAGGAGGCAACAAATTAATCTCTGTACAGCAGGAAAAAGGACATAACTAAAAAAAAAAAGATATAAAAAACTTGCAAAGACCAATTCAGCAGCAGTGTTTCAGAACTTAAAATTTCAAATTCAAAACCAGTCTTTTCCTTTCACAATTCTTACTTACTTACAGCCATGAAAGAAATACAGTAACTTGAAAGATTACAAAAACCTAAGGGTATTTCTCATTTCTTGGTAATTTTCACCCAAGACAAAACAATGCTGAAGTGTTAATTAATATGTTCATATTTTGCAGGTGGTCATGTGCCTTCATTCTAATGTAAACAAAAATAAAATGTTGAATCTTTTAGGTGACTAAAGTGAAAAAAATCCCAAAATAATAAAATCTAAGTTAACCAAAGAAATTACTTCCTTTATCTGCAAAGAGCAATGCATAGGCTGCTCAATAACTTCAGATTCAACTTTTATTTGATGTTTTTACTGCAAAACAAATAAGACTATCAATATACAGGATACTCAGCACAACAGCAACTCCAGATTATGAGAGCTGACAAACATAAACCTGGGGTGGTTTATGCCTCTATTGTGTGCAGCTCTTCCACTGCAAAACTAATGGATATCAAAAGAATGTCCTTAACTCATATCTAAAATGAAAGTATAGTGCTGACTAAGATACAAATGTGGCCTGCACAGACACAGACCATATAACTAATATCAACTGTCTTGTATTGCTGGTCTATCAAGATGTCATTACAGCCAGGTTAAATCAGTTTAGAAAAATAGTATTATAAATTACTCAAGTATTAAGAACTTTGCCTACTGTAACATATTTAACATCAATGTTAGTTTAGGTTTAACAGTACACTGAAGCTGCAAACAGAGTCCCAAACCATCAATGGCTATAATGCTGGCAAGTAAGAATCACATCTGCCTCTGTACATGTATCAGGTAAACTTGGCCCATTTTATGAACCCAGAATCTCAAGAGCATGAACAATGCAGACAGAATCAATGAAGATATTATGCCAATTAAATGAGCTAAAAACATGCAGGCATGAGACTGCACTCTTCAGAATTAGAGATCACAACAGTGACAATTACAGTTTCTGGCAAATTCTACTGTGGTGCATTTCTCAAAGAAACGGAGACATATGAGGATCAGATAAAGGAACTTGACACAAGAAAAAGGATTCTAGAAAAAATGGAATGCATGGTAACAACTTTTGTTTCACTAAAAGGTATAAGATGTACAAACAAGAAAACAGAATAGTGAATTAATTATAATGTTTTTCCATTAAAAAGCTTACTAAACATATAAACACATCCGTGCTCATTTCAAACAGGGTTCACCTTGGCCCTGAATAATGAGTGGATAAAGGAAGACAATGGGAATTACTTGTGTTCCCAAAACAGAAATCCTAAGTGCTCCCCAAAAATTTAATGTGGCAATTATAAACACAATTATTTCCACTGTCATAACTTACTTATACAATATACTGGCACCAATATAAACTGAAAGCTGATAAATTCACACCTGTCTTTAGGTAATTTAAATTTACATTACATATTTTAAGGTACCCTTACATTTGCAAACAGCCTGGTCCAAAGTCCAATGCCATTCATCTGAATTTCTTTGAGCAAAACTAATCACATACTTTAACCAGAATTATGACCTTATCCTGTTATCATTTTAGCACTTTAAAATGCAGAGAAATTTGTTGGACCATGTACAACTAAACCACACTAGTCTGAGGGAATCTAGTTGAAACAGTACAGTTATCCTCTGAACTTTTCACTCATGATAGAGATAAAACTTGGAAGGTTCTCAAAAATGAGGGTCTGTTGATATTCTTAAAAGATTCTTTTAAACTCTGAAATAAAAATCATGATCCTTTTTAGGCAATACTGAGGAAAAGCTACACTTGCACACATACACATTTTCTTTAGAATCAGCTACAGGCACCAGCTCTCAGGGAGGACTGCAATAAAATTAATCTTCTAATTACATTTTCCTAGCTTTTTTTTTTTTCCAATGGCAAAAGCTTTGGAAATCGTTTTACAAAAGAAAGTCTATTTTTGTTTATTGACAACTAAAAAGGCAGCTGAAGATGATAAACTTCCCATCTGAGTAACCAAACATTTATTGCCTTTGAAAAGCGTTGGAAAAATTATTCTCATGACTTCAAAAACTACTTCGTCCCATCCTAATAATATTCCTGTGTGTGCTTATTGATAAGCATATAAAAAACAAAACTGCAATCACTTTTTGACTTTAGCAGAAGGCTTGCTAGAGTGACAGCTTGTCATACCAAGGAGAAAAAAATTAGGCATTTATCGCATTTCCAATTTGACTCATTTCCATGTTCTAAGCGAAATACACAGAAAGTGACAGGGCTGTTACAATTTGACACCGATATTTGAATGCTGCTGTTGGAGTTAGGCACAGTACCTTTACTGTGACTGATGGTACTGCCTCTGCTTTTACCTCACTGTCAATGGCTTGCTGTGAAGAAAAAGATGAAAACAGAGTAAATTCAATGTTCCACGTGAATGAGTGAACACAATGAATGCAATATTACTTTCCTACCACCAACTTGGTAAACACAGAATTAACATTAAAGTACTTCTCATTCCTACGACAGATTAAAATACACAAAATTCACTTCTGAGTTCCTTCTGAAAATGTAAAGTCTCTGTTTGAAATTGCCTCAAAAAAAGGATAGCAAAAGGTCATGAATGTGGTGCATATAAGAAACTAATACACTCTGATGTATACATGAATATTTGAAACTGTTTTGTTTGGCACATTACTTTCCACTGTATATTTATTCAAATTCTGGAAATACCTTCTGCTATTCAGTAGGGAAAGGTGACTTCCAATCTGCCAATATATTATATACACACCACAGTACGTACTATAAAATCATCATACACTATCTTCTAATTGAAATATACCTCAAACTTCAAAAGAAAATTATAGCAGGCACTTTGATACTCCTGCTAATTTCCCTGTGAATAGGCAATTCCATCTACTTCAAAATCCATCTTGACCTTTCAGTCTATTTTAATTAATATTATGTTATGCTTATATTTAATTTTGAAACAGGTCAGTTGCTACAGTTAATGAAAATGTTCCTGTGTAAACTGTTATAAAAAAACACATCTCACTTCTGCTGCAATACCAAATCCTGACCTGACCTCATGCCTTCTCATTATAAAAGAGTAAATTAAAAACAGTCCACATCTTCAAAGTTCCTAAGAAGCATGGAAGCTGGCAGGCTCTCTGGGTTCTAGAAGGAGGACTTTCATTTGTACATTGTGAACCTTTTTCAGTTAAAAAAAGAGAGCCACTTCCATATTGGCTTGCCATGCTCACTATCTGTGGTGACCACTGGCTGATCCTGAAGCAATAGCAGGGGTGTGAAGAGATGGACTCTGGGCATATTCAACTCTCAGAAATCACCTGGACTTCCTGGATCTGAGGAGGTGCTGTTAAATAGCCAGAATGGTCCTCCACTTGCTTATCTAATCAATTTTAACACATTTATATCCTCTTTGCTTTACCACACACATTGCGATTTCAATCTTTTCACAAGTGCAGAAGCAGCAACTGAAATCCTGTAGTTCCCAAGGTCACTGTAGAAGCCCAAACATGGTTCCTACATTTGCTTATTGATCCTTCCCCATGTAGGATCTCATCAGATTTTAACTTTCTAGATGGCTACTGAAAGGATACACAGAAAAGCCGACCACACAGGAAACTAAGATATATGGGCAGCCTCAGGAAATAAGATTCAAAGCTGTGGTTTGACTGATACACTGAGTTACTTATACATGACACAGACTGACTGCATCTGGAAGGCTGAGCAAATGAGCACAGCAGCATGAGAATATTCCATGCCCTAACAGCTCTAAGTGTTGTGAGCAGGTCATTGCAGCCAGCCAAGGAGACTAGCACACCTTATAAAGAGGCCCCTTTAACAAATAATGATAGCCTGGTGTATTTTTTAAACAGTAAGCAGCCCTAGTAAATCAGTTTTGCACAAATTAGTGGCCAGAAATGGCTAATTACAGATGCTCTAGTGCAACAAGTAGGTTCTGAAAAGTTAAAAGTTTTAAGAGACAGTATAAGCTCTCCCGAATCTTAATTTGAATAATTTCTGTAAACCACTTCTGTATGCAACATGAATAAACTAATTAGGCTGCAACACCAGAGAATACTGAATGATGGCTTCCAGAGAAAGATCATTACTTACAATGCAATTGAGTGGTTTGAGTATTCTATCTTTGAAAGACCCAAGAGTGACATTTCTGCTGTTTAACTGCTCATCGGTACAACTTCTCACCCCAAAGTTACTCCACATCCTAAGTTCTCATTCACTTACATTATATTCAGGTCCCCAAACAGAAGATAATAAATAATTTTAATAATTCTAGTTAAAATCTTTAATAAAAGTGTGATCTAATTGATGGAAAACTGAGGGCTATGCAGGTCAGTCCCATAAATATAAATACATAGTAATCACCATCCATGATCAATCATCCATCATCCTTTACTCATGTAATGAAACCAGTATTTTCAGAGTAATTTCTTTTTTATAGAGGTACATACAGATTCTGCATCCAAATCAGGTGAAACTTCTGCTGTGACAGTTAAATCTCTCTGTTTTTCAGATTCAGGCAAAATATCTCAAAGAAAAAGAAAAAGCAAGTCAGTTCTTCTTTAACAAACATGCAGCTACATTTCTAAAAATAACAACATTTCAACAGCATCAGGTTTCAAATTTCCATCTCTACACCTACTAGTGTAAAGAAACAAATAGCAATGCACATGATTTTTGAAACTTCCAAAGAAGCTTCTCGATTTTATTAGATTTCTAAAGACAACTTAAACCTGAATCTCATTCTGGATTTCTAACTTAAGAGCAAAAAAGGATTTAGGTGCATTCTCTAACAAGATTTTACTCCTAATATCCATTATCTTCAGAGGCTCTAAGGTATTTTTAAACTTTTGTCCTCAGATGCATATGCTAATACACCTATAATAAAGAACTACCTCCAAACACACACACCACACATCTCATGGCACTTTCATCAAAATAATTTGATAATGAAAATGCTAGACAAAGAAAGATTCTGTGTCTAGTAGCCTAATCTTATGCAAGTCCTCTGCTTAAGAAGGTTTTATGTATAGAACATTATATGGGACCTGGCTACCCGATGATTTCCAAGACTGTCAACATACAAAGCAAGGAATGCTATGAACTTACTTATACCCATGATATAAAATCTTATGCAGATTCCTATAGGTAAAAAAAAGGTTGTACTAAATAAAAGTTTAAATACCATGAGGAATTACATAACCCCCTCTTCAGAGTCCAGAAGTTCAGCTCTAGGGTATTTGCATTCCTCCAAAAAGAACTTTCACTTGTTAAGACTAAATGTATTGGAAAATGAAAAATCCAACAGGAAGTGTATAGTTTCTAAAGTGAAAACCAGCAAGCACTTGATGTAAAGGGGAAATTAACATACTAATTAAATAACTGAGAGCATAAGCACATTCAGAAAGCTGAAGGAATTTCAGTACACACAGGGTCCTAAAAATGACCCAGAACTAGTAAACAGCCCATTATCTCTTTCTAACAGAGAAGCAAGTGAAAAGATTTTGATGAAGACAGAAGGTAAGTTTTCATTTCCTTGTGCTCAGAGGAAAATGCCTCCCTTTGTCACAAGGAAGAAAAGCAAAACCAGAACACGTTTGTCCAATGCCACCTACAAAAGAAGGTTAGGCCTGTTTCATACTGCCTCAACCACAGACAACTGGCTCTCCCAACCACACAGAGCTCAGCCCAACTCGTTAGTTTTCTGTCCCTTCTCGGTCACTTCTCTTCAGGTTCCTTCTTCAAACAGCGATGCAACTTCTGTCCTACAGTCACTTCTCTATGAGAAGTAGGACAGAGATCCCAAACAAAGTTTATATGTAAGTATCAGCTTTTTGTTACTATTAAACTGAGCCAAAACACGTATGTTTAATCGCTTATGTCATCCACACTGATGCGAGTAACATCAGATTTAAGTTAGTATAACAGTTAAGATTTTAAAATATTTCCTCAGTTTATAATGTAAATCCTTATTCTTCAAAATGTATAAAACAGCTTAAGTTCAACAGTTTAATGGTCAGCACTGGACAGAAATACATGGCATTTATGGAAACAACTAGTCTAAGGGGGTTTTTTTAACACGATGACCTAATTCTAAATACCTTCCACGTTTGAAAATCAAAATGAAACAAAGAAAAATTATTTCCAAATAAGGTCAGATATTTTCCGAACAACACAAGCTCTACTGCACAAGCCTGAATTCAAAAGACAAAAAAGTTAAGGGTTCATTTTAAAGATCGTGTTCAGGAGTAACTTAATGGCAAACAAGGTTCAAGCTAAAGTTTTGAGAAAAAAAACCCATAAAGCAAAATGGCCAAAACATCTGACACTGACTGGCACAAGGTTCTCTCACAGAAGTTTTACATCCAGTTAAAGCCAAACACAGCATTAGAGCATCTCTCCACAATGGAAAGATCATTCACAAAAACCCATCTGAAAACACCACTTACATCAGATTAGACATACTAAGGAAGGAAATTAGGAGAAAGAGAAAAGAAGTGAAAAGATCAACAATATTCACAGTAAACTTGTCTATCACACTGTGACAATTATTGCAATATTTAAAGAGGACAGCTACAGTTCCTTTCTCTCTCTATCTTCCACATAATATGTTAAAACTAACAAGCAGAAATCGATTCCTTTCAAATGGATTTCTCCCATCCATCATGGTTTTTCTTTCCTTTGGTTATGATAGCCAGACAAAATTGTCAAATACTTATAAAGAAGAGCAGTGCTAAAAATCAGTGGAATTTATCCACATCTATATGCTTATATAAAACATTCCTGAATTTGGAAAATTTAAAACCTGACAATATCTCGATAATGGATGAAATGCATGTAATTACAAAATAAATAAATCTTTGAGTTGTAGAATAAAACTTGTGACTGCAGACAAATAATTTCTTATTTTCTAGGAATTTCAACTGTGACCTTTTTCACTCTTTTTCTCATAGAAAGCCATCAATGTTTCTTTAATGCATTTTAAGAACATGCTAACTATCATCAGGAAAAGATTTTAATATGTTCTTTCTATTTATCTAAGATTTTTCCATAATTCCTTGTAAAATCACATGCTTCCAATTCACTGTGCAAGTCAGATACACTCTTTAAAAACCCAGTTACGAAAACACCAGCTTTGAAGCTCTGTAGAAATGATGTGCCCGTACTGCAACAAAATCAATGCAAGTTATTAGCAACGTACGTCCATTCCAAAATTTATCATGATCAGTTATTCAGGTATTGATATCTCTCCCTATGTTCTTCAAATACACTTTTGAAAGAAGTTACAGAAACAGAAAAGTTGCTTTAACAAAAGGCATTCTTTGTCAGTTTCATGATCTAAGATGACATTTGTATTAATAAAACAGAATGTGGCAAGGCTTTTACTTTCTCTGAAGCCTAAGAATGTCAGACTGTTGAAATTCTTCACGTTTTCTTGCCTTTGGGTAGTACATGCACTGTCGGTTTTTTTCTCTGAACCCTTGCACTAGTGAGAATTACCTGCAACCTGGCAGGAACATCTCAAAAGTTCCAACAGGCATTATGAAAATACAAGGAAAACCCTGCAGGGCCTTACAGTCTAAGATTTTGTTTGCATGCTTCTTTATTAAAATCTCAACTTTATCAAATATTAAATTTCCTACAGAAATGTAATTATGGTTAGAGTCTGAAAATAAAACAGATTTTTTTGAAGTGCTATAAGGAAAGTCAGGTGGATAAGAGTATAAAAAAATACAGAAAAGGAAGATGTGTACCTTGTGTTTTTGTGGCCTCCCTGATGATTTTCTGAAGCTCTTTCATTTCAGCATTCATTTCTTCATAGTTTATTTCCCTAGACTCAACCTTAGGAGCCTGGAAGAGCGAAGGATCAGTTCCAAGGTATGAACACTGAAGATGCCCATCATCACTCAGAGTGACTATAACACCCTTCAAGTCCCTGCACAAAGGAAAATAAGGCTCACTAAGAAATTGGGAAGAATCACAGAAGGAGTAACATGGAAAATATGCTGCTGCTTCTACTGTGTCATCTGCAAATACAATAGAACTTCCTGTTTTCAACAACATCCCTTGACCAAAAGAAAATAACAGTATTTATTCTTCAATTCAGATTTTTTTCATTAACATTACTCCCACTTACTGCAATCACACCTAAGAACCAATTTGTGTTAGACAGATGGCTAAAACAGCTCAGAATCTGGGAATAGAAAGGATCAGAACAAACAAGCTGAATAGACAGTTGTAACCTATTTTACTCACAAACTGCTACTCCAGTTTGTTGAAGAATGGATATTTAGGTGGATAAGCAGAAAGAGCAAATTTGCTGAACGGAATACCAAGTAAAGAAAGGAAAGGATGTGCTAGAACAACTCAGGAATGGATGGAAGATGCTCACAGTGAAGACAGCAGTAGGGCTTTGATGGTATCAATAGCTCCCCATACCAATTCTTTGGCTGCTCCTGCAGCTACTGGGCTGGCTTCAAACCCTAGCTGGCTGTCCCCTGCAGTGCCTTTCAGAAAGGAAGCCACATGGATCCAGAACATTCCCCCTGCAACCCTCTGAATCAATAAAAATGTTTTATTAGGTACACTACAGTCTCTTTTCTGCCAAGGGAACAGCACTTCACTGCTCCTACAGCAATCTCACTTTGTTTATCTGATCTGTACAGTGCAAATGCAAGATTTAGGAAAGTATTTAACAAACTATGAGACAATAGGGAGTCCTGCCAACATTTTGCTTAAGGTTATTCCTAAACAGAAGACAAACTGAAGAGTAAAGAACAACTATCATAGATGTTAACAGCAATAGTAAGGAGAAAGCTAACTTTCACTTTATTTTTTTAAATTAAAAGCCTGTATTCATTTCCATAATCACAAAGTAACACATTCATGCCAGTAATTCACTCTTATTCCATACTTAGAACATCTTATAGGAGATACTGCCTTTGACTCAGATACAATTGCCATATAAAGAATAGATAGATCAAATTTAATTCTTAGATAGAAAAAGTGATTTAGATAAGAAAGCCTAATTCACTATCCCATTAATTAAACTCTTGTAAAAATATTGCATTTATATGTGTTCATACAGAATTATCAAAACTTTTTTTAACTAACTAATACATTTCAAGAGCCTTCTCCAGTACAAAAACATATACAATAAGAGCCAGGTAGCTATATAAAAGACACAGAATTCTCTCTGGTTTCCTGCACTGTCCAGAACCCCCAGATAAGAAATCTCATTCCAAAATTTTCCACAGTAATAGCAATGATGAAAGCAAACAGATTAATTTTGATAACTGATTGTCCAGCTGGGCTGTCCAAAATGCCTTTTTATAGCACAGTAAGGCCACATTCCCAGTGGTGGTATCACAACTGCCACCAAATAACCTGGAAAAGCTCTGCTGCAACTGAGCTCATCTGAACTGTGCACAGTCATATTGTAACTCCACACAGCAATGAAGACTCCACTGGGCACTGTACAAGTAGTTGCTGGAGATAAATCTGAGCTTTCTCTTTCTACAGAAAGCAATTTTTACTCAGTGAAAGAAATAAATCTCCTTGTTGAACCATGAATGTCTGGAAAATGCTTGGGAGCCTTTTCTGGACAAGTACCCCCAGCTGGCCCTTCGCTGAAAACATGCAAATCTGAACTGCCTTCTGTTCCAGAAGGCACATTAAAGGGTTCTGTTCCCTTATCTACTACATAAGCTCATCTCAAACAGAAACCACCTTCTCTTTTGGGACTACTTATTGCCACAGAAAAGCTTCCAGCTACTGCTGCAATTTTAACACCTATTAGCATTCCCTACAAAAACTGTAATAGGAAGCTGGTTTTGTGATGCCAAGAGCCCCCCCAACAAATACTTTAAAAATGGAAAGTAGAAGACTTACTACTGATTTTCAACTTACATATGCAGTACTTGTGTCAGCAGCCATCCTGTGAACACCATGGCCTGTTGCAACCTGTAAGCTTGGGGCTTGCATCCCAAAGCAGCTTCCTGACAAACTGTAAACTCTCGTGAGGAACTGGAACTAAACACGAGACCTGGTTTCTCTGGATACTTGAGTATTTGTTGTCAGCTATATAGCTGGTTTCCTTGCTCGGGACTGGGTCTGTTGTTGAAATTACAAGCAGAACTGCTCGTCCTAGCTTTCTCATGTCCAAAAAGCTCTGTACAACACACAGCTGTGCTACATTTCCAGCATTCTGGGTGGCACATGCAACAGGCACATGGGGCTAACCCCGAATTCTGTCCGTGAACGCTGCTGGGACACGGACTGTTGTGACTACTTGAACCACAGCACTGTCTGGGTAAGGTACGTGAGTAAACCCCAATGTACAGGACTCTGTTAATGCCTGCCAAAGGTCTGCAAGGAGCTTTGCCATATTGGTCTTTCAAAACTGGGTATTGTTGAGGCAGGTGCTATCATGCTCTCACAAATGCACTGCCCCACACTTTGCTGGTAAGTTACAGCAAATCATGACTTTTTTTTTTTTTTTTTAAAGGGGGGATAACAAGAGAAACTGCATCATAAGCTTATTCCACAACTGGAGAAAGAAAACTGACATCTGAAAACCAGACCTTCTAAAATTCTCCAGCAATGGCTTTGGACCATCTTAGAATTTCTTTCTTGAGGTTTTGCATCTGTTAGTCTAATAAGGAAAGATCCATAAGGACATCTGAGTGTAAATCAAAAGAGCATGAAGAAATATAGCTACACTGTTAGCAATAAATCTTGGATGATATAATACTACACTATAATACATTCAAAAGTGGTTTGTAAATACAGGTCTTCCTATGTACCTTTAAGCTGGCAGTCATCTGCAGCCAATCAGTCTATCAAACGAGATCAACTGAAATCAGCGAGGTGATTTACCTATATAAATTATGCTTTCCTTAACTCCTGAGTTTACATCAGCATTACAGAACGCACATTCAGAAACGCCTCCTTAAAATAAACCCATTTCAATGCACTTCCCTGTTAGTCATGATATCCCTGAGGTCTGCACTGTCTCAAACACAAAAGCAGTGGTTTAAGAAAGCAGTATTACAAATTACACTTTTCCTTTGCTTCAGTTCCTTTTCTGCTGGCTCCCAAGCAGATTGTTTAATGTGAAATGTACAGAAATATTAAAAAGCCTTTTGCAGTAATCTCGCCTTGTTAAAAGCCATCCACGAATTTGCACATCAATAGAAACAATATAGTAACCAGTTATAACATATTTTTATATAATATATTAATTTCTCTGTTGGAATGTTTGTCAGCCATTCAAAATTCCTTTATTTTCTCAATCTTTTATTTTATAAGGCAGCAGGAGGAGGGGAAGCATATTTAGCAGTTTTATAGTAGTTTCCCCACAGCTACTGCACTCACACAATATCCCTGCAAATACCATTACTTCATTTGGCACATTGTGCACACAATCTGGAATTTCAATTACTTATTAAATTTATTTTATTGTAAACTATTTTTTTTTTTACTATGTATCACACAACAGTCAAAGTAATAGCAAATCTAAGTGGACACTTTAATAGCGAGGAACTCAAAAGTATAAAACAAATTATTCTGATATCTAAAATAACTTTACAGTACAAAGCAAGTCCTGCACACATATGGTAATAATTTGTAAAACTATTTTTTTATTGGATTCTGGATAATAATAATTGCATATGTTTTTTGGAGGTCTTCTTTTACTAAACAAATTGCTCACAACAGAATTCTTGAAGAAATTAAAATGCTTTGCATGTTTCCAGTTATATAATACCAAACTGATGGTTCAAACAATTGACTTAGAATCTGTAATTCTGAGTTCTGCTTTATGACACAAGCTAAGCCTTGGGCAGTTCTTAGGACAAAGTCTGGTTATTGACACTGTTTACAGCTTTAATTATTTATATTTGTAAGCTCATAAAACTCCAATTTCAGAAGTACTCTTAATTGATATTACTCATACCAACTATTTTAGAACACCATATTCTCTGCAGTCCTACTTTCTGTTCCTTATCGATAATGTATTATTTAAAAACTACTAAATTAGGAAACTAATTCTGTCACCATGCTCAAGTATTTTGAAACCATTTTTATCCTCATTTTAATCATCCTTCAATGCAATTATGTGCCAGAGCATATCTTAATAGCACTTATTAGTCTAGTGCTTTTGAAAACCCAAGTTGTTCTCAGTTCCATTTCAATGTCAATTTCAGCTGTAAATGCGAGAAACATTTGATAAAATGCTGAAGGAAGATCAGATGGGGAGTAATAAACTATAAGAATTTTCTAACATGAACTAATGGGAGTAAAAGGCCCATCTTCTTCTTATTAAACACACACACCAAAATCTAAAGTACACCCAGTGTGACTCAGTGCCAGCTACTGCTGATTTGTATTTGATTCTCTGTACCTGTGGAGCACCCTCAGGCTCCTTGGAAAAAATCTTGGTTCAGCTTACATCAGAAGTAATGCTTTCTGTGTCAGCCTTCCCCATTCTGCTATTACACATGAAAACAGGTAATCTGATTGCTCTCCAAAAGTCTATTTATATTATGTAGTTAACACGCTTTGCAAACTCTGCAGAGGGCATGAAAACATAAATACAGTGCTCAAATATAATTGTTTAACAATGTGTAATTATACTGAATATCACTAAGTGGTAAATAATTTGTGCTGTTGCTTTATAGAAAAGCATTCTTCATCTTTCCCATCCATGTGATACCTACCTTAGGATTGTTGATCTTAACAGAGTATCAGACACAAATCTAGTCTTTAAAAAAAAAAAAAAAAAAAATCGAACACATGCAAGGAGAGGGAAATGAAACATAATTTCATCTTGATTGCCAGTGGAAAAGCATTTAAAAAAATAGAATCTGTGACTAGAACAAGTAGTCAATATTTATCCCCTCTTATTAACACTGAAATGCAGAGGCTCAGATCTGAGTTTGGACAGAGCATTACCATTTTAAATGCCTGAAGAATTCTCCACCTTTCAGGTCCTATAACAGGGACTTTCGCACTCTACTTGGGAGTGAAGACATCTCCACTAGCAACTTCACCTGGTGACACCACACAGCAAAACAACAAACCAGTTAGCACCTGACTGCAGGATAAATTCAAACAAGCCTTTAGCTCGGGTAGCTCTCCCTGGGTAGCATCTCTTTGAAGGAGATTCCTTGCCTGAAAGGGCAAATGACACCCAGCGACCAAATAAAAAGGAATGTCTTCCACCAAATGAAACAAAACACAAAATTTAAAATGAGGGAAATAAAATAAAAAAAAAAAAAAAGAAAAAAGAAAAAAAAAGAGAGAGAGAGAAAATTACTTGTTTTTTCTTTTACAACACGACTCACAAAAGTTTGGGTCTCTTCTGCCAGACCAGCACTGCCACCTGCCGGGCAGCCAACAGGGTTGGTGTAACAGCTTAACAGCTTGACAGCTTAACAATTTAGGATTTAACAACGCATGAAGTGGGACAGACATCTATGCACAACATAACCTGGCTGCTCCAGGCAGGGAACACGAGGTACACGCAGGCCAGACATGCCACTTAAGCTCATGCTACAAATGAACTTCAATCTGAAGGATTAACAAACTCAGTTTCTTGTTTTCAATATAAAATCAAAAATATTTCATGAGCAGTGAAGGTCATATTTAAAAATTAAAATCTCCAGCTGTACAAATTGCAGCATTAAATTAAAAGTAGTATTTGTCACGAAGTAGAATAAAAATAGAATATTCAGAGTGATAACACAGACCTCCAGAAATATATGATCTTGCTTTAAGCAAATAACTGTAAAGCACACTGAAGTATAACATGTTCAAGGAAAAGTTTATAATTTCCACATTGCATTTCTTATTATCACAGTTCCATATTTAAGACACTTAGTGGCATTATCTGAATTGAAAGTGAATGTGAGGACTGATAAGAAAATAACATTACTTTAAATAAGAGTGAAGCCTCTATGTCAGAGCTCTGCATAAGAAACACAAGAAATTACACTTTGATTTCATTTGTGACAGTATCATCGTTAGCAACAAGATAGATATTAGGACCAACTGTGACACACATAAAACATCTCCATGCCTTATCCCTTCTTAAAGCGTATTTCTGCATTGCACTTCCTTCACCTGAAGTCTGTTTCCAGGCCAAGCTCCATCACTGGCAGCCAGGTATATAGCAGCTTCCAGAGGCTACCCCAACAGCTCTGGCATTGTGAACATAAGATATGGAGGTCATCAAAAGTGCCCATCTAAACCTTCTCTTCTCCCACTTCAAGATAGTGCTTAGAGTCCATGTGACTTCAGGCAAGCTGGAAAGGCCCCCAGCATCTCAGCTTCCAACATAAAGAGAGGTAAGGTGCTATACTGACAATATCTACACTCTAGTAAGTTTATCATTTTAGATAAAGCTTATTATTCCTAACTGTTGGCTACAAGGTAGTATTAGATAGTACACAAGGAAACTTGGATTTACTCACAGGTTACAAACAAGTCAACAGGTATAACCAGGATGTGCCTTTACCACAGATTTATTCTGAAAGGTTTGAAGAATTACTTAACTTTTAAAACACTCAAGTCAAATTAGTTTACACCTCTTTCTCCTCACAAGCCTGCAAGCCTCAAAATTCAGCAGCATTTCAAGTAAGGAAAAAGTATGTACCCTATTCATTTCAACAATACTTATTGTTGTCCCCTCACTCTGTCTTGTAAAGAGCAAAACTGCTTTTTCAAAGCATCTCTAGCACTTTGCACTTCTAGATGGCTCTCAGCTCCATAGCTTAACATAAATGTCCTCTGTGCTGCTCCTTGCACGAAGCAATGTCTTTCATGTTAATAGCATAATAATCAAGACCTTTAAAATCAATAGCCTGAGACTCCTCATATAACTGTTTTTGAAACTAGATGTCCAGCACTTCCATGGGTACAGCAAGTGTCACTCCAGCCTACTGCTCAATAACCAACTCCAAGACTGCAAGTCCAGAATCTGATACAGTTAAATTCTACTCTGTCACACCATGAACCACCACAGAGGAATTGTGGGTTAGCCATAAAAACCCATGCTATCTGTTTAAAAGCAAGGATCTTAATTTAAATACTAGAGAGGGAGTTACTTGCCTTCTTGTTCTTGAGAATTTCCATTTTTAAAGCTTACTCTAAAACCATGAAGGTAGGAATGTTTTAAGTGTTATTCTAAAGTAAGTTGAAACCTTTACAAAACCATATGACGGTAAAGTGGGTTTTTCGAAAAAGCAAATAAGTGACATGCAATAAAATTAGGAGAACTGGCAGCAGGAGCATGTGCTTAATATCATACAGTAAGTATCATTTGAAGCTGGCTTGCTAGAAAGCCCAGGCATGAATCACAGTATATGCTGGACATAGTATTTGGCACATCTATGTCTTTTGCAGGATCAGAATCCTAAAGGCCAAAGAAATACAATGACATTCATATTTTGTGGCTAAGCTACACATATTAAATTTATCTCTTCAAAAGACCTCCAAAAAGGGTAATATTTTGCACTGCCATCTCTTGACAATCCGGTGGCAAATTAGCGATGAAAAATTAATGCAACATTTTTTTTTCTTAAAAAATTTCTTTAAAATGCAATTATGTTCAAGTAGAAGGATTCTAGAATTCTCTGCATTTAACTTCTCAGATCAGGCAACATTCTTACAGAACACTCAAATAAAAATTTACACATACACATGCATATAACTGAACAGTTCACACTGTGCGTCATAACTGGCATTGCTTCTATTGCAGCACTACTATAGAGAAAGGGAAAATCTTTCAACAAACCATAAAGTTTGATTCCTGCAGTTTTCTTACCATAAAACTATGTAATAAGTGTTAAGTTTTGCTGGGTTTATATGTAAGTTTTCCCATTTTTATATGGTGATTCTTTAAAGCTGTGGTAGCTGTGGTGATGTCAGTTGTAATAAGGAATAACAGATGGGCTGGAATGAAGAACAAAGTATTTTCAAGCATCTGGAGGGCTAAAAAATTCAATGAGAGGAGTTTTATTTTGACTCCACCCACTATTACCCTATATGTGATTGCAGTTTTACACATTATATACTTAATTCAACTACAACATTTCTTCATATTTTTTCCAGTTAAATTCAGTTCCTATTGCCTTTCTACTGTTTGGAGAGCACAGCTACACAAAGTACCTTCATCCAACCACCCAACCTACTACCCCCTTCTGTGCCAGAAAACAAGGTTTAATTTCAAGTTCATATTTGGACCAAGCCAATATTTTCTCACTTGCAAACAGATTGGAGATTTTAATTTTCTTTTAAAAATATTGGAAGCCAAGACTTCAAAAAGCACATTTTCAACTAATGGCTATACACCAGAATTCTGAACTCCAACCTTTTGATTCACATACCTCATGCAAATTAAACTGTTCAGTCTGTTGGACTACATATGAGTTCCAATCTGGGAAATAATCTGTGTCAAAGCAGGGAATTTAAACCATAGCTTATGGTCTCTACATTATGGAGACAGGTTGCTGAATCAGACTTTATATATAAATTTATTCAGATAAAATGCCATGAAGTTACAAGCATGTTAACTATGTCAGGCTCAAGCTATTACTCACACACACAGGTCTTGGTTCTGTGGAGCCAGTGAACAACACTCTGCAGGGACTTTATACCTTTTTGGACCAGTAAGTATACACATTTCTTACCAATCATTCTAATATTATGAAATACTAATAAACCAGAAAATCCAAAGGGAGCATTGTATTAAACATTTTTCAAAAAGGCAAAAAAGTGAGTCTCTCCATTGGCTCCTGTAAAATTCTTGTTTGGTGTTGGGGTAAAGATGGGATCAGTTTTAAATGCAATAAACACAGTGCATGTATCTTCCAGCAGTGTGTTCCCCTTCAAAATGGAAAGTGATTGGCAAGCCTGAAGTGCAGCACCATATGCAATTTGGCTTATGCTTAAAGTGCACTGGAGGTTGTGTAGAGACAATGCCTACTTTTCTGAGTCACCAGAGCAACACTCCTTGCAGTCAAGCTGTAGACTGATGGGAGAGACCGGATAGGAACAGAGTCCTGTAACACACAGCAAGCTACTAAGTCATGATAAGCACCCAACCCTTCCTCACACATTCTTTTAAACCCAGAGTTAAAGCATTGGGAATTTTTCTGCAGGCATTCACTGTTGTTCATATGGTCCCCAAATAGCCAAGGTCACCAGTAACCCTGACAGTCCAGAGGTGACACATCAGATTGTCAAGCCAAAAAGCATTCCCACTTTGACCTGCAAGTATCTTTAAGAGGTCATCTCTGGTTATAAAGAACGAATGTTACAAGCCTGTGGTAGTATATGGCAAAACAAAAAATCAGACAGGTAGCAAGAAATCACTGCTTTCACGCAAAATAGACTGGAAATACTAGATCACTAGTTACTAGATAACTAAGCAACATTGTACATATCTTTTTACACTACTCATCTGTTATGCACGTTACACATGCTTTTATTAGAAAAGATGCAATAGAAAAAGAAAAGGGGCATCTAAATAATAAAGTTATTATTTTATTAATCAATAAATCCTTAATTGAATATGTAACAGCATAAAGTCAAAACAGGAACATCAATAGCCTATTAATTGATGGCTGGTAAATATATGACCCAGTCATAATGGGCTGGTGGCTCACACACCTGTGTCAGGAGTTCAGGCATGACCCCAATAGCCAAGACTGCAGCGATCATATCGGAGAAGCAACAACCATAAATTACCTACATTTCAAATACCATAGTTAGTTTCAGCGCTAGCAATTCACAAAAAGAAATTGCTTTTTGATAGCAAACTGGTAAAACAGAATCAGTGCTGAAGACACGGAACCCTGTGATACATTTATGGGATTATTCCTCGGTATAAATCCAGGCAGACTAGGTGGACTCAAAGTTCATAAAGAGTTGAAGTGTGGGTAAAGCCAAGTAGCCCTGCTTGTCATCTTGAACATATAAAGTCTACTTTATTTCCTGGATTTTCAACACGTACTTTTGTTTTAAAAAGAAAATAATTTTTATCCCTTCTCAAATAATGAAAATCTATTTACTAGCTTAACTCAAGCTAAAAAGTTGAGCCCTGGAAATTTAATATTTTAAGAAACTCAGAAATTCTTATATTTAAAGGTAATAAATTACTTCAGTGCAAAAAACCTTTCCAGACTTCTTTATATTTCCTGTTCAGAAAACATGCTCTTCTGTTACCAAGTAAAATGATATTTACCTGTCAAATAAACGAAACTGAAAGCAAATATTTTAGCTACTTTCACCAACTTGTCCATACCTGTCAACCCCTTGTAATAAAAGTAACCTCACATTTTACAAGGCATATGCATCGTTCTGTGAGTTATTTGCCTCAAGAATCTTTACTCCACGAAGAACAGTCCTTCTGATCACAGATATGGTGGTACATACAAATGCTTACAAAACAAAATTGGTTACTATATTCTAAAGAACCCTCAGATTTAGCTCCTAAAAATAAAGGGCAACATATGTGAAGCATCCAATTACCTATAGACAAGCACTACAGGTGGCTCTAAAGTGGTTTCTTTTGGGTATTACTAATCAAATTCCAATGTGCCTAAAGGGGAAAATAACCTTCATTTCAGCATGAAGTTCACTGATACACCGATGCCTAAAGTAGTAAGAGTCCCCAGAGTGGGAAGAAGTATCTTTCCCATAACACGTCCCCTAAACCCTGAGGTTGGCTTCCTGTTAGATCAGTGTCTACTTCCAACATTCTTTGCCATATAGATACCACCTTAATTTCTGGGTGGACAAACAAAAGCACAAAGAACTAAAATTAGAGACATCATGAAACACTGACTTGAAGAGATATTTGAGGAAGTATGCAGTCTGTTTCACTTTAAAGGAAAAAAAGTCATGCTACCTTTTAGCATTTACAGGCTTATCAGATATAACTCGAGGACTGTGTACAAACAACAGCAAGTAGTAAAATGGAGACTAGTGAATTTTTTAAACATTCAGAAGTAAAAAATAGTCCCTGATTTAAAGGCCTCATCCTTTCCTATTGCAAAAACAGGTTTGTAACTTGGAAGTGATCAAAACAGAGATCCCTTTCCTGAGCCTGTGTCCAAGCTGTAATACTCTGTATATGTGTTTTAACTCAGCCCACAATGGCATTTCACGCTGTGACAGAAACATCCCAGAGGCAGCAACACAAGCTATTTGGCTTCAGACTGAACGCACCTTGACATGATGTTCTCCTTTCAGGCCAACCAGGACAGAGTGATACTCAGTGCAGTCCATCAGCCAATCAAAGATGGTACTCTTAGCAAGTGAGTTAGTGTCAAATAAATAGAAAAGCAGTTGTCTTAAGTATTTTAATCTACTCCAAGGACCATTTATGGTCAAGCATATGGAGACAGGATAATTAAGACAGGGAAAAACAAATGTGACTTGTGATAGGCTCTTACAAAAGTGGCTTTCTGCTACTTTATGAACAAGTTATTTCAGATGATTCTGACAAACATAACCCACGTTTTAGGCAAGGGAATATTAGGTCACTTGCCCCTACAGGCTAAAATCCCTCTCAGCAGGAAAAAAGGACTTTCATATGGGGCGCTTTCTCTAACAGGAACTTTGTGTGGAAACCATAACCCTATGAGTTTGCTCCCCACACTATTACCTGAATTATGAAGGGGGAAGGGAGAGGGGGAGAGAATGAGAGAGAGAAATCTATCACATCTCAAGAAGCATCGGTGACAAATTCATAGAATTTATAATCTATAAGCATAGGAGATACTGCTCATGAAACATCCTTTGCAAAGGACATGTGGAGGTACAAAGAAACTCTTAGAAAAAAGAGGCCCCTGATGAAACAGAAAAATGGAAACTAAAAGACAAGAAAGAAGGGAATGAACTTTGAAGTCAATGCTAAGATATTTATATGATTATGATGGATACCCAGCAAATACTGCTGCTCATAACTACCATTTCAACACTGAGTTGGAATTCATGTAATTCCTTTGTGTAATTTCCCAGATTTCAGCTGTTCCAATTTGCAGCATATGGCCTGTTCTCTTCAAACCACCCTAGAAAGGATTGGGGGGGAGCTGTTTGTGGATTTTGGAGGGGTTGTTTGGGGTTTTTTGAATCAACACGGGCAGAACATCAAAACCATTTTCTTCAAAAGTTTCAGCTTCAGAGAGAATGGTTTTTCACAGTCCTAACTTGAAGGAAAACAAGGCAGGGCATGCAAAAATGTAACTGTTTAAGGAGGCTTATCCATGGGAAAATAAATTTGTGCTGAGACAGAGACCTAAGCAGTTTAAATTACTTGAAATTGTGGGTCTAAGTGGTT
This sequence comes from Acropternis orthonyx, assembly GCA_035583155.1. Lineage (NCBI taxonomy): Eukaryota > Metazoa > Chordata > Aves > Passeriformes > Rhinocryptidae > Acropternis > Acropternis orthonyx. The sequence goes on along the minus strand of JAWWEU010000081.1, from coordinate 45,825,641 downwards.
ATACTTCTGAAGCAATCCAGGCAGTGTTAAGGAAATAGGAGTTCCCTTGACATTAAAAGAATGTCAGAAACAGTAACTAATATACATTAACAGAACCAGAATATAAACTTCCAACAAAATAAAGGACAAACTTCTACAACAATCATTAGAACTGAACTTTCAGTTCAGGGAATAGTTAAAGAGATATTCAGGTAAAACCCACAATAAGATAAACACTCAAATTTTTGCCTGTACTTCCAGTTTCTGATCACAAGTTTTTATAGGAAATTTTCAATTTCCTGACAAAGAACACTCAGGTTTTAACAGAAGGCAAAAAAGTGTAGTTTAACAGCTTAAAAATACATAACTTTTAGTATATAGAGGCACCTTACTAAAAACGTTATAAGCAACCACTTCTCTTCAATTTTGTTTTTCCTTGCATGTTTCTGAAAAAGTGATGGAAATCAAGCAGCTTATATTGGAATTGAATCCCAAATGTTGTAGTATGTTATTATCCTTATTTACACACTGGTACTGCAATTGGGAAACACTGCATTTCACGTTATTTTTAGAGGGAAAATCAATTAATAAAGAATAAGGGGAGGCACGTACTAGAATTGCTTATTTGGAATTCTGTAAAGCATTTGCCAGTTGGTCTTAGAAGCAGAGCAAGATCATAGGATAAGGTATATGACTGCTTTTGTGAGGCAGTCACTACTCCTGCCCCAAGGGATTTACATAAAATAGCTTCCAAAAATGCTTTTCTATGCAGTAAGCCAGAGTGATACATTAGAAGCAACAGACATTATTCCATGGAGAAAACAGATAAGTGTGTATGACCTGTAGAGACAGCTACCTTCAGAATGCTTCACTTACTTTAGAAGTACTATTGCAATAAAAGTGAAGAAAGTAATTCATTGACATACATCATATTTAAGGCCCTTCACTCTCTCAGCAGTGTAGGATTAACAACCCTATGCTTATTAAAGTACTTAATATTATTTATGTTACAGTAGTGCCCAGAGGCCTCAACTAAGACTGAGGTCTCTCTTGACTGGAGTACTAAAAAATCATTATCACACTGACTCACAAAGAATTCCCTTTCAAATGATTTTTTAAAAGAAACAAACAAACAAAAAAACCAAACACACATGCTCTGTGTCTCTGTTTAAGCCAAATTACTGTCTCTATAAGCTTTACTGCAGTTTTTGGTGTTTAGCTCATCTTTACTCTCAATTCCAGAAGGAAGCACAAGTATACCCCATATTTTCCAACACACAGAGAGAAGCACAGCTCAGAAACACAGATGCTCTGGACCTCTCCCTGCCTTTCAGGCCATTGGGTGTAGGCACACCGATGCTCCCTCATTCATCAGTACCTGTATAAAGAGGTTTGTGCAACTAGATTGCTGCCTCTTTACCCACTAAAGAACACAACCCCAAACCACACCCTGGCATTAGTAGGTGTGTGGGAATTCTGAATCTAAGCAGGAAATTGAGCTGGGACAGATTTTAGGCTGTCAAATTTCTCCCTAAGATCAAACTGCTGAGTGCTAAAGTTACCAGGGAACAGCAGAATCTGCATAAACTTCTTAGAGGCATTGTTGAAACAGATGGTTCAGTATGATGAGTTTCCAAACAAACAATTGTATGTACACGTGTTAGTGCAATCTGCTGTTGTAAAAATCAACGCTTTTTTCAATTTTTTTCTGACACAAATATTTTTTCCAAACTTCAAAAGCTGTAGTGTCATATCCTGCATAATTAACTTCTGGGTTTTACTAAGTGGCCCACTGAGACTGTTCATTATATTTCACTTGTAAAACCTGTTGGATGAAAGCCAGTCCCACTCTCTCCAAAGAGTCTAAAACTAACTAACTAAATAATTTTAAAAAAATTAGGTAACCATTAGTAACAAACAAAACACAAACATCCCTCAGATTACTCTGCACAAGGCCGTAAAGCTAGTTAGTCAGATAAGAGGTACAATGCATGACTTATCAAGTGTTTATCAATGCAGGGTATGTTGGGAGAGCAGCCACAAGCCTGCTGGGGATCAGAAGTAATCTCCCTGACAAGGACACTCCTACTGCACCCCCTATGGTCACAGGCACGGGGCAACCAGCACCCACCCCAGCTCTGGGGGCACACACAACAGGCAGAAAGCGGATTGCAAAAACACTCAGCAAAGCTTTCTGTGGTTTGCTTGTACCAGTGACAGTCACAGCACAAGTTATCAATGTCTTAACTTCTCCTCACTCAACCCCCCCCCCCCAAACAGTTTGTCCCTGATTTGTCTTATGTGTGGTTTACAAAAGGTTTTGGTCTGTTGCAGTGTAGTCCTCAGCCATTTATGCAGTTCCTAATTTCCACAGTTTAACACTGGAGCTTAAAAATCTGTTCCAAAAAAATCATCTCTGGAACGCATATACTCTTAAATGCTTAGTGAAGAACAGATTTTCAGTGAGATTCCTTATTTTCATGTCTCCAGGAAGGATCTTACCAGACTGCACAGCCTCACTTTCCATTGTTTTAAAAGAGAAGCTACTGCACTGGAGCTATGACACTCCAAGTTCTGTGTTCACTCAAGAAAAACAGAAAACATAAAGCACAGTACAGCAATTCTGGTATTGTTGTAGAATTAACCATACACCCACTAGCGAAATGATCCAAATTAAAATCACGTTTCACAAGTCACCGTATTTGTTACATACCTCAGAATTCTTTGTCAGAATCTAGAAGCAAATTTCACAACTGGAGATCAATTTGAAAAAAGTAGACTTTAACAAGTTACTTACTGAAAATTCGCTACTTTTACTGACACAGGAATGTGGGGAAGTTGAGTGGCCCATTTCAGTGTAACATCTTGATAAACATTCAGCATTTTACTGTGGTTTCCAATTAAAGTGTTTATTGTTCCTTCTTGCACTGTTAAAAGATATAAAAACAATTTTGGGATGAAAGACTTCAAAAGCCAGTACTTTGCTTTGAGGCTTATATCATTACACTACTTTTTCTTTTCTTTTTAAGCCGTTACTTTTTTCTAAATGAATTTAATATAATTAAAGCTATATAAATTAAAAGTTATGAAAGTTACATTGACAATAACCAAGGACATATGTGATTACTTATGGATACCAAATTTAAGTGCATATTACACAATGCATCACAACTTTCTAAGGTTCTAGCCAGCCATGTTTGGTAATATTAAACATGACAAACAAAGATTCATAATGGCTATGTTGGCATGCCAGGACAGATATGACAAAATGCACATTGGTTAAAGATCTGCTACTTATATTCTTCATTTATTCATTAACTTGTGAACACCAATTAAATGTGTATGCATTTATAGTGTGTATTTATAGTATAAGTTAAATCAGAAAGTATAAAATGTGAAGATTGCCAAGATCAAAATACCAAAATTATATTTAAGTTCAAAATAAGACATAGTGTCAAAAATTTATCAGACAGTTTTTGAAACATTAAAAGAGACTAGGTATTAAGAGTCTGTAATTCTAACCAAGTTGGTTCCACACAGTATAACAGTAAGCTTTATTCAATTTTTTTTTTTTATTTTAACTATCTGTAAATATCAGAAGATCCTCAGACAGAAGGTACTCAAACACTAGTTTACTCTTCCAAAATGTCTCATTCTTCTGTATGTGTTGCTTTGGTAGCCTGCACACTAGACAGGTACTGCAATTTGGTGATGAGAACATATTTAGGTTCTAAAAATTATGTTGCTTTACACTAAGAAACATTTGAAAATAAACCTGCCACATTCAAAGAGAGAGCTCCAATTCCACATACTTTCTACAAATCATAGAACCACAGAATCATAGAATGGCTTGGGTTGGAATGGACCTTAAAGGTCACCCAGTCACATCCCCCCTTGCCATGGGCAGGGACACCTCCCACTAGACCAGGCTGCTCAAAGCCCAATCCATCCTGGCCTTGGACACTGCAAGGGATGGAGCATCCACAGCCTCCCTGGGCAACCTCTTCCAGTGTCTCACCACCCTCACAGTAAGGAATTTCTTTCTAATATCTAACCGAAATGCCATGGGCAGGGACACATTCCAGTAGACAAGCTTGCTCAAAGTCCCATCCAACCTGCTTATTCAGAAAAATGCATTCATTCAGTGGGGGGAAAAAAAGAAACAAACAAGAAAAAACAACAACAAAACTCACTCCTAGCTGTACAAGCAACCAAGCTAAAGTTAAGTTGAATGTTCCTTTTACAAACCTGAACAATAAGGAATGAAGCAGCTCGGACTGTAGTCAAGCTTTTTCATGAATCGTATTTGCCCGTTATCCTTCAGGCAAAAGAAGTTTCTCTCACCAAGCACAAAAACAGAAGAAACTCCATGATTAAATGAGGCAACACAGATATCCAGTGCTTGCTCTCCAATGTTTAAAACCCAGTCCACCTTCAAAAGAAAAAACATGCTCCATAAATCAATTGACAGCTGCATATTAAAGACAATACTTAGCAAAGGCTCAGAACTAATCAAGTTATGTATCATTAACACAGAAAAGCAAAATCAAGATTTTTTTTTTTTTTTAATGAGTTATCCTCTTATTCTGGGGGCAGTCAGTAACTTTCTTTAATGTGAGTAAAGCAGCAAAAACATCTTCTTTTTAAAACAATAATGAATTGATGACTGTGTAGTTCACTTAAGTACATTTAAATTTTAAAAGATGCATCCCATTCAAAATGGAAATGCTGTATATTTTAACTATTGAATCAAAAAGCAGAGTATGAGAATCATTGAAATCTGCCTCTGCACATGTCCTTGGATATTAAGGGCAAGGTTAGAGGTGACAATGTATGTGAATGGAAAAACAGACAAAAGTTTTAGGTGTATCAGCCAAACTTGCACTCACACAGGAACATCCTTCAGTCTGAAGAATGCTTGTATGTCAAAGCTTGTTTACTTCTCCAACTATAGACATTGATACAATAAGCAACTACTTATAAATCCTGCCTCCCCTATCTTTATGTCTTTAAACAATACTACTGCTTATTGATATATTTCATTGGTTTGTTTCTTCAGCTCCTCTGAGAAATTTCAATGAAACACGCATGCAAAAAATGCTTTTGACTTCTGGCAAGCCAGTTAAACAGAAATTTAGAATTTCTGAAGTCAAAATATATCAAAGTTCAACTGTCAGCACTTCCTACATGAGCAGCATCAATCATTTTGCTTGAAGAGCTTAGAATGTGTCAGCAAACATACTGACATATGTGATATACGAAACTGGAAGTGCCATCTTAAAAGTTAAAGGGAAAAAAGCCAGGCTTATTACATTTGTCTCCATGTATGCTTCACATTTTAGATTAAAAAAAAATGTTTCACTTGCAGCATATCTGATCAATCCAAATTTCTTATTTAAAAACTGAGTATTTTCCCAATTTAAGATGTAGGATTCAGACCAACATAAATTTTGAAAAAAGTCTGTGTTTAGCCACCAGAAGGAAGATGCTCTCCCAAGATTTTACTGTCATACCTGAAACACACTGAATTCAGCATTTCACACATGCAGGATATTTAGCAGACAAGCAACTCCGCTGCAGGACCACAGCAAATTAAATTCTCTTCCTCTTAACAGGAGGCAGGTCAAATATTTAACAACTTAGTCACAGAGACCCTTAAAACACCCAGTCACAGAGACTTCCAGAAGACCATTGAATCCACAGGTTTTTGACAAGAAGAGCCCACCAACTATTTACAAAAACATTTTACTGCTGAGTTTTCTCTAAGTACAAAGGATCCCCAAGTAGAATGACATCAGTTTTTTTCAGTCCAATACAAAGTCACCATTAGACTTCTGTTAAAAACCTGAGCAATAAGTCACCTATTTATCTAATTTACTACGATGTAGGTTCTGTATCACAAAGACGGCCCAGAAACAATTATTTGCCCTACCCAGTTCTGTCTTTTCTCAACAGAACAACAGTGCGTTTTTAAGGCCCAACCTTAAACAACTGGGGCCTAAATAAACCTAATAGAGTCTTTCCATTGCCTTTAGCAGCAACTGGAGCAGGTCCTTTGTCTGCAGACAATGTTTCCACTCATGACTTAGCATCAGTCTGTTTAACATGTATGCAGTGTTCCTACAGGTCACGTAAAATAAACGGGTTTTACCGCAAGTCTTTTTCCAGAACTAAGTTTTTGCTGTTCTGTTTCTTGTCTTTCATCAGCATCTGTTGCAAATGCCAGCACTTGGTACCTGTTGTAGGAAGTTTAAAAAGGTTGAAAAGTAAAAGAGATCTCTGTGGTTAATACTCTTACATCAAGTAAAAAATAAAATACAATTATCATGAGTATACTTTCACAGTAAAATCACAGACTAAAAGGATTGCTAGAAAGCCTACTGCAACATAACCTATCATCAGCAAAGATGTTAAGATTAATATCACTGTAGGGTAACAGCTAAGTGTAAATGTAGAAATTAAAACAAACATTTCTATTCAGATTTTATGTGATGTTAAAATAAATTCACTAGCTAAATACATTAGAGAATAGAAACCTAGAGCATGAAGATAGAAGAAAGAAACCAACTTATTTTCAAATTGTTAAATTGGAATCGAATAAAAACTAAACTTTTCTCCTCTTATTAAGCTTTTAAAAACCCTCCTAACCTACTCAGAAATACAATCTGCTATATTTAATAATGAAACTCTCAAGTACATCCATTAAGTGAACTAAGTGGTTCCAATCCAAGAGACCACAGTAAACTGGCATCAGTAGGTGGCACATCTAGCAATAGTTGGGAGGTTTGTGGGGGTTTTATTATTTTAACTGCCAACCAACCACACTGAGAAAAATTGGCAATGAAGACATTTAAACAAAAGGTATCAACTGTCATAAAAGTTGAGGACATGCATCTGTCTTCTTAACACCTATGCACATTAGGTAATCTGTAAAATACTGAAATTTTCTACAAAAGTGAAATAAACAACAGAAAGAGACCCAATATAAACTTATCCAAAAGACAGTATTCAATTCTGGAAGTCATGGAGTGCAATCAGCTCCTAAGCTTAAACCAACACAACTCTGAATGCTCCAATTCAAGCCTAAAACCACCAGATGTGTTTTTGTTTATTGCCATTAAAATGATGACACCAATATTCCCCACATTTCAGATGCATGTATTGTGGTGTAGCGACAGGACAAGGAGCAATGGCCATAAATTAAAACACAAGAAATTTCACCTCAACGTGAGGAAGAACATCTTCTTTATACATTGAGGCTAGCAGAGCACTGGAGCAGCTGCCCAGGGAGGGCACGGAGTCTCCCTCTCTGGAGACATTCCAAACCCACCTGGACACGTTCCTGTGTCACCTGCCCGAGGTGACCCTGCCTTGACAGGGGGGGTTGAACTGGATGATCTCCAGAGGTCCCTTCTAACCCTAACAATTCTGTAATTCTGCGCTTGCTACTGGAGGATTTTAGTCTCTAAAATTATTTTACTTACAGAAATAAACTATGTACTTGGAGTAAAACATTCAATTCCTTAAGGTGTCTGTTATGGCCTAATTAATAACACTAAATAAGCTGCTCTTAGAACAAGTATGTCTTTAACTGTCCTCTGTATGAGTAAATTTACTTTCCTTTTTCAGTTTAACACATTTATAAGTTGCAGATTCTGACTTAATAAAATTTTCCCTTCTCACCATACTTTATTGATAGTCTTGAAAAGCACATAATCATTTTAACTAATTTTAGATAATCAGGGACTAATACAGAGTTTTCAAACCAAACTGCCATTGAACAGCAATACTATGGATGTTTAAGTGACAGCTGCCTGCATACTCTCTTTCATGACAAAAAAACCCAAGCCACAGATGACCAACAAAAACTTTTAATTCAGCCATCACATTAAGCATATAATAATTTAAATAAGAGGCATTTTGCTTTCATATCTTGAAAAAAGCCTGAATCAGCTCAGGAAACACTGCTTGCAAATGAACCCATCAGTCTGTATAAGCTGTAAGGAGATGGGTAATTTGAAGTCTGGCAAATTGTCCTGCTAAAAACACAAGATACAACTGCTGTATTTTTAATTCATTACCATAAAAAAATAACCTCCTCCCTCCTATTTCCTTCACTTCAGAAGGATTACTTAACCCTGTTCTAATGTCCTCATAGGTCAGACACACACTGCAGGTTAGTACCAGTGGTTTAACACCTAGCACTAAAGACCAATAACCAATTGAAGAATTCCTTTAAAACTACACCTTCCTACAGGAAGGACAGCACGCTTCTGAACTAATAACAGACTGATGACAAATTTTAGTCATATTTGCTGTAAAGGTCAAAAACTTGAACATAATGAAAACATATGAGATGTTCACTTAGAAGGAAAAAACGTTTCTTTATTCTTTGACAATAATAATAGATTCTATTATAATTTCATTCTAATTTTATTCTAAGATTAAATTATAATTTTTATTCTAATTTCTTTGGAAAAATATGAATTTTCTATTAAATTACGTTTACTTGCAATACATATATCTTGTCCTGTGATAAGAGAACAATACACAATATCTAAAATTATCTGATCAAGCTTAAGCAGCATAATAAAAAGAGTATTGTTTGAGAAATTCAGGTGACAGAACAGGGTACTGTGACAAAGAATCATGTTGGACTAACATTCCCCAGATGAGTTTCACAGGGCATAATCCATAAAAAGTGGCATTCCTATTTTCTTAAATATGTATGATTATGTCTGAAAAAAATCCTTAAGCTACTTGTCAGCCCATTCCTCCAGCTTGATGAGATTCCTCTGACTAACAGCCCTATCCTTTTTCTACTGGCCACTTCCTACAATTTGGCATTGTCCTTGAATCTCAGGACAGGCGTTCTGTTCTGCTGTCCAGGAGGAAGATTTTAATGAAATACTGGCTCCAGTATCATCATCACTCATCTCTGGCTGCTAGTTAGAACTAGGAACAACCACTACTCTGTAAGCTCTGCCACTTTTCCATCCATCTAAGTGGGTGTGGATTTTTGTGAGCACGGATGGTAACTCTGCCCTAAACATGACCCCACCCCATTTGCTGCCAGGCACAGAGATCCAAAAACCCTAACAGCAGACTGGGACAGTTTTAATGGAGAAAGGAGGAGGCAAGGCAAGCATTAACTTCCCTGGTCTATTTGCACCTTTGTTTAAGTTGCCCAGCCTGTGCAGTAGAGAGTCATTTTCCTGGATCTGCCTTTTTACATCTAAGGTACCTGTGGAAGTCCTTGTTCTTCAGACCCTCTGCCAATAGATGTTTCACCCGTGTCTCTGCACACCCACACAATATTTTATATTCCTCCCAAGCAGTCAGCATTAACTTCCATTTCATACATTCCCCTTTTCCATTAGGACTCAAGTCAGGATCTACCTATCCTGTCAAGCTGCCATCGGCTACATATTTTCTTGAATGTGGATTTCTCAAAAATGGATTGTTCTTCGTCCTTCCATGATGCAACAGCTCTCCTGAGCCCTTTTGCCCTTCCGAGCAGCCTCTCACAGGATCCTGCCTACCACTTCCTTGAACAAACCTAACTGTTCTCTTGAAATCTACAGTCTTTAGTTCACTGTTTATCTTACTTTTCTCAGGATCTTAATCTACATCATCTCATGGTCACTGCAGCCAATACCTGCAACACTCAACAGCAGATGGTGACTATTACTCCTCCAAACATTCCTTTCTGAGTTGTCTAAGTGTCTTCCCAAGCCAGGCTGTCTAGCACATGGATCAAAAGAGTTCTCCCTAATGCACCTCAGAAACTTTCAACATTGTTGAAGTTGCCCTCCCAGCAGACATTAATTCTCTGTGAGAACAAGGGCCTAAAACTGGGAAACTTCTCATCCAAAAACAGGCTCCATAGAAGACATCCACCATGATGTCCCATTCCTCAAGTACCCATCTGATTCTAAACAGATGGATGCTTGCTAAACTCCGAGCATGATGGCTCTATCAGAGAGCCCCATGTATTCAAGCTGCTTCTCCATAGTGAACACAAATCCCCCCTTGTCTGTCTTTCAAAATCCTTCTCATTTCTTTTTCTTATTCTGTTCCTATTAGATTTTTCTCTGGTTGGCCTTACAATACATAGTCCCTGTGCTCGGAGGAGGTGGAAATGTCTTGCACAGTCTTTCCTTTCCATTGTGTTCTGTTTTTCTAATAAACATAATATGCCCACAAACTAAAAGAGCTCACGACATTTGGTTTTCCAACACCAAAAGCACAGATTAGACTGAACCAAAGCGGGGCCGGGGCGGGGGGAGACCTGGCACTTGGGAGCAACATGATGTGCCTTGATAAGCTGGTAGACTTCACCCATCTATAAAACTAAAAGAGGACCATGAAGTCCTCACGACTCACAGTATGCTTTCCTCTATGACTGCACAGAGTCATCACCCAGCAACATGTAATACCTTTCCTGCAACTACCTATCACCTGCTTTCAGATATTCAAGTAAAGGCATTAAAAATTAAACGATTGCTTTCAACTTGGTTACCTATTGAATGATAGCACCAAAACACACTGTAATTACTGAACATAAACACATACTTGTAACTCTCAACCTGTTGACAAGAAGACACTGTAATGAAAGAATCTGTGCGAGAACTGTAGGTCAAGGGACCAGGCAGAAGGAAACCGGGTAAAAATCGGCCAAAAGCATAGCTCTCCTGTTCAAACAACATGAGCATCCCATCCATGGACTGTATGCATATCAGATCTCGACCTAAGGACAGCAACAGAAAGAAATACAAAAGAAAAAAAAGTGAAGTTTTTATACAATTTTAACCCTAAGACTGTGAGTAAATTAACTCATAAGTAATCCTAACATAAATAGGATTCATTTTCATTTATGGGAGTGTTTACTATGAGGAAGAACACTAAATATTCTAACCTCAATAAAAGCTTACTTTCTAAAGTAAACAAATTGGGGGAATAACATTCAGAATACATTGCGGGGGGGGGAAGAGTAGGGTATTTTATTTCAGACCAAAATTTGTAAGGATATAACTATTACAATTTCAGTTTAAAGAAATGTTTCAGTATTTCCAAAACACCAAATTATTCTGGTTCTTAAATGCTTCCATACCCTACAAGCAGTCATAACAACGGTGGTTTAAAAATAACCTATTCTATTCTTTCAAGTCTACTAAAGCAACATAACAGAAAGTCCTACAAATATGTATTGTTGTGAAAATAATACAATGGCAATGTTTTCCACATTTTACATTCACATTTTCTGTCTTCAAGGAAAGAAAAAACAAACCAGGCCCCCTCTGTATTACCAGCAAGACTAAAAAATATCAAATAAAAACAATTCATCCTGGAGTAAATGACTTCAAGCCTCATCCGTTATTCAGCAGCCTCAAAACATGACTTAAGATGTGGCTTGTCATGCCTCAAGTACACCAACCCAAATTCAAAGTCTCATTGGAAAGACTTCTGAGATCAGAAGCTGATTATGCACTTTGCACTTCATATGCAGGGTAACAATTCAAACAAACAATACTTTTTATGCATTCAAAGGGAGTTATATCATTAAGATAACACTTTCTGAAGCTGATAGATGTATCTCTCCTTAATTCATAGATAAGCCCTTATCTTGCAAATGCTACATGAAATACTTGCAATTCAAAATATCTATTCACCTCCATTAAAATACTCTGTTGTGTCTCAGGAATGATTCTCTACGCATGGATGGCCCAAATAAATTGTCACTAAGTTCCACCCTCTTTTAATTAGTGTTTGCTAAGAGAGGAAGGTGAAGCAAAGAAAACAAAAACAGACTAAAACTTTATTCTTACAGTTATATCAAGGTAACAAAGGTCAAAAAGATAACTCAGAATGTTAAAAAGCAACAAATGTATGGTGCAAAACATTGTTCATCTCCACTGTGACTCTTCATAGAAACTTTAACTACTCAAAAATAAATAGCAGCGTAAAAGGTCAGAAGCACCTCATGTTATTTGTCCTTTTGAACAAAATATATAATAAAAATTTTGATTAGGATAAGAACAGGGGGAAAAACATTAAAGTGAAGCAGCACTTGCCCTCTTCCCTCATCCCTTCTTCAGATTTTTCCATTTTCTAAAAGTTTAGATCTCGCCTCCTTCTTTCCAGATTCTGCATATAATTCACAAGGTGTACTACCAACCCTGTTGCAAATATCAGCCATTTGATAAGAAGGACATTTGAAAGTGCAATTCATGTTGTTAACTTGGTTGAGGCAAAGTTGAATCTTTCAGTCTCTAGTGAGAAGACATGAGGGAGGCAGACTCTTCTCTGTGGCACCCAGTTACAGGACTAAAGCCTACAGCAACAAACTGTATCACATGAAATTTTGCCTGAACATAAAAATCTCACTTTTTTTTTTTCACTGTGAGGGTCATCAGACACTGAAACCATAGTCCAAAAAGGCTGTAGACTGTCCTCCCATGGATGTACTGAAAATACAACAGAACACAATCCTGGGCAACTTCTGTGTGAACCTGCTTGGGAAGTGGGATTGGACTAGATGATGTCAAGAGAAGAATTATTCAAATCCGGCACTCAAAGCAGGCATTCTGTCTTTCATCTCTGATCTGCTCCAAGGCATCTATCATAGATATCTGTTCCTCTAAGATGTGGAATTTCACAGGATTTAGTCCTGTCACATGCTCCTGATCAGCAAAGAGTAGAAACCACCAGAGCAAAGTGAGAAGTTTTACACTGGTATGCTACCAATGTTAATGATACCCAGCTTCCACCTCCCAACAGTTGCTGACATTATTCTCACATGGCTGTACAGTCTAGAAAAAATAAGAGTTAGCCAGCTGTATAAAATTATGATTAACCAGTAAAACTTCTCTGAGAAACTTGAACAAACACTGATAACTAGTAAAAGGTGCTAGCCCACTGTTGCATCAGTCTCTCAGGCTATTTTAAAATATAGTTATTGGCTACTACAAATAACTAGTGGCATTTTCATTTGGCTTGCAAGAACACAGTGCTTCATAATCCAGGTGTCTATGTGACCTCAGTTATTCTACATCCATTACCTCAGAATCACATATGTTCACATTCAGCATTCAAAGGCCTACTGAAAACCCGCTCAACACTTCACATTAGCTAACTGTTCAGTTCCATTTCTATTCCACACCTTTATCAAGAATGCAACACTGTAAGTCTGGGTATAGAGAATCTTCAAATCCCCTTCCACAGTCTCCTATGAATTCCCCTACAGCCAGCAGTGTGCTCCATAAAAAAACCTGCAGCTATCTGCCCTGTTTCCAGAACCTCAGCTCTCAGTGTCTAACTTCAGTGGAACTCTCTGGTACCTGAAACCTGAAGACAAATTGATTACAGGGAGCAGCTTAATTTTTTAATTTTTTTTTTTTTAAGAAGGCACAGTAGTGGAACACCTTTGTGCTTTGGGTTTTTTAAGGCTTCCTATTTTTCATCTTTTCTTCCTTAGAAAGATATAGATAAAATCAGGAGGATAATGTAAGTCACAGAAAGTTGTAAGAACAATTATGTTTACATTTTTTCCATGTTGCTATTCTGTTTTGAAAAGTTCTCAATATTGCTTGATACAAGATCAAAGGAAAAAGACCATTATAAAGTGAATGCCCTTAAATAACACAGAAATCTTATATATCTTGTAATAGAATTTAATTTCAGGTACTCATGGTTATACTGATGGTAGTGAGAAAACTATCTTAAGAAAAGTACTGATCATAACCTTTAGGGTTTAAGCTTATCTAAAATATACAATTAAGTTGTTAATTCTACTCTTCTGATGACAACTGATATGCAGTGATACTCTAGTAGACATACTGAAATTCAAATAACAGAAAAAAAGTAAAAGTCATTACAAGTGTTGCAGTGTTACCGATTAACTAAACAAATAATAATAGCTTCTGTTCTCCTCTGATTATAAATATCAATCTTATTCTTACCAATTTGATTACATCATGACAGTGATGAACAGAAAAACTATAGCATCTCCTGCAACATATAGGAAGCTGCGTGTTATATGAGACACGGAAGCATTCATCACTCCCTTCCAGCTCGGCAGGTCCTGTGATCTTTAGCATCCCTAATCCCCAATCACAGCAAATGCCATGGTCAAAATCCCTCCAGTTTTAACAGCAGTGATACGATCGATCATGACACGACATAATACAAGTTCTTTAGAGCACTGCAACGGTGTCCAAGCATATGCATTACTGAACCATATTGCCCAGAGAAACAAATATAGGCACACAAGACTGCAGCAGCAATCACTCTTTCGACCTTTAAAAGCATGGCAGCACTTCTTAATATACCCACCACTCTGTTCCTACTCACTAATTTTCAAATTTGGATTTTAACTAGCTTGTACTAGTGGATCAAACTCCAGTTATCCAAACTATTCCATGTAAAGCTTAATTAAAGAAAATTAAATTGTATATGAACTCTTATTTCCTGGCATTTTATAGGTCAGCTTATTTCCTTCAGCCATTTGTTTTTAATGTGTAGCTAGTGAATGGGGTTTTTATGTTTCACTTTAAGAAATGCAGTCTTCCAAAAACTCAGCCAGAAATGTCCATTTCAAAAAACCTTATTGCAGCCAGTTGGCTTTGCCAGTGACACATTTACAAAGTGAAAATATAAACCACAGTGTTTTCTGCATATCAGATGGAATCACTTAGTGTACTCTGCATAGTTTCAGCAGCTTGTGTCTCAAGAGGAGTGTCCCTCAGCCAGAAAGTGTTACTTTTAAGCACAAGTCTAGCTACTGTTGTTTTGTAGTTTTGTTATTCTAGCAGGATACAAATATATTTACATCATGCTTTTAAGCCACAACGTATTTTTAGAGCTAATGCAAAGACAAAATGAGAGCAGGTGGTAGTTTTTTTGAAATACACTTCTAATTAAAGCTATTTTGGAGCTCAAGGTTTTTTGCATGTTAATGATTTCCTCTACTCTGAGCCTCCCCTCTGACACCAAGTCATCTTCATAAAAAGTACATTATGTAATCACAAGGCTGAGCACCACATGAAATCACGCAATGAAAACTACAGTGGGATAAGCTGGAAATCGGAAAAAGCTTCATAAAGTTAGAGATTTTAGGAAGACATCAGCAGAGAAAACTTGAACTGCCTTCGATGGTAATCAAACACTTCAGTAAAAAAGCTCCATGTGGAAGGAAGCATCAATGAAATAAGATTAAAAGATAAACTGGCATTTGCAAGAGACTTGGTAGCCTAAGATATCCCTTAATGATACATGGAAAATGTCTTCCTAATGTGATAAAAAAGTTAAATCCACAACACACTGACCAGTGAAGTGATGCACATAAACTGTATTCCCATACACTGGAAGAGAAGTTCCTGTCCCGACTTGAAACAAACAAATATGTTTTCCTTTTACTTCATCATTGAAATTTGCCCCAGAATATTTCTCCCAGCATAGACAAAAATGTCTCCCTCAGCTCAAACCCCTTTTGAAGAATTCTACTTGCTGCTGAGTGTAGCTCCTTTAGCAAAACAGATCTGGGTCAGCTGTGAGAAAAGCACTTCAGGAATCAGTTCTGATGAATGGAAAAACTATTAGAAAATAAGTTGGGTGGTTCTTCACACAATGTTTGAGTAGTAAAAGGCAAGTCTTCCCTAACCCAATGCAGGAAGGGCAGTGCACATTCAGAAAGGACTCTGAATTTACTAGCATAATGGTCTGGTGCCTGCTCCTTGTAGTTCTACAAGAGGGATCAAAGTTCAGAGCTTCAGCTGCAGCCATTCATTCGAGGCCAGAGGATCCGACAGCACTGCCAAGGCAGTGCAACACCCTAAACACACATAAAGAGGACAAGGAAAAACACCCTGCATCGCTCAGTGCTAATGCAAGTACTCATCCTGAATGATGCACAAAGTATACACATGTTTCAGCTGAGACAAAGTGCTTTTCTGCTGGAATTGAAAAGTCACTCCAACAGGAAGGAAATAAAAATAGAGTAGTGGATAGGAAGAGGAGAACTTCAAGAGAAACTGAGGAAAGTGTTTAAGGAAAACTCAAAATCCTTATTCTACTAATGTTGGCTTTAACTATTTTCTAATCCCTTCTGGATATTAAAGTACTGCAGTAAAGCATATTCACAACTCCCGACACAAGATGCAACAGCCCACTCTGTAAGAAGCCTCCCTGGTCAAGTCACAGTAAGGCATGCAGTCAGAGCTGCCACAAGGAAAAGAATCTTCTTGCTTCTCTCAGCCATTAAACTGCATTCCCTCTACCTAAACTCCTGTAGATTTCTGCCTGCCATAAAGCATAAAGCAGGATTTTAGGTGGGAAAGGAGTCTTGAACTATTAAAGTATCTCCAAAGGCCAATCAGCACTCACTCGCATAATCAAACCCTTTGAGACCTGTGATATACCCTCTATTCTTGATTCAACTATTACCACAGAAGATATAATTAAATTATGCAACTTTGGAAGGATCCTTTAAATCTCATGTTAACCTGAGGCAGGGGAAGGACCCTTACCAAAAACACTAGAAAGGTTCAAAGGAGTACAAAGGACCAGCATGCAGTACAGAGATCCAAAAGAATCAAGACACAGGAGTTCCTACTGAAAGAAACATGGCATTTGGCACTGTGTAGACAGGCAAGGTAAAGTTTCCCCCTCTAAACAGATTACAACACTAAAATCTGTTTATTACAACCTTCATATTAAGCAAAGAATTTTTTCCATGTTCAAAAGTGGATGCTTCTATCTGGTGCAAGGTATAGTCTCAGGAAAAGTGTTCAGTTGGCTGTGAAAGCAACATCAAACAAAGTTGTTCTCTTTATCAATACAGCAGATAAATTATAGGGGGAGGTGAAAAAAAAAATTAGCTATGCAAGGAAGAATGGCTGTACGCACAGATGTGGTCTGAATAATGATGACTCATGAAGAAATGGTAGAATTCTTTTTCCTTAAATTCTGTTTGTTGCTGTAACTTGTTCTGTAACTATTTTTTCAGGCCCTAGCAGCTGCAGAAATTTTCTAAGAGCTCTGCATTCATACAGGCACTACAATACTGGCATACCCTTTTTCTAAAGCAAGTAGGAGAAATTCTAGTTTATGAACCTTTCCAATGTCAAGCTGCCCTCATCTGAAGCTATACAGCTATCAGACATTATATAAATATTATAGAACATCTTACTGAAATAACAAATCTCCCATAAACAAGTACTGTCAGCTGTTCTCCTTCCAAATCAGTAACATTTGACTGAACAGTTGGGGCACATGGATTTTTTTAGTGAATGATAAATCAAAAGCAGACCTTCCACTGAGTTCAGCTGAAGTTGAATATAGGTCTTATTTTGCAGTATTTTAGGTGTTTTCAAAAGTTATCAGTCAGATCTTAAGTCACCACCATATAATAAATCTTTTCTCTTTAAAATTCCATTTAAGACAGACCTGCAAACATATAACCAAATGGAACAACATACTCCCACTCCTGAAACCCTGTGAAATTCCCCATCTTTTCTCCTACTTCTCCTTTTATAGTCTCCTTAGGCTAAGAAGCTTTTCATGATTCCTAAGTGCTTCCCACGGCACTTTGATGTATGAAGCTCTGTCTCAGAAAGGATGAGGGATTCAAAAGCTTAGGGTTAGGACTAAAGGGCAGACCAGTAATGGTGACACTGTTCTGGGTGTTTGCCACAGGCTGCCTGATGAAGAAGATGAAGCAGATGAGGTCTTACACAAACAGCTGGAATTACCTTTGCAGTCACAGGCCCTGGTTCTCATGGGGGACTTCAACCATCTTCACATCTGCAGGAGGAACCACACAGCAAGGCACAAACAATCCAAGAGGGTCTTGGAAAGCACTGACGATAACTTTCTGACACAGATGGTGGAGGAGCTGATGAGGAAAGGTGTGCTGCTGGAGCTTATACTAACCAACAAGGAAGGCCTCATTGGAGATATGAAGGCTGGGGGCAGCCTTGGCTACAGTGACCATGAGGTCATGGAGCTTAGTATCCTGTGAGGAATAAGCAGGGTGATGACTAGCACCACAACCCTGGCCTTCAGGAGAGCTAACTTTGGCCTCTTGAAGGACATTTTTGGAAGAATCCCATATCCTAGAGGGATGTGGGGTCCAAGAGAGCTGGTCGATATTCAAGGATCATGTCCTTCAGGCTCATGAATGGTGCATTCCCCTGGGCAAGAAAGTGAGCAAAGGAGGCAGGATAAACATGCATGGATAAACAAGGAACTTCTGGCAAAACTCAGACAGAAGATACATGTGGTGGAAGCAGGGACAGGCCACCTGGGATGAATATAGGGATATTGTCAGAGTATGCAGAAATGCAACAAGGAAGGCCAATGCCCATTTGGACCCCATTTGGGTTAAGGTTAAACAAGAAGGACTTCTTCAAATAAATCAGTAACAAAAGGAACACTAGGGAAAATGTGGACCCACTACTGAATGGAACAAGCACCCTTGCAACAGAGGTTGCAGCGAAGGCTGGGATACTGAACACCCTCTTTACTTCAGTCTTTACTGCCAAGGCCAACCCTCAGAAACCCCTGATCCAGGAGACCAGGGAGAAGATCTGGAGAAAGGAAGATTTTCCATTGGTTGAAGAGGTAGGGACCATTTAGTCAAACCTGACCTTCACAACTCCATGGGCCCTGATGGAATGCACCCTCAAGTGTTGAGGGAACTGGTGGATATCATTGTTAGGCCACTCTCAATCATCTTTGAAAAGTCATGGCAGTCAGGAGAGGTGCCCGAGGACTGAAAGAAAGCAAATGTCACTACAGTCTTCAAAGAGGCAAGAAGACCCAGGTAACTACAGGCCAGTCAGCCTCACCTCAGTCCCTGGGAAGGTGACAGTACAGCTCATCCTGGAGGTCATCTCTAAGCATGTGGAAGACAAGAAGGTGATCAGGAGCAATCAGTAAGGGAAATCATGCTTAACCGAAATCATTACCTTCTACAATGGAATAACTAGAGGATAGATGGGGGAGAGCAGTGGATGTTGTCTACCTGGACTCAGCAAGGCTTTTGATACTATCTTCCATGATATCCTCATAGGCAAACTCAGGAAGTGCAGGCTGGATGAGTGGATTGTAAGGTAGACTGAGAATTGACTGACTGGTCAAGTTGAGCTGGAGACACTGTACCCCAAGATTCAATACTGGGCCCAGTATTGTTTAACATATTCGTGAATAATCTGGATGAAGGGGGAGATGTCTCCTCAGCAAATGCACTGACAAGACAAAACTAGAAGCCGTGGTTGATACTCACAGTGCTGTGCAGCCCTTCAGAGGAATCTTGACATGATGGAGGAATGGGCAAGGTGGAATCTTTTGAAATTCAACAGACAAGTGCAGGGTCCTGCAGCTAGGGAGGAATAACCCCAGGCACCAGTACAGGCTGGGGGATGCTCTGCTGGAAAGCAGCTCTGTGGAGAAGGACTCAGCGGTCCTGATGAATAGCAAGTTGTCCATGAGCCAGAAGTGTGCCCCTGTGGCCAAGAGGGCCGATGGTGTCCTGGGTGCATTAGGAAGAGCATTGCCAGCAGGTCAAGGAAGGTGATCCTGCCCCTCTACTGAGCCCTGGTGAGGCTCATCTGGAGTGTTGTGTCCAGTTCTGGGGTCCTCAGTGCAAGAGAGATGTGGAGCTCCTGGAGCAGGTCCAGTGGAGGGCAACAAGGATGACTGGGGGGCTGGAACATCTCTCTTATGAGGAATGGCTGAGGGAGCTGGGCCTGTTTAGCCTTGAGAAGAGATGACTGAGAGGGGATCTCATTAATGTCTATAAGTATCTGAAGGGAAGGTGCCAAGAGGATGGAGCCAGGCTCTTCTCGATGGTGCCAACCAACAGGACAAGAGGCAATGAGCAGAAACTGGAGCACAGGAAGTTCCACCTGAATATGAGGAAGAACTTCTTTGCTGTGAGGGTGACTGAGCACTGGAACAGTCTGCCCATAGGGATTGTGGAGTCTCCTTCTCTGGAGATATTTGAAAGCCAGACAGACACAATCCTGAGCAATGGGCTCTAGTGCACTCTGCTCGAGTGAGGGGCGTTGGACTAAACAACTTCAGTGGTCCCTTCCACCTTTATCCATCCTGTGTGATTCTTTAGTAATTTTTTGATCTAAAGAATTATTGAAGATACTGGCTGAAGAATCCTCTCCAGAATAACTGCAGTCACTTCCAAGGAACTCACTGAAAATAGTTAATTACAAAGTTGAACAGTCTGAAGCTTACAACACAAAAATGGGAGTTTACTGTACAGAGTATTAGATGGAACTCCTACACCTCTTCAAGAAGTTTCAAATATCCCCCTAAAACTAGAAATAAACAGCTTGACCAAATATGTTTAAAACTCCAGAGGAAACACAGCCACTTTTCACATTCAGATCACTTGTCTATATATATATATCCTAGCTTAGTGACCAACATACAGAAAAGACTAACTCTTACTTTGTGGTCAAATGAGTCAGTGAATTACATCTCTGCCAAAAAGTCAAGCAATAGGGTAGTGATTTTTCTGATAATCTCAGAAAGGACACCACAGGTTTAACAGCAGGAACAATTTGTTATCTTGTATTTTAGGAGCATTGGAAGCACACTGTGAACTCTCAAATGACGGGGAGTTGGCTGTGAGGGGCTGATCGCTGATGGGGGATGGGCTGGGCATCAGCCAGCAGGTAGTGAGCAATTATATTGCTCATTGTTTGCCTTTCTTGGGTTTTATTTCTCTCTTTCTTTCCTTTTCATTGCTCTTATTTTAATTTATTTCAAATATTAAACTGTTCTTTTCTGAACCCACAGGTTTTACCTCATTCTGATTCTCCTCCCTATCATGGTACTCAGTTGCTGGCTTGGATTAAACCACAACAATGATGTAGTAGGGTGACCTTTCATAGGAATGATTTACACCAAACTTAATAACCCAAAGTACAATTAGTATAAAGCATTATAGCCTGTACAAGATACATTTCAACCCTCTAGGAATAGCAACTAACACGGGTTTGGTGACCTTTCAAATAAATTCTTAAAGGTTAGAGACTTTTTTTGTAATGGACTAGTCACTGATGAACACTAGAAAAATAAACAAAAGCTACACATACATGTTTCTGAAAGACCTTTCAAGAAGACAAAATAGACTAAATAGTTAGAAACTAAAACTGCATTCTTTTGGATCAAAAAATAGGGGCATCAAACAAATCTTACACAAATATGCATCCACAAGAAATGCTGGAACATTTAACAAGAAAGTACATATATAAGTAATAAAGCTGTACATAGGTTTGAAGTAACAGAAAATTCATCATGCCAAACTATTTATTAGACAGGGTAATAACATAAACTGCATTTCTAAACTTTAGAGACAGTAATTCTAAACTTAAGCAAAACATCTGATGTGATCTCAGACAACTGACTCACAGGAAAACCAGAGAATGGCAGGCAACAGCACTGAGAAGAAGAATCTGGGGATTAGAGGGGGATGATGAATTAAATATGAGTCAACAATATGTCAGCAAAAAGACAAATGCAAGACTGGGTCATTATTAATAAACATGTGCTATTAAAAACATGTGAGGTAATTATTGTTCTGCCTTGGCACTCACTGATTCTTGGCAGGAGCACTGCAGAAGCCATAACCCCACATGTAAAACACAAAACATTTTATGCTACCAGTGCACAATGACTGCACACATTTGGGTACTATACTGCAACAAAATAAATTAGAAAAAGTATCATATAGAATTTACCAAAGTTTTGAGAAATAAGTCTTCACTTAAATATACAACTGCTCCCAAAGTTACATATTTCTACAATAGGTTCACTTTAATTTTAGTGTTTTGTTTAAACAAAATGCAGATTAAGTTATATATCTAGCAATTTATAATTGAGACAAAGTTCTGGCATACTGAAGGCAATGGGAATTTTTATTTTAGTTAGGCTACGATCATTACTGTTAAGAGAAGTTGAAGAAGGTAAAAGAAAATGGATGGTAAGAGATTCAGAGAATATTTTCCTTGATTATTTTTCCATTCCCGTGTTCAATTCAGAGAAGAGGTTCTAGCTCCCTTATTAAAAGAAAAAGGAAAAAAAACACTAACAGGTTTCCAAACTTATATGAGAAACCATTTAGAAGCAGTCATCAGTGGATCTATTCCATGAAAAAGCTTCAGAAGGCCAAGCCTTTCAAATAATCTGTCCTTTTGCAGAAGCAATTTAACAGGACGGCAACCGTTATATATTCTGCTCCTTAACAGAACTAGCCAATAAATCAAAGTCCGGATTTATACTGCTCCTGTATTTAAACATAGTGCTAAGAATCATTTAACCTTACAGCATAAAACCCAGCTGATAATTTTTTTTCTGACCAACACCTAATAAAATTCATTCTTGCAGAATTGTGAAAAAGTTAAGCACCGTCTACCCTTCCTACAAAGTTTCCTGTTACAAGGTGGCTTGGTTTATGTATACGTTGTATCTCATTATTAAAAAAATTCCTCTGTATAGCACCCTCTTTGTGGTAACACTCAAACATATTTTGCCTTTAGGGCAGTGCTGTAATAAAAGTAAAATGAATTCAAGGTCATTTACTGAGAAAAAGATAAGTTCATGGTATTTTCACACTTTTTTTGCTTCTAACTTTTTCATTCAAGGCTGGATTTTGTTTTTACCTTCCCTTTGCTATTGTTTTATTATTTGGTTTTATTGGTACAGCATCAAACAACTTCAAATAAATCTGAACTACTCTAGAAGCCAACTTATGGCATTAAGGTTTCAGATGAAAAAGCCAATTTCAAAACTTATGCATTACTAGGAGGATTCAATTCTAAATCATTTGAAGAGGTTACATAAAACCAGGAGGAATTCACTTATTACTTAAATACTACATACTAGATAATGCAAGAATATTTTGCGGAATCATACAAAACAGTAACAGTGCCTTTGCAATGCAGAGCCATTATCTATGAGCAAACACCACTCAGCAACTAAGAAAGCAAGGTTAATAAACTGCTTTCTGTCTCTCACTAAATAAATCAGTACTCTATTCAAGAGTAACCCAATAGATCATGTGTCTCACTGGTAAACTATCAGTGTGCCGTTTCTGTAGTTCTTCAGTAGAAGACAAAACCTTCAAACTTTAAGAAGAAAACCAGAAAAACAATTGAAAAAGAAAACTGGAAGTGTTGGGAGTGTTCATACACCCACCTTAATATACCACTTATGCCCTGAAGAACAAGCACAGAACTCAACCCTCCCCTGGGCAAGGTTATCCTCCTATTACAGTGTGTGATCATTCACACACTACCTAAGCAATTCAGAGAACAGCTCAGGAAACCTGCACTGCATACACCAGTCCTCCAAGCAGAGAATTTTAGTATTCACTCCTTACACACTGTTGTTTGTTCATACATGAGCTACTGTCCTGCCCACCATTCAGTCCAGTGCACAGCTGACCACAGGAAATTTGTGATAATCTCTAAAGCTGCCTAAGTTTCCACTAACAGTGGTTTTGTTTTCACTTTAAAGCACTTCTTCATTCTCTGTGTCACTTCAGCAGAAATTTATTGCATATACTTTCCTCAAACATAAATCAACAATCTGACTCAAGGCAAAAAAGGCAAAGAACGAAATTGTGGTCTGATCTGCACGCTTTTTCAAAGCAGAAATAAGGGCATAATACCACCATTTCTTATGACCAGGCTCCACATCAATAAATCTTTCAAGAACAGTCAAACACAATAAGTATATGGGCTCTTTTTCAAGATGTAGAAGGACTTGGACTTAGGCTAACAGCTCTAAGCTAGCTGAGCCTTACTTCATTCAACAGAAGCTGGTCATGTAGGAATAGGAGTCATTTTCCAAACTAGTGTCTGCTTTTTCATCCCATCCTTCAGGTGTGTCAATCACACCACACAGCTTGGTGTCATCTGCAAACTTGCTGAGGGTGCACTCAATCCCACAGTCTGCCTCACTGATGAAGATACTGAAGAGTACCAGTCCCTAAGGGACAGCATTCCTCACCAGCTTCCACCTGGACACAGAGACATTGACCACAGCTCTCTGGCTGCATCCATCCAGCCAATTCCTTATCCACCCGATAGTCCATCCATCAAATCCATGTCCCTCCACTTTGGAGATAAGGATGCCACATGGGCCAATGTCAAAGGCCTTACAAAAGTGAGGGTAAATGGCATCAGTCCATCTTCCCTTGAAGTGCTGCAGTCACTCCATTATAGAAGGCGACCAGATTGGTCAAGCGTGATTTGCCCTTAGTGAAGCCGTGCTGGCTGTCTTAGGTCACCTCCAATGTGCCTTAACATTGTTTCCACAAGGATCTGCTCCATGATCTTCACAGGCACAGAGGAGAGCCTCACTGGTCTGTAGTTCCATGGATCTTCCTTTCTCCCTTTTCTCCCTTTCTAAAAATAGGAGAGATGTTTCCCTTTTTCTAGTCACCAGGGACTTTGCCTGACTGCCATGACTTCTCAAACACAATGGAAAGTGGCTTTGCAACAAAATCAGCCTTTCCCTCACAACCCTGAGACGGACTTGTGGCTATTCAATTTCATCAAGTGGTCTCTGCTCTTTACTTACAGTGGGAGGGACTTTGCTCCCCCAACTCCCACTAGAGGTTCAGTGACTTGGGAGATGTGGGAAACCTGCCTGTCAGTGAAGACTGAGGCAAAGAACTCACTGAGTACCTCACTCTTCTCCACTTTTGTTACCAGTTGTCCCTTATCATTTTGGGGGGGGGTGTACACTCTCCTTGCCTTTCTTTTCTCACCTATGTAGTTCCAGAATCACTTTTTGTAATTCTTTACATCCCTTGCCAAGTCCTGTTCCATTGGTGCTTTGGCTTTCTTGATCCCACCCCTACAAATCTGAACTGTATCCCTGTACTCTCCCCTGGTCACCTGGCCCTGTTTCCATTAGCTGTGCATTTCTTTCTTACTCCTCAGTTTGAAGAGCAGATCCTTGCTTGTCCATGCTGATGTCCAGCCTACCTTGCTTGATTTCCTAAACATTGGGATGGAAAGCTTTGCATCCTAAGAAAAGTGTCCTTAAAGAGCTGCCAGCTCTGGTCAGCTCCTTTGTCCCTAAGGAGAGTTTCCCAGGGGATCTCATTCACCAACTCCTTAAACATCTGGAAGTTCGCTCTTCCCAAATTCAGGGTACTGACTTTACACCTCACCAGGCCCACGCTCCCTGAAACCACAACCAGGGCATGGCTGCTACAGCCCAGGCTGCCTCCAAACTTAACCTCTCCAATGAGCTCCTCATCTTAAATGTTGAGTGTCATGCATGGGTCAAACACCAATGACATTGGCAGCTCAGTTACAGACATCCAGAACAACATACCACAGCTGTGAAACCAGAAAATAATTTCCAAGATACTGGAAACTATCAGCAAACATCACTCCATATAATGAAAGTGGAATTGTTAGCACAGCAATCTCTGGTGGCATAATGGCATGATCAGTTCAACCTGACCTTATAAAAATTACATGATGAATGAGATTATAGAAAGTAAAATTTTTGTTGAGTCCTCACCGTGGGTAAGGGTGCAACATAAATCACAAAAAGGGATGCTTTTTCACCTTCATTTTCTTTGGAAAAAAAAAATCAAGTTTAAGGTGGAGCACCCTCAAGTTCCTTAAATTTTATATCTGAAGTAAAACACTAAGTTTACAATCTGTTCATTACTTAAGTGCTGTGACATTTTGTGGTTGGTTACGAGTTCACTTGGTTAAAAAGCAGTGTTTAGCGCTACTGACTCATCATTTTATCATGAATCATCCTTTCTAAAACGATCCATATGTTAGAATTGGAGCTTTGGATGACACACTCATAACTCTAAGATTATGAGGAAGACTTCAGAAATATGAAAAGGAGACATATGCCTTCTAAACAACAAAGGCAAGGTCTTAAAAGTTAAGTCCCACTTTTGAAAGTCTGGGCTAACAAGACAGATTTTTTTCAATATAAAATGAATAGTTGATCTTCCTATGTCCCTTTCTGATAGTTTCTTGTTTTTATTTTAGCATCAGTGTTCAGAGGCAGCAAGGAACAAACATAAAGCTAAAGTTCCAAAGAATTGCAAAGTTCTGCATTATAACCCTTTCCTTTGCCACAGATTTTTAAAGCTGCAAGTTACAATTAACCCTGCCTACACTATGCTTGACTTATATTTTCATTTTTGTAGGTGTTTTCCATTTACTACTTTTAAACATTTCCATTAGCTTCTTTTAGGATTCTAGCTGAACTTAAAAGGGATTTCATTGCTATTGCTCACATCCCTGGCCCTTTAATAGTTGTGCTGAAAGTAAGGGTCAAGTTCATTTTGCCTTTTTGTTAAAATTCTACAACCAACAGAATACATTTTGTTACAATCAATAAAACACTTAGATTTTCAGAAAGTGCTTTTAAGTCTTGCAGTAAACACACCTGTAGAATCAGTTCAAGGATAAATGAGGCTTTAGAGAGGCAGCCTACTAACAAAAAACTGTAATGAGAGGACCATCTAGTGGTGACAACCACAATTCACACTCTGCTATTTCTAAGGAAATTGCACACTGTTAAGCTATGCAAACCACTGGTCAACTTCTCAGTCTTTGGCTTTTTTTATTTCATAGTTTTAATAGTTTCTTTAATTGAGGTTTTGACTTTCTATGATGAGAATAAATAAATGAGTTTGGTGATTTTCTTCACCTGTTCCTGTTATGAGAACATCTGTGTCAATTCTTCCAAATGTGAAAACTACTCCTAGATCAAATCATTAATCTGAAGACACTAGCAAGAAAGAAATTTAGCAACTAGGCTACCAAATAGGTTTGTTTCCATCACAACTCTCTCCACAAAGAAATATACAATAGCTTTTTTCTTTATACAAGAGACAAAAGATCAACAGTTGAGACGTGAGAGCTTGTACTTTGCATGTTTTACGCCTCCATCACATTTCAGCTGAAGAGATGGGCAGTTTAACTCCCTGGAGAGCTGGAAGTTTGCTTGCCTAAAGTTCAGGGTCCTGACTTTACTCTTCACCTGACCCACACCCCTCAGGACTGCAAACCCAATCTGTTTTCTCTTTTGTCAGTGTTAACTCACACAGCTGGGCAGAATGAGCTTCTTTACCACTGCAGGTGTAGGACTAAGAGCTTCATAAAAAAGGAAAAAAGAGAAATCTGAGCAGGACTGAGAAACTTCTTAGATCAAGTGCTCTGTGTCAGCTCCTGCAGCATTCTTTGCTTCCTCAGATCATATTCCTGGGGCACCAGCATACACTCTCCTTCCCCACACTCCCACAGCATGTTTTCCCTCTATGCTCACTTTCTTCCTCCTGTGTCTGCTTCAGTGGCTCTGTAAACATGACCTGTAAAGTGCCTCTTTCACCTTGACTTTGTTTCAAGGATGCTTGAGTACAGCAGTAAGGCACACATTAGACACAGCAGTAAATAAATACAAAAACTCTCCCTAACGTTTTGCTAGCCTAACTCCAGAGTGGGTGTAGAAGTCAGACTGCTGCACTGCCACCATCATGGATTAACCCCTGCTGAAAGCGAGACAGACTGTTAGCAGACACCTGAAAAGAAATCCAGATAAACCTGTGGAAGGCTGATAGTAAAAACCACATTATTTATTTATTTACAGACTCAGTGGCACCCCAGAACATCTGCCAAACATAGATACACACTGTCAGCATGGCAGGCCAGACCAGGGCAGGCATTTATTTACTGAAATTAACAACATTCGATAGCCCTCCTTTCTGGTTCACTCTGGCTGGTCTTGCAAGGTGGAAATAAAACCACAATACTGTCATTCTTAAACCTCAAGGAGAGAACAGAATAGTAAAGATAATACTTAAAAAACCTGAAATAGATTCACTGCAAAAGGCTTGGGACACAATTAAATACACATCCTTGACAAGAAACCTAACCAAACAGTCCAGAAAAGCCACATAAAAAGAACATCCAGTCCAGGAAATCTACAAAAAACAAAAAAATTCTTTCATTTCCCAAAAAGAACTTTCTCCAGTGTCCATTTTGCCAATTTCTCTGATGCTTCAATAGATGCTTTAATAACCTGCTATCACTGTAATTTTCCTAGATTTAGATTTTAAACAGAAAGCATCTTGACTTTATAATATGAACACGTATTATTCATTACTAATATAAATCTCTACCTTCCTTGTTTATTTATGACTTGAGATCACTCTTTTTACAACAGCAATAACCATATTTTTGTGAACCAGAACATGGTGAAGAGAAGAGGAAAGGCAAAGCTGCATGACAGGCTAACACAGAAGTGCTCCGAGAAAACTAAGCAAAGTTTGCAGAACTTACCAGAGCTCCCTCTGCTGTTCTTGCTGCTTTGTCAGCCACGGCCCTCCTTTTAACCATTCCACGTGTTGGTAAGTGTGTGGCTGGCTGGGTAGGTTCTAAGGTAAACAGTACCTTCTGTCTCCCTAGCTTGCAAAAACACCTTCTTCCTTACATCACTTGCATCCACCACAGCTCATGAGACAGGTCTGGCATCAAGACTGAGCTGGTGGTCAGACCTCTATTCAGACCTCCATGGTAAACAAACACACATTTGTTTATTCTGCAGAACTGCATGGTGGTACAGGAGTACTTGTTTTATTCTTCCTGAACCTTCCCAGACACTCACAACACTGAATTTATGATTCCCTGCATGTTTGTTACTGCAGTTCCACTGTAGTATGCCAGAAAGCACACCATTCCCTCTTCTCAGATTTAGCAATATCTTTCTGCTGCTAACACAAACGTGCCCACACTCCGTCCTCTCACTCCTCAAGATACTCATTAATACCTTCTCATCCACCTTTCCCCAAGGTGGTTGTAATTAGTAGGTGAAAATCTATTCAATCAGTAAGAATTTTGGTCAGCTGAATTTAAGCCCAGGGACAAGCTTGATTTTAGGATAAGGCTTTGTAGCACTATTACTAGAAGGTTATTACAGGCACAGAACTGAGGGAGTGTCTGCACATATTTGCCATATTGAACCAGAAGACTTTCCACCTTGGAAAGTGAACCACCACTCTGCCAACAGTTTGGGGACACTACTTTTGCAGATTACTGCCAACCCCCCAATATTGTTGGGCAAACTTTACTTCTGAAGAAAAAGAGATGTCATGCAAAGCAAATTTAAATGCTTCCACACCAGAACACAAAAGCATCCACAAGTTCAAAAAAGACTGATATCTATTAAACTCCTTCAAATCTGCAAACACACCATAAGTATTATTGTACACTGTTATGTTTTTCCAATCAAAGCTTAAGTATTGTTGTAGAAGTCTGCATTACATATCTTTCAAGACACTTGACATTTTAGGTCCAGCAAATGAAGAGATGTTAACTTTTTAACTTTTCCAGGATAAGCAAGTACAGAAAAGCAGAACAGAATTGAAGCACAGAAGAGAACAACTATTCTTAGATGTTAAAGTATTTTACAGGGGAAGGGGCAGGGATTTTTTTATGTTTTTTTACATTAATATTATCCTTATAAATTCATCTCCAGTTCAAAATGTGAGAAAACAACTACTCTGCATTTACTATTCTTTGCCTCATTTTAACTTCAGTTATTTTCAAAATGCTTCAGTTAAAAGCTGTCACCATTCAGAGAAAGATGCTTTCCTCTAGACGGTAGCATCATGTTGCCTTTCAAACTTTAAGTTCACAGTTTAAACAACTAATGACAAAGAATATACAACAAAGAGTTTACCTTTCACCCCACCAAATGGACCATAAGTCATATTACATGCAGTTCTCTGAAGATTGTGCTCATACATCAGTTTAATCTGATACTGGTTCCCATGTTCCACGTTTCCCAGAGTTCCTACAAAAAACAAAGGACATATATTTATTACTTTGATCCACATACTGTGGAAGAAGTAAAGGAGTACAGTGTAAACAACCTGAAAAAACTGCAACTTAATCGTATTGACTTTGAGATATGGAGGCTCACATTGCTGCTTTTCTTTTAAAAAAAATCACCATGCTACAAAATTCCTAAAGGCCAGAAGCAGAAATAAGGTCTATTTATACTAAACATGGTATAAAGACCTAAAAGGGGCTGCAATTTTATTACTTAAATTATTTCTCTTCATATTAGGCACACTTGTAGGATTAAAAAAAAAACCTGCTCAAAGGGGAATTCTTAGTATTCTCTAGTTATTCAGTGAATACTCTATATCCAACAGCCAGCCTCAGCTGGAATAGTATTTGTCTCAAATTAAGCTGTAGTCACTAGCTATAATTTGGCAAAGCTGTGTTTAGTGCACACTTATCACTTGCCTTAAATCTGTTTGCAATTAAATGTAGTGCTCAACAGGGAAAGATAAAAGACAAATATATGGTAACAAAAAGGATTTTCTGATATATACCACATTCACTGAAAAGGTCTGCATGAATTTTACCTTCATGACTCCTGCAGAGAAATAGCAAATCCAAAAAGTCTTTCTAAAAAACTACAGTTAAAGCTCCCCTTTTAAGAATTAAAGTCTTTCCTTCACCCCATGAAGAATGTAATATTTAAGGACCAATTCAGCAAGAAAAAAAAAAGCTAAAAAAACCCCAAACCTTTATCAACAGTCACATCAGCTGGGAAAAAGGTGTTTTGAGTGAATAATACATAAGCTAAATCCTAACACAGTTTTACTACACAAAGATTATCTCAACACTATCTTTAACAACATGCTATGAAAGATGTGTAGCTCATGCTAACCTTTTAGGCAATTTCTCCAACTAAAGTCAAATACAGCTTTTAAACAATCACCCCTAAAGTAGGCCCATGTAAGGGAAAAGATTGGAAAAGACATGAAGGAAGAAGCCCTGCCTGGTAGTAACTAGATAATTAGCAACACTTGGTGAAAAACAAGTTAGAAAGTTCTCGGTCTGTGTATACTGCCTGTAACACAATATCCAGGCCATACTTCACTCAGCCCTGAAGGATGCCTTCATTTGTCAAGGAGAAGCAGCACAGTCATTTTATTATGAATAACAGATACAGTACCATGTATAAAGCAAGCAAAGATTCCTCTTTATGAAAGTGTATTTTGCCATGGAAGCATAAAGAAATAATGAGTGCTATTTCTCAAAGGAGCTTGTCTGAGAGTACCCATTCAGACAACAGAAATTATCCTTTTTAAAGCATGAGCATTTACAGATTAGTATGAAAAGTCTACTAAGGATTGCAAAATTTCACTTTATTATTAGTTAATGCTTAAGCCATGCAGCTAAACAGCAAATTATAACTAGAAAAGAATTCTAGAGTTACTGTTGTATGCCTTTAGTGCAAATTTTAAAATTAATTGTTTTAATAAAAATTGTACTGGTAGGCTACAATCCTAAGACATAAGCACTATTACAGAGAAGAGAAAGTATGAAAACCGCAGTGCATCTCAAGGTATCACCTCTCAACAAAGACCAATTTTACAGGTGTCTCCAGACAGGCAAATAGCATTTGAAAAGAGAGCATGTGTTTGCATCCTATTTGCCTACAGGGCTGTGAATAGGAAGCAAGGTGCTCCTACAAGAAAACCATGTTCCTGTAACGAAAGGAGCCCCAGATGTCCCTGCACAGAGAAAATGGACAATGTCACGTTGTCTGTTCAGTTTTGAAGATGAGTGTACAATTAAAAGGTCTCTTAAATCTGTGCTTTGCTCTAAGCATATAAAAGAGAGAAATCAATGCACAGAATAGGTATTTTGTGACTTGGCTCTTCACGTATAGAGAGAATACATCATATAGAATTTCCAGCCAAAGACGGTAGAAGAAAGGGGATGTAGGGGAAAACATAGTGGTTTCACCTTCTTATCAGTATTAACCTCCTGTCCTCTCATGGACTACCCTACCCATGTTCTGGCTTCTAAGAAATTCTCTGGAGTTCTGAGTTCAGAAATAGTTGTTTATTTCTAAAGAGCTAAGTAAGTTAGCATTTGTTCATTAGGATGTTCAACAGTAACATCCACTCCTAAAACTGTAATGAGAACGAGCTGTTTACAAGCACTACCACCCACAGACCACCACACACGCCACAGCATCTCAGGCACTGAGCAGATCTGCAAACCTCTGTTAACCGCCGGGAAATCTCTAGACCTAATTACTAATGTTTCTTCTTCATACATGAGTTTGAGTGAGACAACATGACTGCAGACCATCAGGGATGATGAGCAAACACTGTATATACCAAGTTTACCACTCTCCTAGTTCAAACTTTAGAATACACTTAAAATCACTGGAAGGCTTGGATCTGTAAACTAACCTGAAACAGCATAAACACAGAGTTTTCGGCAATGCAACACAGCCAGATGAAGTCCTTCAGTACCACTGTAAAGAAGGGTAAAAAACAACTATTTTTAAATAAATTCCAGGTAAAAATTATAGAGGATAAAATTCAAGTAACATATTGAAATTGCTTTCATGTGTGAGTCAAATGCAAAGGTTTGGGTGTTAGAGGTTGGCATAAAAAAGTACTGATCTTCCTAAATTCATGCTGAAGTATCTGGAGTTAATTTCAAAATCAAAATGAATCCTTTAAGGACATATTTTTAGATTTAAATAGGAAGAGCAACCCAACTATTTTCCCAGTTTAGCTTGAAAGTCATTTCAAACGAGGTGCTGTTAATCCTTCATGGAGAGATGATATGACAATCACCCCTCCAAACAAGTATTATCCAGCAACCACAGGCACTACTTTTTATAAAATTCACTTTTGTACTAGCTGCATGGAACATCTGAACCCTCATGTTTTTCTTCACCCAAACCCAAGCAGTATTTCCAGCAGAGAAAGTACTTGTGCTGTAACTACAGAAAATGTTTTAGCTCATTTCAGAGTAAGGCATTAGAATTCCTGCACAGGGTCACTCCATGAGTACTTGAATAAAACAACAATCTCCAACTGGTGTAGGCCCTCCAGTTTGTGTCTTTGGTCTCAGAGCACAAGTCTTTCCCATGTTTAGTACAGGTTTTTCTCTCATTTTCACAATTAAGTTCATGTAGAAGTGTTAGAAATTAATTTCAAAATTAAAATGAAACTTTTAAGAACTAATTTCTAAAATAAAGTTCTTCTAAGTAGATTCTCTTACAGCCATATAAATATAAGATCTTTTCCTTAGAGCCATAGTATCTTTCCTCTACCTGGCCACCTACTTCTACTAAAATCTTTGGAATTAGAGAACATCTATCCTCTATCAAACACAAAACAGTTGGCCGATAATACATCTTAGATCATAAGAAGTTAGTCAAATTTTTTTAATACTTAAAAGATAACTTTCCATATAAAGACTTTTTCCTCTTCTACATACTCCTAAAAAATTGTACAAGTATCTGGCAGATTATCCTCCACATATGCCTTAAGTACAAATTCTCTCAAATCAAGATGGTCCAAGAAGCAGATCAAATGCATACACCAGATTCATAGATGTGATTAACAGTTGTTCATCTGGAAACTGAAAACTCACCCTCCAAAACAAAGGAAGAAAATCACATCTAAGACTTAAACAGCAGCATAGCCAGCCATTTACTTACGAAACAAATTTTCCCACTTCCACCTGCAATATGGGTTCTCGCAGCTGCACTTCCAGGAGTAAGTCTTCAGCTTGTACTTCATCCCCAGCTTTCACAGGATGTGGATTAAAGATTCGGAGATATCCCATATAACTGCCCACAATAACTTTATCTAAAAAACAAACAAGCCAACACAAAGGATGCTACACAATACAATAGCACATGTGGAATTCAGTTTGTTGCAGAAGCATTTCAAATAGTACCCTATAAGGATCATGCTACTGACACTACATGGAGCAAATGGATTGCTCTGATTACACAACGTGCCAGAATTGGGAAACCAAATCGGCCTGGGATCTTAGAGATCATCACAAATTGGGCTGAAGGCGCAAACTTCAGCTTGGCAGAAGACGAGGAAGGAGAACAAGTTAACCGAGCTGAGGAAGCTCCACCATACAATCAGTTACCTGAAGAGGAAACACATTACGCCCTCTTCACTGATGGTTCCTGT
>JAWWEU010000081.1:45740132-45784466 GCA_035583155.1 Acropternis orthonyx | reverse complement strand
GTCCCTGCACCCTCGCTCCTTCACCCACGGACACGGGGCCGTGTCCCTGCACCCTCGCTCCTTCACCCACGGACACGCGGCCCTCGCTAAATAGCGCCATGGACAGGACCGCCGTGGCCAAGGTGGGAGCGATGGCGAGCGCCAGCGTGTGCGCGCTGGTGGGCGGGGTGGTGCTGGCGCAGTACATCTTCACCATGAAGAAGAAGACGGGTAAGAAGACCAAGATCATCGAGATGGTACGTGGTAAGAGGCCGAGAGCCCCCACCGCCCCACACCCCCGGCCGCACGCCCTCCTCCGCCGCCTTGTCCTGCGGGGGCAGGCGGGTATCCTGGGGGGATACCTGAGGGGATACCTGAGGGGATACCTGAAGGGGCAGGGCGGGCACGCTGAGCCCGGGGTGGGATTTCTGTGAGGACGGAGGCAGGAGCAGCTGCCCCACCGCAGCGGGGCCCAGTGGCAGGGCCAAGGGCTCCGGCCTGCCCGGCCCGTGGGTCCCTGTGGGATACATGTGCACCTCTGGGATACATAAGCACCCACGGGTCTTCGTGGGGGTTTAAAAGCCTGCTTGTAACTTGTTTAGAAGAAAAATGGGACGCGCGCACACACACGTGTTGAACCATGTGTTGAAACTGGGAAGCACAGCCTGCTCAGGGTGACTATAAAAGGAAGATGGAGCTCGCTCGCTCTCTACGGCTCTTGTTAAATTTCTTTTTTAGGGTGCTGTTTAAATATCTGCTAAATATCAGTCGCTGAGTGGTAAGCGGTCTTAGTTGGGGCAGCATGCTGATTATGTGGAAATCCTTCAAAATTTGTGATTTGTACACCACTGAACTGGAATTGTCAAGTCTCTTGATGTTGGCCAGTGGGTATTTTGTGATCTCCCCTGGAAAACTTTACTAAAAGCTCCGATTTTTTTTTTTTTTTAATTACACATGGAAACAGATTTTCCTAAGAGCTAAATCTGTATATGTAAATTGTGATCTGCATGACTACTCTCTTGGCCATGCATTGTCACACTTGCCAGTGGAATTCATGCAGTGCAGTTTGTGATAACGTGGGTTCAAGGAAGAATTTCACTGTGAGTTTTTACTAATTACAGAGACATCATTTTTACTGTTGAAAAAAATTACTGTTTGTAGTCATCAGTCATGTCACCCAACGGTTTGGAAGGGGGTGCCTTGCTTTTTAGTTTCTCTGAGCCCATTTACAACAGCTTGTGGGAGAGGAGAAAGTTTGCATTGCCACTTTGGAGAGGTTTTAGATCTATTTCTATAAAAGATCTCTGAACTCTGTAGTAGGATTTTAGAGAACTCATTTGAAACGTTGCAGTGGCATAATGTAAAATTTTTTTTTTTTTATTTATTCTAGTACTGTAATGCTAGAACTTACTTTTTAGATATGTGGACAATAACATCTAAAAGCATGATCATATGAACACTCAAAAGACAGGTCCAATAATTTCACTAATTCTTGCTCACAATACCCAATTTGAGCTGTAGTTCAGAAAGTGCCTAGTAATTGCTCAAGATGTATTTATATTAACTCTCTATACAATGTTTAAGTGGTGTTTTGGCTGGGAAGACTTTAACTTTTATCTTTGTTGCAAAGATTTTGCTTTTGATGGGGAAAAGAATGGTTAGGCCAATGCTAAATTGATTTCTGGTAAGTGATTTTCAAAAGTATGTACTTCAGATAACGTTTTCAGAGCACTGTTCTTGAACACAAATCTGTCATCCTGAATAGATACTTCCAAAATGTCTGCTTCTGTGATCAGAACTTTCCTCAGCTTTAAATTGCGAGGAAAATATTAAACTTCTTGAAAGCATGTCAGCTTTCTTATGCAGAAACATTTTATCAGTTGGATGCTAGCTTAATGAGTGAGAATGTCAATCAATATTCAAGTTGGCAGCTTCCTGAGCTAACAAATACCTTCAGTTCTAAAGATCCAAGTCTTTCTTCTTAAGTAGTATTTTCA
This sequence comes from Acropternis orthonyx, assembly GCA_035583155.1. Lineage (NCBI taxonomy): Eukaryota > Metazoa > Chordata > Aves > Passeriformes > Rhinocryptidae > Acropternis > Acropternis orthonyx. The sequence goes on along the minus strand of JAWWEU010000081.1, from coordinate 45,782,490 downwards.
GTAGACACATGTATTCAGGCTGTGCAATTTCTTTGAAATAAATGAAATAGTTATGTGAACTTTATTATAGGAGTTTGGCTTGTCAAGTAAGGTCAAAAATATGTTTGTGTGTTTTATTCAAATATGCTGCAATCTGGGGAACTTCTCAAAATAGCTTTATCCACCAATGTAGATTGGATTCAACATTTGTAATTTACAGGGCACTGTATTGGTTCTATTTTATGTCGAGAGACCTTTCTATGAGCTGTGGGAAGAAGGTGTTGTTTTCCAGTCTGTAATTTAATCTAAGTTAGAGTGGTGGTGAGGAACAATACTGTTTTATTGAAATGTATTTTTTCTAATACATAAGGCGGGTCTTCTGTGTTAGGTCAAAATTAAGGGATTCTTCTTTTTTGGGGATCAAGTTTTCTTTGGGGAACACTGCACTTTGATTTTATACCCACATTAGACTCAGAATTACCTTGATATCTGTAAGACAAGTTAGTTATCAGGGATTATGATGCCATGAATGTTTGATGTGAAGAAAAGCGGAAAGGATTCTCAATCATTGTAGAAAAGAGTAATCATGTTTCCTTGCTGAATAATAAAAATCAGGAAATTCTTCAATGTCTGGCTCACATTTCAGTAGATGAATTCCTTAGCACAGTAATTAGCCTGGTACACAAATTTAAGCTTAATGAAGACACCTTAAAATTGCTGCATCTTATTTGAAAGAAAAGGTTTAAGTTTGGAATTAAAGTGTTAGTATTGTGTCTTCATCAATCATCTGTAGTTTGCAAATAGGGAGTTTCTCTTAGATACTCATGAATGTACGCTGAGTTACTTCAGCTCCACTTCTGAAGTAACAGAGACATTACTGGTAAATATATAGCCAGCCATGTGAGGTTTTACTCTGTGTGTTAAGAAACAACCATCTCTCAGAGCCCTCTGTATTACTTTGCACAGCCAAATTGCCAGTTCTGTGAAACTGTCATAGGTGTTCCTATAGTCAGGTGAAGGCAAAAGCTAGCTGCAAGGTTGCTAACTTTAATTTAAAGGCATGGTTAATAATTAATTAGATTCTGAAAGTAACTTTTTAGATAATGTTCCATGTCTGCTTTAAAAAGAGATTAAACCTTACTATAACATTCAATCTTGGATTTTTTCAGGCCCCAGACAAGTTTTCAATGAAGTTGTCATGGATTCCTGTATAGCAAATAGTTGTACTGACAATAGACTTCAGTTTCTTGATTACTCTTTGCAAAGCCTTTTAGCAGTTCACCAGGAAACAGATGCTCACAAACTAGAGAGAAAAATGTTGTCTAAGTTTTTCAGAAACACTCACCTGTAAGGAATAGCCTGTAATAATTGAAATAGGGGGTTAATGTAAGAAAAACTCTTAATGGAGTAACAGTACATTTTTTGTTGTCTGTTTCATAAGCAGAGTTGTTAGAACCTTGGGGCTTTTTCAGCAGCTTCTCCTTCACTCTTTAGTATTGGAGCTTTTTATTGTATTTTTCTTAAAAGGATGAGAAACATAATAGAGCTTGTTGAAAACAGAGTAGCAGAATACCTTAAACTGAGACTTCCTCTCCCAGGTGTGTTTTCCAGAAACTGGACAAATGCTTAGTTACATTTGTCTGTTCCTCCATTCTATCCCTTAAGTGAGAGGATGTAATTATATGAAAAAGACTTAGTATGAAATTTCAACAACAAATTAAAAATCAACCTAAAAGCAGTTTGTCAGTTTACAGGAAACATTTCAACTAGCCATTATTAAAGGTCTCTGAACAGTTTTCATTTTATTGTGTTAGGGAAGGAGAAGAAATGCAGGAATTTTTGCATTATTTGAGTTTATTTGGAGAGAAATAAGCAAACAAATAAGAGAGGTAACTGCTATTTATCTGCTTTCCTAAGAAATAAAAGAACATATTCTGTAAGACTGTTAGAGGCTTTATGTGGGTTGTTGGTTTTTTTTTTTCCATTAATTTCTGTTACTTACTGGTCTCTGGTGAGACTGGGTTCTTGTTTCATAGGGCATAAAGAGCATTTGTGCCACAGATGAAGGACACAGACCTTTACAACTGGCAGTGAGCACACATCGCTTTACTTCTTTATTCTTGTCTTGTTGCTAGTAACTAGTTGTTACAGTAACTGTGACATTACTCCAGCAGGTTGACCTCCAAATGGAGGATAAAGTATAGGTCTGTGTAATGTGTAGCATACACAGTCAAGAAGCTAAACGGTTAGTATTTGAAACTCCTTCGTACGTACTTTTGCCTATACAAACATGAAGAGTTTGAGCCTGAGTAAACTGGAATCAATGACAGGGGAATGGAAGGAAAATGGGCTCTCTCTAAAGATATTGCTGGAGGACATCATCACTGTCTGAGTATTGCAGTGATAATATTTAAAATGTGACCTTGAGAACTATCCAGTGATGTGACTCATGTGGGAATAATACTGTTCAAAAAGAATAGTGCTGCAATATGAACCTAAGTAGTGAAAAATGAAAGAACTGCAGAGGCCTAATACTGCTCCTACGTATTAGCATGTGACTGAGAGTCCTTACATGACTAGTGACTAGAACAATTTTGAGAATATTCTTAACATTTTAAACCAAGTTAAATTTGATATGAGTACTGGAGATGCCATAGAAGTATTTCTATAAAACTTGGGTTTTGTTTAGACTGTATTCCTCAGTAGAAAAATGACAGGGAGATAGACACCAGTTACTAAAACAAGGTCTTGTTGCCCACAGGTTGTTTGCAGAAATAATCATAACAATGCCACTTAGATAATGCATAATATAAGCAAGCCACCATGCATAGTATGAGATACCTACACTGTGGCTTGTGTAACAGGTTTGCAGGGGGCAGGAAAAACCTTAAGCACAATACATGTTGGTACAACCTAGATACTAGTAACAGCTTTTTATTCTCACTGTAAAGTGATTCAGTTGGAAATTTAAAAAAATTTGGATCTGTGGAGTATAAAAATTGACTCAATGCTAGTATTTTCTTCTCTCACTGTTAAGATAAAAAGGTTATCTATTATACAGATTATGTACTTAGTCATGTTTTACTTCATTTAGTTCAGTAGGTTGATCCTTCAATTCAACTATCTGTTTCAGGAGTAGGTTTTAATTTTCTGAAATTGCTGTTGCCTTTAGCTTTTTTATGTAATTCAGTATCTCTTGAAACATACATTCTTAAAAGGAATGGGTATGGGAAGATCATTAATTCTTAAGAACCTTAATTCTGCGTTAGTTTCTTTAGAATTCATTTATCCTACTTATAACAGATGTCAAAAACATAATGATGACCTATACCTGAAAACTGAGCTCCAAGCAGTAAGTCATGTCAGGCTATAATTTATATTGTAGGTACTGCTTCTTTTTGTTATCTTTTGTATAAAGTCTTTCTCCAAGACAGAAAAGCAATCTTTCAATGAATCACTCTGCTCTAGAAGATACTTACCTTCTAATAATGCTTGGTATGTGTTAAGTCATATTTTTAAGTTACTTTTTTCCTCTTTGTGATAACTCATGATTATTAGTTGAGCCATAATGGCATCTGTTCTATTAAATTTTTTACAACTTAAGATGAATAGCAGATACTGAAAGTATTAAACATGTTACCTTTAACTGTCAAACAATATAAGCAGTAATAAGGTTCTTTTAGTTGTCTGAATGCACGTATCATTGCAAATCTGTTCATATTATGAATTAAAGTTGCATGGCATTCCAATCATACTATTCAGTCTTGAGTTCACAAAAACTACCAGCTTTTATGAAATATACCTAAACGGATCAATGTAGGCATTGAAGAGACCCAGGGTGTGGATCCATGCATTTATAGGTAGGAGAGCATTAGCTTTAAATGTAAAAACATCACAATTTGTCTGTCTGGAAACTTGAAAAATGCCTGAATTTTTGAAGTTCTCTCCTTAAAAAAAAAAAAAAGGAAAGAAAAAGAACAGCTTCCTTTTACCTTTTATTTTCACTTCCATGAGTTACATAATGCAAAATCTTCTCTTTTCTGTCGGGAGGTCCAGTTTAGGTTACAGTTCCAGTTCAAGCCATCAGCCACCCTTCTGCCCGTCATGTGCGCATACCAAGTGTATTTTGTGCAAGTACAGTACAGTATACTCTTCAGCTACTGTAAAGAGTAACTCATGAAGAGGGATTAAGGAAAAATACTAGAGGCTCAGTAGACTGTTGGGTTTTCTTGCGGTGTTGTGGCGCGTTTGTCAGACGGTAAAGAATGTTCGGGTTCCCGCTGTGGCCGGTTGAGCTGCAGCGGGCAGCGCCGAGCAGCAGGTGGCGCTGGTGCCGCCGCTCTGCTCTCCCGGCGGCGCTGCCGTGTCCGTGTCCGTGTCCGTGTCCGTGTCCGTGTCCTGCCCGGGATCCTGCCCCGCAGCGGCTGGCGTTTCTTGGCCACTGCCCGACTCCGGGGCAGGCACGGACAGTGAAGTGCTCTTCCCAGCTCTGCCCCTGCACTGAAATTGGGCAGATCCCATCACGCGCTGCGCGCAACTGAGAGGCAGGAATAGCTCACAACTATTCTTCCTGGCCTCCTTTCCTAACCACTCTGCAGGTATATAAGGCCAGATAAGACTGGGGAAGATAGCTGGTTAAGTATACTATCGTGGAGGGTGTGGAAAATAAAAGTTAGGGCAGGTCCTTCTTCCAGTCACGTTACTGTGCAGCAGTTGATCTGTAGCGCCTGTTCCGTCCCGGGGCAGAGGCCTTCCTATGGTAGTTATGCTGACCGGTTGCTGGATGTCAGTCGCCCTCTCCTATCCAAAAGTCATCAATCACCAATGGCCAGCTGCTGGGAAACATCAGAGAACCTAAGATGATCGCAGTAGGCAAATCTTTAGTCCCATGTGTGTATCATTCAGCAGCTTGACCGGCGCTGTGCCATTAAGTGGGAAGCCATGGCTGTTTCAGCAGTCACCTCTGTTCTTAGGTTATTTGTCTGGGGTTTCTGACTGTTCAAGGGAAAAAAAAAATCAGTGTTGGCTAAAGGTCCACTGGATTTTTTTTAATTTGGCTCATCCTGATATCAATAGAGTGCTTTATTTGAATATTAAAAATAGAGGCATTTTTCAGTATAAGTGGACATATGTTTAAGATTGCAGCATGCAGGTCAAAGAAGCCATGTTTAAATACCAAAAGTAGCTATTATTTTCATCATAATGCCACAAAAGAATACAGAACTGCACCAACTTATCTCAGACAATAATTACAAAAATAATTGTTAATAACATTTCAATAAATTATGGAAGTAATACCCATTGCTGGAAGGAAATATGACTTCTACTTTCATATATATCAAATATTATTTATTTTTAAAATTATATTACTTTTTTTTTTTTAAGACTTAATTTATTTAATTTTTAAAGGGCTGAGGCAAAGCCCAGACTTGGACACTGAAGATTCATTAAGTGTCTGAATACAGACTTTCAGACTTCTTGAGCTGGTTTTGCCAAGTTTCCCGTTCAAATGTACTTGTTCTTACTTGTTTCCCACTCATTAGCTGTAGCTTCCTTCTTGCACCCTGATACAGAGATCTGTTTGCCTGCCTTGCAAAGTGGATCACTGAAATAATCCAAGTTTATTAACAGTTTAGGTTTTTTTACCTAGGAGTTTGGTTTGCTCTACCTTAATGCTGACAGAATGATTACCACTGAAATGTACCATTAACCCTGTTCCTTTAAAGCTCTCCTGCTCTGTTTGAAACTTATTAGTTATCAGACTAAAAATGTAATTTTTGCACTCAGCAGTTATTAATGCAACCCTTACTGTTGTGAACTGCATCTGCCTTTGTAACATGTATCACTTATGGTTAGGCCTCTGTAGTTACCATGGAAAAATGGTATGTGAAAGTGAAAGGCAGAAGTCGGCACCAAGCAGTAGGAGTACTAGCACATGAGCAGTAGGAGAGTGCAAAGTATAGCAGTGATAGTATTACTGCAGGATGGTGGTGAACACATCGCTTCTAGAAAGCAAGTACAGAGAGCTACAAGACGTATGGAGCATCCAGTTGCATCTTTGAATGGATCCAGCAGTAAGCACCCATAAAACAAAAGGGTCTGTACTCAAAAGAGAATCTAGCACTTAAAAACTTTGTTAGTCTCAATGTGTAATTTAATTGAAATATTATATTAGCACTATGTTCTTACATCAGAGTTGTTAGTGTATGGTAATGCATTGTAGATTAAACTTTGTCCTGCTGACTTTGCTTTCAAACTGAGTCCCGCAACTCCACTTTTCAAGGGTCAGAGTTTATTTGATCTAGATACAGCATTCTTAGGCTTAGTGAAAAAAAAATCGAAGCAGATGTGGGTTTTTTCTTAGAAGCAGATAAGAGAAGAAGAGAATCAGCAGCAACTGCTTCAGTCCAAGCCTTGGACTTAATGCAAATTCCATTCTTGATAGTGTTACATGGAAAGATTTTAGGAAACAAGCATTTGTTTAAGTTCTTTCAGTGCACGTGCATACAGATATGTACAGGATATCTAATTATAGAAAGTACATATGAAAATGTACAGTTCGGGGGGATATAGCATAGCTCATCAAAATTATGTTACTGAGCAAGGTGAGCTTTTGCACACCTGATAGCTGATTAAGAATTTATAAACATACCCCAGTATATTTACATACTGCCAGTTCTTAGAATTCTACACTGTTTGCCTTGGTATTCTGAAGAAGGGTTAGTTGTACCAGCAGCCTCACCTGTAAGCATTATTTAAGTAAGTGTTAGATTCTGTGTAAAATGAGAGGGAAGTAGATCTTTCAACTAGCCAGACTCCAACACACTCCATAGCAGTATTACACTAAAATGAGGCTACCACTCAAATTTAAAAAATTCTTATTTGTCAAAATGAATTTTCTGTGTCTGTGCTCTCAGAAGAAGAACTGGCAAGAAAAGGGAAAAATGGGGTAAAACCCAAGATACTTGCAATTAAACGCTATTGTGAAAAGCAAATGATTCTCCCTGTCATCACATGTTACAAATAGGGAGTATTGACTTGCCTTCCATGAAAAGTCTTGCTTGATACAGGTAGAACTGTCTGTCTTGCAGTGGTCTATAGCAGAGGCCCAGAGAAAACATAATGGGGCGAGTTGTCATAAATTGTTTTCCCAGAATGATTTCCCAGCCTCCAGCAGCTTGTATTTCACTGACAGGCTCTGTAATTTAAGATGAGCTTTTTTTCATGTTGTTACCCAGTACCTTTTTAAGGTTGTGTAAATCTACAGTATTGATAGAAAAGGAATTCCACATCTTACTACTTTACATAATTGTGTGACTTGCAGCTGACTCCTTTAATTTGTTTTGAATCTGCCTCCTCTTAATTTTAGTTGATGAGCTCTACTTCTTACACTGGAAGAGAAAGTGAACAGTCTTTCCCTATTAACCCTTTCTAAGCTACACCATAATTTCTTTTCCAGGCTGAAGAATTCTGTTACATTTAATTGTTCATTGTATGAAATGTTTTCATCTCTTGGCTTATCCTTAGTGCCCTTCTCAGAGTCTTTTCCAGTTCTGCTCTATCCCTGTAAGGCAGAGAAACCAGAACTGCATTTAGTATTTAAGCTGCAGGTTTGTAATGGATTTATGAAGAGTGCTCTCCAGAAAGCATTGGCAAGAGTAGGCACCAGTGAAATACAAGTATGAAGGCCAAGAAAAAAGCCTCAGTTTTCTTCTGCCCTGCACTGAGTGTCACAACTTTGATTTCTTCTTTAAATTCTAGTGCTTTAGAAGGTATTTGTAAAATTTAAGGGTAATGAAATAAATTTTATAATTTTATTGTTCTGAGCTTACTTACTTTTATAAGGTGAGGTTTTTTGTTTTTTTTTTCTTTTGCAAGGGCAGGAGAAAAACAATGAAGCTTAAAAAAGCCGTCAGATTAAATTTTGGCTAAGTAGGATGTCCTTTGTAGACTGGTATTTCCAAGGTCCATGATTATGACTGAAGATCCCTTGATCACTTCCAGATACTCACTGATTACTAAACAATACATAACTTCTTTTTTAACCTGCTGGTTACAAAAGTTAATTATCTCCAAAGTGAGAGAAGGGGAGCTAAGCACAGAGATGGGGCGACTCCCCTGACATACAATCAGAGAAAAAAGATGCCTGTCCTGAGCTGTATTCTTTCATCCCAGAATCTGTAGAACTGATTCTGTATGTTTTGTACCCCCTTTATTCTCTCAGACTAAATTTTTGTGTGGACTAATAATTGACAGGCGATCACATGAAGTACTGGAAACTCCGGCCCTAGTTCTTTGTAGACTTCCCTAGGGGATTTGAAATATTGCATAAAGTGTTGACTTCTATTGCCACAGCTGTTACAGTTCTTTCTGAATTTGTAATGTGTAACAATACCTGTGTTTGAGAAATACGTCTTTGATTAATGTGTAAGTCCATCAAAACCTCTTAGTCTGTGTTAGCTGTTCTTCAAGATACCAAGTCAGCAATGTGTTTGCCTTGCCTTCACTCCTACTTTGTTGTAAGATTCAAAATGTCTGTTGATTTATCACCAGCAGAGATCGCTGCTCTCAGAGGGATTTTGTAAGAATGAGAGAGGAAGGTGCATAGGAGGCCATGATGCTGCAGTATCTTATAATCTCTCATCAGAGAGATGTATTAAACACAACAAGAATAAATGTTTAAGAAGTTTAGCAGTTTATACATTTGAGTGTGTGTGTGTGTGTGTGTGTGTGTGTCAGCACTGGTAACTTAGCGTTCAGTACAGGCATAAATGGTCAGACTATTAAATTATTGCCAGTTTTCTCATGTACTGTAAATAAAGATGGATCTCTGATTAAATCCAGAAAATCTCTATCAAAAAAAGTTGTTAAATATGTCTGTGATACCATTCAGATTAAGACCCTTACCTTCTTAGCATATGTCTTCTCTGGATTTATCACAGTTTAATGAACTCAGTTTCTAATATGTTCTTAGCACTTTTCTTATAGCACATGCTGTTCCATCTTGCTCTTTTTGAATAATCACGCTCCTCACAAATCAGCTCTGTAACAAACATACACTTTCATGTACAAATAGTATTTCTGTATTGCATCATACAAACTGCAAATAGGGCTAGCATGGGGCTTTTTACACCAAACCTGTACTGGAAAAATAAACGGTAGTCATCATTCTTGCAAGACAACCTTCTAAACCTTTATGTACCCCAGCTTCATAAAATTGAGCATTTATCTTACTTTCTGTGTAATTGTCACAAATATAAAAAGCTGTTCCTGGAGCCAGTGTGGTGCTCATTAACTCAGTTCACTAGGGCATGAATAATAATCATGTTGGAATACAGTTGGTTTGTGTTGGTTCCTTTCTTCTGCTTGCTTTTGCTGCCTGACTATACTAAGGTTTCCAGTAGCTTTCCCTGTCTCAGGAGTTGATATCAAGTAGGCTTTGGAAAATACGTACTAAGTAACGTACTACAAAAGCAAAATTAGATAACAAATACAGTTATTTAATTAAAGATTGATCCCTACAATAAGGCAAGATACTGTTCAAGTAAAGTTGAGCAATATACTAAATATATGAGTTTATATTCAAATTTGTTCAGTTGTAGTAGGGTCACTGAACAGGAGTAAAAGATAGTAAGCTCATGAAAAGACTAGCCAATGTTTATACTGCAGACAGGTTTCAATCATTTCCAAATTTTGTAGCAAATATTCTAATGAGCAGAAATTACCTTTAAATGTCCTCTTTCTTCTTTAAAAGCTGGTATCAGTTTACTTGAAGTATTCAATTTTTTACTTAAAAAAAAAGAGTTAAAGTAAATTACCTAACTTGCTTAGGTAACTTACCTGTGCTGTGTTAATGTCTTTCTGCAAATAGATGCAACTTAGGACAGGGATGTGTAAGGACCAGTAAAACCAGTTTTCCTTTGCTAAAGACTAAAAGTTGCAGTGCTTCGTACTCTTTGAGAGTATCCTGAGCCTCTACAAACTAAGGTCACCTAACACACCAGCATATCAAGGTGAACGTTTTCCTAGCCTTATATGAATGACAAATTATCTAATGTTTTAAATGCTGTTCTTTTTTCCTCTCTCTGTTTCTCCATAGATTATTCTGTAATTGAGATATGGCCCTCAGCCAAAGAGGAAAGGTGAAAATAGAACCTGTCTGTTAACACAGCTATACCTCTTTACTTCATGGTTCTTAAAATATGTTCAAATGGCCCTCCGTATTTCAGGAGTAGAAATGTCATGCTGGAGGTTGTTTCTCTCTAAAAAATTAGTGGTAATTTTAATTCTTCTCTTACCAGAAGTTAAACTCTGTAAACAAAACACTAACTGACTTAAATCAGCAGTAACAGAAAGTGGTTAGTAAGAGTTGTTGTAATTAAAGAGTTTGACACAAAGATTTCTTGGAGTTCCAAAGACAGTCTTCCTTGTTTTGCAGATGAGGAGTTTCATATTGGCATTTTCATTAAAGCGAAAGTACATTGTTGATAGAGATACAGTAGCTGTTTTTCTAAGAATTAGGTGTTGGCTGCATTAATGTTTACATAAATTTTGCTCACGTCATTTTCTAGCTCTTCCACTAAAACTAATCGTTCATGCAGAATACTTTCTAGCTAGTCTGGTATACCATAAAGTAGTCTGTAAGAGTTGGACTTAATGTTTGTAATTATTTTTTTATCCATCTTGAATTGTATTTAAATTTAATTAAATAAAATAAGAAAACCCCTTTTGTTTGTTTTCCCAACTTTCATAAAGAGCAGGCTAATTTTCTTTAAATTCTTGACAGCATTAGACTTCATTTTGTCACTGAATCACATTTGAGAAGTAGCAGTATATCAACAGACCAGCTCCACAACAGACCAAATCCCAGTCTCAGCAGTTCAGTTCACAAGACACATTTATATATCAGTACCATTGTCACCTTTGATATATATAAAAGCCCAAAAGCAGGGACTTGGCAAATTGAATGTATGAAGTGATGCCTTTCCCTGAACTACATGATTCATCTAGCAAGCATATTTTACTCCATTGTTCATAAGGGTGTTTTAAATTGGAAATCCAGCACTGACATAAGTGATACCTTTTTGTTTTGCCAATAATTCATATTTATTCAAGATACTTCATTATGCATGTTTCCCAAATGATAGTATGAAAATATTTATGGAAAGCATGCTAAATATATTAAAATAGTATAAAAGATAATATTCCCTGTATGTTATCTTCTACAACAGTGTACAAATGCTCTAACAGGTAGATTAATGGGAGCTTTGAATCCTGGCAAATAACACTGCCAGGTAAATTCAATTTAGTCTTTGCAACTATTACATTACATTTTGAACATAGTTTCAAACAGTTTTGCTCCTTTGCAGACCTTAACATGTACATTTGAAGAGATCTTTTCAATTCTAAGAGACTGAGCGTAGATTCAAGTTGCGTGTTTTGTATCAGCCAAAGTATTCACTAGTAGCTCTGTTGGATCAAAACACACAGAACACCACTGGCAAAAATGAAAGTACACTGTAGGGCCAGATACACTGAGGAATTCTGAGAGTACATACTGACCTACAGTTGGAATGTAGACACAAAACATATGGATCTGTCTACCATTCAGAACAAATCTGTTGATTTTAATTTTTTTATTTTAATGCAGAAAAACAACACATCCTCCTTAGAAGGAAATTTTCAGAACTAATGAATTTCCAGAGTCCTGCTATTGCAGGGGTTTTTTCATACCATTAGAGGTTTTGTATGTGCTACACCATTAACCTGCCTTTGCTTCAGCTCTGATGATTGCTCTGGTCACACTGATGGCCACATACGAATTGACCTGATGCTTGTGGTTAGTAATGGCAGCCTCAAACAGTGAGCATGAACCTGAGGTTGAACATGAGTTATGGGGTACTACAGGGAAGCACGTGCTGTTGGTGTAGCAAGAGTTAACTTCATGTGATACTCAAGCATTTACACAACTGCAAAGTGTAAAATATGATTAAACAATACTTCCTTCATCCTCTCACACTAAAAAAGTATTTCTTTATAATTCATCTTCTGTGTCAACTACTTACAATCTTTGCTCAGGCAACATGCCTAATGACAAACTTCTGAAAGCATGTTGAGTCGCCTTGTCTCAAAAATCCTGACAAACAAGGCTCCTTGATTTCCCGTTTCAGTATCACACAGATAATTACAGTCAAAACAAAGATTAATTAATTCATTTGCTCCTTCTACATAAATAAATGTGTGCTACCCAGTAAACATTAATGAGAGCATGTCAGCGTACTGTAGGAAATTTGTGGCACTCTGCAACAGGAAATCCTAAAATACTTGCAAAGATTTTGTAAAATGTTTGAAAAGTAACAAAGCAGTAAATTTCTGCTTTGTAAAACAAGTGCCTTCCTCCGTTAGAGCAGCCCAAATTTGCCTGCTGCATCCGTGAAAGCTGTTCATTCTGTGAAGGTCAAAGGTTCTGTTGTTGGTGAAGCAGCTGATGTGCAAGCCCGGCGGGCTGGACTGCTGAGCATAACAAACTGCTGTGCATTGCTGACGTGCGTCACAGGACCCTGGGGTTTTGCACGGGGATTAGTCAGGCTGGATTTGGAAACGCCCTCAGCTGCACCCTGTGCTGCTATATTAGTGTTTCTCAAGCAAGAGGAATTTTCTTTTGCTTCTGCAGCTGCTCCTGCAAAACCCTCTGGTAAGTGCACAGCTTCTGTCAGCAGTACCGACTGTCTCCTTGCCTGCATTTTAAGCCAAGCTTGTAGGCTGAAGGCTTACTTACAGTTGTTGACTGTGACAAATTGTAATTTTAAATTAAAAATTCGGTAACACAAGATTAGCAGCAGCATCAAGGGAATAAATATACTTGCCAGTTTTAATTGAATAGGTGAATTGAACTTAAATGTTCCTCTACTTTTAAATATGTATCAGAGCATTTTAAAGTGTTGGTATTTTCAGAGTGATGTCGCTATGTACCATGCATGTCAGCTTTTATTTCTATACAGCAGGAATAGAAAGGTCACATAATATAGCAGACCAATTCTTAAAAGGATTTGGTTGGTTTTTGTTGGCAGCCTGCATGCAAGCCCTGCGTCTCTGGACTCTGCTTGCCACCTATGCTGTTGCAGTAGGACAAAATCAAGGACAGAAGAATCAGGAGTGCCCTAAGCTCAACGCACAGGTACTCTCCTTTAAAAACACAAGAGCAAATGCTTGTTGTCGTGTTTTCTGTGAAAGCGCTCTCCAGATTTTTTATAATGTTTTTTTCCCAAACTAAGTATAAGAATCCAGCACATTAAGTATAAAAACATGTAAATAAATAAAACAAAAAAATCATTTTTAGCATGCATCCTATTCCATGTCTTAAAATAGCTTAGGCAGTGAAGCCACTTCAAGTTATTTCATATAACCTGTGCTGGGTATCTAGTTTTACAGCATGTTATCAAGCAACCGTGGAGATCACCTAATAACATTTGCCTATTTAGTTTTTAGATAAGTAGTCCTAAGGCTATTCCTTGGCAGAACTACTAAAATAGTAATTTGGTAATTACTGGTTACTAAGGATTTCTTACCATATTTGAGCTTGCATCATATGAATATAAAATGTATTATGGTTTTGGTAATTATGAATTAGTAAGTGTTTGTCCTGAGCTCAGGCTGTGCTGGCAGAGTGCACGATCAGTGGTGCAGTTCTTCTGACTAGCTGCACATAATGGAAGGACTGATGTGACTGCACTCATGTCCAGTACCTTTTGATGTTCCTCTCTAAGACAAGCCTACTAACAGCCAGAGCTGCTAAAAGAAACCTTTGCTGCACTCATGGAACAAAATTCAAACTGTCTGAATTAAAGCCAATCTTGCTTTATACATTATGAGCATATACATATGGAGGAAAAGATAACACACACTCTTGTTCTGTGGGTTTTGTTATGGTTCCCCTGCTTCTTGCAACTGCAAATAGCTGAAGTTACATGAAGAAGCTTGCATACTTTTTCAGAAGTTTGTTTAGAAAGCTTTGTTTTCTAGAATAAATAATGATCTGTAATAATAAGGAAAAAAGGAAGGGGAAAACAATATGTAAATCAAGGAATGTGCCACTTCACTTTAGAATTTCACCAAACTGTTACTTTCTTCCACCAAGAACACCAAAATCAATTTTCTGTAACTTCTGGGTATCAAATTTCACAGTTATCACTGATGCCATGCCCTGCCTCTTTTGGAATACATCCAGTAAGTGTATGTGATAGCTAGTCTCAGACCTTGGAATTGAGCATCTACACTTCCCAAAATAAATGTCATTTATTCTTGGTTTATACTCATTTATGTGGAAGCCGTCACCATAGACTAGAAATAAAATTTACAAATAACTGAATCCTATCCATTTTATCACTTTGATTTGCATTTTCCATGTTCAGAAATAACACTGATAGTTCCCTCTCCTTGCCAGCCCACCCTTGTGTGTGCTCTGTATCAAAAGATAACAAATTTGGAACCTAGTCTAGTCTAAGGCAGGTTTACCAACAAAGTAGAAAAACAGAAAGCGTGTGATACTTCAAATTCACATACTGCCAATAGCATTACAGCTAAATCTTACTCACTGTTGTATCACTTATGTGACATTATGGTCATCTGAAATTTGGTGGAATATTTTTAATACATTTATAAGTGTGAGAACAGTTCTTACTATGATTCAGAATTACTGACACCTAACAAAGTACTCTGTCAATCATTGAGATTTATAGCGAAGTTCCCTTAAAATTTTATCCACCCATAATCCAGAGTGTTTTCCTAGCAGTGACTTTTGGGAGGCTTCCATACTACATGAGTCTTTGTAAAATAAGAAAACTCTATATTTGCCAAGTAGTGTAGGCTTACAGGGTATCAGTATAAAAATACTCTGCTCCAGTTTCTTGTGTCCTTCATCAAAGCACTGCTTAGCAGACTTATGCTGACAGCCTCCTACAGTTTTAGTTATTACTAGTAATATTTCAGGCTGTGTGTCTAGATTTGGTTGTGAAATGAGCCATATCTCTGTGTAGTTAAGATAGCAAGTCATTCATCAACTCATCCTTCCCAACTTAAAATTACTGACACTGAAAACAACAGAAGGTCCCACAATCATCCTTAACGTGAAGTTTTTTGACACAATTTTTTAATTTTTTTTCTATTTTTTGTTTTAATCAAAGGGTCTTACTGGGTAGGGGGGATGGAAGTAACTGCTCTACTTCCGAACACTCAGTAAATTGAGAAGTTCAGTATAATCCTAACTCCAGAATATGACATTACTCCCTGTGCACACAATCAGTTATTAATTTCCTGGGATACCTGATTGGAAGTGCTTACTATGGCAGCTGTAAATTCACTTAGATCACTGAAATGAATGACAGGTCTTACCACCAGCTCTTCTTTTATAATCAGACTGACACAGCACGTACTTAGATACATGCTGTCTCACGTACTAAGAAAACAACGTCTATATTAAGCAGCATCTGGATACAATATAAAAGCAGTTCTGTTTGCACTTCTGTTACCCAACTGTATATAAGAAATTTCATTTCAGAACTAGAATCCAGTAGGGTCTTTACAGCAAATACTTCTCTTTATTTAACCGAGCTACACAGATGCATGTCTCATGTACTAAACAGACTTGTAATTTTCAAAACTGTCCTTGTTGTAAATGATGCATTCTGTGGTTTGTAGGACTGGGGGATTTCCAAACCTGCGTGAATCCATTACTGTTCATTCCTCAAGGTATGATTATAACATTGATAGCTGCAAAATAATTTCCTACATCCTTATTCCAGTTACCTGCTATCACAAACAAGCAGATAGTTTTTTTCTTTTTCATGAATCTAAGCTCAACCTTTAAAATAATCTCTTTCAGTTTTGTTCTCCTTCCTTCTCTCAAAACCTCCTTAAAAATGTCAGACTAGAAACTTAAGTGTATTTGTGGCGGGTGTATAAACCAACCACAAATTACCTTTGGGAGTTGTTATCTTTTAACATGTGTTTTAAGAGATACCAGCTTCTGAGCTGTTTCAGTGGCATATAGCTGTCCTTGATAAGAAAGCAAAACTCTTCTCACACTTTTATAAAATGACAGAATAAATAGGGGCACTTACGTGATTCAATATGATGTACTTTCAGATGTCACAATGACATCAATTCCTCTTTCTGTGCTTATATAGCTTGAGTTCTGTGTGTAGAAGCTCCTTGTTGTGAAAAGCTTTCATGGCTTTGTTAGGCTCTGTGGAGATTTCTGTTTGTCTGTTTCTCCATTTCTGTTCTTCCCAATGAACTAGTGCCTCAGAATTTGGGGCCTTTTGTGTGTGTACTGAGTGGACTCCTAGAGTTTTCTTAAACAATAAATAGAAACACAAATGTTATCAAATTGACTGAGCTTTTCTTATTAGCATTTTTTCACCCTTTGTTCTTTCATCTGTCTTACCAGTTCTTTCCAGCTAGAATCTGCTTTTCTCTTTCAACTGTGAAGAATGGCAAATAGGCAACAATGGAACACAGCTAGACTGGGCAGAAGTGTAAAACGGTGAAGGAGACAGTCTGCCAGAAAACTGGTGACTGCAGTTTCATTTAGACATTCATTAGACAGTCTCATTTACCTCGGCTATAATAATAGTAAAGACTAAATAAAAGAATTGATACTTAATGTTCAGTTGCAAATATTAGTACAAGGAACTAGTGATGGAGAAAGTGGCTCTTTCAACTAACCATAGTTGTCTGAGGCTTTATCAGATGCCACATCTGTAATGAAGACTTTGGTTTTCCTGTGGAAGTGCCCATGAGACTGAAATTGTCCGGGTTGTAATTGCTGCAGAAGACTTCACCCTCCGAAATTAAAATACTCTTGAGTTGACATCAATTCTTGTGTAAAAATGAAAAATGTATGAGAAATAAATTAACCTTATAAACTGATCTTGACTAGGAGTATCAGTTTACAACACCAAAGCAGGAAGCTTTCATCATACTTAAAATCTTAAGCAATGTCTTGTTTATCATGATCTACTAAAGTGTTTACCAAGATTTTTCCTTAGGTTGTTTAAGAAACTTATGAAAGGGCTCAGTCTGAAATGAAACAGTACCAAATAATCCAGCTTTCCTCTCTTCCTCTGATCTCTCCATCTTCCCCAACATGTTTAAATTAGTTGTATTAAGGAAATCTGTTGCTTAGTATCCAAGTAAACCAAATAATGCTTGAAGTGCTTCTTAGAAAAGCATTTAGATTTTGCTTTGTTTAATTTTTGCATTCCAAATCTAAAAATACATACTTAATTTGCTGAAAGTTAGTGGAATTAGATTAGTGAATTTACAGTAAAAAAATTACCAAACAGTCAAATTGCTTTATCTTTCATTATAAAGAATGCTGTATACACGAGTGGTAAGCTTGCTTTTGTTTACCAGCACCATACAAAAGAAATACCATACAACACCTTTAAAGAGTTGCAGATTATTGATATGTTATTTTGTGAAGCCAGATCTGCTGCTCATTGTGAATAAGTATATGTAAATGTTTTGTAAAGGTATATCTCAAAAGATTAGCAAATTCTTTAATGGATAGTTTTCAGGAATTCTGTTTCTTGTTAACACTCAGCTCTTGTCAGTGACTCCCAGCCTGGGATGTAGCTGAAGTCAATCCTAATGTGCCTTTTGTGAATTTGTTGTGCTAATAGAAGTGGTAGCAAGGCCCTGCAACCACACAGGAACAGTGATCCTGGTGGCTTAGGAGGTACCACTTGTGGGGAAAATGCCTTTCCCACAGGATAGCAAAGGAAAACCTCGATTCTTCTAAAGTGAAATGAATCCAATTTGCTTCTTTATGAGATTTATAAAGCAGAGAAGTAGTGAATACCCTGTAGTGACTCAAGAATTTTTGACAAGATACTCTGGTATAGGTGAAACTCTTTGAATGGTTGGAGAACCTTGGAAATTTCTCAGAGACCCAGAATTCCAGAAGGATTTCTGTTTTCAGTAGTGTCTTTGAGGATATCAGCCAGAAAGTAGCAATAAGCACACTGGGGATTAGAATTATTTGTTATATTGAAAGATTGGAACACTGATGTGAAAGAAAAGATACACTCCAGCAAGATTAAATGTAAAATTTATCCCTTTGCACAACCACCTGTTTTGCCTAGGAGTAATTTTGAAGACTATTTGGTCATCTCCAGCTGAACTTGAATCATTCTCACCATATTACTGGTCACACAGGACATGTGTTTCAATGTATATTCAAAAATATTTGTCTGAAGACATGGGCTGAAGTGGCCCTTCAGCCAAGGCCTGCTCAGAGCAGAGCAGAAAGGTTATACCCACAGCCATGAGTGCTGTGTTTCAAGAACAAGATGGTTCAAGTGCATGGGCCAGGGCAACATCAAGAATTATCGGAGCTTTAGAAAATCGTGCTCTGCAAAAGAAGATTGACGAAACACAGATTTTTCACATTCAGGAAAAAGGGGAAAATATATCCAGTGAGCACCTGTGAAAAAGAATACTTTCCTCCAAATTGAATGACCTAAAATTACAGTAAGGGAGATTAAATAGAGATCAAGCAAGCCTTTCTGAACATAAAGTACCATAGTTAAGGAAAGTGAGAAATATGTGAGTGGGGGGGTTTGAAGAATGGGTTAGATGAGTATCTGCTGAGAGGGATGTGGCTGCAGTAGTTTGCCCCTCCCTGAGGACAGAGTGGACCAGAGCCAGCATTGAAAGGTGTCTCCAGCTCCTCCTTTTCTCCGAGCCATGTGTCCTTTCCATTACAAAAACGTGTGTTTGCAATACTTTAAAATGCCATCTTTTTCTTAAATCATAACTAAACTGCAATTTGACTCCAAGTTGACTGTTACTAATAAGCAGAAGACTTAGCAGCATCAAGAGCGCTGTGTGACTTACTAACAGTTGGTGGTATAAGAACTCTGGGCCCAGAAATGTGCCTGCAAATAGGAGCTACCCCCTTTCTTCTTTTCTTTTTTAATTTAGCTCATTGCATCAAAGATTACATGCTAGCTGTCAGAAAAGGTAAGCTCCATGATCAGAATGCTAAAAATGTGACTCCTAGCACTTCATCATCTCTGAA
This sequence comes from Acropternis orthonyx, assembly GCA_035583155.1. Taxonomy (NCBI): domain Eukaryota; kingdom Metazoa; phylum Chordata; class Aves; order Passeriformes; family Rhinocryptidae; genus Acropternis; species Acropternis orthonyx. Next base: position 45,763,427 of record JAWWEU010000081.1, on the reverse strand, counting down.
TTTCTACAGACAGAAAATAAAGTTTACGACTCATAAATGCCCATTTAGACACATTGCAAATGTCTGATGCCTTGGCTTTAGAATAGGTCCATACATCATTACAAAGGAAGGAAATACATGCCATGCTGGTCAATTTCTGAAAAAAGTAGCTCTTACCATTTCTGCAAGGTTGAAGATAAACTTTCAGAGTAAACATGGACTTGGGGATGGCTGGCTGGGGAGGAATGAGGGGTTGGGGTTTGGGTTTTTACAGCAAATTTATCATAATATTCAAGAAATCTACTTCAGAAGGAATATGTGGTGTGACAGCATGTGTTACTTCAAAAGTGTGCAGAGAAATAGGTAATGTAAGGACTGGTGGACTGCCTATGGAGCAGCAATTACTGTACAGCCTTGTACTGGGGTACTTGGTTAACAACATTTTCAAGGAAAAAATTGCATGTCTAAAATCAGTCTTCTCTATCTCTATTGAGACTTTAAGGGCGTATTGATTGCACAAAAAGTTAGTTTTAAGATTCACCATCTCCCAGTGACATATTTGAACCATTTCTATACATCTCCCTTACTTCCTACAAATACAGTTATTAAGTAAATGCTTTTCTGTGAGTGTCAACTTAATGAATAATCTGATATTAGGAAAGCAAAGGAAAACAGATGTTGAAAGCAAACAGAACTGTATGCAGTCATTAGTTAATACCTCCAGAGTATTTTCTGTTTCTTCTTAATCTTGTCTTCCTGTCCTGAGCATGTCTTGATGTCATGTGAAGTTGTTTATAGATGCAGAGCTTCCAATCGGATGGATAGCAGGTACTGCTTAGTGATAAGTGTATTTATGTCTTTGTTCTTACTGTCCTCAGATGCCAGAATTTCAGAAGAAGACTGTCCATATTAAGGACCCAGGGAGAGTAGAGGAGATAATCTGTGGCCTCATCAAAGGTGGAGCTGCCAAACTTCAGGTAAAGATAGCAGCAGATGTAACCAGTTTGGAATAAAAGCAACTGTGGGATTGTTGCTATATGCCAAAAATTTTAAGTATATATATGTCTCAGAAGTCAAGATATCTCCAAAACTTAGACATGTGAAATCTTTTAACAGTCCTTATTGACTCAACTGTAATTCAGCTAGAATCTAATTAAGTAAATGACCTCAACACAGAAGCTCAGTAAGTTCAGGAAATACTCTGACCAAAGGAATTAGAAAAACAGTTTTGTTAGAAACCAGTCCCTGTTGTGGAATATGGTAACTTACATTGCAGTGGCTCAGTGGGACAGGGACTTTCTGTGGCCACTCACTCAGCCGCAGCTGTTGTTGATCGCTCACAATTTCTAGCCGTTCTTTATTTTGTCCCTCCACGTTGTAAGACAGTTTTGCTTTTTCTTTCCTTAAATAGATTATTACAGATTTTGATATGACATTAAGTAGATTTTCCTACAATGGAAAAAGATGTCCAACTTGTCATAGTGAGTACTTTTTTTTTTAATAGATTGATTTGTTCACTCCTTTTAGTTTTTCCCATATTTTAATTTTCTATCCCAATTTATTCCCTACTGTGTGAGATTTTATATTGGCTTGTTACCTGACCTGTACATTCTAATGAAGAAATATTCTAGTGACTGCATGTGTTTTTATGTGTGTATGTATATATATTAATCAAAGATAAGTTGTCATTCACAATTAAAGTGTTAAGGATTGAACTCTAAGATGTTAGTGGCTATATATGGTAGAGTTGACTTTATCTTTTAAGAGCCCGCAATAGCCTGACACCTGCAAGAGCCAGACAGTAAACTCCTTAGAATTCTTGGCATCTTTATCCCTATGCTATAGTCTTTAAGAACAAAGAGAATCCATTTACTGATTAAGTGGGAACTCTAAGACATACAGGATGCCCCAGGATGATTTCAAAAGCAGTTAAATCTCAAGAAACAGATACAAAAGCTTGTAATTGACTGTGTAATTCAGAGATGAGGGGAAGGGCATTTTCATATACTTTTACTGGATGCTGGGAAGAAAAATTCTGAGGAAACATATTGGTATGTCATCAAACATTGTCATCTGTGCCATTTACAGTGCTGTAGAGCAAAGGAAAAGAAATATGCTATCTTGTTTAACACACTTCTTTTTCTCACCCCTCCCCAGACATCATTGATAACTCTAAGATCATCACAGACGAATGTCGGAAAAAGGTAAACAAAAACCCTGCTTAGCACTTGGTTTGTTGTGCAGACCACCATCCTTATCCCCTGACTGAAGGAAATTACTTTGGTTTGTTAGAGCAAATACCAACTGTTATTTTATTAAAATACATTAAACATCTGGTGTTTTATTCCCTTTCAGTTATTGCAGCTGAAAGAAACCTATTATGCTATTGAAATTGATCCAGCTCTCACTATCGAAGAGAAATATCCATATATGGTAGAATGGTAAGAGACACCTCCCATATTCAAACGGTACCAAGATTAGATTTAATGAGTTCTTAAAAGCAAATTAATTAGCTTTTAGCTTTCACATTAACTGAATTAATCTCTTTAAGTGTTGGACAACAACTGGTTCTGTTTTGCTGTTAACTTGAATAAGCAGGAATTAACCATGCAGGATACTTTTCATCCTAACGTTCAATGAAAGATGAATCTTAGTAAACAAAGTTGAACCCATTTTTCTATTTATATTCCAGGTACCATAAATCTCACGCACTACTCATTGAGCAAGGCTTACAGAAGGATAAGTTTGCAGAAATTGTGAGGGAGTCTGATGTCATGCTGAAGTAAGCTCCTTTTGGTTGGAATGATACTGTTTCAGAGCATTTTCTGTAGGTTCTTACTGGGTGTTGGGGGGAGGAGAAAAAAAAGAAAAGGGAATAATAAGAAAAACCAAAAAGCACACACATTCCTGAGAATGTGACCCCTTAATCTGAAACATACTGAGCTCTCTGTGCTCCCATTTTATTATTTTTCTCTCATTATCTGTTGTCTCTGACAATGACCACACTATATAAACCAGAGCTCTGAACCTTTTTTAGTCCCATCTCTACAAGCTTCATTTCTGTAGACTTTCATCCTCTTTAAATTGCACCAGTGACTCTTTTCTTAAGGGCAATGTAGAGTTTAACTTAGTTCCTTTGAAAAACATTCCATATGATAGTTTTATCTGAGATAAAAGTGCAGAAACTTGAGAAGCATGTTTCATGTGCTGTATTAAATACTGATCTTCCTCCATGGCTGCAGGCAAGTTTAAAGGCCAGCAAAATCCTTGCTCAAAATGTGCTGTTGCTGCCATCTCTTTGAAATCTCTCTGAAACTGAATTTTGGGCTACTGAAACAGGATGTTAGACCTTAAATTGTGGAAGTATTTGTTTATAATACTAAATTCTTATCCTTTGTAAACAGACAAGGACCCTGTCTCTGCCTTTTTGAAAGCCTAAGTCCACATGGGTTGAATCTTCACTCACAAGCTAAAAGTCCCTCAAAAACTTCCACAAAATTTTGTTTTAAATGTAAAATTCTACCAATCTCTGTCTGTGTGAAGAAAGTGTACAGAGATAGTATTATCTTGTTCCTGGAATACTATACATAGTCTTGATTGGGTACTGAACACTAAAAAACTTTCAGGAAAGAGCAACAACAAATGTTTTCAGGATTTAAAAAACAAACCAAAGTTTGTTTCATAGTAATGACCTTTGGAAAGTCACATATTTAAGCAAGGAAAGTTGAAAGGAGATGTACAGCACAACGGTAGCTAGAGAGAGTTCTACTAGCTGCTTGCTTGTTCTGGAGTATTTAGGGAGGAGAAAGCATTTCTAAGTCTTTAAAACATGGTTAGATTTTTTTTTGGGGGGGTGAAATTATACAGAACAAGATCAAACAGCTTGATGGAGCAGTTTCTTACTAAAACTAGGTTAGGTTATGTTAGATTGCTAACCTGAAAAGGTGAAGTAAAAGAAATTAAGTGCTCAGGGAAAATTAATTCTTTTCCAAAGATGATGTGATGGTCTCCTGAAAATTCAGACTTTTCTTCGCTTTCCTTATTTAAGATTTTATTTTCATTTGCATTCTGTGTTGCAGAGAAGGATATGAGAACTTCTTTGATAAGCTCAGTGAACATAATATTCCTGTGTTCATATTTTCTGCTGGGATTGGGGACATTCTTGAGGAAGTAATCCACCAGGCTGGGGTCTACCATTCTAATGTCAAAGTGGTTTCCAATTTCATGGATTTTGATGAAAATGTACGTATGAGGTAACACATTTCGTATCAAACACGACTGTTTGTGGTATTTATTAGCTATTTGTGTATACTGCAAGATAAATATTTAAATGCAGCAAATGTAACACCTGCCCTGCCATAGAGAAACTTGAAATTGCATGCTTGGTGCTCTCTCGGGCCAAGAGCAAGCAAATGATCACAGTTCAAACACCATTAGTGTGGTGTGGCTAAAATACCATTCATTTCCTTCAATGACAGCCTCACACTCAGCCCAGCACTGCTGCTCCTGCTCCTCCAGGCAAGGGGAATCCCTGTCTGTCTGGCCCCAACAATGCTGGTACAGTCATTACGTTATTTAACAGCAATTTACCTTGCTCATCATCAGAGATTACATAGCTCAATGTTAGCTCAACCTATTTCCTTCTCATTTCTGTCTTGCCTGAATGATACTAGAAATAACTTCACTGTTCTTTTTTTTAATAGGGAGTATTAAAAGGGTTTAAAGGAGAATTGATTCACGTTTACAACAAACATGATGGTGCCTTGAAGAACACAGAGTACTTCAAACAGCTAAAAGACAACAGTAATATCATACTGCTGGGTGATTCTCAAGGGGACTTGAGTATGGCAGATGGAGTAGCAAACGTTGAGCACATTCTTAAGATTGGCTATCTCAATGACAAAGTAAGTAGCCTTACACAACCTGGTAAGCTTTGAGCTAAACACTGGGAGTTAGAAACAGGTACATTATAATATGTTTCAGATATCAAACCAAGCGTTTGGCCTATATTCATTCTGAGACTTCAGGCATTTTCTGTGGATTTCTTCTTTTTCTAACCCATAAGCTACAAAAACACAGGTGTACGTTGTTTGGGTTTTGTACCGAATGACTACCAAAAAGGTACTTGCTAGAGAAGTAAAGTTCAGAGGCTGTAAAAATTAATTCTCTGAAATTCCTGTGGCTCCTCCCCCTCCTTTCAATACTGGATTGATAGTTGAGCAAAATTATAATCTTCCAAATAACAAATCTTCCAAATAACAAATTTAGGCAGTCTCTCTTTTTTTTTCTTTTTTAAAGTGGCACACAACTGATCATTTGCTAAGTTATAATGCACAACCGTTTGCATTCAGGAGAGAAAAAAATCCAATTTTCTGTACCTCCCTGTCTTTTGGGAAGCTGAAGAAGTAGTTTTTCTTTCAGTAACTTTATATGTGAGATGCTGGAATAAAGGTGAGGTATTACATCCTGGAACGCAGGCACAGTTACGTCAGTCAGGCCGCTCCTGCGCTGTCCTCCTGTGGAATGCACTTGTAGGACCAATACATTATTTGCATGGCTCATACCCTGAATGTGGTGGAAAGATGGGGCAATGTTTTAATGACAAAAAGTCTTTCAATAATTAATTCTTTCTCTTTATCCCTTTTGCAATTAGGTAGATGAGCTTCTGGAAAAATACATGGACTCTTATGATATTGTCTTGGTGAAAGATGAATCCCTGGAAGTTGCCAACTCCATTCTACAGAAAATCCTGTAAATTGCAGTCTCAAGTCACTCCATTCCTTCCAGGAGGCAACTGGACAGAAGAGCACACGTGTGCTATCTTAGATGTGTTTGTTACTCATTTACAGAACTGTTTAATTTAATTTAAAACTTTTATCTTCATTTTGGTATTTTGGAATATATATGGTATCAATTGTCAACTACAAGCTCCTTTTACTGCTCTTAATGCTGTTCTTTATTGTCTCACACTCCTGTTCTAACTAGATTTAAATTGGATTTATAGATGTGATAAACTGCTGCAGAGGCATACTGTGGTTCACTGCCTTTTTTAATCAGGCACTTCAGAGGAGCATTTTAGAAAATGTGGCTATTTTGTATAATTGAAAATGTAAACACTCTGTGAATAAGCAGCGTGCCTGTTTGTGTTGCCTTTTCAAAGACACACTCTCAGCTGTACTTTGAAGGATCTTACTCATATGCTACATACTTTCACAGAAGTTTTTCATGCATATATTTTTCTTCAGTAAAAAGTCTATTCACCCAATTGAGGCAAAGTGTTTCTTCTTCACAGATTTTTGTACCATTACAAAACATTCTCTATCCTTAACTGATTCTTATCCTCTGTGAAAGGGGGAGAATGTTTTAAGTTAGTATATCTGAGATAAAATTTCTCATCTCTGTAACAAGAGGTAGTTTCAGAAGCTACTAGCACAGAGCCCCCCTGCCCTGAGCAGAGACATCTTCGACTACACTGGATTGCTCAAGCCCTATCCAGCCTGACCTTGGATGTTTCCAGGGATGGGGCATCTGGGCAGCCCCTGCCAGTGTTTCACCACACTCTCCTTCAGAGAGTATTTCCCCTGCACTGAACACATGACACACCTCTCAGCACTGGGTACAGACTGGCACAGCTTTGGAAACGTGCTCGGATAACGTTGCAGGGTGATGTCATGACCCTGGTCCTTCGAGGTCTCAGCTGTACTGAATCTATTCATTAATAAAATTGAGGCAATCATACAACTTCTATGTTGTACAATACAGTCATTGTTCCCCTTGGCTTTATTTTATTCCCAGCAGGAACTGTGCCATCTTCCATTCCCTGAGGAATTGTAATGAACACGTGGGAGAGCCTGGATTGCATTCTCTCCCACCAGAAGTAATGCACATCTCATGAAACAGTCTCTTTCCCTCCAGCCTGTGATTTGTTACCTGAATTCTGACTTGGTAGCACCAGTCATGTTTTCCCCAAATCAGATTTACACCCACTGGAACTTTCCCAAGAAGGGAAGGGGGGGCATAATTTCCATACCCCACCTCTGCAGTAAACTGAAATTAAATCCTCCCTGTGTTTTGAATGCAGGGCCGAGGCTGAAGCACAGCCCGAGGCAGTGTGAGCACACGTGGCACATGCTGTGTGGGCAGGGAACTGCCGGGCACGGGGACCCTTCAGCAACTGCAGCCTGCATCTGACCAGGCAGAGTGTCTGAGGGATGGATGGTGTGCTCCTTGCCATCCCCTACAGTCCTGGAGTTCCCTGCTCCTGGCACGGGCAGCTGGTGCCCAGAAGCAGGAGCCTGGCAAGGCTAGTCCCTTGGCTGCCGTCCATCCCAGAGCCATGACTCAGGCAGCAGCAGCCTGGGAGAGCTGGAAGCACCCTGGCAGTGCCATGGACAGGAGGAGCCGGGCGCAGCAGCTGTGCCAGCCCCGGCCTGCCAGGAGCCACAGCCAGAAGGCAGCGGTGGCAGCTGCCGAGGCAGCGGCACAGGGACGGGCTGTGAAGCTTGGCCCGCTCCCTGTGGGCTCCCCCATTTGCCTGGGGCAGGGAGGGGGGCAGGAGGGCCACGGCAAGACTGTAAGGGAGGGAGCAGCCTCTGGCACCTTCTACGAGCAAGACAAGCAGGGCCATGTCACATGTGACTCCCCACGGGGCATCAGCATGAGCAGCCAGGTCTGCACCACCCGGGCACGGCAAGGTTCTCAGGGAACCCAGCAATTTCTCTAACAGTCTGCATCTGGGGCTTTAGGCACCTACCTCAGCTAAGGTCTTGGCAGTGGGGAAGTGGGGTTGGCGGTTCTTGGTTTTAGTGCTTTTTCAACCATGCAATCACGCTGGCTCTTTTGTCACAGCTGCCAAAGAGAAGTCCAAAAGGCAAAGGCCTTCTGAAAAACACCGAGGTGTTTGGATGCACTGCTTACTCAACCGGCCTCCAGTTGCAAGGGCTAATTACCAGGCATTACTCCTAAAGTTTACACTGGGACAAAGTTTTCCATTTACAAGCAGGTTATCTTCGGAACACAGATAACAGTTAAAATGTAGAGTATGTGAGGTGTAGCTGATAGTCACAGCTCCACAGCAGATATATCAGCAAGACACTCTCTGGCACAAAATCATTCTGAGCTACAAATGTAAGGCATCTCCCAGCGCTGGTGAAAAGGAGGGGGCAATTCTGGTCTCTGTGCAGTGTTTCTGAGAAGAGGGGACTGTCCCATGTTTTCAGCCAACTACCCTGAGGATACACATAAACTCATTGATCCTCCAGGATTTTTCCCTCAACAGGTGTGTGAGCCATCACTGTTTCAGCGTGATGATCTTTTTGTTCAACCCACAATTGAAAAAAGAAAACACCAAACCCTAACCAAAACAAACAAAAACACCCAAAGAAATCAAACAAAACCACATAGAAAAGCACAAGCAGAGCAATATAGAAAAGAATCACGCAGCATCTTTAAAGGCAGTTACCAAAACAGGTCTCCAAGTACATCTTAATCCCAGTTACTGAAATTGGTATTCAGCCCGCCTAGAGAGCCCACACATCCCAGAAGGGAGCACTTGCTTTCTCAGCTACAGGGACACCTAAAACTCTTTGCCTTGGTAGAGGATTTCAGGTCAAACCACCTTCTTTCAGGCACTGTGTAAGGAAGATCTTCCAATCTCACCTCCAAAGCAGGTGGACAAGGAATAGTGAGCCAGCAAACACAATGACAATCACTTAAGGATTTTTGCCCCTCCAAGAGGAGGTAGGAGAGTTCAGATCTCCAGCATGCTTTTCTCCTTCTGTCATGAAGTCCTGTCAGTCTCAAACCCTGTGTACAGCATCTGCCAGAGCAGTAAACCTTCGCTAGGACAGATGAGCAACTAAGCCTTGTTGCAGTTACCCCATTTGCTGTACAAAGGGTATCTCCATGACAAATAATTTACTTCTTGAAATGCCATAATGCAGCTTTCTAGAAAAAAACAGTTACTTGTGCAATCAGCCTGAACCAGGAGGTTGGATTTTAGAAACCTGCATGGTGCTCTGCAGATTATGAGTATCCTCTCATCTCACAGCTCACTGCCAACCATGACTCGTGCTTGTGTGGTAGTTAAGGCAAAACACAAGATGTATTTTTGGATATCCTTCACTGTATCAAAATCCTGTCTTTCTGTCACTAGAGTATTGGCTAGAAATAAGAACTTAGGTTATCAGGCACCTCTCCAAAACCATGAACAAAATGATCTGCAAGCAAAATTAACTCTACAGCTACAGGTTAAACCATCCTACTCCAGCATATCTAATTCTTGTAACTGCTATCGAGAGTCTCCATTCAGTTTTAGGAAAGAGATACTGTCCACAGTATGTCTTTCTAAATCAAATTTTTAACCAAAAACATTTTGCAGCTCTAAAGGTGTATTTCGTTTATGATTTAGTATCATACATTTCCCAGACCATTTTCCCACAGCCAAAAGAATATATCCAAAGTTTAAAGCAAGGAACAAGAAAAGTAAAGTGAATTTGTTACTTTTCTTTCTCCCTCTACTCACAATATCTGTTCTGTCTGTAGCACATGTCCAAGGTCAAGTATTTGGGACCTTTATTTAGCCGAAAGTGATTCCTCCTCTTGAGTGGGTGTTGCAGCCAGCTCAAATGTCCTCTTACTGTCAAACACACACTAATAGTCCTCAACTGAGCCAAAAACTTGCACTCAGTACTAGCTAAACATGTCTTTTTTAAGCTTAGAGGAAAATCTGAGGGGTTTTTTTTCCACACAGAAACAAATAATATTCAAGTTCAACAGCTGCAAACTCTGATTTAAGTAAAAAAAAAACATTTAGAGCAGAAAGTATTGCTATTAAATAAGGATAGAAAAATTGTACAGGAAAAAAAAATTATAAATACCTGGATTTTTCAGGATACACAGCCAGGTTCCTTGTCTTTTCCACCGAGCCTTGGACAATGCAGTTGGCAATTGGCTTCCAGCAACTTCCTTTCCTACCAGCAGGCAGCTGCCCAGCCCTGGCAACAGCACCTGCCTGTTTGCTTAGAGGAGCAGCAGCAGAATGGAGAGCCCCTCATTAGCCAAACCAGCCAGTTACACCTGGCTGCCAATGACCCTCAAGAGTCATCATCTATTTTTCTGAAGTTACCTCAGCTGAGTATGTAAAAAAGGATCTAGATACTAATTAAATAAATAAATTCTAAGTAGATATAGTCTGTAGGTAAATTCTAAATGCTAAATATAAAATGCTAATAACTAGATAAATTCTAAACAGGCTGATAGATACAAATAGATAATTTCTAAATAGATGAATTCTAAATAGCTACTTTCTCCTTAATTTTACACTTGGAGGTAGAAAATGTTTCCCTTATACCCACGTTCCTCACAGGCCACCCCCTCCAAAAGGATGGTGATACGGAGGGATTTCTCTGTCGCTGGAGGGGCTGTGCTGAGCTCTCCCAGCCCACAGCAGCACAATCCCACTTCCCAGGCAGCTCCCCCTGCCCCCAGGCTCTGGTTTGGTGAAGGGGCAGCACGCTGCCCTCACTTTTAGGGGGCTGCCTGAGAAGCAGTGGGTAGAGGATCCAATGGAAGTGCCAACCTTTCCTAAGGAAGGCGGCCCCGAGCTTTCCTTGGAGGGAGAAGCCAACACAAAGGGATTGGGTCTGTGTTAGCAGTCAGAAATCCTGGATTTTATGCAGCCCAGCTTAATGCAGCCAGATAGACCTGATTTCTGTTGCCTTTGTCTGGACAATGCCCAGCATAAATACAATTATTTTGCAGCAAGTTTTTCCATACATTCTCTATTTTTCCCCAAGGCTGCATTCTTATTTCCAAAACGGCAACCTCCAGACATGGAGGGATGAGGTGAGGGGGCAACAAATACTTCCTCTTGACAAAAAAACATCTTTAGATGGATCACAAGCCATGCTTGCTATGGCCTAAGGAGCAATGGCATGAGAAATTCAGATGTACTTGCCCCAGCTGGAAGCTCTGGTAAAGTCATCCCTGCTATCCCATCACCAACGAGAACTTCCAAATAAATCCAGCACAGCGAACTTTGGGATTACCAACTGACTGCACTTTGGTGCTGCTCTTTGCTTTTCATCTGCCCTGGAGGACAACTGTTATCCTGGTTTACCAGGAACTCTTCAGCCCACCTCCTGGGAGCCACCTGGAACGCTCCTCCGAGATTGGGTCTATTCACTATGATTTTCTCAGACAAAACAATTCAGGGTAACACAGAATTAGAGAATGGTCGGGGTTGGAACGGACCTTAAAGGAGGGGAGATATCCAGAAGACAGACTTGGCTTTCTGGGGGTACATATGAGAACAGAGGTCAGGATAAGGAGCCGTTTCCACACTGGGAACTGCTTCTGGCAGCACTCCAATCACAGCTTGCTTCCCACTCCTCTCAGCTCCATCAGGAAGGAGAAGCAACACACCTGAACCACAGCAAAGAGAGACCAACCTGCTTCCAAATAAAACCAAAGGAAAGAAATGTGTGCAACGCTCATCTGAGAAAGCTGCTTTCACGAGATGGTGAGGCTTCTGAGGAGCCACTCAGGACAAAAACCTTTGTTTCCAGGTGCCAGTCACTGATATCCACCATTTTCACATCTGCTGTAGAGGGCTGGTATTTACATCAAGCCCAAACCAGACCAGACTTCCAGCATTTTACACACAAATACATGTGGGGTTTGAGGCACAGATGAAGTGAAAGCATCAAACCTCACATACAAAGCTCAGCCAGTTTGCTTTCACTAGATTGGAGAATGAAATCCTGTTTACTATGAAAGACAATTAATTTCATTCAGTGAAAGACTTGGAGTCCCCATCACCCTCCCACTTGTCACAGCCAATGGCAATATGGGATGGGTAATTTAGGGAATGCCAAAGAATTATTTCATTTCATCTGTGAAGTATAAAAAAAAAAAAAAGTCTTTAATAGTAGTCTATTTTTTTTATAATTTTGAATCAAATAAAGAATCCATAACCTTAGTTTAAGACACTTTTCCTGAAGATTAATAGCAATACTGAACATATTCAGGATAAGCCTGCTGCATGCAAGAGAAGAGAGCTGCAGGAAGGGTATTTGCTTCCACTCAAGGTCTCAACCCACCAAAATGCCACAGAAAAAAAAAAAAAAAGAAACAGTTGATCGTCATTTTATTTAACAAAAAGATTGGTTATCCAACATTTAATGGTATCAAACTCAAAAAAATACTTCACCTTCTGTAAGAACTGCTTTAAAAACCAATACAAAATGTTTTCATCCAACTGAAACACCAGCTGTTAGAAGGAGCATCTCAGGGAGCTTACAGCCCACATGTACAGATCAAGGAAAGCAAGAAACTACACACAAAGCATATAATGGAACCACAGCCCCCTTCCTACCCCTCTGACAGTGTCCTGCTGTACATATGTGTGCCCTTTACATGCAGTGTACTGAGGGGAATCACACAGCCTTCCAAAAACAGGTCTGTTTGGTGTGTTCAGTGCTCAGCAGCTTTGCTTCATCTATCGAGCTAACGGGTGACTGTCTCAAGAGCTCACATCACATAAACAGCACTGACTTTGTGTTGAGGGATAGGCCAGGATGTTTGCACACACAAACAGATGGGCCTCTTTCTTGAATCCATCACTGTCTGTCTGTTTGTTTGCCACTGCAGACTGCTCTGCTGCTTAAGCTCTAAGCACTTACACTCCTTAGTCTAGCAATTCCCAAAATAGGAAACAGAAGCCCAGCACATTCAGTATTTATGACAGCATTTGGACCCTGTAAGGCTAATATTTAGTGTCTAACAAAACTATAAATAGGATTGCAACTAGAAAGGTTTTGGAATCACTGATGGGAACACTGGCCAGCAAGAGTCAAGGTTACTAATTCAATACAATACAGATGGTAGAAAACTTTAATTCCATGAGGTAAAAACCCAGCTCATACACAGTATCCACCCTAGGCCTGTTGAATTTAATTCACAGCTTATGGAAATTCTGCAATGGCGCAGCCATCGTTTGCATGTTCTGCAATTTGCAAATCAGATTTTCTGCTGGCAAATATCCATGTGAGTTTGTTCAGTTACTGGAAAGAGTGCTCACGCCTTCTGAAAGGAACTGGGATCAACAGTTAGCAACTTTTACAGGCTATTTTCATGGGGAATATTTTGGTTCATTCTCCTGCACAAGTATTTCTGATGCAGAAGGTCTTTTAAAAGCACTTGGTAAGTTTTCTCTCTACCGTGCACCCAAGTGACCATGTATTGTTCAATGAGAACTTCTGATCTTCAGCATAGAAGCAGATCACACCACCATGTATGCAGTACGCTCTTTACCTGTTTATACATCCTACCTCGAGGCACTTACCACTTTTTTCAGGCACACCTAACAATTCCAGCTGAAAATCCCTTCCTATTTTAACAGCCCACACACAGGCAGGCACAGGCTATCCTTCCAGAACCACGCTTGCCAAAACCCCTTCCAGTACATGCAGTCAAACAGTAGGTCAGCCCAGGACTTCTCTTTTTCTTATCTTTACAGTTCATCATGTTCCTCTTTGGCCTCCTGATCTTTCAACTTGAATTCTTCAGCAGTAACTTTACCATTTCCATCCCGGTCTTGATTGGTGAACATGTTTTTAACAATCTTCTCAAAATCAAAACCGGGAGCTAGTTTTCCTTTGCCAGAATCGACCTGAGCTTTGATGTACTCTGAAAACTAAGCAGAGGGAAAGGAGAAGAAAACAGCTCACGATGAAACAGACATTTAAAACTGAAGAGCACTTGCAGAAGTAGCATTTACTTGTCATTGACTATCCAGATATTACTATTTATTAGATGTACATAAAAGTACACTCTTACTACCCTACAAAATATAATAGTAACTAGGACAGACACAGGAGGTTAAATCACTCCAGGGGGGGTAGTTTTGCCTGCTGATACATAAAGCTCACACTATAAAAGAAACATCCACCTCCGTTTTACAAGAAGCCACAAAGAACAGAAAAAGAATGAAACACAGAAATGAGACTTTAAATATCAGGATACCACGAGATTTGCTAAAGTAGCTTCAGGCACTATGCCTTCCACTTGACTCCTGTTGGGGAAGGTTGTAATGTTAGTTTTCCCTAGAAATCTTTCTCCTAACATGTACGATGAAGCTATTCGAGGTGATTATGACTTCTGACTGAAGTCACACTGCTGGCTTGCCAAAACCAGAAGTCCACAGCCAAGCACAGCTTTTCCAGTTACTGTTATCTCTGAGGCTACTTGTTAAATAAGCTTCAGCAATGAGAGCTACTGCTGACGTTCATTTATAACTTTTCAGCCAAACATCCTCTCATATCTCCTTGGCTTCTCCTTCTCCTCCCCACTAGGTGATCAGAAGGATGTGGATAGCAACAGCCACATCCTACCTCAATCTCTGAACCAGGAAAAGCTCTTTTCTTCTCTGCAAGAACAGAAGTGGAGGTAAACACAAGAGAGATGATGGAGATGAAAGTAAAACAAAGAGGTGGAAGACAGTGCTAGAAAACGGGAAAGCAAGATTTTTATTTTACCCCGTTAGCTTGTTAAAATCCTCAAAGGCATCTCATGCTGTTCCACAGGGCCACAGCCTGCCCCTTGAGTGCTGCAGGCAGCTCCACTCCAGAGAGGAAAGACACAAAACAGAATGACAGAGAGAGGTGACAAAGAAGACTTAAGAAGAGAATAAAACCCAGAATGCCTGAGTTAAAACGAAAGGCAGAGGAAAACCTCACAAAGGTTCATATTAGCAGAGGTGGTGTGGCAAAGGCAAAGGGCCCTCAGTTAGGGCACCCAATGACAAGCACACCAGTCGCCCATGGAAGGAGCGGCTGCAGACATTGCCAGGCTCCAGAGGTCATCAGGCAGCTCCTGCGTGCACTGCTGCAGGCTCAGATTTGGCTCAGGAACTCACCACACACTGCCAATTAATGCACACTGAGAAGGCTGATACAGTGGAGACTCATTGGGATACCAACTCTGCCTCTTATACTTGTGTCCTAAGCATCTGCTGTTGGCCAAGGAGACCACAATAGTAAATGACCTCAATTAGTATGGCCGCTCTTTTTTTGTTGTTGTTGTTTCTTTCTAGTTCTAAAGCAAAATAACCATGTTTTAACTAACATGCTGCCTTCCTGTTACCCTGACAATACCATGTCAGAAAGAAGAAGAAGATAAAAGGAGAAGGGAGGGACCCCATTCTTCAACATCTGCATTGATGGTAGTAAGAGAAAACATCTTGATGATGCTGGTAGGAGAAAACCACAGCAGGTGTTTTCATTATTTCAGCTTACCTCCTCCAAAAGAACTTCTCCATCATGATTCTGATCTATTTCTTCAAAAAGATTGGGAGAGACTTCCCCATTCCATACAAACATGTACCCTTCAGGCAAGCCAGACACCAGCTCCAGCAATTCAATGTCGAAAACTAATACAGCACTCCCAGGCACTTCCCCTTCTGTCACAAAAAACACCAAAGAGGGGTATTTATCCTCACTTGCATTAAAGGGCATATTTCCTTTTAATCCATGATTAAATTTATCTTCCCACTTCAACAGGCACTTCTCTACTGTGATCCTGAGCCTATCAAATCTTTCTGTTCACTTCACCAGAGGTGATCAAAACAAGGGAGCTCTCATAATAAAACTGGATCCATTTTTCTACTTATAAAACTAAAACTGTGGGAATAAATCAATTTTTCTTTATCTAGCAGATACACTGTGTACTCCTGTGAGATTCAACAGTGTTGCAACAGCTTGGGATGTTACCTCAATGCAGCCACAGAAGGAGTTTAATTTATCCTTGAAAAAGAGAAGCCAAGGCCACCTCTAATCTTCTGTTTGCAAGAGACTGCAAACAAGCAATCTCTCAGAGAACCAGGTATGTACCAAAACACTCATGCAATGTTTCAGACCATGTGTACCAAATGTAACTTGAACTTAACACACCAGACTTGTTATGTTGTGAGGAAATTTTCTATGTATTATAAATAACTATGCCATTTTATATAATAGATAAAATTATGTATATAACATTGTATATATAATACTAATACTTCTTCATGGAAGGCAGGAAGTGGAAATGCATTCTTATCTCTTAACACAAATTAATTCTCTATTAAGCATGGCACATGGTGCCTTACAGTCTTTATAAACCACAGACTGTTCTGTAGCTATTCCAAGAACAATGCAACTTATGCAAGTGTTTCCATACACATCACTATTTGCTGTCTTGGTGATCTCCTCTTAGGGTCCTTTCCCTCAAGCCTTTTAACTTGGAAGACAAGTAACAACCACACATAGTGAGACATGAAAGTTCTTGTCACTTCTGTATTGTTCTTTTTATTACCACTGTGCCTGTCATTTAAAATTGACAAGCCTCAATGCTCCAAAGCTTTCTTAAAGTGCGTTAGTGTTGGGGTTTCAACAGCACCAATACACTGTTCCACATCTCACATTCAGCTCATGGAGTTTCTGAATGTTGAGTTTCCTCTGAATTTCCTAACATATTAGTGCTGACCAGTCCCCTTCAGTTTTGATTCCCGAATAGCACGTCGCATGTCCAAATGTTAGCAACCCAACTCCCTGTCATGGAGAACACTGTTTACCTCCCTCTGCAACGCCAGACTGCCTGGAGCTTTCTGTTCTGACAAAGCAACATCACTGGGGGCGTGTGTTCCCTTTTGTACTGCCATGGTCTTTCTATTGACCACAGTAACAGCACGACTTCAAAAGCAACACAGACAGTACGTTCATTCCACTGGGGAATGGGATGGGGGGGAGTGTCTAAAACAATGGAACACAAAATCTCTAAAAAAATCCCATTCAAGCAGCTAAGACACACTCACCTTAGGACCTGCCTATGAAGTAACAAAACATGCACAATGTGTTTCATTCACTTGAGGGATGCTAAGTGGATGTGCTCTTACCAACTCCATCTTCCCCATAACCAAGGTGAGGTGGAATAACGACTGTTCGTCGTTCCCCGACACACATGTCTTGAAGGCCCATGTCCATCCCCAGCACAACTTGTCCAGACCCCAGGACTATGTTGTAGGTCTTGCCAAGGCTGTGTCTAGAGAGGAAGGGAAGAAAAATTAAAAACCACCCTCAACATGCAATACAGAATTTCTGTTGCTCAAAATTTTTACAGAAATTTCTAATTAGTGTCTTGTCATTGGCAAAAATTAACTTCATGCCAAATGCTCCGCTCTGCCAGTTACCTGAAGTTATTCTCAGGTTACAGACAACACCAAACAGACATGTCCCTGCTGCTGACATGTCCTCTGGCACTAAAATTATAGGCTTCTTTAACAAAGTCCAATTAACATCCTTAATCATGCCAATTACACCCCCAAAGCATTTTATCTCCAAGCAAGAGCTTTTGCCTTTCACATATTTTTAACTACTGCAGTTGGACTTTTCAGCAGATGAAAAAATTCCAGATGTACATTTGTCCCAGAACTGCCAACCTATAGGGATCTGGGTGCATTCCTACAGATCAGCCACCCCTTTAATGGAATCAATCAGTCACTATAGTCTAGTAGTTACTTAACTAAAACAGCCTGGAAGGATACTACTACTGCTGCTACTTATCTATATTAAATTTTGAATTATACCTTGCTGCATGTGGCTCATTTCTACAATTAGAAATTATCACAAGTTAAAAGCCCAGAAGTTAAACCCCTATTGTGACTCTAAAAGCAGAGTGTGCAGCATTAACACTCTCATTCTGTCGGTCTCCTTTCTTTGGTTATTTGGCTTGGCTGTGCCTCTGCAGGACATGCTTGTACAACAGAGCATTATTTGGAAAGAAAACAATTCAGTGGCTACGAGGTCAGCCTTAAAATTAGGAGCACATGACTTATGATCTTTGATTCTCTATAAACTGCTTTGAGTAAGAAGGTCTCGATGTCCCTTGGTTCCTGCTACAAAATGAGACTTGAGCACTCCTGCCACATAAAAGGTGTTTTGAATCCAGCCACGTTACTTGTATACATACTTGCCTACAGCATCGCACCACGTGCTCCAACCTAAGGCAGCTTTTCAGCTCTGCAAGCTGTTGTGTACACTATGAAACCTATGAGCTACTTCCTGTGTTAATTATAACCTGGTTAAAAATAGCATTTCCCAACTTCCCTTCCAAAAGACAAAAGGAAAAAAAATATCTAGCAGAACTATTCTTGTAGCTGCAGCAAACACTGTGACAGGCTCACTAATTCTACAGGAGACAGACTGAAGCAATCTCTTGTTTTGCTCCTAAACCCACTGTCAGCAGGGAGGAGGAACATGATCATCACAGTCATGACTGTGCTCTCTCATAGTTTCTCCATGGTGCCACCCCAACACTACAGTACAGCAGAACCAGCACCCATGTGTGGGACAGACATGGTGACCATGGTACAGGTGACCTTCTACTACAAGCCACACACAGGGTATCTTTAAGAAGACCACACCAAGCAGCCCGATCAGACCTCTCTCAGGAGCACTGAATCAGTACAGAGTGAAAATCCTACCCAAAAAACTGAATAAACCTGGACAGATCATTCATGACAAGCCCTGTGCTGTCCTGGCATGACTGGCCCAGACACCTGAATTGGCCCACTTAAACAGAATGCCACGCAGACAAACTGTTTCATCACTCCACACGTACTGTTTGTGTTCTTCTCCAACACACTCCTACATCCTTTTTGTTCCCAGTTCTCTCATTATGCTATGACAGACTGCCTTTTTCTTTTCCTCCTCTTATGTATCCTAGGCAGGCAGACATAAAAAGAAAAGCACATTCTACATAAGCACTCCATTTTTTCCTTAAAAACTCTTTACTCCCTGCCAGTTTGCTTTGCAGGCAATTCATTCTGCTTTCACAACCCCTGGGAATATTTTCCTTACCAGATCATTCAAATACTTACGTCGAGTCTAGCAAAGTACCATCCAGGAGCGAAGCGTTGTAGTGATATTTCAAGTAATCTCCCTTCTTACTCAGCACGCTGCAGTTGGAAGGTTTGTAGTTAACAGTAATGCTGACCGAATCTGAGGGATTGTGGAAGTCAACCACATGGATGTCAAAGACCAGCACTGCAGACCCTGGAATATTTCCTAAATAGGAAGCAAACTGGGTAAATAGAGGAAGAAATGGTATCCAACCAGGCTTATGAAGACCAGGTACTGCACCCTCTAAGAGTATGTATTCCCTCTGTGTCTGCTACTGAGTCATCCTGCTCTTCTCACTCAGAATTAAAGGATGCAACAGATGCAAGCTGCATCCAGTGTAGGAAAGAGAACCAGTGGGAAAACACAAAACACATATTTGAAAGTTCATAAGTGAAGGAAAAATTTTTCATTACTCTGAAATTGAAAATCATGTAGAAATGAAGCAGCAATCATGTATTTCCTGTGACCATCCTAAGTAACTCATCTGTGTTTCACATACTAATTCCATATTGACCACCAAAATTCTCATAGGACTTCTCATGCTTCAGATAAAGTCACTGTGTTTAAAAGGTTACATTTCCTTAAAATGTCCTGACAGCAGGCAACTTCTTCCCTGGATTGTGTGCAATTGCATTCCCAGGATTGACAGACACATCCAAACGCAGGATGGGGGTCTGTGGGTAAAGGAGTCTAACTCCCGAATCAGCAGCACAGAATTTGCATTCCCAGAAGGAAAGGTTTTTTTTCTAAGCAACTTATCCAAATAACATCCCAGGAGGCACCTTTTCAATCACCAGCCATAGCACTGTGATTGGCTAGAAGGGTTATCACATTCAACCTCTCCCAGCAATCCTTTTAGGTACTACTGAGCTTCCCCAAAGGAATGTTAACTGTATGTTATACATACACAGATACTCAGCTGTTACATGCATCCACCATTTACAGAGGCAGCCTAGAAGTTCCACAAAACCTGTGGCTGTGGAAGGAATGGGGAAGAAAACTTAACACAATGAACTCCTTCAGCATCCAGAGCTTAAGACACACAGGAAGGAAGATCCCACACTGCAGAGCTCCTGGCATCCAAGTACCAGTCTGCCCGAGACACTAATTATCCAAACAAACTCAGGTCAGCATGTACCAATCTGCCTGAAACACCAATTACCCAAATGAGTTCAGGTTACCAATTACATGTGAGATTGTTCTGTATTCTTACTGTCCTACCTATTTAGCTAATTAAAATAATTGTGTAAATTCTGGGTGTGGTCTTGTTAGGTTTATGTCCACAAAATAATGAACTAATTCATAAATTTTTAAAATACCAGAAAAACGAAAATACACACAGATGGACTAAACAATAAACTCATTGTTTATTATCCTCATTAACTATGGAAGACTTGAATGCAAATTCAAGCTTACCTCTTCCTTCTTCTCCATATCCAAGATGAGGGGGGATTATTATTCTTCTTCTTTCACCAGTGCATACACCTAGCAAACCTTCATCCATGCCAGCAATGACATAACCCTTCCCAACATAGGTGTCATATGTATGGTTTCTTGAATAACTATGGAAAATATTTGCATTTTAGCAGTGTCAGGTGTACTTAGGAAAACACAGAATCTTGCTATAGCTCTGCAACACAGTTCTTACACCAGTTTAAATCAAACACACAGCCATTTTAACCAGCACCAGGGAGAAACAAAGCAAACACCATATTCCATGAATCCAGGACACCAGGTTTCATCAGTTCAGTGACACGTGTCACTTATGACCCAGTAGTGGGACCCTGGCTAGTGAACAGCTAGCAAATTTGCAAATTCATTTCTACTACATCTTGAAAGAAAAATCACACTTATTTTAGACTAAGCAGAAAACAGGTTTTGACAAGTAACTGAAAAAAAATTGGTTTTATCCTTTAGAATTTCCTCTGCCCTGACACTACTTTAATAAATACTTATCAACTAGATACAGCTGACATTCATTGTCATGAGACACTCTTCAAACTACCTCATTTTGCAACCACAGCTATGTGGTTCAGCTACTGCAGGGAACAGGTGGGACAAATAGGTTCTTCTGGGATGCACATTAAAATGAGTCATGACAACAAAGCAGTATCAACATTATCCCTCCCTTCCAAACCATGTCAGCCACTTATACTCAGGTTAAAGGCCCTGCTTCAACACCTTGTGACAGAATAAAACAAGGCTACAACAACTGATATTTCTTACAAGGACTTGACTGTCTTTGGCCTTTCTTCAAGGCATGTCACATGAAGACACAGCCCAAGAAGAGAAGGCAGAGAAGCTTCAATTCATCTTTACAAGGTAACTCTGGGAAAGAACAAGACCAGTATAAGACCAGACTCTGATGTAATTCAGAGGTTTATTCAACTGCTCTAAGTCCAGGCAGCCCTGGCTGAGTTGCAGTTGAATATTTCAGAGTAAAAAAGCACAGGAAAATATTATTAGAGCTCTCAACCCCAGCCATTTGCAGTGCTTTGGGCATATTCCCTGTACTAGTAAGACATTTTCTCCTGGATAATTATCTAGGGTTTCTAGTAACTATTGTTAGCTGCTCTATTTCTTCATCTATTAACTCTACAGGTCAGGATACAATGCTCTAATGAATACACCCTCTAACAAGTGTCAGCACTGCAGAATAATGTAGAGGTTGCTGTCTACAAAGTATTTATTATTATTTATTGTCAACAACCCCAATATAAATAATACAGCTACTTTCAATAATTGTTTAATTACTACAGACAATACTCATTTACATCTCAAAAAAGAAAGATTCTGGGTAGGTGCACCATGAATAAGATTTAAGTTCTTAACTTACAAGCCTTCATAAGCTGTAAATCAAGGCCTACAGCGATGGTTGCTCTTGTAGTAAACATTTTTCCGTTAGTTTATTTCATAAAATATTTACACATTCTCATTTTTATCTCCTTTTAGCTACTTATGCTAGCTGTTCTGAAAGCTGGAGTGTAATAGTAAAGCACTGCTCAATCAAGAGCAAACAAAAGTGACAAAAAGCTACAAGGGTATATTCATCATGATTCTGTACACAAGGCTCATGTGCCCAGAGAGCTCTGAATTTACTCTGAAGGTAATCCTCCTTCCTTCATCATAGAAACCCTGTTACTGAACTCTGCTGTTCTGTAATTCTGTCTTGAAAGACATTAGCCTTCAAAATGCAATCTTCAAGTACAAATAAGATTAACCTCAAATTAGCCACTAACACACTGACTCTCAGTTCTCCGGACATAAAATGGGAATCCTATTTATTTTCTCTCTTTTCAGTGGTATTACCTATTTAGCAGACAAACTCCGCGGGACAAAGAGCCTTCAGGCTCATGTGCCTAAAGAACTCAAGGCTTCACCGGGTGGGTCACCGCCCCTAGATGGCGTCTGTGACATTGCCATAGCACAAAACAGCTCTTTTCCCTCCCACAGAGAAGCTTTCTCTGAGTTTTTTTAAGAAGACTTCAAGTCCACTCAAAATTTTCAAAAAGGAAGGAAAAGCAAAGAATTGTATTTGGGTATATTATGGACAAGACAGAGGAGTCAAAGCAGAAATGCATTGTGTAGAGTTGAACCGTTTGGTTACCTGGAATCAAATAATGTGCCATCCAAAAGCGTGCCGTTGTAATGGTATCGGAGAAAGTCTCCTGCCTGGCTTCTCCGCTCACAAGATTCAGGCACGAGCTGGTTCTCAATAACAATACCGTCTTTGGGGTTATGGAGATCCAGCAAAAGCACATCAAAGACAAGGGAAGCTTGGCCAGGGATTTCCTTACCTACAAAAGTGTTAGAGCAGAAGAACTGGTAAGAAATAGCAGGTGTTCTACCAGCAGCTTAAACATGTTTGTTGAAGAAAAGTAACCCTACTGCCAAATATCAAGCACCTTCGCTCCCAAAATAAATCAGAATCATAGAAACATAGAGCATCCTGAGTTGGACAGGACTGACAAGGACCATCAAAGTCCAAGTCCTGGCCCTGCACGGGACACTCCAAGAATCACACCATGTGCCTGAAAGCATTGCCCAAATGCTTCTTGAACTCTGTCAGGCTTGGTGCTGTGACCACTTCCATGGGGAGCCTGTTCCAGTGCCCAGCCATCCTCTGTGTGAAGAACCTTTTCCTAACACCCAACCAAAACCTCCTCTGATACAGCTTCAGGCTATTCCCTCGGGTCCTGTCACTGGTCACCACAGAGAAGAGATCAGTGCCTGCCCCTCCTTTTCCTCTCACAAGGAAGTGGAAGACTGCAATGAGGTCTTCCCTCAGTCTCCTCTTCTCGAGGCTGAACAGACCAAGTGCCCTCAGCCACTCCCCATACAGCTTCCCCTCAAAGCCCTTCACCATCCTCGTTGCCCTCCT
>JAWWEU010000081.1:45722285-45732502 GCA_035583155.1 Acropternis orthonyx | reverse complement strand
TCCCTCGTCCCCAGCTCCCGGGGGTTCAGCGGGATTTATTCCCTGCTTACCAGAAAGAAGTGAAGCACCACTGCCCAGGCCCCGGACCCGGCCCCTCCCCGGGCCGACGTGGCGCTGCCCCCGCCGCCCTGCGGAGAGACGGGCGGACCCCGAGAGTCCTAAACACCCCCGGCCCCCGACACTGCCCGCGGATCCTCCGCAGCTCTTGGGAGCGGTGCTGGACGCCCTGGGAAAGGACTGCGACTGACCCGCCGCGTCAGGGCTTTTTGTCACTCAGCTTACACGACTTGGAATATTTGCGGGTTTAAAGTCCCAGCGCAAATGTTCCCCTGTACACCAGAACGCCATATAAATACGACACTGTGTTGGCACACGCCGCTTGACGTACACCAGTGCTGTCACAGGAATTTGCAGGTCCCCGTCAGGAAAACTTTGCAAATGACACAAAGAATCATAGAATCACAGAATGGTTTGGATTTGAAGGGATCTTAAAGATCATCTAGGTCTAACCCCTCTGGCAAGGGCAAGGACACCTTCCACTAGACCAGCTTGCTCAGAGCCCCATCCAGCCTGGCCTTGAATACTGCCAGGGATGGGGCATCCACAGCTTCTGTGGGCAACCTGTTCCAGTGCCTCACCACCCTCACAGTAAAGAATTTCTTCCTAATACCTAATCTAAGCCTACTCTCTTTCAGTTTGAAGCCATTCTACTTTGTCCTGTCACTACATGCTCTTGTAAAAAGTCTCTGTGAATCTTTCCTGGAGGCTCCTTTCAGGAACTGGAAGGCCACAATTAGGTCACCCCCGAGCCTTCTCTTCTCTAGAATTAACAATCCCAGTTCTCTAAGCCCTTCCTCATAGGAGAGGGGCTCCATCCCTCTAATCATCTTGATGTCCCTCCTCTGGACTCGCTCCAACAGATCCATTTCTCTCTTACAATGAGGACCCCAGAACTGAATTCCAGGTGGGGTGTCACCAGAGCAGAGCAGAGGAGCAGGATCCCCTCCCTTGCCCTGCTAACCACACTGCTCTTGATTCAGCCCAGGACACAACTGGCTTTCTGGGCTGCGAGTGCACATTGCTGGCTCATGTCCAGCCTCTCATCCACCACCATCCCCAAGACCTTCTCAGCAGGACTGCTCTGGTTCTGCTTATCCTCCAGCCTGGATTAATATTAGAGGTTGCCCTGACCCAGGTGCAGCACCTTGCACTTGGTCTTGCTAACCCTGATGAGATTCCCATGAACCCACTTCTCAGCCTTGTCCAGGTCCATCTGGATGGCATCCCATCCTTCAGGTGTGTGAGCAGTACCACTGAGCTTGGTGTCATCTGCAAATTTGGTGAGGGTGCACTTGATCCCTTTGTCTGTGTCATCAATGAAGATATTAAATAGCACTGGTCCCAGTACAGACCATCACTTGTCCATTGGGAGCCATTGAATACTACCCTCTGGATGCAACTGTCCAACCAATTCCTTATCCACTGAACAGCCCAAACATAGAATCCATCTCTTACTTTTAGAGAGAAGGATGTTGTGGGGGACTGTGCTGAAGGCTTTACAGAAGTCCAGATAAATGACATCTGTAACCCTTCCCTTGTCCACTGATGCAGTCACTCCATCATAGAAGGCCAGTGGGCTGGTCAGATTGGACTTGCCCTTGTTTGTCTCAAATCACCTCCCTGTCCTCCATGTACCTTAGCACAGGTTCTAGAAGGATCTGTTCCAGAATCTTCCCAGGCATGCAGGTGAGGCTGACAGGTCAGTAGTTCCCAGGGTCCTTTCTACCCTTTTTTAATGATAGGTACAAGGTTTTCCTTTTTCCAGTCACCTGGGACTCCACCAGCTGCCATGGCTTTTGAAGTATCATGGAGAGTGACTTGGGAACAACATCAGCCAGTTCCCTCAGGGCTCTGGGATGCACCTCATGAGTCCCATAGACTTGTGTACATTCAGGTTCTTCAGGTGATTATGAACCTGACCTGACAAGCACCTAGTAAGACACAGTGTCCAAGAGGAATCCCTGTCCCAGTCTGCCAGCAATCCCCTTTCTCCCTCTTTCTTAGGTCTTGCATACACTGGTGAGGAGGAACTTAGATTTATTCTCTGTTACTCTAACTGGTTGGAGTAAAGAAGCATGGAAAAGCTAAGTGTCTGCATGTGAAGCACCCAACCCCAAGAAAGATGAAGCTAAATAATACAATAGTTTTGAAAAGAAGAGAATTTTATGGCAACAGAATTTGGGCAACTAGTCGGAAATGCAGGCACCCTAGGAATAAAATTCTAAAAACATCAATGATAAGATTTTGTTATCAACAAATTATTAAACAAGCAAAGCGTATTCTTGGGCGGACTACTCACAAAACCACAAAAACCAGGTAAGGTGGTGTGCCTGAGCATCATAGCTGGGGAAGTAACAGCTCACAGGCCCAGTTCCCCATTTGTTGTGCATTCCACCACCCAGTTGTACCAGCCCAGCCACAGAAGGGATGCAACCAAAGCAAAGGTTTTTTAAGTCCTTTCAAAAACACTCTTGTATAATGTTGGTGTATTGCTAGAAAATGGCTGCTGCACAATGACTTAACCAGCGAAAAAGTTAGCAACTTGGGCAGTTATTTAAAGATAACCAAATCTGAGGTCACAAATCACACCCTCCTTCCAACAACAGTCACATTGCACATTCCAAATCAGCCTTCTAAACAAGCCGTGTAAATTGTCTGGCACTTGCCTGGAATTAAATAGTTTATTTTGATGTTGGTTTGTATGGACGCAATTTATTTTCTTAAAAAGAGCTCATAGTTCACCACTGGAGTATGTTGATACAACCAACATAAAGCTTACCCTGCATTTGGCACTTTTTATTGCCAGGCAGTGACACAGTCTCTATTTATGCACATTTATTTAAGAACTTCTATGTTTTCAAAACAATTCCTTGGACTCCTAATATTTATGCAGTTTTGTACTCATTACTCTTCACCTGTGTCAATAACAGTCCTCCAGTTCTGATGTAATTACCATTGCCTCAAGACTGCTCTAAGTCCTTCCACTTTTATTGACTCCTAAAAGAGTCACATGTCCATTCTGTGTTACCAAACCTGCTTGCTTCATGCCTCAGTTCATTTGCCCTATAGCTCACACACCTCATGCCTCTCTGTAAGCACACACAGATCTAAAGGCAGCTTTCAGCCAGGGAGATGTGTTCTTTTCTGTCCTCTTAGTTTTGCTCAGGGAGCACAAAGGTAGCGAGTGTCCAAAGCCAGTATTTTCCTTACAAATGACAATTTAAACATTTTGCTGTTTTTTATAAAGTACACACAGAGAAATTCTTATTTATAAGCTGGTTTGTTTGAACACTAACTCAGCTTGCCTGGGAATGTTTTGGGGATGCTGATCTCTGTCAGATCTGTTCCTCAGTCAGCCTGACACGCAGCCATGACTGATTCAGGGTGAGAGGGAAGAAAAGAACAGACATGCCTAAAGCTCCTAGAGAAGCTGGTCCTGGAAGGGGGATCATCCTCTCCAGACTTTAAAACACAGTACAGCTGAGGTCCATTCTCTCTCTGAAAAGTTAGCTTTCAGGAATGTCACAGGTCAGATATTAAATGAGGGTTAAGGAGCTGGGATTCATGCCTTTGTATTTCCTTTTGGAGTACTCAATGTGCCTCAGGTAATGTTCAAAGGTCTGCAATTTTCCTAGCTTTGGGCTATGTTATATCAATCTAAAATAGATTTGATGCTGTCCCCAAATCTTTTGAAGAGCAAGGAAGTAAAATGACAGCTTTCATTGTCTACCTGTGTATCACAGCACTGTTACCATTAAGTGTGTCACAGAGAGGAGAAATCCAAGAGCTCAGGATCCAAGAAGGTAGATGAGAAAATTCCTTCATACACTGCTTGGTACAAATCATGTCACAGAAGCACTGAAGAAAGCTGAAGAGCATACTGATGAGTCACTTCAATTAAAGATTAATTTATGGTAACTTGGGAAAAGGAAATAAAGCCTCAGCTTGAATCTGAGGTAGGCCAGATACCACTGGCCTGTAACTTGAGATGCTGTTCTGCTCCTTGGAATGTGCTTGAAGCCAAGTGCCAGGCATTCATGAAGTGGTGGGCCTAATGGAAATTAAAATGTTTGCAACACATTTGGTCACATGAACATAGGAGAGGTTGTAACCAGTGAAATATTCTGCTGAGTAGCCGCTGGACTCACTCACAGCTTAACCACTAACTGTTGTCAATTACCCCTCACACAGCTAAGATTACAGGCCCAAAGATTTAGTCCCTGGATGCCTCAAGTATGTATGTTTTGTGCTTTGATCCAGAGGCTTTCTAAAAAGGTAGCATACTGAAACAGAAAAACATAGAGTGCATTTGCAATGTTTTCTAAGTACCCTATCGATTACAGGTCAAAGAAAACAGGGGTAGTCCTTTTTTTCTTAGAATGAATATGTCAAATGCTGCAGCTTGCAGATACCTTGAAATTATGGCAGGAAAATTTAAAGAGAACTCAGATACTAGAGTAAAAAAGTAAGAGCAATGGGAATCACAGCTTGGACTGATAAAAAATCCAGTTTTAAAAAACAACTATCTGCTTCTAATCAGTAGATAATATTCATGAAGATCAAAATGTAATGCTGGTTTTGGCTGTATATCTACCGGGGGACTGTGAGAAGGGACTTCTGCAGTTTTTCACAGCTTGGTATGTAGTCTCCTTCAAACTCCTAAGAAGATATTTAGAGAATAGTTTTGGGTTATAAATTGTGTGAAAAAAACATTGTGCTCTCTGAATTTCAAGCCAGGAAAATAAAAAGCCCAAATACAACTCAAAGGCTAATTTCACCTAAAGATCTGCAGAGCGTAGAGCTCTTCAGATACTTTGAAACAGCCACAGAAACACAGTGTATCGACACTGTTCTTCAGTATTAAATGTGGCTAAGCTATAGCCACAAACCAGTCTCAGTAAGTACTGGTTTCAGTAAACAAGATTTGTACAAACACTGTTTTTATTTTATACAGCTACATGATTATTTCAGAGCATGTGAAACCTGAAATAGCTCTTTGTACCAAAATATTGTAATATTTACACACAATTTAATTGTCTGTAATTTACTGTCCGTGGTGTGAGTCACGAAGGACTGACATGACCCTAAATGCCTTTAGTGACCAAAGTGATCCAGGTGTCTTGGGCTTCTTTCTTCCTTGGTGAGTCATGAGGAATACTGTGACACGAAGCCCTCACTGTCTGTACAGAGCCATCCTGGACTCATCAGCCACCTCCACAGGCTATTTAACATGCAGATTCTATTCCAATTTATTACTGGTGGTGGTTCAGCAGGGAACATAAAATGCACAGAGCATCAGAGAAGTGGATACACTTCAAATTGCTAATACTGCCAGTACATTTCACTTGCTCCAATTAATCTTCAGTTTATCTCTACTCCACCCACTAGAGATGTTCCAATGAAAGTCAAACAAATAGCAGGTGATGCTGTGAACCACTGCCCTCTTCCAGAGCCTGCCATGCCAGGAGAAAGTCTCACTTGCCCGTGGGTACTCAGCAACTCCTTTGTTGGACGTCACAGCATAATGAGATACACCAAGAGAGCTGTCTTAATTAGTGCTTATGAATAGCCCGTCATTCCAAATGTGCCACGCTAAATTACTGCCCAAGTGATTTAGCAAATCCGGCTCATTCTGGCGGATATGGGTTAGACAGCACTTACAAAAGCCCACTGCCACCAGAGATGAGGCAGTGGCTCCCAGCAGCCAAACACAAGGATAAATTACAGTTGACTGTTGTCTTCCACCAACACTGCTATTGTTTGTAAGGCAAATGGCTGTCAAGAACATAAGCCTGGGTCGCACATTTTGGAGGCATCCGTCATGCCTTCCTCTGTGTTGGCACTACTGTAGTTTGTACGCTACTAGAAACAAACAAATAGTTGTAGGAAGCCAACTCTGGGCAAAACTGTTTTCTAATTACCCTAGAGCAGTGGTGTTGGCCTCAGTGCAGATGTGCCAGTGTAAAACTGCAGAAAAACTACCCTATGAATCCATTTTTTCCTACCATTTTTCACAACTATATATTTAAAAGTTACCGATGTTTCATTCAGTGTTCATGCATTTATCAGGCAATATATATATGTGCATGTGTTAAATATGAAAATGTCATTATCCTCATTTCATAAAAAAGGAACAGGTCTTCAGACCTAAATACCCTTCAAAATAGAGACCACAGAGGTTAAAAGCCACATTTTCAGAAAAGTTGTAATTTCAACTTAAGTATGAAAGTCAGTAACCCGATTTTCAGAAAACTTCATCTGTGGAGGGGCTAAAAATTGAAAAATCTGGTCATAAACAACATACTGAATGTAACATAAGTAGCTGGAGATAAAATGAGAAATGTGTTGGATAACACATTATTAAAATTCATGTGAACTAAAGCATATTCTAAATATATTGCAGGTACCCACAAAGTGAGAGAATGGTTTTGAAGCAACGGACTGCTTATACTAAGCTGCAGAAAGACTTGGATATTCCTAAGAAAGGATACATGTGGTTAAGTCACAGGTTTTCAGTCTGTGGATCTCTACAGTGTCATGCAGAAGGGGTAAAGGAGCCTGCTGTCCACTGGCTAAATTCCCAATGAGTGGGGGTCTGACTCTGCAATGATCTCAAAACTGTGTGGCTCAAACTATGCAGAAAGGAGTGGTTCCTGCAACAAGGATCACAGTGGTTTCCTTAAAGGCATTAAAAACAACCAAACAATTACTGATAATTTGCCTATTATAAAGGGTCTTTGCTGAATCAAAAGGGAGGGCAGAGGCACCATGCACTTACTTGAAGACTAAAAAGCTTCTCAAGAAGCATCATGGATACTAAGGTCTGAAAAGCAAATGGTCAAAATTGGGTAACTAATTTATTGTGCTAAGTTTTATCAGGCCCAATCTGTACTCTGCTAGAACTGTTGTGGCTCTATAATGAAAAAATAATAATGTTTTGTTCCAACATTTTTTTAAACAAAGCTGCCTTAATGAAGCTGATTTGCAAATTAGGTGTGGACTATGACTCCGACTCAGAAAGACAGAACCCCTTTATCCAAGCTCCAGTCTAGCCTCCACCCCCACATCCACCCATCCCCTGCCTATAGCATTTTCCCTATAAAATGCCTTCTGGAAGCTGTATGTGTCGGGAGGAGAAGAGGACACAGTTCCTCTGCGAACAACTTGGCACAAAACAAACTACAAAAACTTTCCTGAAGTGTAAGGGTATCTGTTCCACCAAGGGTACAACCCACCTGCATTTTGAAATGAGAACACCACAAACTCTTTTTGCCTCTCTTGAGTAAAAAGGATTATTTTCAGAGGTGATCGGAAAAGAAGCAAGTCAGGTCAGTCCCTTCTCTGCATACCAGCACTGCAGCTGCCAGAGGCTACTGCCTAAGCAAACTGGAAACAGAAGACCTGTTATGTTCCCCCTCCTTCATCAATATTCATATGTGAATCCCTTGGGAACTGCCCGAAGTGCATAGGTGTTACAAAATAGTGCTCACTGGTTCTTATTAATGTGTGTGACCATTAAAGCAGGTGCTTACCAGGAGTCCAGTACAGGAAGGTCACAGCAACCTTCTCCTTATAATAATAAACATGTAGTGACTCATGTGAATTTTTAGTTACATTTTGCATCTCAAGAGAGAAAAAATCATGTATTCAGACGCGGACTCCAAACACTTTACGTCTGGTAGAAATATCAACATTATTTTGGAATCAGATTCACACAGATTCATTGGATATCTAATGCATCTTTGAGCTTGTTTTTAACAGAAAACAGTCCATCTGTAGAGCAACTGTAGGGTGGTATTCCAATAACCTTTTCCAGCCATCTGATCTGTGTACTAAAAAACAGTTTTAGGCCAGGCTCAAAACCTCGGGGATTTTCAAGCTACACAATGACCTCTAGGTGTTTGCATAGAGCTGGTAAGATGATTCTGAGCGCTGGGCATGTTCTGAACCCATCCCTGGTGTGCTGGGTTGTTGCAGCACAGGTCATTGCCTGCCTTCCCCATTAATTCTTGCAGCCAAGTTTTATCTGTCTGTCCTTATGCTCAGGGTTCAGACCAAACATCCCATGCAATCTATGTGGGCTAAAAAAACACTCCATAAGCAAAACCAAGAATTAAAATCTTACCCAATGGAATAGTTATTATTAGTGTAGCTACAATCATGCAAAGATTTATAGTCCAAATTAGCTAATTATTGCAGCTAATTCAATAATTATATAATTAGAATTACTATACACAAACTTAATACATAAATTTAGTATTATCTATGCCTTCCTCTGGTCTCATGCTCACCCTTCCACTGGGCTCAAAAGTCAATAATGTAATCTTTAGGAAAAGCAAGTGTTGGTTGTAGTAAATTGTCCATGTCCCAAGTTCTTTGTCATGATTACAGTGCTAATATTTATGATTTCTTCTTCCTCTTTGCTAGGAGAAGAGTGATGCTGTGCATTTCCTCCTCCTCACTCTAGGTCTGCTTGGGGTCATTCTTTTATGTTCACTAACAGTCTGCCAACTTGCTCCTTCTTTGTTGGCTCACAGTTCCGTGTTACACCTCACTTTACTGCAGTTTATGGGTTTTACCTGTGTTGCAGGTAAACCACAAAATCAATTGACTCAAGTTCTGAGGCTTCATTTCTTTAATGATCTGTGGCTGACAGTTCGTGGTTCGTGTCTCTGGTCCTGGGGCCTCTGTTACCATACTGTGTTTGTGTTTTCAAGGTCTCCACTCTTATCTTGTACTTGCATTTTGAAAGGCCCAGAACACTCTGGTTTTTTCATCTACAGCCTTCAAGATGTGGTTGCCAGATAGCTTAACTAATGTTTTATGAACACAGCCTAACCACCTATAGCCAACATCTACTTTTTTTGGCAAGATCACTGGTACATTATTAAAATTACTTTATAACTGGGCAGAACACGTCTCATTTCTTAGTTTATTCAAGAATGACCAAAAAGCACCACACAAGGCTGGCAAGAGAAAGCCCTATTAGAGGATGCTAAAGTGATTTTTTTCCCCCCACACTCCACAAGTGACAAATAGAAACATAGGCCATGTACGAATCAGCCTAGATACAAACTGAACTAGGAAAGAATGTGTTTTTCTCTATCTACAATGGTATATTTATCCTTCCATATCTCTATAACTATAGAATATAGTAACTTTCAAGCAAAAGTAACTATAAGGGATTGTTCCTGGATGTCATTCATAACAAAACTAGAATAATGGAATAAAAATATAGAGGTTTCTAGCCCACCATGGGAAAACATTATTTTTGGGTGTTTGGCATCAGTTTCAACAGTCCCATATCAGAATTCCTTTCTCCTTCCTGTCAGAGACACCCCTCGGTCAACCTTTTAAACCAATCCTTGCTTCCCTGCTGTAACATTGCTACACTACTCTTACAATATTACCCTACTGAGAGGGACAGGGAAGAAAGAAGGTCTAGAACTGTGAGTTTCCATTACTTTCTTTTCAATTACCTTGAAAGAAGCTGTTGGTGACCTGACATATGGGGAAGTACATTAAGCTAAAGAGCTGTGAATTTTGGATAGTTTTGAAAAAAACTACAGTTAAGTGGGAACAGCTGTTTTGCATGGAACTAACAGATCAGCTACTTTAACAAGAGAAAGTCATCTTCCTGTTTAATAGAGGTGGCAAGCAGGACCAAGAATCTTTGCCTTCCACTTTTTAGATTGTATTTCTCATCACTTTTATTTCTGCAGTTACTGTGACCCATTAATGAACACTGGAGCCTTTTTAGGTTTCACTGGAAAGTTGGCAGCTCAGACGGGACATACCATGGATGGATGCTGGCACTGAAGATGAATTTGCCTTTTATACTTGATATGCTGGGCATCATTTAAACGGGAACTGTTTTATCAGTCACTGTACTATAGACCCAAAATTCAGGGAAGGAATCTGCTTTTGCAAGGGAAAAGTTCTTGTAAATTGATCGCTGATTTGAGAATATAGCCAAAGTTCCGAAGGAGGAATTTCCTGCAGCTATGAAAAACAAAACAAAACAAAACAAAAAGCCCTGGCTACCAGGCAAAGAATCTAGTCTTGATCCATACTTAGTCAGTAGCAAAACTTCTGCCAGCTTTGATGACAGTAAAACTGTAGCTAGTAGGGGTTAAGAAGCAATATATATATATATA
>JAWWEU010000081.1:45692874-45715366 GCA_035583155.1 Acropternis orthonyx | reverse complement strand
GAGTCTGAAGGGGAGCCTGAGGGTGAGGCAGGGGTAGGCCGTGAGGGAGGCTCAGGGGGCGGCGGGGCAGCCTGAGAGTGACGCGGGCGATACCTGAGGGTGGGACAGCGGAGCCCGAGGCGGTGAGTGAGCGAAAGAGGGAGGAGGGAGGGCGGTAGGCGGGCGGAGGGTGCCGGAAGCCCGGGGGCGGGGCAGCGCCGGGCCCCGCCGTGCGCCGCGGGCCGGCCCGCCGAGCCCATGTCCCAGCGGGCCCCCGGCGGGCAGGGGCAGGAGGCCGGGCAGGAGGAGGCGGAGGAGGCGGCGAGGGGCAGCCAGGCGCGGGCGGCGAGCGGCGGCAGGACACAGGAGCGGCACGAGAGGAAGCGGAAGAGGCAGGAGGCGCAGCAGCTCCAGAAGATCCAGCACCTGGAGTCTTTGTAAGCAGCGCAGGAGCGGGAGGCCCCCGCCCCGCTCCGCCCCGCCCCGTGTGGGGGCTCGTCGCCAGGGCAGGGGTGGGGGGGTTTTTTTGGAGGGTTTATTCTTCCCCTGCCCGCCCCCCCTAAAGGTGGGTCGGCGCAGAGACGTCCGGGCCGCTTGGTGAGTTACTGAAGGCTTGCTGGGGCACAGGCAGGTCCTTCAGCCCTTCAAGGATACACCATAGAATCACAGAATCAGCTGGGTTGGAAGAGACCTCCGAGACCGTCAAGCCCAACCCTTGACCCAACCCCACTGTGATCACCAGACCATGGCACTGAGTGCCACATCCAGTCTCAGCTTAAAAACCTCCAGGGACGGTGACTCCACCACCTGCGAATCCTCCACATTCCAATGCCTGATTACTCTCTCTGTAAAGAGTTAATTTCTAATATCCAATCTAAACCTCCCGTGGCAGAGCTCAAGACCATTTCCTCTTGTCCTATTGCTGGTTGCCCGGGAGGAGAGACCAAGCCCCACCTGGCTACACCCTCCTGTCAGGGAGTTGTAGAGAGTGATAAGGTCACCCCTGAGCATCTTCTTCTCCAGACTAAAGCAGAGGTTGTTCCACTAGCACGGACTGAAAAAAAAAAAAAATAAAGGGAAAAAAAAGAGGATTAAAAGGTTTGCGATCTGCCTGATGATTCCATCAGTAGCCCGCGGTGCCACGAAAGGTTTATGTTATTTCACTGAAAGGGAATTATTATTTTAATGGAATAAAAAGACCAGAAGATTCACAAGAACATGATTATTTTTTTTTCTTTTTTGCCAAGTGGAAGTGAAATGTGTTAGTTATTAAATGCACCAAACTGCACTCCTGAGGTATTGTTATAAAGAAGGGATGAACACACTTTAACCACCTTTTCACTGCTGATCTGATTGTATTAGTATGAGCGTGCCTGGCACTCCTGTAGGTATGTAAGGGGTGTGTGTGTGCACAGCTAAGCCACTGGGATATTGCATATGCCATCGAACTTACGGCCTAAAATGATGTACAGCCTGTACAGATATTTTGTGTCCTGACACAGGGATAATGTCTGGAAAGTCCCATTGAAAAGAGTCTTTCATAAAGCAAAGGATTTCAGGACTACGGGCTTGCACGATGCTGTTCTTTATGTGCTGTTGAAAAACAAAACCAAAAAAATCTCTGTCCACTTCTAAGATCATTCTTTAGACTTTCCTGAACGTAGCAGTTTACAGAAGACAACGTATGTTTAAATGCAGATGAAATTTGGGGGGGAAAACCCTCAAACAAAACAAATTCAGTTATACAGCCCTGCATCTAAGTAATGTATGTTCTTCACCTCCTTGACCACTTCATAGTGCCTTGGCATTTAACTCCTAACATGCATGTTCTCTTTTGCTGTGTGCTATATGTAGCACCTGTTTGCTGTTTGGATTTTAATAAATGTTATATCTACTGTTAACCCCTGAGAAATGCTGCAGCAAATATGATGCCTTGGTCAGTAAGGTTCTGTCTTTAGGTTTAATACACACAAGATGATGAAATCAATATATTCTAGGTTTGACTGGCAAAGCTGGAAGTAAGGAATGGTCTTGTGACATTTTCAGGTGACTGATTCAGCAGTCCTGGAGTAAAAAGTTTGGATTAGTGGCATCCTGGGGAGGAGTGCTACAGAAAAAAAGAGGAGAGAATTGTGCATTGATGGTAACTGAAGCTAAATTGGAGTACCACAGATCCACAGCAAATAGTTGTGCTCCCACAAGAATATGAATCTGAAGGATGTTTGCAAGAGACACGTGTGGTGATACGACAAATGCTGTGTTTCCATCCAGCTGTCCATGTTCTGCTGTAGTTCTTGGTCATTAGTGATAGAGTACATTGAAGGAAAAATGTGAGCTAAAGGTTTTTACTCTATACATTGAAAAACTGTATTTTCTCAATTTATTTGTCTGTGCTACGCTGCAGAGTAACAATATTTCTATTGCTTTTCAGCTATGAGAAACCTCCCCCAGGGCTAATTAAGGTTGGTAAATAGAGGTAAACTTCTAGCATTCCAAGGGATTTTCACACAACCTGTTCTTTAGGCGTTTAAGTGTCAGTGTTACCCATGTAAATTACAGAGAAAAGTAAGTGCTTCCAAGGAAAAATGCGGAGAATCCTCAATTAAAAGCCAATCCAGATTAAATGGATAGGAAATCAAATAGGAGGAAGCCAGTTCTTTCACCGTCTCTTAGCACACACACTTCATGCAGTATTTAATGTTGTGGATAGAGGGGAATCATTTATGGAAAACAGGTTTGTGGTTTGAATGACATCTTTTCAGGATTCATCTCCATTGCTTAGGCTTAAATATTTCTGTAAAAGTGCTTTTGTTTCATCAGATTTTTGCCAAATTTATATACCTAAGGCATAGTCTAATGCTTTTAACCTAAAAAATACTACTCTGTGTTGTAAAGGGCTTTTTTTTTTAATTATTATGTCTTGTAAGGGAAGAGGAAAAAGAAGTCTTTGCTTCTGTGTTAAGTTTTCATTTCTATGATTTATTTACATAAATTACTAAAATAGATGGGAAAGAATGAAATTAATATGGCAGTAAAGTTCTGCCTGAAATATTCAAGGATGAAAATAAAAGAATTTTGGATCCTTTGTCTGTTACAATGGGGGAAAAAGTAACAGAGGAAATTATTTTACCTTTTTTTTTTTTTTTTTTTTTTTTTTTTTGTGTAGGAGAATGAAACAAAACCAGAAGACTGCATACCTGATGTACCAGGCAATGAAAGCGCACGAGAATTCCTGGCACATGCCCCAACCAAAGGGCTTTGGATGCCTTTGGGAAAAGAAGTCAAAGTTATGCAGTGTAAGGCTGAAAATACTCCAGATGCCATTAGACCTTCATATGGCCATCCATTTACTCTGGGGGAGGGCAGAATGTTGTTGGCCAGATGATGAGGTCCAGGTGAATTGGGATCACACTGGTATAAAAGCATCCAGTACCTTGAAGCCTTGTATTTTACGGACATTACATTTATCAGCATAGTACTTGTACCTGTTTGTCCCAACAAATTGAAAATATTTTGCATAAATGTGGGTTTGGGTTTTTTAATACTTCTTCTGATCTGTCTCAGAGGTGCAATTCACTGCTGCTTCTTTTTTTAAAGGTTGGAGGTGTAAACGTTATGGACACAGGACAGGAGATAAAGAATGCCCGTTCTTTATTAAAGGCAATCAGAAATTGGAACAATTTAGAGTAGTGAGTACAAATATTGTAGTATTATTGCTTGTCTATTTTAGTACTGACAATGCATAATCTTGCAAGTGAAGAGAAGCCTGTTAGATGGTGCTTTATTAAAGACTTTTCCTCTGTCTCTAGTATAATATAGATGCTGAAAATCTCCTAAATAAAGAAAAAAGCTAAGATGTGGTTGGGTGTTTGACTACTTTGCAGAAAATCTGCTCTTCAAGAGGAAAATTAGTAATCTTTACATACAAATTGGAAATCTTCAAGGACCTATTTCAACCATTATATTCAGTTTTTTGTGATTAAAATCTCAACAAAAAATGCTTAGGCAAGCTTGAGCTGCCCACATTACAGCTGCTTCAAGCCTTCTGCTCTCGCTGAGAACAACCACATCATGAATGCTGTTGTCTAGGTCTGTAATCCAGTCACTGTCTACAAGTCTGATCTCTTGCTACATGAGGCTACATCTCAGTTCTGCAGATTCTTCCTGCGTGATCGCTGTAACTCTTCCTGTTGCTCTGCATTGTTAACCTATATTTCAAGCTCTCATCACTTTGTGTCTTGTGTCCTCATTTCTATCCTTGAAAAATGTAATCTGGGCTCATTCTGTCCAGGTTCTGGATTCATACTGATTTTGTGCAACTGCCAAGAGTATTTTTAGCTCTCTCCCATGACCAGATTGCCTCTTTTCTTCATTTTTCCTCAGGTTTCTTCTCTTTTACATCAAACCCGTGCTCTGTGTCCAAGGTCTTTCATTTGCTACTGGCATTTTAATTCCCACCTCTGCTCAGCACCTGCTATCTCCTCTCTGTTGGACTTGTTTGCTTGATCTTCCAATAGAAACGATCACCCCATCTCCTTGCTGCATCCGTGCATGGCATGAACCCACCTTAAAGCTTATTTCCTGTCTTCCTTCATAGCTATATTTTGCTGCATTGCCTGTTTAATTAAAATTAGCTGATTTAGGAACCAGTACCAGTAGTGCATAGCATGATAGGACAACTCCAACTTCATTATCCATTTGTCTTACATTTTTTGTTCCTTTATTCCTGTATGTTTGTGTCCAAATTTTTTAAATATACTAGAAGGGTCCAGCTCATTATTTTGAACCTCAGTATTCCATCTATGTCTAGCTATTCCCGTAGATTGATTGAAGAGGCAAAGAGGTATTTATTATACCTAAGGACAGTCCCCTTCACTGCTGCTGTAGCTAGATAAGCTTTCTCTGAAGTAAATGCACCAGTTCAGATTAATGATGTTAACTCTGAGAGTGTACATGTGAATTAAGAGTTTGCTAAGCTTATTCCATCTTTTGATAAAAGCCTCTTGTGTTCGTTTGCTTTGGTTTATATTTTTTAGAAAATACAACTGTTGGTGATAAATACTTTTATTTACCAACACTGGATTTTCTGTTTTCCACTTTAAAGGCACATGAAGATCCAATGTACGATATAATAAGGGAAAATAAGCGTCATGAAAAAGAAAAGAGGTAAGTGTATCTGTAGTAAACTGCATTTTCAATTTAGTTTTTATTTTGATAATATGATACTAATGTGTAGGTGAAATTTTGATATAAGCTTACTTTGAGCTCCGAACATCTTTTTAATGGCAATTTCTTTATGTCGGCAGGCTATTGGCTACTTTCTGATAATTATTCAGTGGTACTTCCTACCTCTTTATTTAATTCTATTAGCTTCTATATTTTCCCCAAAACAAAGTTTAAACATGAGTTGTATTCATTTATGCCATAATATTCAAGTATTTAAGTTTAGTTTTGTTTTGGGTCTAAAAAACAGTTTGATTTTTTTTCCTTTCACTGACTTAGC
Source organism: Acropternis orthonyx (assembly GCA_035583155.1). NCBI lineage: Eukaryota > Metazoa > Chordata > Aves > Passeriformes > Rhinocryptidae > Acropternis > Acropternis orthonyx. The sequence goes on along the minus strand of JAWWEU010000081.1, from coordinate 45,709,884 downwards.
TGAGATGTTTTCTAAAATTTGGTATGTCAAAATGCCTTCAGTAGACACAAAGCAGTGGATTTACAAAGCTAGTTCTAGGCAGCTGATGTTGCTCCTTCTGTGAGGTCATTATTCAGTATATAAAGCAGCAGAGATTTTAATGCTTTCTTGCTTGAACTGCATCAGTTAAATAACTGAAAGAAACTATAGGTAGCCCATAAAGCAGCACTGCTGCTGCAGGTGTGTTGCCTTTTCCTTGGAGAGGAATCCTTGAAGAGGATAACAATAAAAAATACTTTGTCCCAATATGCCAATAATCCTTGCAAGTTCAAAAGAAGAGTGCCTTTCAAAAATACTTCTGCGTAGCTTCACTGACCTCATCTCTGTATCAGCAGGGCAGTGAATGTCATAGTGGCATAATCCCAATATGCCTCTGTGTATGGATGGGCATAGAAGTTCTTATCAGCAGGTGGTCAGGTGATAGCTGTTGCCTTATTATTTTGCACACATAAATAAGCCAGTCTGCCTTTGCTATCCCATGGGGTAAAACACAACATCTGCTTGTCTCAAAGGGGGTTGCTTTTACCAGTCTGTGATATTATCTGTAACAGGAGCATAATTAAGCAAAAGAGGAAGTGTTCCCCTGCCCTTTGCATGCAGCTTCTCTTCCTCAAGCCAGAAAGGAAACATGAAAGCCAGAATAAATTACTACAGGTAGAGGAGAGCTAGAAATGATTCTCACTCATGTTTTTTAAACTCAGAATACAGCAACTGAAGCAACTCCTGGAGGACTCTACCTCAGAAGATGACAGCAGTGATGACAGTGATGAGGATGATGAAGATGGCAGCAGCTCCACTTCCTCAGAACATAAACACAAGAAGAAAAAGAGAAAAAAGGAAAAGAAAAAAAAAGAAAAGAAGAAGAAGAAAAAGAGGAAGCGTAAATCATCCAAATCTAACGAGAAGTCAGAATCTGACTGACAGCAGTCACCTGCTATGTGCTCATTGACACCTCCACTTGCAAACTGCAAGGAAAGATCCAAAGAATGAGGAAGGAAGCACCAGAAAGGGCTTTGTTAAACTTGGAACATACAGATGTATACATACAGCAGCCTATACTGACATCCTCTTCTGCCCCTCTGCAGTCAAGAAAGAAGCTGCATTAAACAATACTCAACCATATCTTTGTGCTGTAAAACCTGTGCTAAGGGTCATCCATCCCGGCCTCTGCATTGCCGTGCGTGACCATCAGCAGAAAGTGGAGACTACCAGGGTATCACCAACATCTGCAGCATTAGCAGACTGTCTATTGAAGTGTCTTTTCTCCATGAAGTTATTATATACAAAGCCTCATTGTAACAGGACTCCAGAGCACTGAGAGTTCACTTACAGTGCTTTTTATAGGTTAAAGGTTGTACTGTATTTTTTTCTCCGCATACGTGCTGAAGTTCAGTGTACTTATCCTAATATTGGCAGCTAGCTGAATAAAGAGTACTGCTGAAGGGGGAAAAAAGTTAATCAAGGGGATTTACTTTAAGACAAAACTGCAGCATCAACAAGACTTGATGTTTTTGTGTGCACGTAACAACATCTCAACATCATCACCGTTAATATGCCCAGTTCTGAAATTTCTAAAGTGTTCTCTAAACTACAGGAGCAGGAGTCAAGCATAATGATGTTATCCAGTTTTACTGTGAGGAGGTAGCAGTTTTAGCTATTTAAAAAGGGGGGCTTCACATAAGAAATTAAAAAGATTAATTTCTGCATATACTTCAGTATCAGTTGTTTTGATACAATTTGTGGAGGAGGTGTTTCCTTTTAAAAAGGCTTGGGGGAAATAAATTCCAACCTACTTTTATGTTTACTAGAATTATTTGATAAAATAACATTTTTTGAATCATGTCATAAGAATATAAATGTGTAAAGCTTTCAAAATGGTTTTCAACTACATGCGTGTAAGCCACAGAGCAACAGTAAAGAACTTGTAAGCAGGAAGAAGAGAAGGCTGTGTGTACTTAGTAGACTTTATGTACTGACCATGCTTTTCTTTTAAGTTATCTTGCAGACTCAAGTAGGAAGATTGAGATAGCTATAAACAGCATTACAGTAAACATCCCTCTTTGAAGCCTCAAGATAGAAGCTGCAATTTGAGGAACTAGATGATGGATACCGGTACTCAGCAAAAGGAGAGAGAAAACTAGATCTGCTTTGAAAGGACTTCTATACAACTTAGTCTCTGTGCTTACACTAATACTGAAAAAAAAATCCACATGATAAAGCTCTGAGGTAGTAGAAGAAACATTAACAGTGAAACAAAGGAACCATAGGCTAAAATGCATCTAAGATTTTTTTTTATTTTCTCCTGAGAGCTTTGGAAAAGAGGACAAGGGAAAATATAAATTGAGTTTTCTCCCTCCTACATGTCTGAGAGTGATTAAGTAAAAATAAACCCCCATTCCTTGCAAGTCATTCACAATATGTTCTGAGGAAAAACAAGATAGGCAAGGCCTACTTACAGAAAGATTCTTTATTGTATTTCCAGAGCTTGTGGAGTTGCATTTTTATCCTCTATTTAGCAAATCTCCCCAAAAGAGGATTTACTGGTGCTTCCTGATAGTTCCCTGTATCAGCATAGTCATCGTGAGCAAATTCTAAGCTACTTGCTCTTTCACCAGAAAAAGATTTAACAGCTGGAATGTGTGGGGAGATCTAGTATGAACTGATTCTCTTGGCCAGGTTGGATGGGGACCTGAGTAAACTAATCTAGTGAAAAGTGTTCCTGCCTCTGGTAGGGAATTGAAACTGGATGATCCAACCCAAACCATTCTGTGTTTCTTGTATTGCCACACTTGGTCCTAAGAAGATCCATGCATTTATAGCATGGGTGATTATTGGACAGATGGTGGAAGGCTGATACTCATCTGATGCTTTCCAAGGGAGTTCTTACTCAGGTTTGTCTAGAGCAGAACTAACCTGAAGATCTAGTTCAGCTTTTGTCATTTAAGATGCTTCTGAAGTTCAGTTTAAAACAAATTCATTTTTACCTTTGCAATCCCCTTCCTTGCTAATGGATGTTTCCCTTTTTACCTACCAGGGTTTGCTTGTGAACAATTAAGGAAGATACCAGAGGAGACCACTTCTAACTTGTATCAAATGTAATTTAAACAGTTTGAGATAGTAAATCTCCTGTGCCAGACTAAAGGTCTGTTTATTACCAGTATCTCTTTCCAGTCATGGTCAATAGAAGATGCCTGCAGAGCAGTGCAAACTCTGGTGGCATTATTTTTGTTACTTCCCTGAAATTCTCTCTCACCCTGCTCTACTGGCTGTAGTGCAGGTACTTTCAATCATATATTTTAGTATTTAGTAGCCTTGGATATATTTTTTTCTTTACAACCAGTCACTTCTTACAAACTTTACAATTTCTTTCTTCACTAATTATTAAGTGTAACAGTTTGCTTTCACACTGCCTCCTACTAGTTTAACTTCATAAACCTTTGTTCTTGCACTGGAAGGTATGTGAACAACTGATTCCTATTTGTTCTCCCTAAGTCCTTTCCAGTCTTCACTGAAACTCATAAAAGGTAGCATTTCAAAATTAAAGCTAACAGTTTCAATAGAGTAACATTTATCGTAGTGCTGACTAGCAGCCACTACCAGAGTTCTGAGAAGCACAACTGATGTCATCATTTGGCATTTTAAACAATGCCAAAGCTGTCATTTAAGAGACTTTTAGAAAGTCTTTTAGAAGTATGTAGACTAGAGATGAATACCAACACCCATTTTATATTAATGGAAAAGTGTTCTATGTAGAAGTAAACCCAGAAAACAGGATAGAAAGTTATAGTCTTGAAAGACTGATTAGCCTAATCTGTTCAGTCATAATCATTTAAATGGTTTGGTTCAAACAAATTTTTTTCTGACCTTCTTTGTAGATTTTTATATTTCCATTTGCAAGTTCTGCTGAAGCCTGAGGGTTAGTAATAGCATATATGTATAGTTTCCTTAATCTGAAATATGAAATGCAGCTAAAACAATGCCTCCCTTCACAAGTGTTCAGCCCCCAGCTCTGATTATCTTAATACTCTGAACAGTTTTTGTGAGAAAGGTATTTCAGGAAAAATACTGACATCTGTTTTATTTCTTTGGCCATGAAATTACTTGGGATTTATAGTCTTGTTGAGTGAGACAGCCAGTGGCAGCAAGTCAGGGAAAGCTGAGGACTCTTTTTAAAGAGTGAATTGTTTTTTCCTTGGTACGCACAGAGTTAGCATGCTGTGTGTGTTATGAGGGTGGGTATTTTGGCCATTGACTCCCATCTTCCATTGTTTGATTTTAATAAAGACCTGTAATTAACCTTTTCCAAAATAAGGCAGGAAACTAAATAGGACACTCTAAAGGGAAAACTTTGCCATCCAGGTGCTAACCAAACTCGAAGTTAAAACACAGTATTAAAACCTGGCAAGACAACATAGCCCACTGGCTCCTCTTCAGTGATTACACCACACCCACTTTGCAACAGAGGTTTCAATTAGTTACAAAGAATGATTTAGAAATCCTGAGTCACAGACAGTAAGTCTGTCCAAACAAAGATCACAGTGTGGCAGTCTCAGAGGCCTCTAAGGTTTGTTGCTGGCATGCCAAGCAGCAAATAGATTCTTCAGCTGCCCTTCAGTAGATGCTGCAGGAAGCATGTGAAAGCTGCCAAGGCAATGCAGAACTGCCACAGTTCCACAGTCCTGCCAGCACTGCAGTGAATCGCTGGGCAGTCCAGCTGCAGTGGTAACAAAAGCTGACACGTATGAGCATCTGCACAATTAAGCATCACTGTGGCTAGTTACCTGGCTGGATAAAAAGAGCCTGGACTTGAACTCACAGCCTCTCTAAATGCAGATGGAACTTCACAGCCTTTGTGAAGCATGGCCATTTTACCCACTGGAACATTAGATACAGCTGTAAGGCAGGTAAGATGCAATCCACAAATCATCCATGCTGGCTGAGTGGAAAAAAAAAGCCAAGTAGAAGATTTAGTTTTAAGGTCACAGGACTAGTACTGTTAGAGTAGAAATATACCACATATAACATTATCAAGGAATTATTTCTGGAGCACTAGAATATTCATGCATGCTACTTTAAGCATTGGTGTGGTTGCATAGCATGAGTATACTACAAGATATAAGCAATCAGTTTAAAATAGAATTTGTTTTCAGACAGAGAGCTGTCTAAACACTCCTACTGCTACTCCCTCACATCTCCTCTGGAGCTAGCATCCCCAGGCCCTAAACTGCTTCTTGCATCTGAGTAGAAATCACACTGACTAGTGCAAGACCTGTAAAAGGGTGACTGGCATGATCTTGGGAGCACCTATCAAGTATTAGCCAGTCCCAAAGGTAAGAGTGCCATCTGATTGTAAAGTCATGAATATTTCTTTATCAGATAAGCAGCAAAAGACAGAGTTAAGCCTGTCAGCAGAACTGGGTATTAAAAAGCTCCCTATTTGAACTAATTCCCTCCCTCATTTTAGTCCTTGACGTTCTGTTGCAATAGATTCTGTGCAGCACAAAAGCCAAATAAGAATTTGTATTCCTAATTTTCTTACAGGGCTTAGGGTGGAAAGGAAACAAAGACTTGAAATCACAGTGGTTTCTTTCTCCTAGAAGCTTGGGGTAGAAGCTGTTATTACAGCAGAGCTTTAAGGAGCAAGCAAGTGCTATTAAAAATAATAGAAAAGCCAAGGATCAATTGGGTAGGGAAACATCATAACTTCAGTTACAAGTCAGACTAGTAATAGGTAGGCACAAAACTTGAATGTAGCCACAGGAAATGCTACTTTTATCAATGTAGGTTACTCTAGGACACAGACAGAACAACAACATGGGAGAGAAGGCAAAAGCTGTCCTGTCTGTCCATTCCCTCCACCCTTTATTCAAAATATACAAGTGGTTTGTTTTGGGTTTTTTAAGTTGCCCTACCTTTGTTACTCACACTATCACTTTATTTGGGAATCATTCAAGACTGGCAGTATCATGTTTATTCTTTTCGTATGATGATGTTCGCCCTTACAGACATTAAAAAAAACCTATCCACCTCATTTAGATGAGTCAATTTCCATTATTCATAAGATAGCTCATCAGAGACCTAGTTTTATCATCTTAGTTCTATAAAGAGACTTCTCTGTATTTAGTTGCCAAGGTCTGTATCAACTGTAAAAGAAGCCATCAGTAAGAAGTCAGAAAACAGGGCACACCACCAAAACTTCTTCTCACCTTCAAGACCCATCTCTCCAGCTCAGGGTCTCCATAAAGGACTCAAAAATCTCCACAGAAAAAGAAATGGAGGAAGGGGAAGCATCACATCAACTCAGTGCTTTACTTTTAATCCTCAATCATGCATTTGAAGAGAGAAACATCTGAGGAACTGCCAGTACTTGACTTGATACAGCTTTAACTACATGCCTTTACACTTTGACAAAAACAAATCCAGCCAAAAAATCCAACTGATGGAAGAGTATTTTGTACTTATTCCACACCATATATGAGGTGATGTTGAAAGGCTTCACAATCCTGCAGAGTTTAAGAGCTTGGGCAGCAAAAACTGGCATGTTTTAACAGCAGTGATACATGTAATGTCCATGTAAAGCTTTTTTGCTACCATGTATAGATGGAACACAATAAGTCTCAAAGTGCAATTCTATGAAATTTATTACTTAAATAGTGTATGTGCTAGTTATAAAAAGGTGATTTTGGTGTTAAATACTTCATTCCATTTTCATAGCATCCTCAGTCTTTACAGTGTCATTCTTATCCCTTAAGAGTGCACAGCAACTTAGAAAATATACAAGAGAGTAATAATCAAATTTTGGATTTTTGCAAAACAAACCTTCAATGTATTTTCCCTCCCTCCTGCCCCCATATTTGTAATTATCTTCTCTTAGATAGGGACTTCTTTGTTCCACGACCTAAAAGAGGAGGGGGGGGGGAGAAAAAAAGAAGGACTAATGTATGCATTCTACCTCCAAAAATATGAAAATGTCAATTTGCTCCTAAAGAACAGCAGACACAGTAATTACCTTTTCCTATTCCTATTGCAGACACTGTTGGTTGATATTACAATTAGGTATTCAACTTCCAGCAAGTATAAACTCTGCATGAATAGTGTTGGATTTCAGAATCTCCCAGTGTAACAAGTAAGAGTTCCTTGTGAAACTCATAGCACATTCTCAATGTGTTCTTGTAGGTACACTGTTGAATGTATCCAAGAAACATCAACTATTTCTGGGACAAATTAGAAGTATTTTTTGATTATGCCAGTTTCCTGGTTACTTTTACTAAGAACTGATCAGCAATTAAAAGGTTAAACAACCTGACTTCAGGACTGACACCAATTTTCACCAATAAGGCACTTGAGTCTAAGTTTGTTTCCAACCTTGCAAATATATGGAAGTGTAATCCTCTTTTTAAAACATGAGAAAGACTATATTTGACTCGTGTTCCCTGATGGAATATTCAAGTTTGCTTTACTATGTTAGCTTGTTATTTTCCAGAAAGAAATCTGTTCTCTTAGGTAGCTTCTTGTATGTACTGACCCCTTTTCAATTTATAACCTTTTCAGACTCACATAAATGCACAGAAGCATATTTATTACTGAACATACTTAGTGGGATTTTTCCCTCTAATGTTTTCCCCATCTCCAAAATAGCAAGAAGTTCCTACTCCATAAAGTTGTTAAGAATTATCTATATTCATTTCTGTTGTATCAAATTACAGTGCTTTGGCTGAGGCAGACCTGTAGCTTAAAGAAAAGGATATGCTGCAAAGTGACACAGGGCCCAGCACTTTAAAGAGGTAGAACAGTCTGAAGAGCAACTAGACTAAAACAGTAGGTTTTGGTGTGGGTTTCTTCACCCATCTTTACACTAAACAAAGAGAAGGAACCTAACCTGGTCAAAGCTACACTGGTATTCATAGCAAGATAACTAAGTGCTTAAAGTTTAGCTTGCCTCTTTTCCCCCCTCCCTTTATCTTACCCACATATATAGCATTTGCTATTATTTCACAAGCTAGTAAACATCCTTGCAGTTTAAACCAACAACAATTAGCCCCTGAGACAATAATGAAGAAATGCTTGTAAGAGTCACCGTTCTAGCTTGTCACTGTATACCAACCTTTGTGCACACCGTGTTTAGGCATCTCCCACACTTCTGCTTCTTCCACCTCATGTCTTGTGTCCCTGCGTTTTGAAGGTGGCTTGCCTATTCTTTTCTTTGGTTTAACCAAAAGTGGGCATCCTAAAGAACAAGATACAACTGGAGTTACTTCTCTAACACATAGTCTCAAGGAAAATTTAACCTTGACTTTCAACAACTGGCCTGTGATGTTCCTCTTCCTCCCTTCTATGTAGCAGATAAAATTAACCCTACATATATCAAGCAAGTCTTGTAGGTCTACAATATTTAATAATTGTCTAACCATAATTCTGGATGTATTGTATACTGGGTCATAAAGTGGATAGGTGTTAATATGGGGAAAAAAAGAACCCAGTGAGAGTTGGGTAATTCTGCTCTATTTCACTTTTCAAGTGTTCAAGACTAGTTGATAGCTGTCCAAGTGATCCAACTCATCCACTCTCTTTAAAAGACTTAATCCTTCAGACCTGTAAAGTTACGCACCACAGGTACACTGTTCAAGAAGTCAAATTTAGCATACGATATTCCTGCTAAAGCCATGTATCTTGTTTAGCCAAACACTCTTACTTGCAGAACACAAGTTTAAGATTTATTTGAAAAAACAAGTCCTAGTATAGGCAACATTTAAAAAGGAAGTTATTTTACTAGAACTCCTGAAGCATCCACTGGCATGAACAGGATTCAGAAAGCACTGATTCCTGCTTCCTGACACTGAACATGATAAGTTTCTGCACACTACATGGGCTGGAAAAGGAGGGAGAGAAAGCAAGGAATAGCACATAGACCAAACATCCTCAGTATGCTGCACCATCTTTAACTGCAGAGAGATAAAAAGCCACATGCTGAAAGTTAAGGGCAACAAGATTATTTTAGAACAATTATCATGTTTTTGTGATTTGCTGTAGAGGAGCTGAGAACAGTGCTGCTAAAGTAAAGTGTTTTCAAATTCCATAGAGCAGGCTAGCATAAAGCCCCCCTAAAACACTGAAGTCTGTGTATAGAAAGCCTCCAATACAAGAGGCAAAGAATCCCAAACCCAATATTCTCAAGCAGGAAAGCAATGCAGAGAGAAAACTCCAAGGAAGACGCTCTGAAGAATAGCCTACTGGGCTGTTGATACAGAAAACCTGATGTATATTATCAGTGAACTGAAGAGAAGCACATCAGCCTGTTCTGAAAACAGCTTCATGCTCCATTATTTGATAGACTGATCCCGAGATACTTGAATGCATGTGACCCAGGAGAGTGGCACCACAGCAGATTCTGCAACTGTTCCAACAGCACTTACACTAAGAAACACCCTTAAAAAGCACCCACACCAGATCCGAACTCCAAGTAAACATCAACTGTAAAGAAAAAGCATTCTGCTTTGGGAGGCAAGAAAAAGGTATTGTAACTAGGTAACCTTTTACTTTGCTAGAATAACTGATTTCTTCATCTTTTCCTTAATCAGATCACAATGATTTGCAGTCAGTCATCCTTCAGCAGTATCAGGGCAACTGTTGGTCCCTGCCAGTTTCCCTGATCACTTGGCCTATGTAACAACACATACTACATACCATGTATTACTCCCCTATATGTTTTCATCAAAGATTAGGAGCTACCACAGCAGATGCACTCAAGAGAAGCATATCTGGGTAAGGAATTAATATTACAGTTTATGACAGTAACAGCTTTGTGCAAATAAAGACTTGACTTGAGCATGTCAAAGCATTTGATGCTCTGGTTTCCCATAATACCTTTAAAAAAACCAAAAGTAGCTCTAATGTATCCTTATTCCCCTTCTTGGGTTGGCAAAGGCTATAAATATGCCTGAGATGTACTGACTGACATGCATTTCATCAATACCAGAGCAACAAGAATTAGTTTTATTATTTGCAAACCTTATCCAAATATCACATTTGCTATTTTTTATCATGTCCTTTCGAATGTTCCTTAAGAACTAAAACACACGGAGGAAGTTGTACCTTGTTCTTTGCTCTTGGCTTGAGGTGAGACACTTCCATGTATTTGGCTGGTAAATTTAGGCTTCGCACCACTTCTAACCCAATACTCCTCAGGTGGGATCCTCATGTTCTCCCTTAGCAGCCTTCCTAATTAAAAAACAAAGTTGATTTAAGGTCAGTATTTAGTTTTGCTAATGCTGATACACTGATCCACAAGCCAGAATGCAAAGCTAGCTGCTGGATCCAATTGTAGGAGTCTGTTAAAATAGAAACAGTTTTCTGGGAGACCACACTTGACAAAAATCACAAGCCACTTTAAGTCTACAGCTGTTGTACCAAGAAAATTAACACTAAGCCTGTTATTACAAGTAAATCTAGTGGTACCCTTTCACAATATGAGATGGTACTAAACAGCAGCCACCCCCTGAAGTGCCCACATACCCAACTGCAAACTCTAATAACTCTGCTTATTCTCAGTTTAGATTAATCCAATTTCCACCATGTACCTTTGATTAAATAAGATGTTCTTTTCCAGGTCAAATTTAATAGCTTGACACTGGTTTTCTGAAAATACAGCAAAACGTTTGTTGCTGAAAAAAACCAGCAGCTAAAATAAAAAAAATAATGGTTTTACTCCTCTTCTGCAGAGAAGGTACACAGGGTATGTCCACTGGATTATAATGAAGTTAATCCTGTTTAATCCACCTAGCATGAGTCTGTGATGGGAGAGTCAGACTGTTTGAATAAACTTAAGTACAGAGCTTCCAAGATATTAAACAGTAAATGTGTAGTTCAAATGACATTAAGATTTTCACAGTAATAAATTGCCACTAATGCCAGAAAGTGAAGTATATCAAACCTAACTCAAAGGAGAGTTTCTGTGTTACTCTCTGGTGGTCTTGAAGATGCAGAATCCTTATGCAATAAGCTAAAACAATGCAGCAAACTCCCTCTGCTCAAAAGAAGAATTCTGCAGGACTTCTGACTCTAAGCCAAACACAAAGCTACAACATCCTCTGATCTTCCCATCAGTTCAAGCTAAAATTTGCAACTGCAATTTGGTGTTTTGTGTATGCTATTAGTCAGGACTTTGTCTTCAGCAGTTAGCTTACCTCCCAAGAATTTCCTTAACATTCGCTGGTGCTCAAGTCCTTCTCTTCTTGTCATAGGCCTCTTTCTTCCATAATACCCATAGTCACTATATACAACTTCATCTTGTTCTCTCTCCTTTGGCTTGTAAACTACACCAATATTTTCAACAAGCCCACTCCTAGTTTTTATTTTCTCTTGAGCAGGCCAGCTAACTAATTGTGCTGGTACAGCATTTTTAGGTGCTTTCCAAAGCACTCTCTGGCCAACTTGGTAGAAGCTTCCTTTGCTTGGTGTCAAGATTCCATATGGAGGGGCTTCTTGAAAGAAATACTCAATTTCATCCATGTCATCATCATCATCATCCTCATCCTCCTCATCCTCTCCATCTTCATCCTCTTCTTCCTTCATGGAATATTCTTCCGAGTCCTCAATTTCTGACAAACTTTCAGCTGCTTTTTTGTTTGGAGAATTTATTTCTTTCCTACTAGAAGGTCTAGAAGGGGCTCCCAGCTTTCTACCTTTACTGGAAGCCTCTTTAGTCTTTGTGGTTGAAGAGCTGACATCCTGGACATTCAAGCTGCTCACCTGCTCCTTTCCTGCCACTTCGTCTTCATTAAGGGACCCACTACTTTTAATTTTCTCTTTCTCCAAGCCCTCTGTACTTTTCTGAGAAGGATACATGCTTTTCTGAAGCACATAGTCAGGGACAAAATAAGGCACGGGGGCACTGTCCATTGATGAGCCTTCCTCTCTAGAGGACATGTCATCAGAAGACAGACTGATTACACTTTGACGCTTCCTTTGTGGCAAACAAACCTTGTAGTTTGTGTCCCTACTGTCCAAACAAGGCAGCCAGCTGCTAGAGGGAACATACTTCTCAATTGTTTTGTCACACCAAATACTTTTATCTGTGTGGATGTCATTTGTTGCGCTGTGGCTTAAATTCAGCTTTTTCTGCTGAAAACTCAAGTCACTCATTACCTCCATATTAGATGGAAGTAGTCCTGCTTGCTGAACAAAGCTAGGCTCTTCTTTATAAGTTTTTGAGCCTGTAGATTTTTTGGTGCTAGATTTCTTAGCTATTACCACATCCTGTCTTACCACTGGTTGATCTATGCCAACAGATCTTGCCAGCTCTGTGATTTGCACTGCCATGGTTTCATCTGAAGGGGATTTTGCCCTTTGACTTGTATTTGCCAGCTTTTCTGCATCCAGTTTTGCTTCGTTATTCTGGACATCTTTTTCTTGCACAGTTTCAACACCCTGTTTTGTGGGGACAACAGCTTTTCTCTCATCTAAGGAAGCCCCTGGCATCATTTGCTCCCCTTCATGAGGGCCATATATCATGCCTTCACATGAGCTAACAGAAAATAAGTCACGTGGCACTAGGTTCTCTGGGACTGGCTTACCACTTGCCACATCATACAAAGGGATAGTTTCTTTAAATGACTTCCACAGCTGAATAGCTGGAGAGCCATTTCCATATTCTATCCTCACTTCTTCCTTCTCAAAGGCATAGCTTCCAGTAGGAAGATTCCTATACTGTGCAGAGCTGGCAGCGTTCTTGTTATGAAACTCTCTGTCTACCACAATGGAAGATCCAGACGAATCTTGTTTCTCTGAAGTACTTTCATTCTGTGTACCTATAGCAGAAGAAACACAGGCCGTATTTCCTGCATCACAACCTTTCGTTTCTGTACGGATATCTTGATGGTTTTTCTGCTTGCTTTCAGGCTGTCTAGAATCAGTCTGTGTTTCTTTTGTCTCCATTTTCTTTCCAGGGCTATTAAAGTGCCTAAACCTTGTTGCATGATAAAACATAGGGGAAGGTGGGGCAGCATTAAAATAAGGCCTTCTGTTAATTCTTGCATGCACTGGATGCTGTGGAACAAAAAATCCAGGGTACTCGTGGAGCGCAACAGAATAAAATGGAAAATACGGATTTCCACTTCGGAAGCCTAGAAATTTGTGATAAAAAGAAAAGACAAATATATCTTCTTTCTGAAATAAGTCATCCTGATTAATATTTACTTGCATGCACAGGGACAGCTACAAGATCAGACACATCATTAAATAAAACACTGCACCTTTCAATGCCTGGAAACAAATCTGGTGCAAAATCCCAGAAAGAGTTCCGGATAATGGAATAGCTTATCTGGACATCTACACTTTACCCAGAGCTTGATTGCATTCCTTGGAACATTCACCAATAGCTTTCTGTACTTTTTTTGGTTATTTCACGGAATATTGCTACAGTACTGCCTTTGAAAAAGGCAGCTCCAGATAGAAGTTAGCATAGGTATAGGACTTACAAGGTATATTTAACAATACTTTTAATTTTTTTCTAAATAATTTTTTTAAGCTTACAGATATATGTACCTATGGATATATAGAATTCATATAAACTCACACATATTAATTGTTAGGCATGTTCTAGAGCCATGTCCACAAGATAACCATTATTTAAGATTTTTCCATTCTCCAGAAACAGATGCTTTCCACCACACAAGCCACATATTTAAGTAATACTTAATAAATCAGATTTTTGACAACTAAAGCATTACATTAATGTCACCTTGAACTCCCAAGAATCCCATTGCCACAGATACATATTTATTTCCCCTGCTTTTTTAGCAGTAACTTACTTAGCAAAGCTGCCACAGAGAGCTCTCGTTTTCCTTACCTGGAGCAGGTACACAGTACGGGCTGTACGCATGACTGAGGTACCATGGATTTGGATAAGGCTGCTGTGCTGATGGCTGAGTGTAAAAAAAGGGTCTTGTGCGACTTGTGGAATACGATCCACTTTCTGAAGTTGAGGCAGTACTCATTTTTTCTTTAAACACTGAAAGAGAGAAATTACGCACCACTAAAAAAACTGCACAACCTAATGATTTTACGCTCTGTCAGAATTTAGTAGACCTTCCTCTCTCAGCTCAAGGAAACCAGACGCTTCTAAAACAAAGCTACTATCTTCCAAACAGAAAGTGAAAGACATTGCTATCAAATATTTCAGCTGTCCTTTGCTAAGCTAGCTTTTATATGCAGCTCTCAATACTAGTCCTGCAAGCCAACCTTATAATATGCTTTAAAGCCACGGTAGTCTTACTACTCTTATATAGCCATATAGGTAGCATCCCAGCCAATTACAAGAAAAAAGCCTTCACTCAATCAGCCTTGAGCAAGAGGTCACACACACAAAAAAAGGCAATAGAAGGCTTCACACAATCAGACATTTAATGCTTCACAAATAAAACACTTCTTAATGCTAACACATATGTTATTACACATCACAGTAAGAACTCTATTCGTTCAGGATTTATATTTTATAATTTATCTAAGAAAAATTACAGCTAACATAGTAAACCAAACCCTCAGTGACCCCACACTTTCTATGCTTAAAGCAAATGATAGATAACAGCACCAACCCCACCAAAAATGCCTATGTATAAGTTTGCATTCAAAGCCATACAAAATTCACAAGATAGAACTTCCTCTCACACTTAGATATTTCCTCAGTTAACTAATGCACTAATCTCAGTCCATCCCTACCCATGTAAGCAATGCAACCTATCACTCATAGCTTATAAAAAAGAAAGAAATCAGAGAACACAAATGATCTAGTGACTGCAGAGAATAATTAAAAAAACCCAACAGCAGCTCAAGTCTTTGCAGAATTTAAGCACTTCAAAGTTATAGAAAAATTAATTCAAGACCTCTTACAAACTAGCACACCATTCAGCTTAGAATTTCAGAATACTTTTAGGAACACTGGAACCCTCTTCAGTTTCCATGTAGGGTGGCCTGTCCAGCTCTTGAAGGCATCAAAAAGCCTACAGACTCTCCTAGGCCAAAGCTCCCAGAATTGTTTTGACCTTTCAGAGAGAGAAAAAACACAGGGAAAGAAAAAAAAAAAAACCACAAAACCCCACTCCACCCCTACAAAAATTAAGCTATTCCTGCCCCCTTAAAGCCCCTCAAAACTAAGGTGGTTGCTGCTGCTGGTTACAGCCCAGCAAGAAACTAACCATGTCCTCTGCTCACCGTCTTTATGGCAGGCAGCTGCTGCTTGTCCACTCCTCCTCCCACCTGAGGCTGATTTAACAGTGACGCAGGGGACGTTTTTCCATCAATGTGTGGGAGGAAAGTCAAACCACGAGGACAGGGATAGTGGTAAAAGCCTTCAGCTGGTGTACAGAAAGCTAGCAGTCTCATCTTGCAGATGTTTAAGCTGCATCTCTAAGTGATTTTCCAGTATTTCTCTTTTGTAATGATGGAACTTATATTAAAAAAGAAGGGAAGTATTAGTGATCTTCTCATTAAAACTGCTAAAGACACTTCTTGCAGGAAAAAAAAATAATCAGACAATGCAAGGTCAAGTTTACACTTGTTTCAAGGTTTGCCAGTTGTTTAGCACTGAGTAAAGGGAGCAATGCTCTTCCATCCTAATGTGGCCAAGTGGGCTCAGAAATGTAATGATCTTTCTATATGACCAGGAGAAGTGCTTATTCCGGTGCAGTGTACTCCACTGTGTATAACAGGAATTTGTGAAATGTGAGGTTGCTATTTGACTCTACCCTGGGTCTTTACAGATGAGAATTGGAGTTGGTCCTCTGGAATTGCACATCTCCAAATGGCAATGCTCCAGCACTGGGGCAGGTGGCAAGAGAAGAAAGCACGGTGTATGAGCGCTGCAGGCTGGTGAGTGGCTAAGGAGAACCAAGGAGGTGTGGATGCTTAGAGGCTGTCTGCATCTGTGTTGGGAAATTCACAAAATCTCTGGTGTTTTTTTCTTTCTGTAATGTTCAGATCAAACATGTCCTTTGCACCATGACACAAACTGTAAGTTGCCTGAGAAGGATTGCTGATCCTTTCCTCACCAGACCTTCCCAGACAAAGCTTGTCCTTTCCATTGATGGCAGCGTTTGTACTGCGTGAAGCAGTCACTTGTATGACTTGTAGGAACAAGGCAAGGAGTGATAGGCACAAACTGAAAGAGGGGAAATTTAGGCTAGGTGTTAGGAAGATGTGAGGGTGGTGAGAAGGTGGAACAGGCTGCCCAGGGGTGTTTTTGGATGCTCCATCCCTGAGAGTGTTCAAGGCTGGGCTGGACAAGGCTTTGAGCAACCTGGTCTAGTAAAAGGTGTCCGTGCCCATGGCAGGGCGTTTGGGACTGTATGATCTTTAATGTCCCTTCCAACCTCAACATTCAATGATTCTGTGATTTATGTCAGGTGTCTTAAACCCCCGGCTCCTGCATCCGTCATACTTTCAGCTTTTTGAAGTGAAATTCCTAGCCTTTTTCTCGATGAATGCACCCAAAGGGAAATAAATAAAATAAATAACAGTGGCTAGCTTCCCATGAGGAGCGGCTGAGGGAGGTGGGGATGTTTATCCTGGGGAACAAGAGGAGGCCCGGGGCTGACCTTAGGGCTCTGTGACAGCGTGGAGGCTGTAGCCGGGCGGAGATCGGCCTGTTCGGCAGGACGGCAGGACATAGCCCTGAGCCGTGTCGGGGGGGGACCGGGTTGGCCATGGGGCGGGGTTCCCTCGGAGCGGTGCCCCCTCAGGCACTGAGGGGACGAGGTTCCCGCTCAGGCACTGAGGGACGATGTTCCCCCCTCAGGCTCCGAGGGAGGGGACGAGGTTCCCCCTCAGGCTCTGAGGGGACGATGTTCCCCCCACAGGCTCTGAGGGGACGAGGTTCCCCCTCAGGCTCTGAGGGGACGATGTTACCCCGCTGGCTCTGAGGGGACGATGTTCCGCCCCTCAGGCACTGAGGGAACGATGTTCCCCCCCTCAGGCTCT
>JAWWEU010000081.1:45654139-45692269 GCA_035583155.1 Acropternis orthonyx | reverse complement strand
TGAGGGAATGATGTCCCCCCCCTCGGGCACTGAGGGAGCGGATGCTCCCCCCCTCAGGCTCTGAGGGGACGATGTTCCCCCTACATGCACTGAGGGAATGATGTCCCCCCCCTCGGGCACTGAGGGAGCGGATGCTCCCCCCCTCAGGCTCTGAGGGGACGATGTTCCCCCTACATGCACTGAGGGAATGATGTCCCCCCCCTCGGGCACTGAGGGAGCGGATGCTCCCCCCCTCAGGCTCTGAGGGGACGATGTTCTCCCGCAGGGGGCGCTGCGGCCGGGCGGGAACAGGAAGCCGGGGGCGGGCCGGCCCGCGCTGCCGCCGCGCATGCGCAGGGCGGGCGGGAGCGGCGCTCCGTACGGCGGGCGGGGAGGAGGAGGAGGAGGAGGAGGAGGAGGAGGAGGCGGCAGCGGCGCGGGGGGAGGAAGGCGGCGGCACCATCAGCGGCACTATCGGCGGCACCATCGGCGGCAGCGCCTGCGCGCCCGGAGCCGCCGCCGCCTCCGCAGCCCGGGGAGAGAGCCCGGGGCCGCCCCGCATCGCCGAGGCAGCAGGGGAAGCGGCGGCCGGAGGTTTGTGCGGGGCGGGGATGGCGGCGGCTGTGAGGGCGGCGGTGGCGCTCCCGCCGGGCCCCGCGGGGGGAGTGGCCGCCCTGAGGGGACCCCGGTGCCGGGGCGGCCCGCGGGGGGCTCAGCGGCAGCCGCGGCCCCCGCCCGGCCGGGATCGGCCCCTTCCCTCCCCTCCGCGGCCCCTGCCCTCGCCGGTTTCCCACCGATGGATGTAGCTGTGCGCCCTTACACGCTGCCGGTACCTGCAGCGGCCGAGGGTGGGCTGCGGTGTTTACATGCGGCTTTGAAGGGTCGAATAATTCTTAGTAAGCTTCTGTAGGCTGCATATGTTATGCGTAGTGTAGCTTAGAAGTTAGTCGTCTGCGTGCCTGGGGGTTTTTCCGGTGTTTACCATTATTTCTGCTAGGATAGATAGCTGCTGCTTTTGAAAGAACTTTAATTTATGATTTAGAAGTCGGTTTGTGCTGTACTTGGCGTGTGTGTTTTTAGAGGTGTCATTGCAAAGACAACATCTTGGCTTTCTGCATCGTCTGCATCTGCTTGGTGATCACCGTGGGCCTGAAAGGCACCTGTGCTGGTGTGAGCTCACCTAGGGCTGTATGTAATTTGGGTGATGTTTTTAAGAGATTATTAAAATACACACTCAGGGTAGTTCAAGCTCTCAGAAATTTACCTGGAGAAACGCTTTTAGTATTTAATACACCCAGGTGTGTAACTCGTGTAGTCTCATGATTTCAATATAGACGTTGCACCTCTTTCCTAATTATTTTTGCATGTGGAGTAGAGTGGGCCCATTTTACTCAGAGACGTGTAAGTAGCATCTTGCAGGAACAGACCCAAGAGGAACAAAAGATGATGATGCTTATTTAGGTTTTTTTTTGACTACATTTTAGACCCGTGCTGGGTTTTTTTTCCAAAGCAGGCTTTTTTGTTTTGGTCATGTGATTATGAAACACACTGGAATTGGTGCAAATCCTAAAGTTTCTCTTTCTTAATTTAGTGGCTGTTGTGCTTTGAGAATAAATTTTATATGCACGAATGTTATATCCATTATAAGACTTAACCTTTCAGGAACCAACTTACAATTAATTAAGCTACGTTAATTATTAATCTAATTTCTTGATGTAGAATGCTTGAATTTGAACATGTTGTGAATATTGAAGGGAGTGACACATACTTGAAAACTGAAATTTAAGTTGTTAAATAAAACAGCCTGGCTTCATGAAGGTACTAGAGTTCAGAGGAAGAAAAGCACCACTTCTCTGTACATCCATGATACATGGCTGAATCTTAGTGGAGACATCCATGGCCCACTTTTTTTCAAAGGTTAGTTTTCCAAAACAGGTCAAGCCTTTCCACAAAACAGAAACACCCTTGGGGGTGGAAACTACCTGTGCTCAGCGCAGAAGTCCAGTTGCCAGTTTAAGCTGTTCTTTTATCTTGTGCTAATTTTCCTTCTGAGCAGGTATTTCTCTTTAGTGTATAGCTTCCTTTAGGAGCTGAAAAACAGGAAAGGAGCTGGTAGTGAGGAGAGCACTGTGACCAAACATGTTGTTAGCATGCAGTCTGACACTTCTAGTCTCTTGCTTCTGCATAGTTTCAGAAAACTCACCTCCCAAACATAATATGTATGGAAAATAGGAGCAGTTTCCAAGTGAATAGTCATTTTCAAGGTTACACTGTAGGAAAAAATCTGTTCTTGTTTTTTGTGAAATTTTACATTGTTGCTTTATTAGAATCTCCTTGATGTCCTTGATTTTCTGGACTGCAGTGCTATCAAAGACACCTTTGATGGCTTTAGAAAAGAGGAAAACTTCCAAGTCTGGAACTGCTTCATCAATTACCTATTTCTTTCTCGCTGCCAAGGATGCAAATTTGATACATTACTCAAGAATCTAGAGCTTCCAACTGCTTTTTCTTCTTTCTTTCTTTCTTTCCTACTCTGAGATCTGTTGGCTAGGTGTATCAATTTACATAATTGATTCTAATCAGTTTAATACATTCCCCCTTGCTATTAGCTAGTATAAAAATATTGTAACTGGGATTTGTAACTGGGAATATCCCTGATAGTAGCCAAGTATTAAGGTGCCTGAGCTTGGTACTTGTGTTCTTAGCTGGGAGGATTGCTATCTCCACACACACAAATGCTTGTTCAGGTCTGAATTCTGACGTTTCATTGTGTTAAAAATAGTGAATGACTCAGTTCTTTAGACATGTTTTTACTTGTGATTTGTATGAAGCTGCCCTTGGATGGAAATAGGAATTTGATTAAAAGTGCACAAAAATAGTATTTAAAGTTCTTTTTAAAATTAGTTAAAACTAGATTAAATAAATTGAGCATTCAGGGAGATTAGTTTTGATTGTTGTGTTTCTAATTTTCCTTCCAGATGTACAAGTTTATTGTAGTTTGTCAAGTTAGAATTCAAGAAGTATTTCGGTGGCTGAAGATGCAGACAGAGACCTGTGACACTTTCATAGATCTTTTAAGTGTTTCCCAGCATTTTATGGGAAGTTAGGCATCTAATCTGGAAGACTTCTTAATGGGATTTTTCAGAAGGTCTCATTTCTTTTTCTAATATCAAAATATCTAAAAAAAAACTCCAAAAGAAAAGAGAAGTTGCAAGTCTATACATCTTTTGCCCTTCTTATAACTTGGAAAACAGTAAAATTGGTTTTTTAATGAGTCCAGTTGAAGAATATTATATCTGTAGATCTTGTATCTTTCCCTGCCAATTGAATTTGAAATAGTATACTTTTTCCATGTTATACATTGAAGTATAGTGTTAACACTGCCATGTGTGTAGTGCATATATAGTATGTATCTCTGTTTATCAATCTTTGCCTGACCTCAGAAAATAAACAGATTCAAGGAAGGCAATTAATAGCCTATCCCATAACCCATTAACATTTGATGACTAATTTTTTGAATGGTCTCATCCAGATTTGAAGTACATGAACAAGTGTTAACAAGCCACCTCATTAAAATTACTTAAGAGAAAAGGAATAATTACTTAAAAACAAACCCCCTCTTATCAAGGTGTTACTTAATGTTGCTCTCCAGCTTGACAGGGAGTTCCTTTGGATCACCGAGTGATAACTTGATATCATTTGCAATCCAGCCCTGCTGTGGCCTTCCAGCAGCTACCTGCCAGTCCAGTTTGGGGAGCCGGCTTCCAAAACATTACCCAGAATAAAATGGTCACTCCAGTGACATCGTTGAAGGGGAGAGTCTCATTCACAGAACTTGTATTCAGGGATTATTTTTTTACTCTAATCAGAATTTCAGTTCAGGATATTAAACTAACTTTAGCCGTAGATCTTTTCATCCACAAGTCAGAAATGTCCACTGCTGTGTGGTTATTAGAAGCACAGGGGACTGTGGTGCATCTGTGGACATCTTCTCAAGTCTGTAGTTTTTCATTTATCTGAGAGTCAAGTGCTCTATCCGAGGTCCAAGCCAAGCACAGTGCAGTGAGAGAGATGTTGGCTTGGGGTTGGGCTGAGCCTCTTGCATTTCTCCTTTGGAATTACATGGCTTTGGACAAGCTGCTTTTTATTCCAGTGCCTCAGCTTTTTAGCCTCTAAAGCGAGGACAGTATCTTGTTTAAAAGTGTTTTGAACTCTTGAAGAGAGGTGTGAGAGAGTTAGGTAATCTCGGATGACTTTTCAGGCACTAAATGATGTTCCTACACCACTTACCCTAACGTTTTGAACGGATTCACTTCTCTTGGGCAAATGACAATATAAATGAGGGCAGTTTTGGACCAGAAATTCAGAGATCTTTCACATGTTGTTCTCCTGAGGAATATTTAGTATGGTTGCATTACAAGGGAATGGGATGCAACTCCGGATTTCCTGACAAATACAAAACTTTGTTCTTCAGCAAATGGTTGTTGTTGGCAGCAAAATACAGGATGGATGTGGAAAACAGGAACCATGTACATAGCATGTTCCTACCCTGTGCAGTTCCCTGGAGCACATGACAGATGGCTTCCTGTAAACCAAGGACTCCAGCTTTGTAAATGTACGGTTCAAAGGTGATTCACATCACATAAATGTTCTGCAACAAGACTTCTGTCATCTCCTCAGTCTTTTCTGCTACCAAGGGTCATACTCAAATGTACCAGTTATTTATAGTAATTAATTTCACAGTTTCAACTCATCTTCTGCTGAACAGGTCTGCTTTTTCAGTTATTGACTGTCAGCCACATGCTGCCAAAAAATGTCTTTACTCTTACTAGCAGGTGTATGTCCATTTCTCCACGGCATCCTTGGCTGGCTCTGGTAGCTCATGACTGAACCAGTGTGTATTAGTTTCTCTCTTCTTTCCTGTTTCTGAAGAAATACTTAAGTTTTTTACAATTACATCAGAATAGGAAGTTATTATATCAATGACTTATTTTGCTAAAGCTTAGTATTACTGATGCTCTGCCCAAACAGAGCTTAATCCACAGGGTTGTACTGTTCTTGAAACTTTATGCCTAAGCCAGGAAAAACAATGCTCTAGAGAGACCCGGGATACCAGTAGAGCCATGAGCTATTTATTTCTGTGGGCCTAACACACTTAGGAAGTCTGTGTGTCTCTGTAGCCATTTAAAGTTCAATGCAAAATCTGTCAATGGATTAGGTTGCATGGTAAAGCTGTTCTCAGATAACCAGGATAGTGGCCAGTGGTGCAGAGACAGGATGCGTTTGAATTTTTGAAAAGAAGCTGCGACTTGAAGCAGAAGGTCATTGATTTAGATGAACAGGATCTTTTTATATCCTCAATATACTTGTGGTTTAGTGACTTCAGAGGTTACCTGAAACCTGAAGGTCTGAAGTCAAGACTTTTGCTAGTATCTGTTATTGTAACAGACCGGAGTCTCCACTTCTTCTTTCCCCAGATATTAACACGGTTTTTGTTTTTCTTAATTAACTGCATCCACCTGAACAAACAGTGAACACTGGGTTTCACTGTTTGGACTGTTTTCCAGTTAAACAATCAGAGAAAACTAAGAGTTTGAGATTCCTGTTTGTGTTTATTTCTTCAATGATAAAGGAAAAGATCGGTGACACTAAATTAGTAGTAATTGAAGTGGCATTAATTAAGCGTATCTCTTTCAAGTGAGTGAATATTGAAAGGCAGCTGGTTTTGAATTGTATTACAGGCAGGACTGTGTTGAAATACAAGATCTTTGATATGGCTGGCAGGTATTTCTACAGCCTTCATCTCGCATTAAATCATGTATTTTTGTGTGGAATTTAAAGTATGTAATTTCAAGCAAGTTGTTTCTGCATTCTCTGTTTATCATGAACTGTAATGATAGTGATGTCTTAGACCCTGGACAAACATGTCCCTAGTTATTCCTCAGTTTTGGAATTCAGAAGAGATTAAATAAACCTGGAAGTATTTGATAGCTGTGGTACTCTGGTGGGTGTTATGATGGTGATTTTACTATTACAACCATCTCATTCTTAGTTATGGTTTTGTGTCCCCGTGGAAGATAAAGTAAAACCTGACTCCGTTTTTAAGAGGAGTAGAAATGTCCAAACAAGGAAATAGGCTTTAGTAGCCACTGTCAGTGTTTGGACCCCTGCTATTCCAGCATCCCTTTACTTCTATTATTTTCTTATCTTTTGTTGCCCTTGTCTGTAGCAATCGGGCTTACCTGGCTGTATGGAAATGACTCAGAAGTCAAAAAATGGGATGTGAAATATTAATAGGTGAAGCCCTTCTACACAAAGATGAATCAAATAAGCATTGGAGATAGAGGTTTTTAGGGTTTTTTTTAATCCCTACCTCTGATTCTGCTTGTTCTCTAGTAGAATGCCAAAGGTGAAATAAACATGTTGATGGTGATGTTGTGAGTTTAGTTGGAGAACTACAGTTGCAGTTGAAGAAACTGCATTTATATTTTCAGTGGCCTGGTATTGATAAGCTTTAAGTAGACAAAAAAAAAGAAGGGGAAAAAGTTAGCTGTTTCATAGGGAAATGGGGGGGGAAAGTGGCTGCCTTATCAATGGTTGAATGAAATTCACAGGTGTACTCAGTGGGAAATCTGGGTAATTCTTTGGAGAGGAATAAAGGCTTACTGAACCTTGTTTTAAATCTCCAGGCTTAGAAGCTGTGTTCGCAAAATAAATTGTTTCAATTTGTGAGTCTGGGTCATATGAGAATTAATGTACAAACTCCTCTGGTTTTCATGTCTTTGATATTTTTGTTGTTTGATTTTTTTTCCTACAAGGGTTTTAGTGTAAGGAATTAAGTACTAATTTAGACATATTTGTTAGACAATTAGTTTTAGGGGGTAACTAAGAAAGGTTTTTCAAAAAGTGCTAATGGTAACTTAATTTTATTTTCCTGCTTTCAGTCACTCAAGTGCAGCCACTGACCACGAGATGTTACTACGAAATCTACCTCAGACTTCACTTTTGCTCATTCATTTGCTGCGTTATAGATCTCAGCAGGAGCTCTGCAGACACTCTTGAAAGTCTCTGAACAGATTGTGACATCAAGTTAAAGCATGATGACCTAACAGCAGGTCAAAGTCTCAGACATTGGTTCAGCAGTTCAAGATAAAACTTTCAAAGGCTGAGGACCTGCTGCCATTTCTTTCCTGGTTACTTCAGAAACATTCAGCTGACCTTTCTCTGGTGAAAAGATCTTCACTTTTCTCTCTGGTCCTGGAAATATTAATGGAATACAGTCATGTCTACCCAGGACGAGAGGCAGATAAATACAGAGTATGCTGTATCCTTGCTGGAGCAGTTAAAATTCTTTTATGAACAGCAGTTGCTGACTGACATAGTGTTGATTGTGGAGGGCACTGAATTTCCCTGCCATAAGATGGTTCTTGCAACCTGCAGCTCGTATTTCAGGTAAGTATTCCAACTAGGATCTGTTAATTCTATAAAATCTATGATACCTGTTTTTGAGTATAATACTAATTAACAATGAATTGCAAAGAAAGGTCAGTGGAGTAAGTAGAAAGCCTAAATATTCTTACTTTCCAACACCAGAAGAGTAAATAAGATTTCTAGCATCTTGTGACTTACTCTAGATAAGTATTGTAGTTTCTACAATAAGTGGGGGGGGGCAGGGGGGAAATCACACTTGAGGTGGCTTGTTTTCTTTAGGGAGTTAATCGACTCTGAATAATTAGTAAATTTCTTTTTTTTTCCGCACTTAATCTTTGATATATTTAATCTGTTCTTATTTCCCAAGGTAGGATAACAAGGGATTATTGAGACTTGGCTATGGGAATTCCATTGTTGTGTTTAACTGTAATTTCTAAGCAGAAGCCTCTGCTAAAAGTAGGGATTGCTTTGCTGCCTTCCTTTTCTGAATCATCTGGTTTTCTTTGCTCAGCAAAGCAGCCAGAAACTCTTCCCTTGCTTGAGACACTTTTGGTTCTTTTGTTTTGTTTCACATCCCTCCCCAAATACTGTTGAAATTTTTAATTCAGGAACTCTTGCTTCCCAGGTGTCCTGTTTTGTGTCTTTTTAAAAGCTTTTATTAATAAGATATGCTGAGTGCTACCACTTTTTGCAGATACCTTCATGGTAAGACCCAGATGATGAGGCACCATGAATTTTCTGCAGTGATTAATCATTTTTTGTTGGCAACACAGTATAATTAATCTGCCTGTCTGAGAGGAATTCCGAAGCTTCAAACTAGTCTTGGTGACATCCACGCATGTTTCACCTTCCTGATGCATTGGGGAGGGATTGTAACTTTCCTGTTTAATCACAGGAGGGTTTGCAAATCTGTTTTTCTTGAGATGGGCTTGCTCTACAGAACACATCTAAAATGTTTTCACTATTTTGTCTCCTTGTACAAAACTATTCAGGGATTAATGTATTAATTTTTGTTGCTGCTGGGTTTTGTGTTTACTTTTTCATCTTGGATGAGTCTGATCCGATTTTTAGCGACAAATATTGTGTGATCACTAGACAGTGATTATTACCATTGGCCTTGTGCAGATGACACAGTTCCAACAGTTTGTAAAATAACAGCCACTGGAAATGCAGCCAGATTTAATGTGGGTGGTTAATCATAAGGTTGGAAAGCTGTCATGAGTCCACACAGTGTGCTGCATCAGAATGTGCAGTCAGATCTCTTATTCATATGTGTTTGTTTATTATTTATGGAATGAGGTTTTGGCAGCGGTTAAAAGAAGTATCAAACTTGTGGTTTTGTCATGTTCTGTTTTTCTTCTCTTCTTTGGTTTACAAAAAGATGCTCAACTTCCTAAATTTAGCTTTATTATGAAAAATGGATAGCCTTGAAGAAGGGGGAAGAAAGGCAAAGCATCTCTTGGTGTGATCCGTTGTGTGTGATTGCAGCCAGCCTGCCTTCCATCTTTGTGCCTGCATGGTGTGCAGCCCTGCTCCGGCTGTCTCCAACAGCTCCCTCTGCCTTTCTGTGGAGAGCACTTGTACCCCTTTCCTTACCTTCAAATATCTGCATGGCAAGTTGATAGTCAGTGATCCCTCCTAAAATGCAAGTTGCCCTGAGTTAAGGAGCTTAGAAGACAGAGAGATGGGGATGGGATACTGTCTTTATATCAGATGCTTCCTGGAGTGGCTTTGCTTGGGGAGTTTATCTCCATGTCCCCTTCACCTCTAGCCAGAGGCAAGACTAAAAAGTCCCTTCTAACTGCTCTCATACCTGGTTTCCTAAAAAACACTCAAATAAATACAAAGGGCCTTGAGCTGAATTTTCAGTATAACCATAAATACCAAACCTGAATTAACGTAAAGCTCTTAAAACCCACTGCCCTCTGTTTCAAGAAAATTGACAGGTATGTGGTTTATAGTACCACATTCCAGATAGTTCTTAACTGTGTTGCAATTAAAATACCAGAATGGGCAATCGGTGTATAAAGCATTATGGAAACAATAAACATTTTTTTAAATTGCCTTTCTACTCTTTATCAGGGAGATGTAATGGAAATATTTGCACTTTTTTTTTCCCCAGACCAGGTCTTACAGGTTTTTTGTGTTACTGATTCTTGTCTGCAAACCTGAAGTTTACTGCGTGTTATGATGAATGGTATATAAGAAATAATTCATAGAGTGCTAGTCTTTGCTCCATTTCTCCTCCTCCCAGAGGAGCATCCTTTTTGATATGACTTGGCTCAGTCCATTATATAAATCTGCTTCCTTTGTTTTAGAATCTAAAATCTAGCTGTAGTACATTTCAACAGTGTTTTCTAGAGAATGTTTCTTTCCTCATTATCACCTATGATATAGAAAAAGGTTTAAAATTGCACCATGAAAATTCCAAGATCATTAGAGTTCCCTGCTGATTAACACAGAAGAGTTCACATGGATATGAAATATTTCTGCAGAAGGCACTGGTGGTACTTTCTGAATGTTCCTTACAAATGCTTTATCTTAAATACTAGATGTTAGCCTAAGGTAAATACTAAACACCTATAAACAGGCAAGCAAAAAGACTGTTCACCTTTTGGAGTGTAATCACCAAAGACTTAGAGGTGACTATTTAAGATTACTCCCTGTTGATCCTTGTCTTACTGTGTATGTTTCTCCTCAGAGCCATGTTCATGAGCGGGCTGAGTGAAAGCAAACAAACACACGTACACCTGAGGAATGTGGATGCAGCCACTCTGCAGATCATCATAACATACGCATACACGGGTAACTTGGCAATAAGCGACAGCACAGTTGAGCAGCTCTATGAAACTGCCTGCTTCTTACAGGTAGGAATGTTCTCAGTATGGAATAGCAGCTTCTAATCCCCAAACTGTTTTATTCTTTGCCTTGGTAAAGGATCTTTCCTGTTCAGTCATTTCAAAATAACTTCTGTTCAGTTTGCTCAGTACAGAGAGCAGTTGCTTGTCAAATGCACTTCATGTACCCATCCCTCCTTGCATTACAGCCCCTGTGGAGGGTGGAAGTAAAACAGTGCACTTCTAACATTTGGAAAATTAGTTTCTCCAGCAGACATAATCATGTGGTGTATTTGATCTGTATGAAGCGGTTGAGTGAGTCACTGCTGTATTTTTGTGTATGTAGAGTACTCCAGGCCTAAACTCTGTTGTTCAACAACAGATGCAGGTGCTTTTATCTGCTGCTGGTACGTGAAGGCATAGACTGTATATACTAATACCTGTGGTTTTTGTTTGCATTACAGGTAGATGATGTGTTACAGCGGTGTAGAGAATACTTAATCAAAAAAATCAATGCAGAAAATTGTGTGCGTCTCTTAAGTTTTGCTGATCTCTTCAGCTGTGAAGAGTTAAAACAGAGTGCTAAAAGAATGGTGGAGCACAAGTTCACAGCTGTGTACCACCAGGAGGCTTTCATGCAACTGTCACATGATCTACTGATAGATATTTTAAGCAGTGACAATTTAAATGTGGAAAAGGAGGAGACAGTTCGTGAAGCTGCTATGTTATGGCTGGAGTACAACACGGAGTCACGATCGCAGTATTTGTCCTCTGTTCTTAGCCAAATCCGAATCGATGCACTTTCAGAGGTAACACAGAGAGCCTGGTTTCAAGGCTTACCACCTAATGATAAATCTGTGGTGGTGCAAGGACTGTACAAATCAATGCCCAAGTTTTTCAAGCCCAGGCTTGGCATGACAAAAGAGGAGATGATGATATTCATTGAAGCTGCTGCTGAAAACCCTGGTAGTCTTTACTCGTCTGTCTGTTACAGCCCCCAAGCAGAAAAAGTTTACAAACTCTGCAACCCTCCTGCTGACTTGCATAAGGTTGGGACACTTGTAACTCCTGATAATGACATCTATATAGCAGGTGGGCAAGTTCCTCTGAAAAACTCGAAAACCAATCACAGTAAGAGCAGCAAACTGCAGGCTGCCTTCAGAACTGTGAATTGCTTTTACTGGTTTGACGCGCAGCAAAACACTTGGTTTCCAAAGACGCCGATGCTGTTTGTTCGTATAAAGCCCTCGCTGGTGTGCTGTGAAGGATACATCTATGCAATCGGGGGAGACAGCGTCGGTGGGGAGCTCAACAGGAGAACTGTGGAGAGATACGACACTGAGAAGGACGAGTGGACCATGGTGAGCCCGCTGCCTTGTGCCTGGCAGTGGAGCACGGCGGTGGCAGTTCACAACTGCATCTACGTAATGGCACACAACTTGATGTACTGCTATTTCCCCAGGTCAGATGCCTGGGTGGAAATGGCCATGCGACAAACGAGTAGATGTTTTGCTTCGGCTGCTGCTTTTGGTGATAAAATATTCTATATTGGCGGACTGCACATCGCCAGCAATTCTGGCATAAGGCTCCCGAGCAGTACTGTGGATGGGTCTTCTGTAACCGTGGAAATCTACGATGTGAATAAAAACGAGTGGAGGATGGCAGCCAACATCCCTGCCAAGCGCTACTCCGACCCCTGCGTTAGGGCCGTCGTCATCTCGAATTCCTTGTGTGTGTTTA
Source organism: Acropternis orthonyx (assembly GCA_035583155.1). Lineage (NCBI taxonomy): Eukaryota > Metazoa > Chordata > Aves > Passeriformes > Rhinocryptidae > Acropternis > Acropternis orthonyx. The sequence continues at coordinate 45,680,282 of JAWWEU010000081.1, read as the reverse complement.
TCCGAGAAACCCACATGAACGAGAGAGCCAAGTATGCCACCTATCAGTATGACCTGGAACTTGACCGCTGGTTTCTGAGGCAGCACATATCGGAGCGTGTGCTGTGGGACTTGGGGAAGGACTTCCGGTGCACTGTAGGAAAGCTGTACCCATCTTGCCTCGAAGAGTCCCCGTGGAAACCCCCAACGTATCTCTTCTCGCCAGACGGAGCTGATGAGTTTGAGCTGGACGGGGAGATGGTTACTCTGCCGCCTGTATAGCTCCCAAATTAGACTGCACAACTGATTCTATTATTCTCAGTTATAAAAGAATAAATAAATAAATGGCTGTGAAAGAACATGTCTGAGAATGAAATGCCAGACCTGTCTTTCATGAATTGTATTTTTATGCCCTCCCTAACACTTGCCGCCATTCAGTACGAATAAATGAAATGAGCAGATATGCTTCCATAATATGAATTACTATTATCTGATAATTGAGAAACGTATATGTATATCATAAGCTTAAGCATCTGACTTGTCTAAAGAATTAATTCTAGTCCTATGAAATCTCAGTTCAAGAAAATTAGCTTCAGAAGAAAAGTAGTTACTATTTCTAGGATGATGTCTCAACTCTTTCGAAAGTATCTTCCAGTTATATTTGAATTACTTCTGGATATTCTACTTAAGTGCTAGTTATATAATTGTCAGTGTGGCCTAATAAAAGGACTGTGCTGCACTTCCTTAATACTAATATTCATGTTGGTATAGTAATGCCATTAAAAGAAAAAGAAACAAATCCCATGGATCTACCTGTGGTAGGAAGGGTAGATCTTCCATTGTACGGTAACATGCAGGGCAAAAATGACTGCAGGTTCAGTCAAGCTGTATGATGAGGTGCATGTGTTCTATTTTCACTAACTTATACCTGTCTATTTAGAATACAGGTCTTCCAAGCAGCTGGTAGATTACCAGGTGTGGACTTAAGTTGCTGGGCTTGCAATAGGAGTTGCCAGCCCTCATAGTGCGGGTCTCTGTGGGGCTTTAATCAGTAAATGCCTCCACATTCTGTATTACAGTAACATTGGCTCATGTATATTACTTCCTGCTGCTGATGTATTTTTCCATTGTAAAACAAAGTTTTAGTGTGGATTAACCAGGTCTTTATTTTCTGTTAATTTAATAACAAGCATTACTGTAGTGTGATTGTGTATAGATATCCCTTAGCTGTCAGGTTTTTTACTTTGGGGGGGAGCAAACTTCAGGAATATCCTGTGCTGCGTGTGCAGGAGAGCAGATGACTAGTGCTGCTCTGGCATTAATCCCAGGAACCACTAGCAGTAGCGGGGCACCGCCAATCTAACATGACACAGGTGCTTCATGACAGACCTTACTAGCATGTTCAGCTGCATCATGTTCTGGCACTGTATTTTGAATGACATTAATTTATTAAAAAAGATTGAATCCGACTGATTTTGAGTGTGCTCTGTGGTTGAAATAGAGCTGTGACACCTTCCCACCACATGTGCCTTTGTAGCAATTAGCTTATTGAGGGCAGCTTGAAATAGTTAAGCCTGGAAAAGGGTACATTATATTGACTGTGCTTACTGGAAATTAGGTATTCAAGTCAAACTCAGGATTACAAAGAACTTTAATCAACTGCTGTATTTTTTATGAATCAGTACTTTAATAAATCACAGGACAAATTCTGCCCTACTAAAAGTGAAGAACAGCAGGCCTAAGTTCAGAAGATGGCAGACCCATTTTCAGTTTGTAATAATGAAATTTACTTACACCGTCGTCCAGACTGCCATTGGCTTTTCCCAAATTCCATTCCTTATTCCACTAACTACAACTGCAGCTTTCAACAAAGGCAACACCTATGTACCTCTGGGGTTAGGTCTCGATTGGCTTTACAAAGTTTCGTCTTGAACAATTATTAAAGGTTTTGACTAGAAAGGGGACTTTTAGCTAAGAAGTCTGCCTTATATAAAAAACTCTTCCTGCTCCTTTGGCATTTTGTGCCAAGTGGGGATTTATAGGACCCAGAATAATGATGGCAAGCTACCAATTATTTTTTTTTAATGAAGGTGACATAACATGTTTGCATTTACCGTTGCATAAACTTTTTTTAACACCTACAGTTTTTAGATTAGAGGGGGGAGGTGACTCAGGGGCTCCCACCAATAGGTCTGTTTATGTTGCTTTCATGTTGCAAGCCTGTGCAAGGGAGCATACATTTAAACAAAACCAGTGCTACTCCTATATGATTCAGTTTGGAGAATCACATACCTCAGGTAAAACATTGAGTGGTACCCAGGTCACTCCAGCCTGGATAGACTGCTCAGCTCTGTGGCTCAATTTCACTTCACCCTACTGTTATCAGACTGCATTAGGCCTTAGGATAAGCCTTTGTTGATTAAGTGTAGATGAGCTACAGCTAGTGAAGGAGCAGGGTGGGCCGGTTCTGTTACTGAGAACTTTCAACTGGAGTGTAAAATCTTATGCATAGTTTCTTCCCAGAGGAAAACAAACAAACAAAAGGCACATTTGAATAGGAAATAAATACTAAATTGCAGTGGCTTTTAAGTCAGAATTGCCTCACAGAACCTGGAAGAACTCCTTGATTTTATCCATTTAGGAACATCTTTTGAAATACAGTCAGTCGACGTGACTTCCTGCTTAGGCTACACTATTTGTAGTTTTTTTCTAGATGTTACCTGTATCTTTTGTATCCTGCATACTCCCAAGATTATGTAGCACCTTATTTAAAACTTACGTACTACTAATAATACAGTATATTAAAGACTAGACCACTGCATTGTTGAACAGTTCTCTAGTGACTGCTAAAGCCATACTTACTGTTAGATCACTTACACAACTTGTTGCTGCAGTCAGTATTCAAGCCCAAAGGAAAACAGCTGGCAAATGGTGTTTCCTCAAGTCTAAATTCTTTCCCTGCATAATTCAAGAAGGAAACTGTGCAGGCAAAGCATTGTCACGTGCCTGGAAGTGGTCACTGGTGGTAGAATAAGGGAAAGACTTGTGCAGGAACAAAGACAACAGCTAAAAACCCCTGCAGTTCTCATTTCATAAATGATTAAAGCCTTCACAGAGTTCTAACTAGTATCTTAGTACAAAGCTTCAGCCTAATCCCAGCCTATTCAACCTGTACTTGTCTTTGAAGTATATTTACATACAAGTTTCAATGAATCAACTCTGTATGTCCTCAAGCTCTGCTATATTTGCAAGTTTGCCTCTTTTATGGTAAAACTAAATTTAAGTGAGTTTTACATAGTTTCAGGTCCCCTTACCTAAAGTAATAAAAAAGTGATCTCGCCTCTGCTATAATGCATCCACTCATTTTTACAGTTGTTTAAATACTTAATAGCAAGTTTAATTTTTGTTGTAAGGGGAGCAGTCAGATCTAGGGCAGCGAATTGTGTCAAGCTTTAGAGAGAACAGGATCAGATGGATAATTAATTTGCAGGGGAGAAATAATTTCATAACATTCTAAAGATTAAGATTTAAATCACTACTGCTTTTCACAATATTTCTCCCTGCACTTCTCAGTGCCTCTTAAGATGCACAAACACCCCCCACATGGCAGGACAATCCAGGGGTACCCGTGGGCAAACCTGCAGACACTGAACTTACCAGTCAAGCTGGTGTTTTTCCTCCTCTGTTTCCCTATTTCCAGCTACCTTCAAACTGTTTTCTCTTTTTGGATCTGGATTTCTACATGAAAGGAGATTTTAGACAGACTCTGTAGTAGGCTCACCCTTAAAACCAGTTTCTTTCCACTTAATGCTCAGCCACACAAAGTTCTTTTTAGTTCCACTTTCGGAAGTATTTAAAGTATCTCCCTCCTACAACATTTCTCATAAGTAAATTCAGCAAGGCGGAGTTCTTACAACCCAGACTCCCTAAAATGCAGGGACTGCTCCTGATGCCAGGAGGGAGCCCGTGTGACATCTGTACATCTTCACACACCTCCCACGTTCCAGGGTGGAAGGGGTCAGTGAACAGCCTGAACCAGCAGCTGAGAGCAAGACTTGGGTCAGTACTGAGTCACAGAGCCTTTGACATGGAACAAAGATGGGGCAGGCATGAAAGTGAAAGAGTAATAGCGGTATCTCTGTGCGTGCTTTTCTCCCCTGCTGCTCTAAAAAGCAGCTCTTTTGTGGCTTGGTCTGGTTTCAGCAAGGAAAGGGGTTTAAGCATTGTACATGTGCCATCACTGCAGTGCTGAAGGATGACTGGGCACCTGGAGCGGTACCTGACTTCACCTCTTGAAACTTCTTAAACTGTACTGGATACACACATGGACTCTACTGCATGAATATGACCACAGGACAGTAAAAGGTACTACTAATAAAAGGTAATGAGGTAACAGACCTTAAAGACTATTCAGATCACGTGTTAAACAGCAAGCTAAATCTTGATGCTAAGGTTTAGAAAGTGCAAGAAGCACAGCTAGCTAATTTTAACTCTGAGCACGTGCTTTTACTGAAGAGAAAAACAATTAAGGAACAATTTCCAAAATTTAAGAGTGGACACACGCCCCAGCCAGATCTCTGGCACAGCATTACACTTGCCAAAATTCATATACACACAAATTATTCAGAGCAGCAAAGGTGAGTCACCACAGGTCACATTAGGCAATATATTAAGCTCAGCATTATTTTTCCCACTTTCTGGTATGCCTGAACTTTTAAATTCTCCACTGTGTTCTCTGAATTCAGAGATGAGAAACCAAGGAGTTTCCTTCTCCAGTATTTTCCACCTGTTTCATACAGTATGCAAGTGATGTTATTACCTATACTGTTTTTAAGACAAGAAGATATGTGTCCATCTGCCTTCACCTCAGATAACTGTTCTTCCTTCAGTCTTAACATTCTTACTTCATTATGCTCACCTGATCTAGAAAGCAGTGGTGCTTGCTTGGTGATCTAGATTAAGGCAAGAAAAGATTTTGTAGGTATTCTTTGCTACTGTTGAGGCAAACACTCAGCTTTCATTAATACCAGTCAATAAAGTCAGGTGGGGAAGTAAAAACAGTCTTACTTTATTGGTTGATTTTGGAATATTATTTCAAGAGGAGCAATGCATGATTAAGCAATTTTAAAACCCATGCAGAAGGACTCAAAGACAGCCAGACCTTCCAGGTTCCATCACAACTGAGATTAGGCCACCTGTGTACAGACGTTATGATGTCAATTTACAGGGAATAAAGTAATCTGAGTAAGATTCACTAAGTGACCAAAATGATCCATCTCAATATTTTTTATGAATCCAAACACTACTTCTAATGGTTGATAAAAAACGGGGTCAAGACCAGAACCATCACAGAAGCAAAGTCCTGTGCCTGCTTTTTTAAGTCAGTCTCTTCTCTACTATAATATTAAAGACTCAAAACACCATGAAGCAATTTGTCATACATCTTTAATCATAACACAATAATGTAGTGTTTTCCCTTTAATGAATACTCCCCATGCTGCTTTTTTTTAATGAAAACTAAATACCTGCAAGAAAGTAACACTGCAGTGCATAAAAAAACATGATGTGAATTTCTCTTTCAGTGTGTTTGCACAACCACTTGCAAATGGTCTGAAAATTGTTAACAAATTGTAGAGAACTGCAACCGTTTGCTAGACCATAAGGTCCACCTAATTCACATCTGAATGTCACCCAAGGCATTTAAGTTTCTTCCATTCACCAAACCATTCTCAGCAGAAGTTTTAAAGTCTTAAAACACCTCACTGTGGCAGAGAACTGGATGTGCAGCAATTCATTTACATGGCATCCTGATTTTGACCAGATGTCACAATCCACAGGAACTACACCCTACTTCGAAGCTAAATCTACACCAAAATTTTAGTTGTACCTAAAGTTCTTAGTGATACAAGAGGGGTCAGTGACCCCCTGAAGACTTTTAATCAATTCACAACAAGCAGCACCCTGTAGGGAATAAAATGTCAGACTAGAGGATCCTCTTGTCCTAAATTTGCAAAAAGCAGCGTCCACAATCAGTTTAAATGGAAGACAAATTTCAAAAAGACTGCCAGTGAATTACAAGCAGCTACCAATATCAAAACCAGATGCCTGCAAGTGTCTTCTGGTGGGATTAATTTATTAAAATAATACAGCTCTTGGAGCAGACCAAACTTTAGACAGGCTGGATGTATTTTATTTTTCAAGCAGCACAAGAAAAATCAAATCCATTACTTGTATGTTCAATTATCAAGCAATAGTTTCTATGTTTAAAAACAGCACTCATGTCTTCACTATTGCAATTAAATACTGCCACAAAAGTTTCTCTGCTTAGGAATAATTTGTATGGAAATCAGAAGCTTGTTTAGGCATAATACTACATTTAATTACAAAGGTGCTTAAAACAGATGTACAAGGTCAAACAAGTGCAATGTACTAGAACACTGACCTAAAAATTCTACTTAAATTGTGACATTTGAGGAAACTGTGTCAGATGTGCACAGGAATTAAGGTTATGACATGAAAGTGATTGATGAAAGATGTTGAACACTCCAATCAAATGAAATACTAGAGCAGCAATACTTAAGTCTTATGGGGTTTTGGGGACTTCCATCTCACACCTATGCTCCATAGGCAGCTCCTCACATGCTGGCACATACAAAAAGCCAAAGCCGATGCCTTTGATGACAGAAAGTTGAGAGCTGTGCTATTGTATTACCTGTAAGTCTGTGTGTGCTGCATGTTGACAGCCAGAATACCTTTGGCAACACCAAATCACAGCGGGGCTGTAACAAAACCCTCACAGCTGACTGACCAGAGGCACTATCACCAACTCACTTAGGACTCGTTGTTTCTCAGGGCACAGAAATGGATGTCAGGGTCTTTGAAATGGCAGTTGGCTGCCTAAATCCTTCTGAATAATTAATAATGCCTGCACTGGAAATTTGAAAGCAGAGGACAGGAAAGTGGCTTGCATTTGCATTGGATTTAACTAAAGATGTTGCAAGCATTCAATTAAGAAGACAACTACATGAGCTTAGATGATCCTTAGTGGCTGCATGTCTTCCTACAGCCCAAAAGTAAGCTTAAGCAAATATCAAAGAGCAAACATAGATGTTAATGAAGACCACTAATTATGAAGATCACTTCATTTCCACCCCCTCCATGAGTCTTAATCACTGGATGAGTTTGAATCTGAGACCAACTTCTTAGCAGGACGCCAGTTCTTAAAAAGATTGAAAATTAATACAAGGTTTTTATTCTGTCATTTGTAAAGAAAGGAGAATACTCTTAATCATGTTGCATGTCTGGCTCCACAACAGAGACAGCTGGGACAGTGGGAATAAGACTGCAGAGAAAGATCTGTCCTTGCCCATAAGAGAATACTGTGAAGTATCACAACAGACTTGCTTTACAAAGCAGCAAGCAGCCTTGCATCACCTTGGCACTGCAGAGGGCACTTTGTTCTGCCTTTCCTCAGATTAATCCACCCCCAAACAAACAAACAAAAGCCAGCTCCTAATATCCCTAGGCCAGCAAGGGAGTCTGTTGGAGTAAGGGGAGTGCTGAGAGCTAGTAAATCTGCCATATAAATTTGGAACATGGGAGAATTCTACAGAGAAAATACAGGTGAGGAGGTGACAAGGATATTAAAAAGGGATCCTTGAAAGTCTTGTTTCTACAGCTTGTAGATGCCTCACTTCTAGAACTCACCATCCTGAGCTCCTAAGCTTAAATCTACCTAATGTGCCTTAAGTTGCTGAAGGTAGTTTTATAGGTGCTTAAATCCTTTATGAACCTTTCCTCAGTCTTCATTACAACATGAACCCTAACCATTTAAATCCCAGACACTGGATAATATGTTAGCTGTCTCATAAAAACAAGGGATTATTTTTGGTTATTTTCTTATCTACATGCTGAACCAGAAAGCTCTAGACTCATCACAAATAAACACAGCTCTAGTCTTACTTCACTGCATATAAAGTAATACATAGTCTTTGAAAAGATACAAATGTCTATTACAGAGTTGTGGAATAAAACAGAAAAGACCATCAGAAGTGTTAGGAAACACACAAATACACACAGAGACCAGGAGCAATAGCTGCAGTTTGATAGATACATCTCATAGTTGTGTCAGAAGGTTAGTAGAGCTTTAGGGCCCCTTTTTTGCCCTTCTCAAATCAAACTACTTAAACTAGCTGTATACTTTCAGGTTTTCCATATTCTATCTAGTTTGTCCTGGAAAAAAAATTAATGAAGGCTTTAAACCAGATCCTGCATTTTCAAACCACTGTTCGAAGCCATAAAACTAAAAACCACATTGCTGGGCAGTGACAATGTGATGCAAGTGTAGCTCTTCTATTAGCTTTACAAATGCACATAAGAAATTAGAACATAATTTCCTAAAACAAATTACATTCAAGCCTTCTTATTTATCTCTTGTACAGCTGCTGCATTTCATTTGAGGAACAGGAGAAATAACCATGACTAGGAATCTTGGCCCCAGAAAAGAACATGGCAAAATGCTGACAAGATACCATTGAGGCAACAAACTAAGAGCCTTGTGGTAAAGAAAAACTGGAACACTTGATAATGTAATGTAAAAAATGTTAACAGATACCACGTGGGGATGTCAGAAGGCATATAGAGGCACACACATTGCAAGGAAACAGGAAATAATCTCCCTTGGAATCAAGAAATGTAGGAAGTGCAATATGCTTGCATACAGAAGATGCTGCATGCATGTTACATAGGAAATACAGCATTATGCCACATCTCTTCAAATAAATTTCTTCACACAAGGACACTAACTGAGACAGTTTAGTTACTCTCTCAATTCTAGTGTTACTTTCCTTATGAAAAAAGTAGTTATCCAAATGGAACATTCCCTGAGTCGACACAGAAAATCGGTATAGTTGATTTTCATTCGGAAGAATCTTCATTACTTTACTGGAGAGAAAAAAAAAAAAGCCAAGCAGAGTTTGCTACTGTGCTAGTTTGGGGTGGGTTTAGCACTTTGTATTCATATGTATGCAGCTACATTGAAGTTGTAATTTCATCCTAATAGAGCAAGACCTCACAAAACCGTCTGTGATCCATTCCCCGTTTGGGAGAATTTTGTAATGCTTTCCCTGAAGAGATCTCTCCAACTGGAACCCCATTCACGTCCCAGGGCACAAACAAAGCCAAACCATATGCAAAGTTATGAAGGTCTACTGTATAACATGAAAAAAATTACTGATTTTGCAACTGTCACATAGATTTGGAGACACAAAGAGAGCCAGGGACAGATTAAATCGAACAAACCTACATGGATACAGAAGATAAAGGAAAAAAAACCCTTGTCAGCCACAGTCTTACTCTGCACCTTGTTGAGTTTAGTTTGCAGGTGAAAGCAAGAAAGTTCCACCTGGCCTGGAACCCTTTAAGGGTTGCAGAGATTCTCTCAAATCCAGCCTGAAAGAGGAATCGCTATTTATATTCTGCTTGTTTCTAACAAGAATTCAAAAACATTTGGCTATCTGGATTGAAAAATATAACTAGTTTACATAAATATTTTCAACATCCAAGAAAATGTACAAATCTAAAGTCAAACACATTTGGCTTGCAACAAGCCCTGTTTGCTAATGTCTTTATAAAGGCTCAGTTTTAAAGAGAAGTAGTCATTTTAAATATAACCAATATACTGCAAATGCCATCCCATTGTATGGAGACACTCACCATTCTTCTATACTTCTAGTGAAACCGAGTAACAACATTCCACACCTGCTTGCAAGCAACATATACCTTATTTTGGTCCTGGGTAGTTAATCTCCACTCCTACATTTTTGGAGCAGTCTTTTTACAGCTCTGAGAAAGCATTGCACCTGAAATAGTCAACAGCACGATGCAAACCTAGCATTTAGTCCCCGAGGCTTTGGGGTGACTGCGTGAAAGTGGAAAACCAGGAGGACATAGCGGATTTCGCGCTCGTGAAGGCTCCCCCAACAGACTGACCTGCAATCCAAAACAAGGGCCAACAGTGAAGTGTTACCATTACTGAGTTACTACACAGAAATATCAAAGAGATTTTAAAAAAAAATCACACAATCAGTTGTCCAATTTGGGATTCAAAATCCAATTCCAGAATCTGTGTCAGGAAATACTCAACCAGCTTGAACACAGTAGCTCAGCAGAAAGGGCCTAGGATGTCCTTTGCTGCTACACTTTGGGCCAAAAGGCATTCCTTGCCAGAGTGTACAACAGCAAAAAGAGAAGACAGACCCCAGTGGAAAAAAAAAAGAGGAAGTTAAACAACTTTTGGCAAAGCTATTGCCAAGCAATTATCAAACCCTTTAACAGGTGGACTCTCACTATCTTGCACTGCAAGATGACAATGTGATGTCAAACTCCTGATGTGAAAGCCCCTGTTGAAGTGCAACAAGTGCTCTTCCAAAAAATTACAGACTACTGCAAGATCTGCAGAAACTGACACAAGGACTTTTTCTGATCTCAACCAGCTCTGGATAGTTCCAGTCAAAGTAATACAAAAATTGAGAATAACTCAGTGCAGAAGGAGGTGTGGTCTAAGTATTTCCAGATTACATGAAAGCCCTTATCTGAACGTGCCTTCCCACACTCATCTCCAGGCCACACTGAAAAAGGAATGTACACTACTTTCTTGTCTAGCTGCTTCTCTTTCCACTATTACACAACATACAGGGCCTCAACCAGCAGCTCTACCCTTCAAAATGTTGCTCTGGTTTGTGTGTGTGTGTTATAAAGTACACTTGGATTGAAAAAAAACCATAACTGAGAAATAGCATGCTACTTCAGGAAGGACATGGCTTAGATGCAAGCTGATTTTAAATACATTTCTTACCTACAGCTCTTCCTGTCTGTACGACATTTCGGCTGGTAGAAACCATCACATTTCCAATCTTCTTTCCACGTTCACTGTTTTGCACAGAGCTAAACAAGAGAGATGCTGAACAGTGTCAGCTGACTGACTTCTTATTACTCCCAGGAGTAAACAAAACACATAGTTAAAGCATGTATCATTACACAGAGATTTATGTAGCATATACAGTTCGTACATGTGATCAAGACTGTAATTCCTGCACGCATCTCATCCACATAGATCAGCTAGGAAAGCTTCTCAAAGGAAGAAAAGGTGCTGTCAAAACACCCAATGGTTCATTCTTAAACTCTTTAAACCTTTCACAGAATCACAGATGCAGTTAGGCTGGGAAAGATCTCTGAGACTATCTAGTCCAACCTTTGATTGAACACCACCGAGCCAACTAGGCCATGGCACTGAGTGCCCCATCCAGTCCTTCCTTAAACATCTCCAGGGACTCCACCACCCTCTCTGGGCAGTGCATTCCAACATCTGATCACCCTTTCCTAAATGTTTACCAAGATGTATTTATGTTCTGAGTTACAAAGTCAGATTTGCAGTAGTTTTGAGAAGTTTTAGCCCTAATATAGCCCTTTAAACAAAACAGTAAGTGTTACTGATCAGTTTGTGTTTTTCTCAATTGAGTTTACTTTGTATCTTTCTCTAAGATTAAATATTTGATGAAGGACAGTTTACACTCCTGCTTTTGTTAAAGAATGCAAAAGAAAAAAAGACAGACATTATCATCCTTTGGAAAGAAAAGCACAAAAGCAATCAGTTCTACCATACAAGTACGATCACTTGAAAATAATCTCATTTAGTTTTAAATTGTAACTTTCAATTTCACATCTCAAGCCTTGCAAACCCATTACTGTGAAACTGAACAACACATCATGCCACATTCTCTTCCCACTCTCAAAATCTTCACTGTAGATGGAAAAAAGCAGAAATAACAGAACACACCAAAACCAAGTTCTGGCTCAGTTTGCAAAAGCAAGTAATTTAGATGAGTATCTGATAGCAAAGTCCCACCTGGAGAACAAAGGCACTGTTGTGAAAATGCCTATTATCAGGAGCACACTAAGAACTAGTGGTCCTTTTATGCTGATCTCACACTACCCAGAAGAGTTAGTAGCTCACCTTTCAAACACAAAAATGGGGCAACACTATAGACATCTACACACCTTTCAAATTAAGTCTTTCTACAAAGAGCATCCATTAATAATAAGAGCTGCTCTCAGCATGCACCTTATTGAAGGCAATTACCTTGAGATAAATCTTGACTCATTTGCATTCTCAGTCGTCATCCCAGAAATTTAATCTGTCACTGGTCAGCAAAAGCAACAAAAAGATTCAGCAGAGCTGAAGTCTGAACCTTTTTGTTCCTCAAGCTGCCAAGGCAGGCACAGAGTCAGCAGCGTGTACCTACTGCTGATTTACAGGCAGCTTAAGGAACCAGGCTCTGATGTTTTATGGCCAGCACAGCTAAGTGAGGAAACAACCCATTCTGCCTGGTGCACAAACCCACAGATCCTGGCTTCAAGTCAGAGCTGAGCAGCTGTGCCAATAACAAGCACGCTGAGTTTTAGACTTGAATACTCTACAGGCAGGAGCTGAGACCAACTTCAGCTAAATCTGCTGCAATGAGGAATTGTGCAAAACTTGTAAATTGAAGAAACTGAACGACATCTCAGTATGCATACAGTGAACTTTGGGAGTTTCAGAACAATGCTGTATTAAAAACAAAAAAAAGCTGTTGTCTCCTAATAACGAGACCTGAAGGCAGAGTACGGAAAACCACTGGTGGAAGTTTTAACAGCTTTAACTTTGGCTTACAAATTACAAATTAAAAAGCCTTAGAATTGCAACATTAAAAAAAAATAATCAAGGCTTTATTATGTAAAGTCCAACATAAAATATTGCATTAGCTTTTTTTTATTATTATTTATTTCAGGCAAATGTTTCCTCTTTAGATGTGGCAATGTTTTGCAAGAGAACATTGCGTACAGTTTCATGGACATGGCCAATTTGAATCATTATCTTGTTTAGGTCATCACAGCAACAGTTATACAGTTATTAATATTTGACCACACTTTTACAAATCAAAGTACTATGTACTTACTGTGACAACCTTAACTTAACATCGGACACAGAGTACTGTCCCTGGAATGGGTGGCTAGAAGAGGAGGAAAAACCCAAGAAAACATTAAATATTTCTTTTTTTCAAGATGAATTTGTATCTCAGAGTTATCAACTCTCCTCCTATCTGTGCCTTACCAAAAAGAGTTTAAAAAATATTTTGCAGGTATACTACCCTATCAGTTCATAGAAGGTTGAGTTCCAGTGACTGTTCAACCACGGATTTCTTAAGAACTACCTATAAGGTGCCTTCTATTTACAGACCAGATATCAACAATCTTTTCACATTAAGTCAAAAGCACCTCCTTTCAGCAACACAGAGCAAATAAAAATCATCCCTTAAGTAGATCTAAAGAAAACCCTTTGTCAGACTACAGCAGCTGACAAAGGAAAAGCAAACAGGACTCCCTGCAGTACACTAATAACCCACACTAAATAAAACACATGCACAGCCAAGCCTGGCATCCTCTAATCCTTCAGTGAAAATACACATAAACCAACCCAAAGTGTAGAAGGTGCAACATAAACCAGCCAGCTCCCCTCCAAACCCACCAGTGACAACCCTGGACACAGCTACTCCCTGTACACCTGGAAGCAACCAATAAAAAGCAGAACCCTCTGAGGACAATTCCTAAGGAATGACCAACTTTCTATAGCCGGAGACAGCCCACAATCAACTTGAACAAGTTTCACTTGTCCTGACTCTGGATCTATTTTTCTTCATGACACTATTTCCCAGAGATAGAGTAAATGCTAAAAAGTTTCCTTACCTAGAACTGACCTCTGCCAGAGCAGGATGCTTGTTGCTATTCCATACTCTGTAGTTGTGGGTATTTTTCCAGGCTGCTACAAATGTTGTTCCAAAGTCTGACAAAGTCTTTTCGTTGTCTGACAAATTAAAGCAAAGATGAAAATTTGCAGAAATTCATTAGAGATGCAATTACAAGACATATTACTTTTTTTTCTTGTAACGAAAAATTTCATTTTTCCAGGCTCTTACCAAGTCAAAGACAATTAAAACTCCAGTTCTAGGAACGGGATAATTCAAAAATGTTTTATTTTTATATTAAAGTGTCCGAAATATAAAATTCCAGGACAAGAGGGGGGAAAATAAACCTTAAAAATAGTTTTCTGACTTTTAATTAATTTTCAAAGCTCTAAGTAAAGAGCTCAACCGCAAAAAAAAAAAATCATCCAAACATATGTCTCTTGACTTATTCTCTGGACAAAGACAGGAGAGGGAAGAGAATGGCCACATAGTAACCAAGAACAAAGACACCATTTGCACTGATCTTGGGCAGATACACTGGGCTTTGCTCTGCTGTGTTATTACTCATTCAAATTTAGGAACCCCCAAATCCATTCCAAAAATACAGTAGGAGCTACTGTGGAATAAACTTATCGTAACAATGACCCTTTTAAAACACTGAAGAGTATAGCAAATGATTTTAGAGCCAGCCAGTGAAATAGCATGAGTTCCCAGAAAACCCTGGTATTTCATATCAACCAGGTAATCACCTTAAAACATTAATGGTGTCAGACCAAAAACTTGGCATCTTCCAGACTTTAAAATCAAGTTCTTAATCCCATGTTTTCTCACAAGTACCAAAGAATAAAATCTGAATTTGTTAATTGGAATGAAGAGAGAAAAATCTGTTGAGAATGAGGTTAACAGGGCAAGTGCTGGGCAAACTAAACATTTACCACAAATAAAACACTGATTCTTTTATTTGTATTCACACAAAAGGCTGGAACATTGAGAATTCCCTCAGCTAAAGCAAAAAATGTTGAGCTCACGGAAACACAAGCTTATAAAGCCTGTAGATGACACTTTTCACTTATGAGTCCCTACTAAGGACCATGGCAGGAATGGAGAATTGCTGGAACAGGCTAGTAAAACTTCTGAAGACAGCCACTTAACTTCATGTCTCCTCGAACCCAATTAGTTTCCCAAAATTAACTTCAGGCTGCAATACAGTCTGTAAGACATTCAAGTTGCTAACAGTGTCATCATATATGGGATTTCAGGTATTCTGCTTATGAGGAAAACTTAATTAAATCAAGGAGAAGGAGACAGTCTAAGAAGGAAGTGTCTGTAAGGCTGTGAGCTAGTACTAATAATGAGCTTGTCAAGGAATAACAAGGATAGCAAAGGGCAAATGGAAAAGCAGCCTAAAAATGAAACTTTAGGCAGAGGGAGATCCAATGACAGGCCACACATTCACAGCAACAGAATAAATGCTCATTACATTCACCCTCATCTCCATCCCTAGAAAAGGTATCTGTTCTACCTGGTTGCAGCACAGCAGCGAGCAGTGCATGGAGATAAGCACTGAACTGAGCCCTGATCCACTCATCTCCTCCTTCCCAGCCGGTGCCATCAAGGAAAACATCATCTCTGTTCTCAGTTACATGCTTCACCAAGTAATCTGAAAATCTCAGGTCAGCAGTTGTTGGGTTCAGAATCTTACGGAGTTCTGGATCGTGGATTTGTACTTGAGCATCTTCTATCTGAAATAATTCCAGGGGTAAATAGTTACCTAAATAAAACTGCTTATATATACACTTATATGACTACATATTGCTACCTAAATCTAAACCCTCATTCCTCCGAGTCACCAAGAAGAAACAAATGGCCAATGAAACAATGAACTTGCTGTTCTCAGGAAGTCAGATACTGCTCTGATATATCCAGAATCTGATCATTTCCCCGGCACATACTAAAAGCTGCTTATTTGACAGGATTTGGCAGGGGGAATTTCGGTGCTCACATGTATTTCCCTAGAGGCGCTTTGATTATCACCCCAATTTATTAAGTTGATTACCTGTATGGAGCTACCTTAGGTTAGCAAATGCTGACTATACAGTTGTGTCCATTTGCTAGAACTGACACAGTGGGTTTTTTAGATACTGTTTTTTTACCCTCTTGATTAAATCAGAAGGAAGTCAATATCAATATCTGCATCTGTTTCTGAGCTGCAAGCACTTGTTTTTGAAGACCTTATTAAAAAGCCATGAAAAAAACCCATGACTTGAAAAATAAAACTTACCCCAGCATCAAAATAAAGTTTAACAAGTGCCCTGCAAATTCAAATATTGGAATATATAGAAAAATATTTATATTAGTTTTGCACAGCTTATCTAACCCTATCCTTTCAAATCACAGAAATTTAATAAACTTCTGCATTTGAGAATTTATTCCGCGGGGAAGGAATTCAAAATTTGGGCATGCACGTGAAACTTTAAAGCTGTGTTTAAGATGCAGCCTCTGCCTCCCCCCTGCCCCCCAGTTCCAGGAGCTCAGCTGCAAGGATCCATACTTCCACAATGGCATCACTCAGGTGTTTCTGCTGACGGAACAGGATATTGGTGGCTCCTGCAACAAAGCCGCGGACCGTGACATCTGACAGGAGGTGATGCTGCTGCAGCGCCATGTACGGCAAACACAGGTACCCCTGGGGCAACAGGGAGATTTAGAGCATTAGCACTAAAAAAATAATAGTCCATGTCACCAGATACCAAATCTTTCAACAGACTGTGTTGCCTTTCAGTCTGAGGACTGAAACTGAAATACAACGCAAAGGACAGGAAATAAATGTCTTTGTAAGGCGACAGAATAAGCAGTGTAAGAGTAATAATAAGCAACAAGAGTAAGGTCTCAGGTCAGTTCAGAGACAAGAAGGCAATGGAGATAAAGGATTCATCTCTCCAGTTCTGGTGGTTGTGAGGGACATAATGCAGGAAAGCTACAGAAGGCTATCCACATTTTGTGGGTGGAGATTTCCAGACACCAGAGATGGCAATCGATTTTTGATAAGCACATGCATGCCTGCTTTAAGAAGAAGCAGGACAGAAAGCAATACACTGTGCTTTGTTGTAAGTTAATCTGGTATCCTACATGCCAATTCAAAAAAAAACCCACATATTTTGAGAAAAGGCTTTGAGTTAGTCAATGAGAGATCATCAAGAAGCAGATGTAGGCAATTTTCCTTTTAAGTATAGATAGGATCAACATCCCCCTGAAGTCTAACTCCAGCTGTTCAAGTGCATAAAGCACAAAGCAATTTATTCACTAGGGCTAATGGCACACTGGACAGAAACAAAGAGCACACACACTTTATCACACAGTACGTGGTAATTGGAAACATATGGAAGAAAGCAGCAGAACTATTCCCTTTTGTTATATTAGACACAGGGATGGCCTTCCAAAATGACAAGCACTTATCAGCTGAAAACAAACAGCCTATGTCAAAGGAATAACATCGTTTTGAGAGGAATCACCAACCTAAAATGGAAAATTTTCAAAAAATGCAGCTTAAAAAGCTGGCAAAGGAAGGTTTAATTGCTCTACGCTCAAGTAGCAAAGTCTGGGAAATCTTTCGCTACTGAAGGTATCAAGTGTCGGTTTCCAAAGGCACATTTGTAAATACAACAACTTCTACTTCTGTGAACACGTTCCATTCTTTTTTTAAAAGAGTGCAAATGAAATGACTATTAGATATTACAGAACTGGTACTGAAGAAACAGGCATAACAAGCCATTTTTCCTTATGCTCAGGTGTACTTGGATAATGTATTATGCCATCTGGCACAATCTCCTCCCATTCAAATTTGTCAGATTTATTAGTCTTTCCATGGCATGCCATGGCATGGCATAAAACAACTCTGAGATGAGAGGTCTAAGAGAGATGCAAACTTTCCAGTAAGTGGTTAAAACTGCAATTTTGAATCAGATTTTCTGCTAACTCAGACATGTACAGCCTTTTCTGCTTTAATTACATTGGACAAACTCAAGTGAAAAGTGCCTTTGTGAAATGAAAGGTAAAACATGTAGACACTGTCAGCTTCCTTAAAATTGTTTCCTATTTTATGAGCTTAGGATCAAGAAGTTTGCACTTGTAGACCCCCTCATCAATCACTTTATTCTTGCTTCCCATCTAGTATTTTCAATAGAACTGGACTAAATATAATTTACAGGCTATTTTTCTCATTAGACAGATCATAAGGACAAACACCAGACTGCAGATCTTTGTTGAGGCAGCATTTCTAATGGTGACATGAGGCAATACAGGGCAATGACATTGAGCTGCTCACTTGGGCTCACACAACGCACCATTTCCAGTGAAAGCTACTGTAAGAAGCTCAAACACAATTCTCAAATACAAAGTTCTGCAAGGAAATCCAAATTAACCCCTCAAAAGGAAAAAAAACCACTTAGAACCTCACCAGCTTGAGGAAATAAATCTGAATCTTCTGTCTTCTACTGTGGGCATCTAAATGTTCATCTAAATGTTCATCTGAAGGTTTATTACATTAAAAACAAAATAATAAAATGTATTTTTACTGACAAAACTATCTTTAAAAGGGATGCATTTTCCATGGTTTCTATGGGAAACCAGCCCTTATAACCAGCATTATTGCTTATTATCTGACTATGCCCATGAGAGCCCTTGCAGATACTCTGGAATACCTGGAGTTCAGTTAGACATCAGTGCAAGCTTAAAATTCAGCAGCTCATCACCATGCACAGAGAAAGAGACATAGACAAAAAGGCAAAATTATTACATACAGAAGGGTGACATTTTATCTTTTTGGGGTGTGTATTTATATACACATGCATTCATATACACATTCTGTGCATTTATACACACATTTTGTGCATTTATACACGTATGGGGATATAAATTAAAAGAGGAAAATGTAGGTTTAGATGTCAGTGAAGACAGAGTTTTCAGGGTCTTAGATTAAGGCATCTGAACACTTCTTAAGTACTCTGATCTTGCCCCATATAGGTTAGATCAACAATTCTTCAAAATAAAAGAAAACAGCAGTTACTGATACACACAGTTTTATTAACCACAGTGGGGCTGCAGGTTACCATTATGTAGAATTGCAAACAGTATTCAAGTGTACACATGCAAGAGAAGTGGAATGTGCCTGTGCACAACCCTCCCAGCCGTGCCCTCATGCCTTTCCACCTGCCTAGGAACACAGCCACTTGCCAGACGCCGTACTCCCATGCTTTGTAGCACCCTACTGTCCACCTGGAGCCGAGTGACCAAAAGCATTACCCACTTCTGAAAAACAGATGTCCTTATGAGTCCCTGGGTACCACGAGGAACATGCTTACCTTTGTAAAAATAGCCAGTGGCATCCCATACTGGTCCTCCTCCAGCCCAGACACCAGGCCCGGAACGAGCACGGCGTGCCCCGTGTTCGCCTGGGGCTGCACCGTGATCGGGAGCCCTTCTGAGCTCATGCCTTGGCTCGCAGGAGTTTCGGCCTGTTCGGACTCTGGGTTCTCACGTTCTCCTTCTTTCAAACCAGCCTCCTCCAAAATGCTGGGATCCAAGGTCTCCCAGTCGCTTTCCGAGGACGCAGGGGAAGGGCGGGAAGGAAGTTTCAAGCGCTGCACAGCGCCATTGGAGGACTGAGCTCCATTGCAAGTCTTATCTGGCCGGGAGAAAGGCACATTTGCTTTTTGACCTTCCAGTGAATTGTTCCCTGCCATCTTCCTGCCTCCCTTTCCCACTCCCGAGTTTGTATCTGAAGTATCAGCAGCAGCCACAGACACATTGTCATCCAACCGTGGTGTATTTCCCTGCAAGCCAGCATCCTCTGATATGCTCTTTCTTGGTCTATAATGTGAGCAGTCACTAAGACCATGTTCAATCATACCTGGAAAGTGACAGCACACATGAAAATCAGCATCTCAATAGACGTTTAAGTGGAAAAAAAAAATGAACAAAATGCTCTTGTGTACATAGTGGAAATCATGTATTTTAAAACATTGTTTTGGGGATGGTGTGTTAAAAAAACCAAACTCCAAACAAATCCAAATCCCATGCTTTCTCTCCTAAAGAATTTGCCCCAACATTTTGCCCTGAGAAGGCTGGTTAGAAGTTAAGAATTAGCAAACTTAGGGGTTATGTTTTTTGGGTTTTTAAGAGTGGATGTAGAAGAAAGAGAGAAGTTTGCATTTTTGGTTTTTAAGAAATTCAACTGCAATGTGTGACTTATTCAGGGTCCCTTCTTTGTCACCCATTGGTGATACAGAAAATCCAGTGGCTTCAATTAAGCACAAGAAATAACCCATAAAGTGCAAGTAGTAAGTATCAGGTGTGTACATAGTACATGGACATGTACACAAGTCACCCAATATTCAGGGGACATATCAACCTAACTTTATTATCACATTAAGTTTATTTCCAAATGACACAGTACAGCCAGTCTGTTATCACAAGAATGCATATAAAAAGAAGTCCAAGCTTCTTTTCTTACCAGGAAAGAGGGACAGGACAGTCATCAGAGCTCCCACCAACCTATTTACAGGGGAAATATAAAACAGCACCTGGTGGCAGAAGGGAAGGGAATGGGAGGAAGAGAGAATGCAAGACAGGAAAGGGGAATTAGGGAGGGGAGAAGGAGAAAAATAAAATTACTATGCATGACAAAGATAGAACACATGCAAACTATTCAAGGCACTGCTTTTTATGTCGCATTAGAAAGCCTACTTACAAACAAAATCTCTTAAACAGTTCAAAGTAAATATTTAAATGTCTATAGTATCCTTATATTTTATAATATTTGTAATATATGTCACATATAGAGACACACAAGTGTAACATAGTTGATAGTGATGCAGATTTTTCTGTCAGATTTTAAGATTTTTTTTTTTTTTCCAAATTGATCCAGTTACTGAATGACTGACAGAAAAAAGTTGTTCCTGGCATGTTGCATAAATTCTTGCTCATTTGTAGTACATTAAAATGTCTGTTATAAATCAAAGAGGCCAAATAATCTCCATTCCAGAACTCTGACAAAAAACTATGCAAAAACATCTCTTCTAAGGAGATATATTAAAGATATGTAGATAAATGAAAAGCAGGATAAATTTTGCATGCATTTATTACAGGTATATTCCTATGTAACAAAAGAAGATATTTTTGAAACAGAAGACATGACTGATACTGACTTTGGTAAAGAACTTAAAGCATAACATGGGAAAACAGAATCTCCTTAATTAAATCAGAGAGACTGGGATTAGTAAATTAGTTAGGAATTCAAAGGAGGATGTCAAAGGCTAGCAATGAAAGAAGCCAGACTGACTATTACTACTGAAATTCCTCCAAAATAGGCCTTTAGGGGGAAAGGGGAAAAAACAAAACAAAACAACCCACATGACCAGAAATTCCCCACAAAAGTCAACTTGTTTAACAATACCATTTTTACATCCTTAATCAGCACAGTACTAGTAAAAAAAAACCATATGTGAGCATTACAAGGAATCAAGAATGCAAAGGAATACATTATGATCTAACTTGATGACTTTGCAGTCCAGATTAACAGGTATATGATGAAACTACAAGCGCAAATTTGTGGACTCAGACCTAGTGAAAGACTTCTGCTGTAAACTAAGAAGGCGCTTTAGAAGAGACTGGACAATTCTGTTGGGCACATGGTGTGACTCTTGGGGATGGTCCTGTGCAGGACCAGGAGTTGGACTCAGTGACCCTTGTGGGTCCCTCCAACTCAGCATACTCTGTGAATAATAAGTCACATTCCACTAATATTGGCCAGCCTACAAGCTACTGAATTGATGGAACCAAGAGAAAGGCCTGCAGAGTTTTAACACAGCCCAAATGATGTTTAATGGTACCTCAGCTAGGGACAGACTTCATACATTATCTTAAACATATTAAAAAGAAAAATTGTACAAGATACGTGAGTTTAAGCTGCAACAACCACTGAAAAATCATGATGAGAAGAACAAGCAGCTCATCTGTGGAAAGAGTTTTGGCTGACTACAATGGGAATAAAAAGGTCTAGCTTCTTTTACGGTGTATGAAAAATGCATGATATAATAGCAATGAACAACAGGAACCCTATGATACTCCCACAGGTTTAGATTCTCAGACACCATGCATTCCTAGTCACACTTATTTTTAAGCCTACAGAAATAATTAGGCCTATAAAGAAGCATCTCATTTTCCAGATATTTATTCCAGTCTAGGTTTTTGTTTGGGTACACCACTTACTTAGGAAAATACTTTTCTATATTCGTTTCCCCAGGTCCCTCTGCAATCTTTCTGTCTGTAAGGGCTGACACTTCCTTACCCCTCCCAGCCCCACTGTACTGCCCACAGCATTCACATCAACAAACTGGGTGGTCCTGGCAGCAGAAAGTCAAATGATCACCATCTGGAAGTAGTCTTCCAGCCTAATAACAGCTGAGAGGTGAAAAAAGAACCTTTTAGCCTGTGGAAAAACATCAACCAAATTGTTACAGATTAAAGGAAATTGGTCTGTGGCATTTTTCAGCTCAAGGAAAACTGGCATTACTAATGGCTTCTTGCATATTATATATAAGGTCTTTGACCACAGAGATTCCCACAGTTCTTCTGGAACCTTAACATCTGCCAGAAAACGGGCAGTGCCAGAGAACCAAAACTTTCTCTTTTGAAATTGCAAGTGGTGTATTCCTGTTGGAGCTTAGGGAAAAACAGAAACAAAGCAACCTGCAGGTTTGTTCCATAAACATTCAGTTACTTTCAAAACAATTTCATATGTTTGAGTAACATGAATATGCGTGGGAAACCCTTTCCCACCTCTTTTCCTGTGCATTTGTGTCTCCTGGTTTGAGCAGTTTCAGAAAAGAACTGTAGCCCAGTGAAATGTATGTCCAGATGCTGAACTGACCTGGTGAAATGTTAGCGTAAGATTTTAAAGAGATCACTAGGGACGCTTTAAAATCTTAACTGGAAAATATTGTCTCCACATACAGTTTATTGGAAAAGATAAATCACTGCAGACTTTCAGGCTGTATTGAGTTATTTTTGGGAAAAAGTTTGCATATTGTGAGTCTTGATTACATCCATTTCTACATGTGTACTCCTACTATGCCATAGTTATATTTTCTCAAGTATACCTTTGCATAGCCTTTAATATAGTCATCTTCAGCATGTGGCTCTTTAATGCAGAAGCTGCATTTATTCTCATCAATAAATACCTAGAGCTGTCCAAGGACACCTAACCCAGAATTAAGTGACAAGTGCAAAAGTTTAGGAGAAGCTGCTACTTCTGTTTTAAATATAATAGCTTATTTACTGCCTCACAAGAGATACCCAGGCCTTGGATACAGACTTCAAAAGACCCCACAACTGTTTTGATATCTTACAGATTAAATCCTCCTGACTTTCCAGTTATAGCTAACAGGAAATTCTAACATTCCTTCTCAGCACTCTGAAGTAGTTGGGTTTTAACACAGCAGATTCACTGAAGGAAAAGTAACATTTGGAAAACTGGAACAAAACTTTAAACAAAATTTTTAAACCAAACCAAAACAAAATCCCTACATAAATGTGTGTCTGGCAGCTGACACACAGTCTAAGTTCTTGTTCTAAGCCTTTAATAGGGACACAGAATAAAACAAATGTCTCTATTTCACATCTGCTTTCACATTTTGCATATTACACTTAAATTACTAAGATAGCATTGCTTCTGAGGCACAAAGATAGCCCAAGGCAAACCCTGGGCCTAGAATTCAGCAGTTTTTACCAATTTGTAATCAGAGTTCAGCCTGATCTTTGCATTGTCTCCTGCAGGTGTCCATGCAATTCAGGTCTGAAGGACACTTTTAGCAATTGTTTCCTTTGGTATGTCTATTTAAATCCTGAACCAGAAGTTCTACTTTGAATGCCTGTAAAGATGTATGTGCCCTTTTAGGCACCCATGTTTCCTGTTAGTTCCTTCATGCAGGTACCTCTTTGCATGACTTGTATCCATTCCTGTCTTCTACAGTACGTTAACTTTCCCTGCTCACATTTCATCATGTTTTATACTTAGGCTTGCTAGGACAGCTATGAATGAGGCAGAGTGTGGGCAGGACAGGAGTGGAGGCAGATCACATCAACACACAGCACTTACTTTTAACCCAATAACCCAGTTTATATATTGATGCAAAGTTGTTAATATTACTTCAGATACTTCTACTTTATACATGAAAAAATTTAGCAATTGCAGTTCTATTTCAATTACCTGTCTCAGCCTACAAAACATTACCTTTTTCTCTAGAAGAATCAGTTTAAAAAGGATCAAGACCTGAAAAAACACAAAAAAGAAAAAAACATGGTGAGTGAAGCAGTGCCACTAACCAAAAATACTGTGCAAGCATGATCTCTTATTCAAGGTTTCACGTTAACCACTGCATAGATGTCAAATGATCAAATACATTGACCAGTGAAAACAAGTGTTTTGATACCCTTTCTCCACCTGAGCACACATTTAAAAATTGCATGAGATGCCCAAAAAAACCCCTCCACAAATAAGAACTGTAATTTGAATCATACACAGCTTATCAGAAAGAACATGTTGTGCCATTACAGAATTTTAAAAAACAGCAAACTGCACAAACATAAAAGAGTTCCTCCACAGAAATACTGCAAAGAATCCAGCAAAATACCAAGAATAGCATTCACCTCACCTAATTTTAGGCATCTACAGATGAGGCATCTAGACCAGGAGTGGCTGTCCAGGCTCTCTACACTGAAGGGAAAACCCAGATGCTTCTGGGACATGACTGGCAGACAAGTTAAACAGAAGGGAGTTCTACCCCAAAAATCTACTGAGCAGGCACAAGTACACCATGAAATTCAGCTTCTCAAATTTGTTTCCTTGATGCATCTCAGCTAATAAAAGCTTGTAAACACTATTTGTACCTATAGGATACACAATCAATTTCAATAGTCAATGGGAAAAAGGAGAAGTGCAATTCCCCTCAGGTTCCACTGATGGCAGAAGCCACAAAAATTACAAGATATGGGGAAAAATGCTCCAGATGGTGTCTGCACAGACTTTAGCAACATTCTTCATCAAATGGGAAAGACTACAGACTACAGAAAGAAACAAGACTACAAATGTGATACCACTTGCACTTTGGGACAGGACAAAAATAAAATGTCACACAACCTAGAAATCTCCTGGTATGCCTCAGACTGACAAAACTTCTCAATCTGGAACTTAGTCTCACTGAAGTGATGCAGGTGGAGGTGGAAGGAAAATCAGGAGGCTGTAACCATAAGTGCTTCTTACTTCTAGCTCAGGTATGTCTAGACATACTTGTTCTTCCATTCCTCACAAAGCATTTTACTCCCTAAAATAAGTGTTGTCCTTTATGTATCTAGCAGAGAATACCCACCTTGTGTCTAAAGTGGAGAACAAGATCCCGAGGAGACAGACCTGAGACACCAAAAAGAGAGCAATTATTAGTTTAATAGCAAGTAGAGATACTAACTTACTTCTTGTCACCATTTTTCAGCAGGAGAGAGATACCCATTATGGTTCTTCCAGTAGCAGAACTCATATAAAATGCTTTCTTTTGAACAGGAGCAAAAGTTAAATCAACAATGGAGACAGTAATAATGTGAATAGTCATGCTCTGAGTTAACTCCTGTTGGCTATCACACAGCAGTAGGGAAACACTGAAGTAAATACCACACTGTGCATTCAGAAAACACAGGGAAGTCAGAATCGGGTGGCAGATACCCCAAATAACAGGTAAGTGAAAGCTTGAGCACCCCACACCATCAAACAGTTCAGCCTAAAAATTGAGAAGGTTTCCCAAAAGCAGACAAGCAGTTACTAGTCAGACTGTTAGATCAAGAAGTAACATGGCTTTCAACATACAACTAATCCTATTACGAAAGCAACACTACATTTTACATTTCTTTAAATCCATTAATAAAGAAATGCAGGCACACAGACCTCCAGTGCTTAATCTGTTAATGCACATAAACAAATTAGCTCAGGAAAGGCATGTGTTGTTTAGTGTAACATTATCTATGCTGCTTGTACAAAACAAGTCACTTACCAAGATAAACTTGTGACCCTTCTAGCAAAGTACTGCCCAAGGAACTATTCATATGATCATAAAGTTCCTGTAAAAGTTAGAATAAAGGTAAAAAACCACCAGAAGCGTTAATAGCACATAATCACACAAAATCCAGAATAAATAAAATTTACTTAATCAAGTATTTCAGTGGCTTATTCCAGAAAGAAAGTGAAATTTTACTAATGGAGTCAACAGAGATACAGACTGACAGTCACACTCATTCTTGCATATCATTGCAAATCAGAAAGCTGATCCTCTGTCAGTA
>JAWWEU010000081.1:45635187-45654039 GCA_035583155.1 Acropternis orthonyx | reverse complement strand
TCAACAGAGATACAGACTGACAGTCACACTCATTCTTGCATATCATTGCAAATCAGAAAGCTGATCCTCTGTCAGTACATTTAGTTGATGTTAAGGTATTACAAAAGCTGAATCACGGAATGGCACAAGCACAAGGAATATTTGAGCACTAATTAAAATCACTGAAGTTTGTAGCCATACACCGAAAGCTTTGTTCCACATGGCCATTACTGCAAAGTCACCTTCAGAATTGAGATTTGCGAGAAGTCTTTTTCTTCAAAATACGCGTGTGTAATGAGCTGCAGCTTTGCCTGAAGTAACCCATACAAAGGCTTGGAAGAAAAACAAACACAAAAGCAAGTGAATAAAACTACTCAGTCATTCATTTTGAACTTTTATCTTCTCCCATGCTTATCTTGCAATACTGACACATTATTACACAGAGTTCAGGGATGAGTAGCTCTCAGTGGCTAACTCTTGGCATCTTTATCCTGTGCTCCTTTTAAATGATGATAATTCCGTTTTCTTTCCACTTGCATGTACTATACCATCACTGAACATCTGTCTGGCAAGTACTTTCCTGCTTTAACATTGCTCATACAGCACCAGTAAGAGTTCTTTTTTCAGCTATAAGCACAAAACCAATTTCCTGTTCCTTACCTGGTGCCCAGCAGCTTTTTGCTCAATAGGGAGAAATAAAACATGTTTCTTCAAAACAAGAGCATGCTCCATGTGTGACTATCTTGAAACCTCCTTCACAGTGGTCAATAGCCACTCTCTCCAGTTACTATGCTAGATGATCTCTGAGGTTCCTTCCAACCATATAATCATCCTATGACTATACTGGCCAAACCCCTCAATCCTACCACACGACAAAGAGTTAGCAGCCCTTCTGAAGAATCAAAAGTGCAAGCAGATATGCTCATCTCTGATGACAGGCAGACATTTTTTCACCTACTCTTACAAGGAGAGACAATTCAAGGCAGCTCGCTCCAATACCACAGCCTTTTGATTCAATTTTACTTCAGTATTTTGTTACCCTCTAAAATGACTAAGAGATATTTGGAGCCAAGTGTTCCAAATAAGAGTATAGAAAAAGAGTAATTGTTAATGTTACCTGAAAGTGTTTTGGGAGTTAAACAAACATTCTTACCAGCTGACTGAGAACGCAGACACTTTTCTGTACTGTCTCTCGGGTGATGTCCGCCTGCCGTACTTTTAATGCCTAAGAAACAGAAGTATTAATAGTATTTTTACAAATCTTTTCTTTTTCAAAAAGAATTCTGTCACAAGTCTAGTTGTCACATACTACTCCCCTGTTTAAAAAAAATCCTAAAACTGGTTACCTTAAATGGTGGAATACACAAATCATTAGATGTTCTTAACTTTTTAAAAGCATGCCCTTACCTTTCCAGAAGGGATAGGCTGGGAAGGAAGGGCACAGTGTTGTCTCCTGTCTTAAGGAATGGATAGATTGTGAAGAGCTGCCTCTGAGAAACAGCCATGAAAAGGCTGAGAGCTTGTGGGTAAACATCAAGGACAAGACCAACAAGGGACACAACATCACCATTCTATGATGATTCTCTGATTCTACCTATTCATTGTGCCCAGCAAAGATGCAAATGGAGCAGTGATGATAGGCAAAGGACTGTTTAAAAGACACTAGCTTGAGAAAAAGGCAACAGCCTGGAAAAAGCAATGGCATCTTAACTCAGGATAATATAACAGGAGAGATGCCACAACACATCACTTGCTCTTCTCTAACATTATCTGTGAAAATGGACCAGATTGAGAAGTCTGTGCCTGGAAATAATTTGCTTCATACTCAAGGATTTTCTTCGAGCCACCCATAAAATACAGGAGGTACCATCCACAGAATCAGCTACATTCTCAGCCAGATCAAATGGCCCCAGCACTTAACAGCAAACCTAGAAACGGCAGGGGCAGAAGCAGAGACAAACAATTCGCTTAACTGTATAAAAAAGAGAAAATGTGTGGACTGTAGCCCACACATCAAAGGGGACAAATGGAAAGAGCGCTAGAGCTGTCATATCAAATACATTGTTATTTATTCTAATTGTTCCAAAGAGTTCATCTTAAACATTTATTTATAGTCCTAATCGGTTACTACACAGCATAAACTGGAATCAAGAGCACAATAAAGCCAAGTTATTACATAGTTAGATAAAGCAAGACTCTAAATCACAGAATAGAGTGAAGACTGGCTGCAAAGATAGTGAGTGAACAAAAACCAATGTGGATTTAGTTTAAAAGAAACAATTAAAAACTGCATGTGTGTTTTCTCCTAGAGCATAAATAGGAACTTGAAACATAATCAATGTGTGATTAACACAAAAACAGAGTACATATATGAGTGCTGTACTCAGAACATGTAAATTATAACTCAAACCCACATGACACCCCAGATTCTTGGCATTTCACTGGAAAAGGAAGTAACTTTTAAAGAAATTTGCAATAACTTCTTGATTCTAAATGCACAGATCACCCTACCATTACTACTTTTGAAAATATGGGATGATTTTAGCAGACCAAGTGAAAGATTTCCTCAGGTTGATGAGCTGCTTGCCTGTGTTTTTCAGCTTTACTGCTGTAAGTTCAGTATCAGTAAGCAGCTGCCATCAATGAGGGGAATCTGCTCTACCCTGCAAGTGTACTTCTGGCAAAGGATGTAGTTGAAGACAAACATCCCTACACTTGCATGGTCAGATCCCAGGAAATACTCAAATTCTTCATGGTCACACACTGGAGAAATTTCAACTTTTTCCGCCCAAGAGGCCTCATTCCTGGAAACATGACCTGGCCTCCTGACAGGCAGTCAGCTGCATTTTACTCCTTGGTGCTGATGCCTGGATTAGCTCTCAAGAAACAGAATAAATCTGCCAATTGCCTTGAACATTTCAAAAGATCACAACACGCCTGCTGATGTAAGGAAAGAATAGTTCCCAAGGTCTGTAGCTACCTACTGTGCACATTTTTACAGACTTTGAGTGTAAGCAGATTGTGCAGTTTGAGTGATGGTGTAACCCAAGACACTGAGTTTTATGGTTGTTAGTGCACCAAGCCTATTATTTAATTCATATAATTAATTCACAACTTGGAAAGTTACCTTGGCTTCAATCTGCCTGTAGCAAGAGACGCCATATACTGTGGTTCGGTCCCCACACCTCGGTGGCAAATGGAAAAACACGGTATCTATGAGAAAGAAAAGAACATTTCATAAGTCACTAGCAGGAGCTCAGTATATTTATTTTCAGAATAAGAGGTTTACCACTGAAAATACTAATGCACTCGACTTGTGAGACTTAAAAAAAAAAGGAAGAAAAAGTCACCTATAGAGCTATGCCTGGACCCAAATTAGTTCTCACATTGCAAGATACTTTGTGGAAGAATCTCCAGCTGTGCTAATACAGATATTCTGACAACAGCCTCATGTTTACCTGAACCAAGCTCTTATAAGCCAACTGATGGCTTCTCAGAAGCAGTTACTGACAGCAGAAAAGCACCACTGAAACCTACAGGCATGCTACTTTCCCAATTTAGCACAAAGGGGCAAAGGCAAGGCACTAGGAGTCAAGGTGTACAATTGGAATGTGATGCCCTTAGGGTATATGCAATCAAGATAGGAAAAATCACCCCAAACACCAAGGAGGATACACAGACTTGAAAGATCAGAGTAGCCGCTACAATTGCCAAAGTATATATCCATGTACTACCAACACTCTAACAAAAATAATTTGGGAAACTCAGTCTTCCAAATTTCCTAAATCCTAAGTAAAAGGGAGGACAACTGTTTGCCTTTCAAAACATGAGTGAAATCTCTTTAGAAACAAACTATTAATTTTTTGTTTGCTTCATAGTAACAAAATGAACAGAAGAGACAGTCTTTTATGTATTATGTCCAAGACAGACAGGGACTGTTTGTAACAAAGGTTACTCCTTTGAACAGGTTTATATGCTGGAGATCACCTAGGGCTTTAGAAAGCCTGTAAGACTATGTCTGCACCAAGTCATCCTCTTTGCAAACATGCAACTATCTTCCAGAATTAGTTTAAAACTCAAAAAACAGATGTCTAATAAAGTTACAGTAAATGTAACATAACTATTATCTGAAACCTATTTGCCTATTTCAAGTTCATGTGTATTCTTGCCACAAAACACTAGGATATAGATCAGTTTTGCTGCCAAGTCTTTTTTCCTTTTTCCTTACCAGAAAGTACACGTTGACAATCTTAGTGCAGCAATAAAAATGCTCAAAGTTGAGCGTTAACTGGGATGGTGCTGAGACAAAAGAGCACAGGTAATTGCAGCAGCATGTGCTTTTCCCAGCTTTGAATGTACCCTACTTCTCGTTAGGTATTTAGCAATGCAGAAATTCTACAAAAATCGTGACCCAGAGTAGAGTCAGAGAGACTCTTAATTGCTGCTAGGAAGGAACTTATTTTGCTAAAGGCTTTCTTTGCTTCCAAACAAGGTCTTCAGAAGCTGGAGAATTAGAAAGGTAAGTGTACCAATATTAAAAAAAAGATCTTATTCAAATTAGTGTTAAAGCATTTCTGTGATTTTGCCCTTTGAAGTGACTGCCTTGTTCACTGCTCTGCAGAGAAAAAGATGAAACAACTGAACATGAACATAAATGTCACAGTGATGAACAATACTGCTGTCAAATAAACCAAGAAATAAACACAATACTAAACAAAATAAAAACTGCAGTGAACTTGCTGGTAACTATACGACAAAGGGATATTTCTGTCTTCATGCAGCTGACAAGTACACTAAGGCTTATGTCATTCTGCTGACATGAAATGGCTTGTACATAATTTTAAGAATCTTTAAACTAGCAGAGGAAAAAAAAAATCATAACTACTACAGACATCACAAAGCTAAATTTTATTTTTCCCTCATATCAAAACTGGAGCAGGTTTTACTCAAGAGTTTATTCACCCTTCAAAGAACTTCTGAGAAAGGCAGTAGCCTTGCTTTGTGCTAGAACTATACACAATTGATATGCAACCCTTTAGTTTTTATTGACACCTGATTTATTGATATAGGAGGTACACCTTTATGATCTCCTTTCATGTTGCATATTGAAGCAATGTATCATTGCCAATGCATTTTGCAACTTTAAAAAAAAATGCAGGAAGCCTAATAGTAAAAAGAATCATTGATCAGCCCTTCCCTTCAGG
Organism: Acropternis orthonyx; assembly: GCA_035583155.1. Classification (NCBI taxonomy): domain Eukaryota; kingdom Metazoa; phylum Chordata; class Aves; order Passeriformes; family Rhinocryptidae; genus Acropternis; species Acropternis orthonyx. The sequence continues at coordinate 45,648,856 of JAWWEU010000081.1, read as the reverse complement.
GAACAGGATTTTTCTTTGGGTTGCAGTAGAAGTTGTACATCCAACTATTGTCTCTCGTTTCTTACCTTCCTGATAGTTGTGAGCGCCATCCGGTAAGGCAAGGAATGGTAAGTACTTCCATTCCTCTGGTAAGCTGTGGCTGTCATGTCCTTCTCCAGGCTTTAGGGGGGGATAGGAAAATTCAACCTACACAAATGAAAACAGAGGAGAGGAAAAGAGAGAATACATTACAGTCACCAAATAAGCAAGCTTCTGTTTTTCAGCCTAGCACCTTTTCTTTACCAATGGTATGGAACAAAGTTTTTCTTCCAGCTACCATTCCTTGTCTCTTCCTTCAAAGCATCCACAGACTGACTCCTGTGGTCTAATTGACAGGCCCTGGGCAGATTTGGCTTCTGCAGTGCTTCCATCCAGCCTAATTCCTCTTCCTCAAGAGAAATTAAAGAGGTCTTCAAGCAGAAAACATCACCCAGGAGCTGCATACCTTCCTTCTTCTCTGTGGGCACAGAGGCAGCAGCACATTGCCACACCTGAAATGTCAACAGCATCACTGCTGGGGCACACTCATCCTGAAATCAGATTTGACTTCTCAGCCCCTCAAGTGCTCATGATTAGGTAACACTAACACATGCAAGCCTCTATTTTACCCTACAGGTTGTTGCATAATCTCAGAAAGTATACTAACAGCAAAATACTGCTTTTAAATATTTTTATGTCCCTGACTACAACGTGTTCTACACATTGGGCTAACGTACCGTCTTTTCCTTTCCCCAAGAAATGCCATTTACCTCTTTTTCCTAGAAACAGGGACAACCTTTCCATTCCTTACACTACACCACACGTCTAGTACAGATCCCCACAATCAGCATCTTTACAGTACATTCTTCTATTCCTACTGAGACCCCTCTGGGTTTCCAGCCATGGCATTTCTTAAATTGCTGAACAAAATCTAAACACAAATTTGTCAGTAAAAAAAATTGTTTATGGATAGTGCAACTTCTCTTCAAGGACATTCAGTTATAAAATGGTGAGATGTAAATGTATACATGGAAGCTTTCCACGTATGTATACACAGAAAGTAAAAAAGCATGACAGAGCAAGCATATAGACAATCTTAATATTTGATATTGAAATAAAATAGTAATTAAAAAATAAACCAAAACAAAACACCACAACTGTAAAAGTCGAGCGCACCAAAGAAGAAATGGGAAACAAGAAAAGTGAAATTCTTCACTTTAACACACGGTGTCACTCTGTCTACAACTGTACCAACTTAAGAAAAACATCACAAGAAATCAATCTTGCTACTTGCTGTTACCAATTGCAAGTTTTCTTATTCCTAGATAAGGTGGGTTGACCCTGGCTGGATACCAGGTTCCCACCAAAGCTGCTCTATCTCTCTCCTCAGCTGGGCAGGGCAGAGAAAATAACAATACAAGACTCATGGGTCAAGATAAGGGCAGGGAGAGATCACTCCACAATTACCATCATAGGAAGAACAGACCTGGCTTGGGGAAACTAGTTTGTTACCAATAAAATCCAAGTAGTATAATAAGAAGCAAACCCAAATCTTGGAAACACCTTCTCCCCACCTTGGGGTGGGTTAAGTCCTTCCTGGACTTAACTTTATTCCCAATTCTCTACCTCCTCCCACCCAGCCATGCAGGGCAACAGGAAGGGGGTTCGTGGTCACATTGTCTCTGCTGCAGCTTCCTCCTCAGAGGGAGGACTCCTTCCCCTGCTCCATTAGGGGGTACACTGCTCCTTGAATGTCTCCAGCAGTCCTTCCCACAGGCTGCAGCTCTTCTTCATGCACTGCTCCATCACGGGTCCCTTCCTCAGGGTGCAGTCCTTCAGGAGCAGACTCCAGTGTGGGTCCCCCATGGAATGACAAGTCCTGCCAGGAGCTTGCTCCAGCATGGGCTCTTCTCTCCATGGGTCCACAGGTCCTTCCAGTCACCTGTTGGAGGATAGGCTCCCCACAGGGTCACAGCCTCCCTTGGGCTTCCACCTGCTCTGGTGTGTGGTTTTCTCTGGGCTGTAGGTGGATCTCCGCTCCCCCATGGACCTCCAAGGGCTGCAGGGGGACAGCTGCCTCACCATGGTCTTCATCACACACTGCAGGGGAATCTCTGCCCTACACCTGGAGCACCTCCTCTCTCTCCTTCTCCACTGAACTTGGTGTAGGCAGGGATGTTTCTCTCACATACTCCTCTCTTCTCTGGCTGCAACTTGTTTCTGTGCAATAACTTTCCTTCCATAATTAAATCCCAAAAGTGCTACCACGATCCATGATGGCCTGGGCCTTGGTTCTGGTTCTGTTGGACAAGGGGGAAGCTTTGGGCAGCCTCTCACAGAAGCCCCTGCTGCAGCCCCCTGCTACCAAAACCTGGATGTGCCAATCCAGTATGCTTGTATTGCAAAAGAGTTCTGGAAAATATCCACAAAAAGACAAAGGGTCTGGTGGAAGAACAAAACCCTGAGCTAAAGGTAAGTAACCCACAAAGAACAATTACGTAACAGAGCAGAAAAAGAGACATGCAACAGAAAAAGGATTAGTTTTGGTAAGGGAAGGAAGAAAGAATCCAGACCTGGACTTGTAGTTAACTATCAAGAATCCACAGGATCTTTTAGACAAAATATGCCATTAAGCAAAACAGAAGAGCACTTGACTTCCAAATGACAGACAAACAGTGGAAGTAGCATCCCTACAAGGAGCAGAGGAACTGCCTGCCATTCAGTACACACATACATCCCTGCTACCCTTTTCAAATCATAGACTATAAGAAAATTATAAGCTTCATGAAAACGTCTACAATATGAAAATGTCTACAATATCATTTGCTACTGTTCAGATTCAAACTAGCTGACTGAAAACATCGTTTATGGATTTATTACTGAACTCTTACAGGAGGAGCAACTTCAGCAATAAATAAAGCACAGTTCCTAAGTCTCAAAACATAGTCATGTCCTCTATCACTGCATGGCCAACAGAGAGGGATTCAGATTCATCCTCTGCAGGAGCTTCTTTCCATCAAATATTGAGGAAACCCTGAGTCCCATAGATTTTGGCAAATACCTTCAAAGCATCATTCCTACAGGGAAATACTGCAAGTAAGGATCTAAGACATCATTACTTCCAAGCACTTACAGAACTACAGTTGTATTTTGCATTCCAGACAAAAAAAAATGAATTAGAAGACAAATTTAAGGGAAAGAAGAGTAGGACAAGTTAAGCTATATGAAAAACATGTATTCACTAATGAATACTCCCTTCTAAAGTCCAAAACAAAGCCAAGATATCTGGCTCCTGTGTTCTTTTGACAGCATGAAATTTGCTGAAAAACTACTTTGTTCTAGCTCACAACATGCTATCAACACCTCAGCTACTATCAGACAATCCCAGCAGCAAGGATTTCTGCAGGCTCTGTCTGTTGCAAATTCAACAACTGAAACAGGCATTAGGCATTAGTGACAGCAATGATAATCGTGTTTTCAATTAGTCTGCTTCTTTCAAAAACGTGTTTTCACAGATTTCTGTATGCATGTGTGTATATAAGGGAGAAGATCACACAACTCAGATAAATCACAATTGCTTAAGTGGCCCTAAATAATGTATTTTACAGAAATACTTTATGATAGACCTGATTTACATTCTGACATACTACTCCTCCTCCTTCCCAAGAGGATCCATGTATGAAGTACGCTGGTTTCTAAGGAGGAATCACATTTGTGTAGTTTAACTGATTGCTGCTAAAAGGATGGAAGTAAAAAAGAAGCAGAACAAGGACAATCCAAAAGCAAGGAGAGCATTCAATGCCTTGAAAGATTTCCCTCCATCATTCCTCCAACTTCAGAGTTCCCAGTGGTGAGACAGTTTGACTTTTTCAAACTAAATGAGTAGTCACTGCAGGTGGGATTCATGTCAGCTGACTGGATGTCAAAAAGCAAGATCTCTAAGGCAGTTTTCCTAAGCATTCTGCATAGTCAGAGAACACAGACACCTGCAGAGGATGATTCATCTGATAGGTTTCTTTCTATTTTCTCTGAGGAGACCCAGCTCAGACTTCTAGGTCTAACTTGCTGAATTAATGCACATGAAACTCACCCTGTTCCTCCCATCCTCTAGATGTTCTGCTTGATTTCTACAGCTCAGTTTGCAGACTTGCATCAATTGCAGCTAGGAATCCTTTTCATAGAAAGAAAGCATTATTTCTAAACCAAGGTATTATAAGAACATTGAGCAGCCTTAAATAAATAAATAAATAAATAAATAAATAAATAAAACCTGAAAACTCACAGTCCTTGAAAATCTTGAAACTGAGCAGTGCACATGTACAAAGGTGATAACAGTGGAGAGAGATTCTCAGTTCTATCACTTCTGAATTTTAAAACAACCGGAGTCTAAGTAAAAACCTTCTCTCAGCCTGCAAACTGTACAATGGAGTGTTCCTAGGGAAGGCAACTTCAAAAGTTATTTTCTTCTCACCTTCCATTTTAAACCCAAGGCAAACCATAACAAAGTGATGGGACTACTGAAGAGACCTATCTCACACCTCTTTTTCTCCCTCTTCACAGAATGAAGAAAGAGGAGCTCATTTTTTTTATCTAACTATAATGGCTTTTAATGTAAATCCATGCACATATGCATATGCATGCATAAACATGCACTTCAATATCCCTGTTTGTCATTAATATATTAATATATGTATGCATTAAAAAAAGCCTGCAAACAAGGGAAAGCTTTTAATAAAGGTCAGCAGTCAACAGGAACAAAGAAATACATGCAAGTTTTCAGAGCTGACTGCCAGAGAAAACTTTACAATTTTTTGTCTCATCAATTGAATCAAACAAGACTCCTCAACAAAATGAAATTCAAAGCTAAACTCCTCAGTGACTTCAAAATAAACTACATAAAACATGAGCTACTATTGCCATGCATTTCTTACTCTTCCAAGTGTCACGGATCTTCCTTCCAGCTGGAAATATTGCTCACACCTGTCAAGGGGTTTTGATGGCAATGCTTTCTGCCTGTTCAGACTGTCATGTTCTGTAAGCAGATAGCTCTTGATGGATTTCAGAGCTAAAATCAATACAGAATATTGTCTTGAGATCTAGGGGAGAAATAAACTACATAAAATACTTAAACTCCTGTGAAGCAGCAAGTTAAAATAAAATATAATTTTCAAAAACTCCTTAAACTGACCTACAACTGGATTTCTAAAACCGACATTTTTTTTATTTTTCTGTAATTCCTCTGCATTAATTAACCTTTGATACACAGTTCGTATCAAATCTAACAGTTTGGATATAAAGCACCTACAGACACACAGTCCTATCTTGTTTGTGGGGAAAAAAACCCTCTAGGCAATCTGTTTTGGTTCCTTGTCTTTAAAGGCACTTCCTAGCCACAATAAATTACTACACATTCATTAACACACAGTAAGAAAGATGAGTGCAGGCAAGGAAAAATTTATTTCAGTTCTTACGTTTAGGGACCAACACAATAGTTTTTCTTTAAGAAAAATGCCCTGATATTGTCTTCTACTAAATTACAACTACACAATCAGAAGAGAGGTTAAAAAAAGGACACTGAGAAAAGAGAAATTGCCAAAATACCTGTGCTTGTCCACCTAAACTATCACACTCAAACATTAGACAGGCAGTTGGCATTAATTTTTGGTGAACTTTATACCCAGGTAAGGTTGTTCTCCCTATCTGTGAAAAGTGTTAACAATCACAGTAAGAGTACAATCCTCAGTGAACACTAACCAGTGATAATTTAAAATGTGCTGGCAAGTCAGTAAAAACTCCCCATCCTCTCCACTTTATCCACTATCACATGTTCGAAACTTTCCACCTACAAGTTAACCCCTCTTACTCAGCACAGTCACATTATAAGGTATTTTGAAAGATTTCTCTTTAGACTAGAAATGAAAAAAACATCTGGACCCAAGTAAGTTTTTTCCCTTGGAACAATGGAGAGACTATTTAATAAGAAAAAATCTGAAATATTTATAATGGCAGTATTATGCTAAAGACTAAGGATGTTTTCAGTAAGTTGCAGAATCTAATTTATGGGAAGCAAACCCATTCCATTCTCTGAACAATTGCTTTGATGTTATCTCCCATTGCTTGTACCCCACAAATAGGTAGGACAATTGCTTCAAATGAAGAAAAGGAGATCAGCAAAACCCACTCACTACATTCTGACTTAGAAAATCTTTTCCCTTTATAAGTCATTACAACACATTCAATTTCAAGGATACCAACCCTTCTGTATGCTGAGTATTAAGGCTAAGCAGCAGTAACCAAAAAAACCCAACAAATTAAAATTACACCTTAAACTTGAGACCTCTTTTCAAGTAAGTCACTGTTTGTCAGCTGAAGTAGGGATTTCTAAAATCAGTTTTCTTGATTTATTAGTCCTAGCATAGTCAGACCCAGAGAAGACCAGCTCACCAATGATTTTATCTGAATCACCATAACAACTGCAGGATGCAGCCAAGTGAAAACCTAAGAGCACTGTTTGTCTTTCAGCACTGAGAACAATTTGTTATTTAAATAACAATTTAATCAGATTTAAATGACAAATTTTCCCCATTGTTGTATGGCAGAACCAGCATATCAGGACCTACAAGCAGAAGAGCCCATCCACCTAACAATAAAGCCCATGCAGTAATACAATGACCTCTAATAGCAGATTTTTTAATATGTTATACGTTTATAGAAACATGAATATTTGTAACAATTGTATAACACACATAAATATAAATATAAAATATATATGAAGAATACATATGATACAAATTTAGATAAATATATTTAAAAATCCACTACAAAGACACACAGTAACAGCAAAAGAAATCCCTGTATTACAAAGAGGCAGGGCATGATTTTTTCTGTCCTTTCAGTTCGTGAAACTGGAACTTCCTCACATTCCCATATTGCTAAATCTACAGAGAGGCCACTTACACAAGTTCTAAGACACCATTAGTATGGCTACAGATGCACAATATATCCATTCAAGTTTGCTTCAAAAACTCTGACTAGGCCAGTAAACCTCTGACTTACTCAGACCCTTAAAAGATAAAATAACCTGAAACACCGAAAACTTTATTTTCACAGTCATGCTAGTGTGCATCCTAGACACTTCCAAATTATTTCACACTTTACTTTTATAGTCATACAGTTCAAGTCCTATATAAACCCTGTGCTTTGGAACTTCGACTCATATGAGTCTCTTCGAAGAAAGTTCGTAACAAACAGGAAAAAATCCCCCCACACTCTTCCCAGAAGAGGAGCCTATTACTGCAACAATTCCAGCCAAGACAGGACATCAAGACAGGACTTTGTGCTGTTACAGAAAGCAAGTTAGAATTCATACACAAATCACCAGAGCGAGCAGATTCCTTGATGAAACAAGACAGACACCTGCCCAGCACAGCAGCCAGGACAGACTGGGGTCAGCAGCAGCCAATTTTTCACCCACACAACCTGCTGTGCCCACCAGCTCTTAACGAGCACACCCAGCTACAGGGACTGGTGGCACTTCCTATCCCCTGGGACAGCACCCAGATCTCATCACACACCAGACTCAGATGTGCATCCTTTCCCCAGCTCTGCTGCATGCCCTGGTTCCCAGTAGGGTGGAGCTGGTAACAAGCTGACAAATGGTACACTAAAACTAGCATTCCCTGGGAAAATGGATGACCAGGACAGCAGGCATGCTTTGAAGAACTTCTACCAATCAGCTTGGAAACAGCCACAGTGTGTAATTCATACAGCATCTACTGCTGAACTGGTGCAGTCCACGTGAGCCATCACCTTGTCTTAAGAACCAATAAGCATCCTTTACCATGGGATGTCTGGTGGGCACAGAATGACTTAGTGAATTTGCTCCTTCCTTACAAGTTTTAACATTAGATTTACTCCTGAGAGAGAGCAAATCTGGCTCACTACCAAGTATGAGGCTGAGAAGCTACACAAACACAGTAACATACTGAAGTACAGATCATGCTCTGCTCTCAGGAACCCCAATGAAGCAGGCAGCCCCACATTCTGCCCCCCAGCATGTTGGAGCAGGCAAGGAACTCACTTTCAAATCTTGTATCCACAGCTTTCTGAGAGAGCTTTTAGAAACAACATTCTGCCTAGGTGTATTAATTCAGTACCACATACAAGCTATGAGATGGATTGCCAAAATTTGGCACATATGGTCAAATAAGGCAATATTAGGACAGGGAACACAAAGTTGAGCCTTGCAAGTTCCAATTTACTCCAGCTGGACTGACCTCTCTTCGGTGACTCTAGAGCTTTGAACCTCCCTCTGTTCTGTAAATTATGCTGCCACTTCACACATGTGCCAAGAGCCTGAGTTGCTATTTGAAAACATTCCGAAATAAGCAGATGAAAGGTGCAGCAGAAATACAGAAATACCTATTTTACTGTTTCAGCATTCATTCATTTACTAAGGAGAAAGGTCAAGACTGCTGGTGCAGAATGTTTAAATAACTACTCAGATGTTATGACACATACAAAGAACAGACAGATCATAAGACAACAGTTAACTATGATGACTATGGGAAGCATTACACAACAGCAAATGGGTATTTAGGAACCTTCTCTCAACTCACACACCAGGGCAACTATGGAGAAAATATCCAGCATGGAATCTTTCAAGAAATAATTTTTTATCTGGGTGGGGCTTCAAAGAAGCAACTGTAAGATTATCAAAGCATAGGGCTCTTTAAAGCTTGAAAAACTAAACAAAGAAACAAACAAAAATCAACCATACCTAGGAGTTCTCAAACAATGAACACTAAATACCAAGTAAGCAGATTACACAGACATGCAAAGAGTGAAACTCCTCATTAACTCTGCACAACACATCAGAATCTGTGGCACTGCTGACAGAAGTACATGTGTACTCACCAATGCATTGTGTATTTAAAATGATCAGCATCTCATGCCAATTTGAGTAGTGTCTCTAATAAAACCTAGAAGCTTCTTTCAAAGTTACAACCTGTTGAACATAATCAAATCCATGTATTTTATATTAAAGATTAATCTTTGTGTCTCAAAGCATGCTATGATTAATTTCATCAGGAGATTTCATGCTTGTAACAGTCCTTTAAATTGCTTTATTATTGTTACAAGAAGGGAACAAAACCAAAGGAATTGTGCTAATGTTTACAGGTTATCATCAATAGGAAAGGAACAAAGCACTTTAGGTTGATTCCAGCCCAGTTCTTTTTCAAGTTATTTTTGTTTCTGTTGTTTCTTTAACAAGATTTTTTTTAATCACTAGACAAGATTACCTCCTGCATAATACCTACATATTGTGCTCCTCCAAGACAAAGACACAAGAACTTTAAAGACAAAAAAGCATACACTTCATTTGTATGTTTTTGAGCAAATCTAAGAAAACGACAACACTACTGGGGTGATAAAGATCAAAAAGAGAAGAAAGTAATTCTCCGGTAAATCAGAGTCTTAGAAGAAAGACAGCATGGAAAACAGGGACTGAGACAAGCTAGAAGTGTTCCCCTGAAACTTCCTGCCTGTAGAATCTACTGAAGAGAATGACTTCAGTATTTCCCTCTTGAAAAGAAGCGCTACAATCAAGGGCACAGGAGACGTGGAAATGCAGGCAGCTCTCCAAAGTGTTGATAAAAAGTGCAGACTGACCTTGCTCATTCCTTGGACATCTCCTAATTCTGTAAAGTCAAGCCTAACTTGCCAACTTTTCTGCTTGAAGACACATGCTCCCTAGGCATAAGTAAAAAGGGTCATGTGCACAGACTGCTCGAGCCGTGTTATGTGCCGATTTCTGCAGATCATAACAAGCACTGCCTTCCAGAGCACAAGTACTGGAAGCTCTCAAAAGATTAGGAGCACACACAACACTCAGAAAGGAAAGAACCCTTTAAGGACATTCCTACCTCTCAAAGTTCATATTCAGGCTCTCCTCTTAAACTTGGGTATTAGCAGTGTGATTCCTGCTCTTAGATTTCCTTTGCATGCCAGAAAGAAAACCTCTGGTTAGGCAAGATGGGGGGACTGATCTTCAGGCACAGTCCACACAAAAACAGTCCCACACAGACAAGCAACTCAGACACTGCTTTGGAGAAAGCAAACATCACACATTAAAAAGTTCAAGTACCTTGAAGATCCCTAGGACAAACTTCAGGGTTCCAGGGGAGTATGCCTTTCAGCATTTACAATAATCCACTCCCATGCCTCTGGGAGCTTGAAATGTCATCCTCCACAAGAGTACAGAGAATTGGGTCAAGATACACTGCCTTTATTTTACAGATCAAGGATCTCAGGCAAAAAAGTGACTGGCAGTGTGAGCAGTCCAGGATGCACACAGCACAAACCTCACTTTCCCTACTATCCACAATATCTTTTTTTTTTTTTTCACAACACGGTAAGAAATGTGTATGTTAAAGAAAGTCAAGAGCAATGTGGAATAATTTCAAGGCCTTCAGAGGATCCATGAGACAATAGTCCCCCGCTGCACTCAGTCAGCAGTGATGTGCAGCACTGCTCAGGACACTGAGCGCAGAAAAGCTGGGCCCTGCCCCAAGTGAAATGAGATTATGTGTGGCCTGAGTGGTGGTGACACAGAGCCTGAGTTTACTCAGATGTAATTAGCCTCGAAGCCTCACAGCATTAGGAGAAGGTGGGGATTGTTGGGGCAGGTCAGACAGAGCAAAGGGACCATGTACTTCCCCAGCTACTAGACACAGGGATTACAGGGACTTGTGCCTAGATGTCTTACCTGCAAGTTTTTCCAACTTTGCTGAAATTTTCCTTCCCCTCCTTTACAAATACATCAGTTCCCTTTTTAACTTTGCCTTCAAAATAAATTATTTCTAGAGTACTTGAGATATTTTAAGCCTTCCTACACCCTCAGAGACTATCATCTCTCTGCCTCCCCATGTAAATAAAGCTTGGAGACAGAGCTCAAATGAGGATCATGGCACACATGATCACTGCTGGGGAACTGCAGCCCAGGACTTTCAGTCTTCTACCTGCACCATAAAGCAAAGGTCTTTCCCTGTATTTTTCAACACAACTTGTATCTGCTAATCAAGCTCTGTCCAGGTTACATTTTTACTAAAGAACTCTACTAAAAGGTAGGTAAGGACTTTCCACACCACTTGATGCTTTCAAAAATTAAAATGCTGTAAGGCAAATTAAGTGCTTTATTGCTCACTTGTAATGAGAGAAAGCATTTCATGATCCTGAAAAAAACCCAACTTTCCCTTTTTTTGCTCTGAAATCACTAGTCACTCACTACTACAGTCCCTCAAAACTCCTGAGGAATTTGTTATCAGCCACCCCAGAAGAAAGGCACAAACAGCCCCGAAATCCAAGTTTTACCACCCTATACTGAAGCAGGAGATCAACAGAACATAACAAGAGCCAGGGAGCAGGACCAGTAACCTACTCATAACCTACTGGATCAGTAAGTAATGAGCTGGGCAGCTACAGACACTCAGGAACACATAACACCAATTCTGTGGCAGGTTTCCCCTATTATCACTTTATGCCCTGATGCTTTTGTGTCTTGGGTCCTGTAGAGCCTCGTGAAAAATGTAGAAACTCCGACCACTCCACAACTGTGTGATTTAAATTAATGGACAAGAGTCTGAATAACTGCTTATGAAGAAGGGATGTGTTTGCTGTTCCTTTTTTCTGAAGCCACTCCTCTTATCCATAGCAAAGAGGGAGCAAAAATACAGTTTTTAATGTTGGTCATTTCATTTCAGATGAACGAAAATCATGATCAAATGAATACTGCGCATGAGCTTTGCCCACTGCAGGATATTTACTATTCAATGACTCACTGGGGAGGATTCCTATAACAAGTCAGCCAGTCTGTACAGAGGCAAGAAACCAGTCACAGTGCCTGCTTCCTGCCAATTGCCATTCCCTTAATGGACCTGTTGAAAGCATGTCAAATACTAGGTGGACCTAGTAGTTTGCAGCCAAGTTTCTCCTCCCATTCTCTGAGCACTCTGCCACAACTCTCTCTAATCCTTGGCAAAGAGAGACAGCAACCAGCACTTTTTATCTTGTTGGATACACAGTCCAACTCAGTAACTAAGAGGCCCATGGAAGGAAGATGTGCAACCTGTAAACAAACTAAAGCCTGCAGCCTCTCCAAAAGCTTATTCCATACTTGCTAGAGAAAACTCCTCCCAACGTGTTCAGGAGTTTTAGTGCTGCTGTTAGACAGCACCACAAAGCCTTCACAACAGTGGAGTGGCAGCTCTAAGTTTTTACTGATTTCCCAGAAAACTGCATCCCCAGACTAAATAATGAACACACGGTAAAACTTCACTTTGTCTCTCATATTTCAGCATAAAGATCCCCAGTTCAACAGACAACCCTTGGAAGGAGCATATGGAACAATCACACTGATGTTCTCAATCCAAAGGCTCACAGAAACAGGCAGATTCCCTGACTCTCCTTCTCTTTCAGAAACAAATGCATAGGGATTGTTTTTCAAGCCTGTGGAAGAAAAGGACACATTTCCAAGCTGTACGTCAAAGTCTTTGCTCTGTAGATTCAATGTTTCTTATCCTCTAAGTTAAGCAAGGGGAAGAGTTGCATGTTTGAGGCAGTGAAGCCTCAGAGGGGAAGTCAGCTAATGAAACACCTAACATCCAGAAATCTGTCAAAAATCCTAACTCAACATGGATTTTCTAGTAAGACTACAGACAAAAAGAGAAGGCAAAACAGAAACTGAAAGGAGCCTCCTCAGGCAAACCAGGTCAATTCCTGTTAGGGCAGGCAGGCTGGCTGGCTCATAGTCTCTCTATGTTAAGCTCCCCAAATTCACTCTCAATGACATCTGTTTGAACACTGCTTTGGACCTTTGCTTTTCTGTACTTTGCAGTTTCACATGGGCAGTCTGCAGTGCAACCACAGACAGTTCATACCCACTTGCTCTTGTGCCAACACTGTCATTTAGATTAAACAGCTATTTTTTCCTCCTCATTTTTCATTTTTCAACAGTCTCTTGGAATACACTGGCATGTAATGCAGTGTTTCAATGAATACTTCAAAGACCATTATCAATACTTCAAAGATCATTGAGAGCAGCTCTGTGGAGAAGGACTTGGGGGTGATGGTTAATGAAAACTTCAAAATGAGCTGGCAGTGTGCACTCACAGCCCTGAAAGCCAACCAAATCCTGGACTGCATCAAAAGCAGCATGACTAGCAGGGCAAGGGAGGTGATTCTGCCTCTGTACTCTCTCAGACCCTCACCTGCAGTTCTGGTGTACCCAACATAAGCAGGACATGGAACTGTTGGAGCAAGTCCAGAGGAGGGTCACAAAGTTGATAAGGGGACCAGAGCACCTCCCATATGAAGACAGGCTGAGAAAGATGGGCTGTTCAGCCTGGAGAAGAACAGGTTGTGTGGAGGCCTCACAGCAGGTATCTGAAGGGGGCCAACCCGGAGAGGGACTCTTCTTCAGGAACTGTAGTGATACAACAAGATGTAAATGGGTTCAAACCAAAGATGAGAAATTTATATTGTATATACAGAAGAAATTCTTTTCTGTGAGTGTGGTGAGGCACTGGAACAGGTTGCCCAGAGAAGCTGTGGGTGCCCCATCCCTGGCAGTGCTCAAGGCAAGGCTGGATGG
>JAWWEU010000081.1:45614069-45635087 GCA_035583155.1 Acropternis orthonyx | reverse complement strand
GTGAGGCACTGGAACAGGTTGCCCAGAGAAGCTGTGGGTGCCCCATCCCTGGCAGTGCTCAAGGCAAGGCTGGATGGCGCATGGAGCAACCTGATCTAGTAGAAGGTGACCCTGTCCATAGCAGGGGAGCTGGAACTAGATGATATTTAAGGTCCCTTCCAACCCAAACCATTCTATGATTATTCCAAATATAACAATGAAAAAGAGGAGTCCCAGACTGCTGCTTTCAAGAGACTCTTTTCTAACTCCTTGCTTGCCTTCTCCTTGTGTCAGTGTACCTGTGTTCTGCAGCTGCCCACTTATAGAACCTGTGAACTAACCACCTCAAAAGCAATCTACCAAAACAAGGCTTGTTTTTTGGTTCACCTCACTTCCCCATTTCAGCTTACCACACAACTGCCTCTGCTTTCCAGTTGTGAAGTGGCAGGAGAGGAAAAGGGAACAATGTTCCTGTATTCACAGAGGTGAATACAGCCTCAAAATGCACTTTGCTAGCCTACCTAGTCAAGCTCTTCCACAGTCTTCTCTAATACAGACTGCAAGGCCTCTCTTATCCAGTCCTGGAAGTGACAGAGAGGATCCACATTCACAGTTCTGAAAGGTGGACCAGCATTTGTATGCATCAATAAACATTATTACATGATAGGACTACATTCATGGTCACCCTTTCCTTCAAATCACACCACTTCTCTGACTTACCCTCGATTACATGTGGTCTCTTCTCGTCCAGAAGTTTTCTTGTGTCATTTCTCAAGCTTATACTGTTATTATTCATTTCCATTGCACAACCTCATAATGCACTCCATTTCTATCACTCTAGCATTCCTCATGGTCCAGCTCTTGCATGACATTCCAGCCTTCCTTTTTAACACTGATTCCTCAAGTTTGCTCATCATACTTCAACTTTATTATGCAAACAATACCGGCACCACTTTCAGCCCTGAGAAACACCCCTTGCAACCACCTTTCAAACCAATAGTTCCTCTTCTGACTCAAATCCATTGTTGCTTCCTCTTCTTAATACTATATTTTACCCAAGTACTTGCACTAATTCTCCAGTATCTCCACCTTAAAAAAACCCCCTGTGATCCATTATCAAGTTCCTGGCAGATTAGAGCTACTCCATTTCTTTCACAGATAAAGGAATAGAAAAGATGCAGGTCAGTCAGGCACGATGTATCTTTAGTGAATGCACACAGGACTCAGTCTACTTAGTTTCATGTTATTAATTAATTTGTGCCTTCAAAAAAATCTCTAGAGTCTTGCATGCTACTGATGTCAAACTCATTAGGCTATAGCTGTGCAGCTCCCTGCCTCCAGTTCTTTCAGGAAATGTTTTCCATAATTCAGTAACAAATCTGCTAAGTCAGAGGTAGAATATATTATAAATTAGATTTCTGGTTAGATTTCCCTTAGGAAGCCTGGCTGTTTGTGGTTCTACCAACTGTCATTCTACTCCTGCAGTTCTTCCTGTCACAGCTACCCTGTCCCCTTCCCAAATTGCCACCCTCTCCAATGTCTCCAGGTCATTTCTTGAGATACTTAAAGACAACTTTCATGCAGAGGTATTCTGACTCAATTTTTGACAACATCCCTGAGTATACTCATATGAACATTTTACTGGCAACAAAATAAAATTCACTGCTACTGATTTATAGTTTGGGGGTTTGTTTGCTTGCTTTTAATTTCTTTTGGTTTTCCTTTATTTATTTTTTTTTCTTCTTTGCACCATCACTGCTTTAACGTACAGGAAAAGAAACACAGGCCCCAAATGAAGAGAAGCAACAACAACCATCTCTGCCTTTGTCTCCAGCCTAGGCCTCTTCCAAGAGGCCAACTAAAAGCTGAGGGCAAAAACATTCTCTTCCTCCTACAACCACCCCAACAAGAAGGTGCCTGAAAAACATCGCAACCCAGGTGATCTAATTACTTCACAGGAACTGATCCTGTGAACATCCATATGTGAGCAGCCCACAGACACCCTGAGGAGAAAGGATGCATTACAAAACCGTGCAGCTCTTTCACAAACAAGAGGCTGAAGAACACACACTCCGAGTCACTGCACTCCAGACCCTGTCGGTATGAGGAATTGTTACACGTTGCCACGCTGTGCTTGTTTTGTTTACTGAAGCATTAATTTAGTTCTCAGCTACCTTGCACGAAACGCGTTCACGTCAGATCAACTCTCCTGTAACAACAATTGTCACATTCATTTTGGTAAATCTAAGAATGCCCCGTGGAAAAAGACTCACGGGAGATCCAACATTATATCCATCTGCCGTTGTCACAGCAAAGCCATTGCATGTGCAGCCCGGCTGGGCAACTGCAGGGGGGGCCCGGCCGGGAGCCCCCCGAGCCCGGGCGGGGCTCCACAGCCACGGGCTGCCCCCCGGCCCGGCCGAGGGACCCCCGCCGCCCTCCCACCTCCCTCACAGCCCCCCGAGCCCCAGCGAGGCCCCGCCATACCCACCCCTCCCTCCCTCCCTCCCTCCCTCCCTCCCTCCTTCCCTCAGGAGCTCCGGCGGGCGCCGCGGGGAGGAGGGCAGGGAGGCAGGGCCGGGAGGAGGCGGCGGGGAGAGGCGGGAGCCCCGGCGCCCTCCCCGGCTCACCTGACAGCCCTTCTTGTGGTGGAATCCCACCACGACGATGTGCAGCACCGGGCCGCGGTTCTCCATGGAGCAGCCCGGCGATGGCGGTGAGGCGGTGGCGGTGCCTGGCCCGGCCCGCCTCCCGCCCCGCCCCGCCTGAGGGACCGGGGCCCGCCCGGCGTCAGGCCAGGCCGGCCCGGGCAGCAGTGGCGGGGGCTGGGGTTAGGTAGGTGTTAGTTAAAGCTGTTTCGCCGCTGGGGTGGTGGTGGGGTGACCGTGGAGGTGTTTACAGGGTGTCTGGAGCCAGCGCTGCTTAGTGGTCCCGGGGCTGCAGTGGTTCTGCTGGGCTGGATGGTCTCAGAGGCCTCCTGCAGCCTTGAGCGTTCTGTCATTCCATAAACGTCTGTTAGGATGCCCTAGGAAGAAGCAAGTTCAAAGACTTGCCCAAGAGTGAAGGCAAATTTAGCACGAGGGGGAAAAAAATTTAAAAAAATCTGTACCTTACTGCACTCAGACCCTGCTGAGTGCACTTCTCTTTGACCTGTATTCATGATTCAATTCTGACTGCTTGAATCGACAGCATTTGGTAGAGGCTGCACTCTTAATAATTAAGATTGTCTCTGGAAATTGGAGGAAGATAATCTTTTTGAAAGAACTGTAAAATAACAGTGCTTAAAGAAAATCTCATCACTACCATGGTACCCAGAGGCTTGAATTATCACAATAAAGCATGTAATTACATATTGCTTCTCAGCTACAACAGAAGTACTGTTATAGTAAAACTGTACTGCAGGGAACACAGGGTAAGACACAAGGAACAATCCTGTGGTGATGGACTGATTTATTAGTTTTAGCCTGTAACTGACTGTTTAGTACAGTTTCAAAAAAGAAAAATGTAGGCAATACTGGCCGTTATCTCCTGCAGTAATGAGATATCCCCAAAAAGATGCATGGGAGTGTTTATGGTTCATTCTCAGTTCATTCAGGAAAATGCAGTCTGGCATCACTGTTACTGATACGGATTATGCATTATAGGGGCATCTCAGTGACTTCTGGATAATGGCTTCTCTGAGGAGATTATTAGGTTTGGGGTGGGGTTTTTTGCCTGAAATTCTCTTTCCTGCTAAAGCAATAAAAATGCTGAAGTGAGGTCAGTTTGGTCTAGGAAAACTAACTAGTTGACATCACCTATGTTGTCTTCACAGCTCACACTGTGTGTATTTATGAGAAAGAAAGCAAAGTGAGAGTTTCTATGAAACAGAAGCTCTTGGAAAAGTCTCAATCAGAATTTTCCTAAAGGAATTTTCTTCCTCTGTTCATGGCTAACAAATAGCAATGAAAACTCAGCCCTACAGTTCTTCTGTTATTCATAGGTAATATTTTGCGTAAGAAGCACCAGCTATGATGTCATTACAGTAGTAATCATAATTTATTATTCCTTCTTCAGTGCATAACAGTAATGCAGAGTTTTCAACTTGGCTTATGTGCAATGAGACTTCTAGAGATGGATAAGGTTTCCCTAGGAGGCAGTATAAGAGTTTATGTCTGGAAGTACCACCAGAGGTAAGTAGTGCCCTTGGTAGCTGATAGTTCCCCTCTATTTTTTAGGTATAGCCCAGCTTCTTAAAGAACAAAACTGAATCTGTGGAGACAAGTGTGTCCTTGGATTTCTGTTGAAGGAAAGCATAAATCAAACCCTGGCATAGATCTGAGGCTTGAAACATGATTTCTTCTGGATGGTAATCTCACTTGGTGTTTGCAGATTTTTTTGAAGCTCTTCTCCAAAATTTTAGAAAAACTGACTTGTATGCAGTAAGGTTCATAACAGTTGTTGGGATTATGATATCTCCCTTGGAAACTCCTGTAAAAGAAACATGAAAAGAGAAAATACTACAAACCAATTGATGGCATGCAAATTTAACGAACCTCTCACGACATTAAAAATGGGAAAACATTCTGCAAAGACAGAAATCCTGGATTATGTGAAATATGCTCAGCCATCACACAGGAATGAACCACACACCAGCAACACCGAGGTGTTCTCAGTGAAGGGAGCATGTTCCTGCAGCATTTCAGCTTGTGCCTCAGAAACTTGCTGTGTACTGGCAGCAGGAAAGTCTGCAAGGACACTCGAGTGACTGTCTTTTCTCCCCACTCTTGGAGCACATGGACAAGTGGTCCCTTGAGTTATTCACACTGATCAGAGGCTGAAATTAATTGTCTGTGAACTTCTCACCACTTGGGATATGATCAACTGTTTCAAGGTCATTAGTTAAAAGATGGGTCTCTTCTTGCATGTCAGGTATTTTTTCTGGAACTTCCCTCTCCTCCTGCTTTATTTCATTTGGAATGCAATTTTAGTGCTATTTGAAAGCCTCATGGATGCTGTAATTCCCCCAGAAAGTTAAAAGAATCTTTTGGGGGTTGGGGTTTTTTTGCAGTCAACAGGAGCAAACGTTATATGAGTTATGCATTTAGTTGCATTAGGGCAGCAAGATGTAGGTGGGGCTCCATATAGGCTTCCCTGTGGGAACACTGCGTTTGGTTCCAGAGTGATGATCAGCCATTGCAATTTGGGTATGGCTGGTGGCTCGGAAAGGATAAATGGTAGCCAAGGCTCAAAGTTACACATGTATCTCGTTCTCTTCCTCTTCTTGCTCCTGGTTACTGCCACAACCAGAAAAGGGTGAACAAAATGCCGTTTTAGTCTGGTTCTGTGTGACAGCCCCTTTACACCTGTGGCTGCTTCACCTTTTCCCAGCATTTAATTCACCCTTGGCCCCTGCCAACTCAAAAGATCCTGTTAAACCTAAATTGGTCACAGCCGCTTTTAGCGCCATTAGTTAATGAAAATGCACTGGAGGCTGTGCTCAATAGGACAAATACAATGCTGAGTAACGCCAATTGCATTCTAATGGTGTGAAAATGGATCCTATCTTTTTCCTCTTAAATTGTCAAAGATGGGCAGTTTTCCCTCGGGGGCCGCTCTGCTCTGGGAGGCGCCTGGATGGAATCAGCTGCCCAAGTGCAGCAGCCCTGCTGCCTGCGTATGTTCCAAAAACTGCCTTTTCCCAGCGTGCTGCTTCCCGGTCTGTGAGTTATTTACCTGCAGCTCACCCCTGAGCGAACGAGGCTTTGTCCTGTGCTCGCCCGCCTTGCTGAATGGAGCCTCCGGGCGGGGTCACGTGGGCGCGCCGCCGCCAATGGGAGCGCGCCGCGGGCGCTCGCGAGGCTGCCGGTGTCCATGGCAACGGGCGGCCCGCAGCGGCCCGAGCGCAGGCGGAGCGGCCGCCATGGTGAGTACGGGCCGGGCCGGGGCCGCATTTCACGGCATTCCCGGCTCCTCCCGCCATCCCGGCGGGCCTGGGAGCCGCCCGCCCCATCCCTGCGGGGGCTCCCGTGGCTCGGGGGTTTTGCGGGGTGCGCTGCCCCCCGTGGCTTTACTGCGTGTCGGGGCGGCAGACTTGGACGTGACCAGTGGCCTGTGCTTTTGTGTGTATTTACGAGCTTAATTTCCTTTCTGTCTGTAACGAATATTAGCTTTTCACCTGAAAAAAAAACCCCAGCAACAGCAAAGAGAACGTTAATTTATCTTTCCGTATGATCCCTCAGTTGCAAGGTGTGGGACTTTGTGGGCGACGTGGGGCTTGCAGCCACGCTGTGACAGCAGGTTTTATTTACTGTTGGGTTTATTTACTGCTGTTGCTGCCTTTAGTTCCCGGGCAGTCGAGATCTGTGCTCGGATTATTGATTGTTCGTCCAGGTGTCCCAGAACTGCATCGCCCCTGAAGCTCACGTGTGCAGGTCGATTACTAAGGACGAGGTGATCAAATTAACACTTTTGTGCGAGTTGCTACATTGCTGTCCCTCCCCGACACCAGCCACGCTAACCAAGTACATCGGAGTAAGTGAAACAGAGTCACCCTTGGTTGCAGCAGCTGCCTGGGGAACGTGGGATAAACTCCCATTCATGCCCCGTTGTTCTTCCTTGTGACTTGTGCTACCTGCACGAGCAATGGTTATTCCCTTATGTAATTGTCCATGCCCAGTCCTTCCTTTGAAATGGAGGCACACATAGAAGGGCTAGTTAACCACATTTAAAATTGTTTACCTCTTAATTTGCCCTGGGAATATTTGTTTCTGGGCAATAGGCTGTTGAGAAACAAATTCAGATTATTGCCTAAAATTAAGATCTGCTTCTGTATCAAAAGGAGTGTTGCCAGCAGGTCAAGGGAAGTCATTCCCCTCTCTACTCTGGTGTCGTGAGACCCCAGCTGGAGTACTGCATGCAGTTTTGGTGCCCCCAACATAAGCAGGACATGGAACTGTTGGAGCAAGTCCAGAGGATGGCCACAAAGTTGACAAGAAGACTGGAGCACCTCCCCTACGAAGAGAGGCTGAGAAAGTTGAGACTGTTCAACCTGGAGAAGAGAAGGTTGTGTGAAAACCTCATAGCAACCTTCCAGTATCTGAAGGGGGCCTACAGGGAACCTGGAGAGGGGCTTCATCAGAAACTGTGGTGACAGAACAAAGGGGAATGGGTTCAAACTGAAAGAGAATGGGTTTAGATTAGAGGTACAGAAAAAATTCTTTCCTGTGAGTGTGGTGAGGTGCTGGCACAGGTTGCCCAGAGAAGCTGTGGGTGCCCCATCCCTGGCAGTGTTCAAGGCCAGGTTGGATGGGGTTCTGAGCAACCTGGACAACTGGAAGGTGTCCCTGCCCATGGCAAGGGATTTGGAACTAGATGATCTTTAAGGTCCCTTCCAACCCAAACCATTCCGTGATTCTGCGATAACGTGAGAAGTCTCAAGATTCTGCAAATAAACTAACAAAGAAACATAGCATACTTCCCTGTGGTTTTGTTGTTGTTGGTCTTAGTACATCTATGAAAGATACATCATTCAGCTACATTATACATATGAACATGTAGTAAAAAGACAAATTTATCCAGGAGCGTCCTCTGTGGTCCTTCTGGTTCTGACCCTCTGACTGCCTCTGGTTTAGATTTTGTGTGACTTTTCTGAGGTTACTAATCACTTGAGCTCTTACTTCCAAGTGCTGGTGCTTTTAAAGGGAGAACACATAAAAGAGGTATACAGGGAAACATATATGAACATATGGTTCTTTTATAACGTGCTGGTTAACATGATAACCCTGTGAAAGCAATCAGAGAAAGTAGTCAGAAGGCAAGAATTCACAATACTTATGCCCCATTTTGCTTAGTGTGTGTTTGTGCTTATATCCTCACCTGCAGGCAGAGCTGGGCCTTAATGAGCACCACCAGAACGAAGCAATCAGCTACATGCGCTTCGCTCGCTTCAAGCGTGGCCTGTGCCTCAAAACAGTGGATTCTTGTTTCCAGGACCTTAAGGACAGCAGGTACTGTGTGGGGTGGTTCTGAGCAACAACAAAGCATTTAGATTTAGATTGTGTGTTCTTACTGGGCAAGAACCAATAATCTTCCAAAAGTTACAAGTCAAGTGCTTTTAAAACTAAGTTGTTCAAAGTCTTAGGAATTAACATAGATATTGACAGCTAGATGTTGCTTTTTATCTTGCTTCTGATGTCTAAATTTGATGATGCAAGGCTGGGTGAATTAATGTTTGTGACCGTAATGATTTAAAGAGAAAATTCAAGTACAATAAACAATTAGTAGTGCTGTGGTCATCTAATAACTACAGACAGTAGATGTTTTTAGAATGATTTTGCATTTTGTGAGTGGTATCTGTGTACTGAGATCTCATAACTACAGAAGATTGTTACCTTTATCATACATGACTCACCTTAACTGCTCTCTTTAGACTTGTTGAAGAGACCTTCACAATTGATGAGGTGATAGACATGCTGGATGGACTGCAGAGTGTTGTACACAGTGAAGTGGAGTCAGAGCTCATAAATACAACTTACACCAACGTTTTGCTTCTGCGGCAGCTCTTTTCACAGGCTGAGAAATGGTACCTTAAATTGCAGACAGACGTCTCTGACTTGGAAAATCGGTAACATCTACTGGACTGTACAGAGTGCCTTTCAATAATAAGCAAACTTCAAAGTGTTGACTATTTGTATTCTTTTCCTAACCATTGAAACCTATTATTTTGATTTTGTATCAATGAAAGGTTAGTTTCAAGGCTTCATTCTGTAAAAGTAGCAAGATACAAAAATAATATCAAACTCGTCAGCAAGATGTTTTTATTGGTAATATGCTTACTTGAATTAATCAGTTAAGGGCAAGTGATTGGATTTGAATAACAAGCTTTTGTTTGGTTAGATTATATTTTAATCAGGGATTAAAATCAAGAATCTTACATGCATATACCATACTGTTACATGACATGATCTGTTGTGTTTATGGTATTTGCGTAGGACTTCATTCTGTATTTCTGACAAGAATCTTACATGCAATAAAAAGCATAGCACCAGCCTGGTAAAATGTGTTTCATAGCAAAGCTCTTAGTAAATGAGTGCCTCCTTTTATTTTTCTTCAGTAAATAAATGTCACTTTATTTTTCTTTTCAAGAGAATTATTGGAACAGGTTGCTGAGTTTGAAAAGTCAGAATTTACGTCTTCAAACAAAAAGGTAGAGTTTTATTTTAATCAAATAATAATCAAATGTCATGTGGAGTTGTAGCAGATGTTTAAAACGCCTAGTACTAACTCTTTCTGCTTAAGAGAGAAAAACAAAACCAAAACACCACCCTTTTTTTCAAAACAGTCTTTGAAAGTCTCCAAAAAGTCACATTTGCAGTTTGGAGGAAAGGCTCACTTTGATTTGCCTTGACTATTTCCAGAGTGCAGGTTCTGCACATCAGGGACATGCCTTGCACACCTCATCCCAAGGTCAGCCAGGCCTGGGATGTGTTGAAGCATCTGCTCCTGCATTCCCTTCCCCTGGCAACTGGGCTGAGACTGGGACTGTTACTTGTCCCAGCATAGAGTCATAGCTGAACAGATTGCACAGTACAGATATCACTTTAGCTTATCTTGCATGACCATGGCTGCAGCTTATTTGCTTTGTAGTGTAAAGGTATATTTTGTTAATATATAATATTTTTTGACACTTGAAAGGAGAAAATTTGTAACTCTGTAAATATTTTTTATTCTTATAGTCACTCAAATATTTTTTCTGTTTTCCTTATTCCTTTGTCTGTTGGTTGCTGTAGCATTGTTAGTCTTCTGCAAAATCAAGTTTGCAATCCTTCTATGTGTCTTGCAGTATTTTTGTTTAACTTCAGCTCCAAGTGAAGTATAGAACTTAGGAGCCAAGGAACCAGTAAAAAATGAACTTGAAATGAAAGATCGTTCATTTGCTTTACAAAATAAAGCTGAATTGACTGTCAGTAATTACTTTACAGGCTACAGGAGTACCTTTCTCCCTCCCAGAAATCTGTGCAATTTAATTTTTCCACCTTTATTTTTTCTTTAGCCCGCTGCAGATTCCGTTAAACCAAAACTGGCTCCATTAAATGAAGGTGGGTCAGAGCTGCTAAACAAGGTAAGAACTTGTCTGGTCATGCAGTTGTGGTCCGTGACCACTCTGTTTATGCAACTGAACTGAACAGCTGTACAGTAATATTTGTATAACGTGTCTGCCACTACATAGACATCACGGTAATATACCCCAGAATGTAAAGGAAAGTGCTAGTGAACTAATAAATAACTGTAAAGCATCTGATGTGTGTTGGGCGGTTATGGTCTCTAACATGTGTTGCAATATTGACCCTTCTTTTGCAAAGACATTTTGGCCTTTGTTTATTTTTTTCTTTTACTGGAGTAAATTAGTAAATTAGTTACATGCAGCTAACTGGCTTTTCAACAAGGAAGTAAATTATGTACCTGGATGAAATGATTAGGTTATTGAACATTTTCTGTAACGCTTAAAGTCAGTCTTATTGCAGGGGGTTTTTTATTTGTTTTTTGGTAAATTGGTTAAATTTGTGCTAAAGAAACAAGCACTTAAGGAATTTGGAATTTACTGGTTTTGAAAATGTCTGATTTCTCACTTTCCAATGATTTTCAGAATCATGAAACACTTCCTATTATTTAATGTTATCAATAGTTTTTATTAAGTGTTGAACTCATTTAGTTCAGCTGAACTCTTCTAAACACTTTTAGGTTATGGGCAGTCAAGATAATTAGGAAGGAGTTGCGTTTTCTGTCTTCTGGCCTGCATTACCAAAACAATATGTCTAGTACAGTGTCTGAATCAAAGTGCTTTTACTCATTAAAACAATTAAAGCATTCAAAAATTCAGGCTTGTATTTTGCTTATAGATCAATATAGTTCTCTTTCAAAAATGATTTCAAAGTCTGTTTCATAACAGTTGTTGTTGAATATTTGCATCTTTTCCTCTTTTTTTTTTTCAAAAGTAATTCAAAGTTCATATGGTAAATTTACTGTGACTGATAAAACATGGTTATTTCCTGTGACAGAGACCATGATGTGCAGTAACCTGCTATTTGTCTCTCTGAACAGGAACTATGAATAAATTCTTTGTTGATTGAAAATATGAAGGATGAGCACAATGAAATTTACATCTCTGAATGTGCAATTTTTAATCAATAATCTTGATACTAAGAAGATGCTGAGCTCAACAACCTCAATTCAGTAAAGCATGTGCCAAATTTAAGTGAATGGTCCTATATGTTACAGTAGAATTAGAGACTTAAATTGCTTGCTGACTGAGGCAGAAAACACAATAAATAAATGAATAACTGATTTCTTATGAAGGCCATTTTTACAAGCATTTAGGATCTTGTTTGCTTTCCTAAGCTATGAAGTGTATTTTCCTCCCTGAAATATTTGGAAAACTCAAAACTTTCTCTTGTTCATTAACCCACAGACAGTTGCTCGTCTCCAAGAAGAAAATGAAAAATTGAAGACTAGACTCAAGACCATAGAAACACAGGTAAGTTCCCTGCAAGCTTGGATACTTAGTGCTGTTTACATATCTAAAAAATATCTAAATAAGAATCCTATGGTTATTATTCTTATATTTTCAATTTAAGTATGTTTCTGAGGTTTTAAATTTTCAATGTGTTTCAGGCTACAGCTGCCCTAGATGAGAAGTCCAAGCTAGAGAAGTCACTGAGGGATTTACAGATGATCCAAGGAGATCAGAAGGTAAATACAATTAAGATATGCCCTCCTCTTTAACACAACTGTTGCCAATACATCCAAAATGTTGTTCTGTATGGTGTGTTTCTTTCCTGGCAAATGCAAAAGTTCAAATTAATCTTGTGTTCCTGCTGACATTGTCCCTGAGTCAGCAGGTAATCCATAATATTAGTTGATGTTGTGACATGTATTTTGTGTCACATAGACCATGGTAAATGATTGTCAGAAAGTGTTATTCCAGGTACTGTCAGGAAGTAGTATTCTAGAATTCATATTCTCGGGGGTGATACTTGTATTAGCAGGCACAAATTCCTGTCTGTTTGTTTGATTTTTACTAATGAAAGAATGATGTTTAACCTGGTTTTACAGCAACAACAAAACTAATTTTTCAAGCATTTGTCACACTTGATGTTGACACGGACAAGCAAATTTGCTGCTTATATGATTTTATGTGGTTCTACCCATATCAGCATACTGTTGAAAATGGTTCATTGTTTATTTTTACTACTTGAGGTTCCTAATCTTTTTTATAAATGAGGATTCAAATGTGGTGAGTTACTGCTGCAGAAAAAAAGTGTAAGAAGCCTGAAGTCGTGATAAATCTGTTCAGATCACCTCAGTATTTTTTCAAGTTTGTACCTTTATTTTGTCAATAATTAGAATTTTCTAACCTTTGTTCATGTGTGATTTTCTTTAATTTAAAACATCTCTGTTCAGACTTTAAACAAAATTATTACGCTTTAATCCCATTATTTTGAGAAATTGACTTTAAACTTCCTGCAGTATTTATAGATTTGAAGTGAGGTTCAGTA
The DNA here is from genome assembly GCA_035583155.1 of Acropternis orthonyx. NCBI lineage: Eukaryota > Metazoa > Chordata > Aves > Passeriformes > Rhinocryptidae > Acropternis > Acropternis orthonyx. The sequence continues at coordinate 45,622,572 of JAWWEU010000081.1, read as the reverse complement.
TCATAAAGCATTTCTAATTTAAGTTTCATATTTTAATCCTGATTTCTTTTTATTTTGCATTCTAACTGGTTTATGGTATGTACTTGGCTTTCTCAATATGTTATAAGTTTACTTAGTAACTTTCAAAATCTGTATTCCATAATATTATTTAATAGGGAACTTGATTTATCAGTCATGGCAAATATTTTCTTTCTTTGTTTCGTTAAGTCTTAAATTATTAATGGTTTAAAATATTAAAGGGATGTATTAAATCCTGAATAATACTGTTTGTAGTTTTAAAAGATTGGAACCAAATCTCATCCTGCTTTTCTGGTTAAACATGAATTGGCCTCAGTGCCAAGGCTGCTGAGTATCTTCAGCTTGCATGTCCTAATTTGCTCTCTATAATCTGTCACTTTCTTCTCCAGCTCTTACATTTTCTATTTGCAGGCGTATATATGTTGTTGAAACTAGCTAGTGGATACAGTGCTGAAATGTACTGCTTTATTTAATCAATTACAGTATTAACAGTATTAGTTAGTAGAGAAAATGCTGCATTTTATGTCATTTCACTCCATGTTTTTTAGGATGGGTGTCAGTAAAATCATATAAACCCGGTTGCTTATAAAGGAGTAGTTTTTAAATGCTTTGGACAAATAAATGGCTGCCAAACCACAGCTCAGCAGATTGATATTTTTAAATTAATAGTTAATAGAGTGTGAGTCACAGTTTGGGAGTAACTCCTCCATTGGAACAGTTTAACTTGTGAATGTAGAATTATTGCATAATAGACTTATGTCATGGTTTAGAAAAATGATTATTACAAAATGTAGTGCTTTTCAGCATTGCAGCCTTGGACTCTGTCTCAAAATTCAAAATAAGCTTTTCTTCTCTACAGGTACTATTATCAAGTGTTTTCCTGTTCTCAAATCTTACTTTCCACATAGAAAAAAGAACAGAGCTTCCTTAGTTTTAGTCTATTGTTCTTTTTAAAGTACTGCTGGTTCAGCCTCAGGCTGAGTCATTACATTTCTGAGTCTGAAATTGAGCTTTTAAACCTGAGAGGGTTTTGTGTTTGTTTATGTAGGGGTTTTTTTTTGTTTGTTTTGTTTGTTTGGGAGGTTTTGTTGTTTGATTTTTTTTGTGTTGGTTTTTTTTTCCTCTATGAAAGTCCATAGAACAGTTAAATGATTATAATGTTTTGTTACCTGGAACTGAAGTCCAGGAAAGTTTGAGTTGTTTCTCCTCACAAGGAAGCAGGAAAGTTGCCTCTCAAGCAGCTGTGTAAGATATCTAAGAACAGTGCAGTATTGGTACCTGACTGAGAGTGTGAACCTTAACACTTTCAGCCTTTCCTACCTGCACTACACTAACAGTGTCTGAAATCCTTCAAAAATACATTTTAGTGTAGACACTCAGATCTTAAACATTCATTTACTGTTTCTGTCTATCTGTATTGTAAATAATTTCTTATAATATGCTTCATCCTGTGGCTTCACCTAATTCTTAAAGAAGTGAAGTACACGAATTCGAAATCTCAGCTTAGCAAAAGACTCAGACATCTTCAAAATGCATTTATTAAAAATTTTTTAAAGTTATAAATCAGTCACTGATCTAGCTTTTTTTTTTTAGTTAAAGCACTTCTAATTTAGGCTTTAAAGGAATAACATGAACAAATTTATTAAAAATTAAGATGTACCTACTTTGTGTGGAATTTTGCACTTAAAATATTTCTTCTTTTGCGTTTGACATATTTTCAATATTTCTTCCATTGAAGATGAATGCAAACCAGGATATCACGGAACTGGAGAATAAAGTGGCAGCTTTGAAATCCCAGTTTGAGAAGACTTTGAATGACACTACTGCAAACCAAAAATTCTTGGAAGAGGACTTGGTGACAACAAAGCATGACTTGCTTAGGGTTCAGGATCAGCTATCTGCAGCTGAAAAGGTTAACTTTTTTTTTTTTTAATGTAAAGATGAGATTTTACTCACGTTTTACCTGGTTAGTAATTTAACAAGCACACCCTATAGGATGCAGAGTTTACCAAGGCCACACCATTGCCGGTGTATTTTTGTTATTTCAGTGGAAAAGCATGTTATGAGTAAACTAGCAAAACCACAATTAACTGCATGATTATAACTAGATAAATACTTAAATATTGCCTGTTTGTCTGCATAAAAATTTTAAAATAGAAAGTGTATTCCCAGCCTTCAGAAGACTTTTAGCCTGATTTTAGTTAGAAAATAACGTTTGTATTTCTCTGTCCCAGTAATCTCAGTTGAATTTACCAGCTGACTTCATATAAATTTGGATAAATTGCAGAAACTACTATTCTGAAACATGAGGAGGAAAAGCAATGTTTTTGGGTTCTTTTAAATATTTTAATGATGTCTCCCTAAAGTGTAAGTAATATGTTGATGTTGTTCTTATGCAGGAACTGGAGAAGAAATTTCAGCAAACAGCTGCCTATCGCAACATGAAAGAGATTCTCACCAAGAAGAACGAACAGATAAAGGATCTGCGTAGAAGGCTTTCCAAGTGAGTGATTCTCTCCTGCCTGTCCAAACAGGATCCTTTTTCTGGATCCGCGTTCTGCTCCCATTTTGTCATTATAAATGTGAATCTGTCTCTAAAACAGTCTGTGAATTTTCCCTTAAAAAGAACTTCTAGTAGTCTATTCCCTGATTTTTGAGAAGGCAATCCTTTTAGGCGATGTTAGGTGGATAGGACTGGCGTGTGCAAGAGCAGATACCATGTAGCAAGGAATGAGGGAATTCAGTACAGCGTGGATACAGGGTATTCATGGGTGTGGTAGATAGGTGCTCAGGTCCTACACAGAGAGATGGCTGTGGGAGATGTCCCAGATGCTTTGACAGTTGTTTGGATTTGTGGGTAGGTCATTCCTTTGGTAAACTAGGCCAGTTTTACAAGGAGAAGAAAGTCTAAAAAGTATATGCATTTCTCTGTCATACAGTGAATCTTGACAGAAATGTGTCGCTGTTGAGTGCAGTTTATTACTTGGGTTTCATTTTTTTCTTTAGAGACAAAATGGGACATTTTCTAATCTGCTTTAATGATTTTTCTATTTATTTTTTTTAATCCTCAGATATGAGTCAGAGGACTAAAATACCACAAAACATCTGATCTACAGAGAGCTGCCATGGAAAGAAAATGTAGACTGGTACTATATTTCAATAATTTTTGTTTCAAATGGTGTATTTTCTGCTTCTAATGATTAAAATAACTCTTTAGTAATACTAATAACACACTGAAACTCCTACCTTACTTCCTTGTAAACCTACAATTTATAGGTATTAGTTTCTACAGTCATGTTTTTAATTGTTGGTTGTCAGCATTCCTTGAGAAATAGCTAACAGGATCTTACTGAAGAACTGAGAACATTCCCTACAAAGAAAGGAGTTTATTTTTGTTAAGAAAAGAAAAAAAAAATGGAAAAAAAAAAAAGCACTAGGGATTTTGATGTCTCTGAGGTGGAAACTCCAGTTGTTACTTTTGTGCAGTTAATGTAATTATGAAGTAGCATTATATATAAAAATTGCATCAGTGAAAGTAAAAAGTAGGAGGGGGTAAAAAAGAAACACTGATTCTGTAATGTTACTTCACACTGGGCACTCAGCAAAATGTGGTCAGGCGCATAAAAATGCTGAGGGTGTTCATGAGCTAGTGAGGTCAATATGCTTTATAGTTGAAGTGCTGGGCCCTTTCAGATAAAGCCACTAAGAGAAGTTATGCTTTTTCACTTGAATTGATCTGAAACAAATTTGAACATCAGAAGGCAGATTCTCATTTTGCCAGTATTCTTAAAACTGAGATGATAATCTGAAAATGCACAGGAAACTTCTTGAACAAGCTTTTTTGGGAAATAAGTTATTTTAGATACTTTCATCTCCTTCCTTAATGTAACCTCACCAGAAAACAGCTTGCTTCTCTCAAGTCTTCTACTTGTAATTCTCTGCCTTGCATTGGTTTGTCACCCTCTTAATAGTGCATTCTAATTGTTCATCTGTCCTGTTCATGTGTATGTTGTATTTTACTCCAAATAAAACGATTCTGTTTTCAAACGTTGACTCTTTCAGGAGCTGGGTTTTTAATGGGAATGCTTTGTACAGCTATTTTTTTTAATATCTGTGGCAGATCAGTAAAGAATCTTGCTAGAAATGAGAACATGTAAATTACAGATTCATGCTCAAAGCCACACCACACCAAACAGCAGTTAGAGAGTGTACCAGTGGCAGGGCTGGGAAGTGGCTGGGTTGGTTTTGTTACAGAAGCTGGCATTTAACAGTGCTTGTCTCAGGAGCTGCTTGAACTGAAATGGATCAGTTTTCCTCACTCTTTCTCAAAAAAAAAGCAAGGCTGTTAAAATTGCTCAAGCAATAATGCCCCAGTCAAATATGCCATAGACTTGTGGTCTAAGTTCTACTGTTTTCTGTAAGGTTAAATATAAGTTTCTCATGTTTTCTATAAGTTCTTTTGTCCTTTTCCAGCCACTGGTTAAGCAAGACTGCTTTGGTGAAAAGTCCTGTGTCTGTAGCATGATATTGTTGCTGTAGCACAATAGTAGGGCATTACAGGGTGACATACTCCTCATGGAGTGACAGTTAATGGAAGTTATTCTTTTGCCCCTTGTACAGTCAATAAAAGGTTAAGTTCTTAATAGGGATGTACCAAAGAGCTTTCTGGCCTGTGTTTGCCCAGAGCAACAGGAGTACTTGTCTGGATGAATATTGTGGGTTTTTTCTTTGTAATAACGCTCATTTTAATGAGATCGGTTACTGTTTCTAAAATAACAGGTAAAAGGTGAAGAAAGACAGAGATTATTCTGCTGGTCTTCTTTTCTGATAAATCTTTGACTGATGATTTAGCTAGAATAGTGCAAAATTGAAACACTGACTTTGATTTCCTGCCTTTCAGGTTGCCAGTTTAGTGAGTATGAGATCACTGCAATGCTTACGTTGGTTTGTGTTGCAGAATGGCTAATTAACAGTCTTGTGTGGAGCTCTTGATGGAAAATACACCATCTTTGACAGATGATGTTCCTGTCAAAGAAGACCTGGAGCGTTATACAGTAACAGTTCTCTTTTTGTTGAGATAAGTACAATATTTTGAAGATGACATCTGAATCTCTCCTGGCAGTGTCTGATATTTCTAAAACTTCACTTCCTTCCCTGAGGTGTGAGTTCTAACACAGCTTTTATCAGGTTTTGTTCCTTGTAGTGCTCAAGTAGACATTATCCATTTCTTCCATTTCAGTTGTTAATTCCCTAGTTATGTCTGAAGGGAATGTTTAAAAAGAAAATTTCTCTATAACCGGCTGGTCTGCAGGAATCAAATCTCTTTCAAGCTGGGTGTGGTTTTGGTATTTTGTTTTTTTATTTGCTTGCAGACTGAAGAATATTTTCTGTGGGAATGAAATCTAGGCAGGTCACCTTTGCCAGTATTGACTCTGACAGCCAACAGCTGACAGTGCCTTCAGCTCAGCTGTTGGTTGATAATAAATGAGACAGCATTGCTGCGTGCTGCCATCTTCATGAGACTGTGTATTACCTGATGATCTTTAACTCTTCATAAAGTAGTCATCAAGCTGTTTTTCTTTGTGGATAGCCTTTTTTTAAAGTGAATACTAATATATATTGACACTTAGTCTGCAAGTGCACCTCTTTATTTGATAGACTAATGTTAAGGACAGCTGCTGTTTGGACATTTCCTGCATACCTTACTTTTAGGAAACCCAGTCATCTGCCAGGGAGTTAGATTTCAATTCAGCCAAAATTTTTGTAAGATTCCTTAGTTTGATTTCCCCTTTATGGCATTATCAAGGACAGCTCTTGCCTTCTGTGTCAGACTACAGTGACTTACTGCCTCAGGAAGCACACATGAATCATCTTGAAGCGTCCGGTGGCTGAATGGATCAAGCTTAAAAATTTTGATGTGTTCTAGGAGGATGTGCCCTCTAAAACATATTAAAAAACAATTTAATGGAATTTGAAGGTGAGTTTTTATGTGCACATATTTTTTTTAGAAATTCTTATTGTGACTGACTTTGAGCAGAGAATGTGCCCAAGGATTTACCCTGTGACTGTTTATTTTGGTAATGCCCCTGTGAAAGCATTGGCCTGGGATTCCTGCCTTGCTCTGGCTGCCTGCAGGCTCTCTCTGAAGGCATCTAGATGTGCCCTCCTTATCAGTGTCCTTTGAGACACATACTGCAACTTTAGGCAGCCTGTTTGTACTCAACTCTTCTATAAATAAAGGTGGGTAGATACATGTCATTCTGTTTTCAGTAGTCTTAATATCTATAGACTTTTGTTCATTAATTATTTTTTAATTACTGTTTTTAGGAACCTGATAGTGTCTTGAAGTGTCTGTGGTAAGCTGCGGTGATGCCACATGGTTGGTGCAGGACTGTGGCAGGGCAGCTCACGACTGACAGCTGCTGGTGGACAAGGGATCTGCCTGGAGACCCCCAGACTGCAGGCAAGCTTTGACAGAGGGAAAGCATGAATTGGCAGGAGACAAGCAGAAAAACTGACTGAATAGGCCAGCTATCTTTTTTATTTTAGTGAGGTGCCAGTTTGTGACTTATTTTACACAGACCAGTTTTGAGGTCTGGGTGAATTAGGTGCAATTCTGTGAATCAGAGCTGCATTGAGTACCCTAAAAGATCTCATAGTCAGAGAATGAATAGAGCTGTGGAGCTAAACCAAAGCAAGGATAATAGAAAGAGAGACCCTTCTCAGGCATGCTTTTCCAGGGAGTCTGGCATAATGTGAAACAGTTTTAAGGGTGGTGAAGAGACTGGGTATGACTTCAAGGCACAGACTTAAGGGCATCATCTACAGTTTGGAACTAAGCAAAAAGTAGTAGTGATAAACTAGAAGGAATAATTGCAATTCTAATAACTGCTTAGAGGAGTAACTGCAATCTCCAATTACAAACAGAGCAATTGCCCAACAGTTATCATGGCCTATGAGTTCTCAAAGATCTGGAAATCTGGATGGGTTCTGTCTTTCCCCTAAATTAAGGAAGCATGAGACTTAAAGTAGCAACTGTGAACAGTGAATCCCAACAGCAAAACCATATGTGGAAGCTACTGCTTGCTTGATTGTGTATCTGCTTCCCTTGACAGCGTCAGTAAACATTTGTAGAGGCTGTAGAGACTCTTCCATTGCTTCCCTTTGATAATCATCTGATATGCTGGCAGACACCATCTTTCCATTTGGAGGTGAGTGCCTCCAGGAAAGGCAGATCCTGAACACCAGAGCTGCTAACACTTTTTCTCCCTTCCCGTGTCTGGCTCATCAAAGAAAGCCCAGAGGGTTTATTTTTAAATCTAGTGGGTATAGTTCTACATGTTGGAGGTAGAAAAATAAAGGTCCAGGCTACCTGATAGAATTCCTTCCTCCCTTGTTTCCATCTCTTTCTATAATAGAACTGTTAAGCTTCTTTCACACCCTCAAATCAGAGTCTCCAACCTGTTGCTAGGACCTTTTTGTCTGCATTTTAGGTAGGTGGGAGAGATACTTGACTTGTTACTGTACTGACATCAAGAGATACAAGCCCAGGGTTTTTAGTTTGCTCCTTCACCTAAGTACTTGCAGTTTTCTTCAGTGAGCAATGGGATTCTCTGCTTTATTTATCAGCTTCTGACTAGGTTTACATAGGGCAGTGCCATGGGCTGTCACATCAGCGCCTGGTCTGCTGTGGAGATGAAGGGAAGACCCTTCTCAACCACTCCCCCAAACCCCACATTTCAAATTTGTTAGGTAGTGGTGGGAAGTATGTTTCTAATCCTCCTTTTACGTGAGCTGTGAAATGGTCAGAAGTTCTTGCATATGTCTGTTAGAGGCTTGTCTTTGTCTCTGAAGATAAAGCCCAAGTCCTTCCCCAACCCAAATAAAGGAAGTTCAAAGGAGATAAAATCTTGAACAGCATCAGAAATAGCATATTGATTATCTGAGGTGCCTATTGAAAGTCCCACAGCAAGAATTCTTGAGTGTTGATTGTTTAAATATATTTAAAGCCTGTCTCTCAAGGAACCACTGGATGACAGGCACTCGGCCGGGTGCCTGTGTGCATGACCACCTTTAAAAAAAATCATAGTAGTTTGTGATCTGTGCTGCTGATAAGACTGGCATTTGTGAAAGACACAAGGATTTGTTTCATTCCATCTGAACTTCCTGATCTGGCCTGACCCAAGATGAGGACACCACACCTCTCTGCCTGCACAATCTCTTCCAGTCCATTAGTAAACTAGTTTGAAATGTAATGGGAAGGAGGTACAGAGCCAAGGAAATCTTTAACTTGATGATTCTCATCAGTTGGAATAATCCATTCACACAGAAGCATCCCAAGTGTTAGTGATGTGCTATTTTTAAGGTTGTCCTGTCAGCGAATTATTTAATGCTGTAAGCTATTTATGAACATTATTCATAGTAAATCCCACTGGCACTGACAAGCATTTAACTTTTTAATAATTTGCAAAAGTTTTCAGGATTT
>JAWWEU010000081.1:45560244-45613969 GCA_035583155.1 Acropternis orthonyx | reverse complement strand
CTTGATGATTCTCATCAGTTGGAATAATCCATTCACACAGAAGCATCCCAAGTGTTAGTGATGTGCTATTTTTAAGGCTGTCCTGTCATGCTGTAAGCTATTTATAAACATTATTCATAGTAAATCCCACTGGCACTGACAAGCATTTAACTTTTTAATAATTTGCAAAAGTTTTCAGGATTTGGAATAACTTACATATCTGTAGCTTCTCAGTGTGTGTCTTTCAGTTTTAAAAGCTTATGGAGCTAAAATTGCCTTGGACTTTTCCTTCCAGCAGAATTCAGGGTTATACCCATGAGACAGATGTATTTCCAGGGCTAGCTGGCATCTTGCAATTCTGCAGGCAAGACAAGAACTGCAAGGGTATTGCCATGAGCTCCCTCAGACTGTACTCTGGAAGGCTTTGGCCAACCCTGATGTTTTCCAGTGACAACCTTCATTTCTAGCACCACTAAAACACACCACAAAGAACAGATTCACTTACAAGAGATGCAAAAACCTCTCGCAGCCACCTTTTCTAGCAGGCAGAAAACTGGTGTCCCCCTTTGTGACTTTGCTCCTGCAGGTGGCTGGTCAGCGAGTCCACCAGAGTGGTTCTGCTGGGCTCAACAGCACTCCATGACACATTTTGTGCTTCAGGCTCATGTCCAAAGGCCCCGTGGAGGGGGTTCTCACCTGTACCCACAGCTGGATGCCTTGGCTCAGCCAGTGCCTGATGGGATGCTGGAGCAGCACACACAGCACTGGCAGGGAGCAAATTCCTGGTGCTGAAGGAATGAGACTGACAGCAGCTGAGTGAGCCTTACTTGGAAAATGGTTCTGAAAGGTGCCCTGGAAAAAACACGTTTCAACAGAGGAAGGAAGCTGAGTCCTTGGAGTTGTTCAGCCCCTTTTTATTGCTGCAGACGCTGCTGGCAGCCTCTTTCACTGGGAGACCTGTCTGAATTGATTGAGCTTAATGAGTACCTTGGCAGGAGCCCAAACACACAGGGCTGGTGTTCAGACCTGGCACCTCAGTGTGCCTTCAGACAACCCAGAGGCCTCCTAGATCCTTCTGCCTTCTCCATGGGCCACAGACATCTTTTCCCACTAGCCTCTGTAGATATTTGGTCCCTGCTGCTTTGAAGTATTTAAAAACAGCAACCCCTCAGAAAAGTTCATCTGCAGCAGTGAGGTTTGAGCATGAAGGTAAGTGAAAAGAGACTGTACTATTTTGTGCTGTCACACACATGCAGAGTAGGTAGAGGGAGCGTAGTATTCACGGAGGGTCAAACTTGAGTGTTGTACTCAAGTGTGCAGCAGGCTGGGGACCTGTGTTGCTGATAGGAACTGTTTCAAGGCAACTTTTGGAACCGGGCAGTGTTCTGGGCTGGTTGGAGAGAGCACCTGGTCACAAGTGATGGGGATGTCTAAGGACCTGTTTATTTCTGGCATTTCCTGACATCCCTTGCGCTAAGAGCTCTGACAGTCACTAAAGTCGGTCCTAATGGTGTGAGAATCCCTTCTCTGTGCCATGAAATTCAATCTGATGCCTCATGCACATGAATGCCAGTCATAGGGAAGGGAGCCCTGTGGGGAAGGAGTGTTCCAGTTCCAAAACCAAACTGCAGCCCCAGTGTTATTTCCTCATGGTGTCAAGTCAGCATGTGAGTCAATAAAAATCCCTCGGCTCACATCCTTCCGAGAAATGCCAGTCAAAACCCAAGCAGCTATTTACCCAAAGTACCAATTTTATAGTTCTGTGTGTGTCTATAATCTATTTACCAGCATTCCTACTTCAGTATGTGCCTGTTAATAAGATTAGTAATTAAAAAGCTTGATAGGAATTGGCAAGCATAGCTCCTCCGCCTTTCCCTCCCCTCCAAGCCGGACTGGCGTGGAGTGTGAGGCAGGGTTGGCAGAGTACCTGAAGGAGGGAAGGCAGGAAGGCTCTGCTGAAACCTCTGCCTGCGAGCAGGCAATGGAGAAATCCCGACCGCTGTGGGACAATCCCCTGCAGTTTGTTTTCGCCTGCATTTCCTATGCTGTGGGGCTGGGAAATGTGTGGAGGTTTCCCTACTTATGTCAGATGTATGGAGGAGGTAAGTGTGGTTTATGTTTCTTGCTTCCCTTGAGAAGGAGTATGGCAAACTTTAAGTTCATAAGTACGTTGTCCTTGCTAGTGCCCTGTCCAGCAAGCAGGGTCCAGGGCAGAGCAGGAGGTCTGGCTTTCTCTTGGTGTGCAACCTGTCTTATTGTGGCCTTATTTTATGTATTATTTAGCATTAGGCTTTTACCTGACAGCTGCCCCAGTACAGTTGCACTTGTTTCCTAGAAGTGCAGTGAAGCAGTGGGAAGGCCCATGTTTTCTAAAAGGGTAGAGCTGAGAGATACACGTCCACATGGTTTTAGTCTATTACTTTTTTACCCCAAAGAACGACTCTGAAGTCATCAGAAACTAGTTCAATTCCTTGTATGTTCACATATGTGGACTTGGAACATATTGAGAGGGGGAGATGCTTATGCTGATTTAATGTATCATTTCAAGTTTCTGTCATTAATCTTATGTCTTTTATACAAAGCCTAACTTAAGGAGACGATAACTTGGCTGGAAGTCTGCCTTGAAGTTGGCTGAAACGCTGTAATCAACAGGAGTTCCACAGCTAAAGCCTCCCAGGAATCTCTGAAAATAATGAATACACTGATATGGGCTCAAAAAAAAAAAAAATCTCATTGAAAGTTTATTCTCCTCCTGGGTCCAGAAGAAAGTTGATGTCTGCATCATATACCAGCCACAGATGTTCTTTCTTAGAAATGAAAAGTCAGTTAATTGGATTAATTAAAGACCAACACTAATAATCTCTAATATACAGCTACCACTGTTTTGAAGAATCCTTATAAAGAGCCTCTCTTTATAAGACATCCAGGTTTTATATTGCTTCTCACTGCATCTGTTATCATAGTGTAGGACCCATCTTGGCTTTGCAGTAATGGCAAGCATCTTCCTCATCTGCTTCTGCTCTGCTTCCATCTTTTCTTCCTTTCAGGAAGAAACATACTGAGATGTTTAAGTGCTTTTTACTTCTGTTATGCTTGTTATGTTGGCTTGTAGATTACTTCTAAATGCATGTGTGGCAGTAGGGGTTGGTTCATGTTGGTGTTTGAAAAGCCAGCTCAGTGCTGAGACTGCGTCAGAGCTGTCCTGTGGGATCAGGTCAGAAAAAAGTCAGATAATACTGTGGGCTAAGTTGCAGTAGAAGGTAGATGCTGAAGTGGCTGAAGCTTTTTTAGATGGTTCAGGTACCAGGAATGATAGATGTGCTGTAATTCTGCATGTATCCTTGTACATATGCTTTGAAGGTAAAGACTTCATGTCTGACACTGAACTCTAGCACAAAGCTTGAAATGCAAGTGTTTCTGTATGCAATTAAACTGCATGTGATTAGTTTGCCAGCAGCCTATCTTGGCATACATCCTAAGGACAGCTAAACTCGGACATTTTGGGGGCTTTGGGTGGTTCTTTTGACCAGCCACCTGTATTGCAGTAGACAGTGAAAATTCTCTGAAATGTAACCAAAACTGGAACATTTGATCAACTTGAAATAAGATTAAATAAGCTTCCTTGCTTGTTGCAAGGGGTTTGGACTAGATGACCTCTAAAAGGCCAATTCCAACTGTTGTATCATTTTATGATAAACGCAAGTATTTTCTGAAAGGCATGCTTTAATAAGAATATTTTCCCATTATTTTCCATTATATTCTCTATTATTTTTCTCTTCCAGAGTTAAATTTACACAGGGAAAGGCAGCTCTTTTTACTGTGAAACTAAGACTCCTGACAGGGGAGTTTACTGTTTTTAATTCTTTTTTTTCACTTCCCTCTTAAAGAGGATTCTGTGGCTTTCCAGGGGTCCACAAAACCCATCCAAACAGAACATCATTTCAGGGACTTAGAAGCTGGATATGCTGGACATGGGATAAGGGGGCATGACAGTTTGTTTGGCATCTTCCTTGTAGAAAAGCACAGAGCCAGTCCCTGTCCTGCCCAGTAGAGCAATAGGGCCTTATCACAGATGACACTGATAAAGAGAATATTTGCAGACTTTATAATTTGCTTTTCAGTTCATCAGCAGATTGCCTCCTTCTCCTTGCTCTCCTCCAGAAAGCTTGACGTGAGCAGATCAGGGAGGGTTCAAACCTCATAGGTGCAGCTATCCTGTCCCTAAGCAGGCTGGGCCAGGCTGAAACAAGACTGGGATGGGCCTGCAGCAGGGCTGGTGCTCAGCAACACTCAGTCCTTGAGCACCTGTCTGGCTGAGTGAGGAAGCCCTTGAGCACCAACCAGGAGGCTGAGCAGAGGCAAAGGTGCTGCCAGACAACCCCAGTGCCTTGAGCAGACCCAGGGCACACTCCATATTTTGCCAACTGCAGGGATCCGGCCTGGGGGGTGGTTTTTGCTGTGCTGAGTCACAGCAAATAAGGAGTTGGCTCAAACAGCTGCACTGAGTCGCTTGTATGAGGCATTTTGGTTCTACCATTTAGGAAAAGTAGCCTTGGGAGCCAGATCTGCATGCAAACAGGGTGCAGAGCGAGGGGCAGGGGGCTCAGCCTTGTTACCCCCAGCTTCAGGGGGACATGGGGGTGAAGGACAAGCCTGAAGGCAATTCCTACTTGCAGGATGGTGAAGTCAACACCAAGCATGTGGCAGCACTGCTGGGAGAGTGGGACCTAATGCTGATCCCCCCCTGTGGTACATGGCAAAACTCTCCTTGGGGGCTGCAGGGGCAGCTTGCACCCCACCGGCACAGAGCGGCTGTGGGAGCTCTTAAACCTCGAGCAGCTCCCTTGTGGCATAGGAAGTTATCTAACAGACTAACAAAGGGGTTGTTAATAACAAGAGAACTGGGAGGTGGGAAATTAATTCCCGGAATAAACCGGATTATTGCTCTGTGTTTATTTCCAGTTTTTTTCCTCAGTCGCTGCCTGGAGTTCATTCCTCCACAGCGCTGCGCAGAGCCCATTGCAAGGAATGTTAATGCCACAGATTAAATCCTGAATAAGAGATACTTACGTAAATATTTTGGCTTGCTGTAAAAAGGGAAGCAGGGAAGCCTTCGCAAAAATCCAGCTTTTGACTCAGTCAGCAGCTCTTTCTGAAGTGAACCCCAAGTTGAGTACAAGGATTTTATTTTTTTTCGGCAGAAATTTAAGCCAAAGCACATCCTGGTTGCCAGGTGGGAAAGTCCTTTCCTCTCCCTGTCGACCTTCCCATTCCTGCTGCTCCTCTTCTGCAAGAGCATCTCTGTGACTTTCCATGTGGGGAGAAGCAGGAATGAGGAGCCCCACACAGGAGGAAACTATCTGCCTCCCATCTCAGGTTCCAACATTCCTGCAGGTGGAACCCTGGGGAAAAAGCCTTCATCCCTTTACTGGTGCTTGTGGGCTAAGCATGGGGTTTGGGGAGTTTTTGGTTTGTTTGGGTTCTTTTTAAGCCAGGCCAGATTTCAGTATGTAACTCAAAACTCTCTATTCAACATGGACATCGCTGTTACTTTTTCTTTGAGCACTTTGGCTGTGCCGCAGAACACCCCACATGAAGTAAATCTTTTCCTCGTCCTCTTTCTCTCATTATCGTTTACAAGGTTTGGCTGGTGTTTGGTTACCCTTTAACAGCCCCAGCCCCCAGCTTTGCTCGAACAGCCCACGATGCATCTGGGCAGCCTTGACACACCAGAGTGGTGACCAACACAATTTAACAGCAGAAATCCCAGCTCTGCCAAGTTCCTGCGGAAAATTCCCGGTGCCCAGGCAGTCAGCGCCCACCAGCCTCTGGGACACCACCTGAAACACTGTGGGATGTCCTTCAGGGTTGTGCTGTGCCCTCAATGCACATTGAACAGGACCCAGACCCAGCCAGTCCGTGGGACACTGACAGCATTGTGACTTGGCAGTTGTGATGTGAACACAAATAGGGCAGCGTGTTGTTTATCTTGCTGCTGGTCTGCTGAAGGCTGACTGTTGGGTCTTTTCTTGCAGGTGGCTTTTTGATCCCATACCTTGTCATGCTGATTGCTGAGGGAATGCCACTGCTCTACTTGGAGCTGGCTGTGGGGCAGCGTATGCGTCAGGGCAGCATTGGTGCCTGGAAAATAATAAGCCCCTACCTCTGTGGTGTTGGTACGTTCTCAGTTTTCATCTCTTTTTTTCCAGCACGGAGAGAACATGGGTGATTTTTGAATGGGGAGCTTTGTCTTTCAGAGGAGAAACCAGGAGGGAGCTGGGGTTCTACTGGGCCTCACCAAACTGAGCAAAGCAGACACCTCATGGCATGCATTTATCCCATCCCTTGTGGGGCATTGGGACCAGACCACAGCTTGCTGTGTTGGGTCCCTGCACTGAAAGCTGTGAGTCTCCCTGCCCTCAGGCACGCTGCCAAAATCAATGTGAAGGCCAGTGCTAAACCCAGCCTCTGGGGCTGCCTGCACTGGGCTTTGACCCCAAGAGCACCTTTCCAAAGAGTGATAAAATGGTGCCTTAATTTCCTACCGTTGTTGTTGCTGTCTGCCATTTATCAATGTCCACTCTCAGCTATACTTTTGTGTTACTAAATTACCCTGATAACCCAAGCTATTGTTATTTTGCATAAAAGCATTTTATTTTTAATGATACTTTCACTACTCACCCCCTAGGGCCTAAAGTATAAAATCCAGTGCAGGAGAGTCCTGGCAGGACAAGGAGGAGGTGGCTACAGTGGCAGGGACATACCCTGTGCACACAGCAGTGCAGGGGCAAAGCCCCTCCTGCATCAGGCACCCCCTGGGTGTTATGGGACCCTGGGCATTTTGGGATTTTGTTGCTGACCAAGTGTCTCTCTCCACACCTGCAGGAGTTGCCAGTGTTGTCGTCTCCTTCTTCCTCTCCATGTACTACAATGTGATAAATGCCTGGGCCTTCTGGTACCTCTTCCACTCCTTCCAGGTGTGTGGCACGCAACAGCACAGTTTGGCCCCACTGTGGCCATGGTGGGTCATGGTGGCTTTGCAGTGGTGTTGGATGTTGCATGGCACCATCATCAGCTGGGGTGGGGAGGTGGCAAAACCTCCAGAAACCCACCCAGGACTTTTCTGGAGAGAAAAATAAGTCAGTGGTGTCTCCCTCCATGGGCTCCCCCAGGGGTGTTGGATGCTGTCTTCTAACCGTGAAACACAGGTCAAGGCCAGCCCTGTGAAGCATTGGTGGCCAGGGTGTCTTACAGCTTGGGATGGGTCTGTCTGATGGAATGGGAGAGGATTTCAGAGTGTCATCCCCAGGGGAGAGGGTTAAAGAGGCTCAGTCCTCAGGGAAAGAATCAGTCTGGTCATGCCCAGGGAAGAGAGACAGAGCAGATCTGTCCTTGAGGAGAGGTTTGTTCCCAGGGGAAAGTGTCAGAAGAGATCATCCCCAGGGGAGAGGGTCCTCCCCAGGCAGCACTATGCAGAGACAAGGACACGCTGGGCAGAAAACTGCCCTCGCCATCCTCCTCCCCATTCCCTGCTGACAGCTGGCACTCACTCCATGCCCCTGCCTCCCAGGACCCCCTGCCATGGGCCACCTGCCCCCTCAACAGCAACCGCACTGGCTACGAGGAGGAGTGTGAGAGGACGTCGTCCACGCAGTACTTCTGGTACCGGCAGACCCTGAACATCTCCCCGTCGCTGGAGGCCAGCGGGAGCATACAGTGGGAGCAGGCGCTGTGCCTGACCCTGGCCTGGCTGGTGGTCTACCTCTGCATCCTCCGCGGCACCGCGTCCACCGGCAAGGTGAGAGGTGGGCACAGCCCTGCTGAGCCAGGGCACGGCATGGGGCGGGGAAATGAGTGCCCAAAGTGGCCATGCCTGCTGTTACTTGGGGTCATGCCACCTCCCCCGGGCCACCGGGCTCCGCGGCCCCTACTGCCCTATCAAGCTGCAATTGAAGCAGGATCAACCCAAACACTGAGTGATACTAAAAAAATAATCCAGAAAAGTCCTTTAAATGCAGCCACCTCTGCTGCAAAACCAGTTGCCAGGCTGCTGGCCAGGAGGAAAGCTGTCTGCCACAGCAGAGCCATGTCAGGAGACGTCTATTCCTCAGTCTTTGCAAGGAAAAAAAAAGACATCTACTGGACATGTTTTGCTCGCTTTTTATTCACAGCAGAAGTTATGAGGAAGTGGGGAGAAAAACCCCAATGTCCTGGCTGAGCCTGCACTAAGCAGCAAGCTTGAGGGCGGTAATCCCCAAATCGTCTTAGCTGAACACAGAGAGCCAAGAGACTATAAACTGAGAATAACCTCTGAAACTTGGTGCAACAAATTCAATTTTGATTCAATTTGATTCAATTCAAGTTTGATTTTGACCTTTTATGAGAAATGCTTGCCTTCCTCCTAAAGCAAATGATAAATGACCTTTGCCTAATGAGTTCTTGATAGGTAGTTGCACACTGGTGTTACTCCACTAAATTATGCAGAACCGAGTTTGTGAATACTGCAAATATTTTGGATTTTTGTTTCTGTTCCAGTCAAAGAGAAGACCCTGGGAACAGCAGCACAGGTCTTCATTATTATTAAAAACTTGTTTCCCTAAAATGTAAATCTAAAGTTAGATTTGTCTGAAAGTATTTATTTAAAGATTAATACACAAGAACAAGCACAATAATGAAAATTATTTGTGTACAGTAAATGAGACTGACTATAGTGGATTAGCTTTGTCTTATGTATTCTTTGAATCAAAGTATTTCCCCTCCTTCCCCAGGTCGTCTATGTGACAGCCTCTTTGCCATACTGTGTTCTCATCATATACCTCATCAGAGGATTAACACTTCATGGAGCTGTGAATGGGCTTGTCTACATGTTCACACCAAAGGTACAGAAAAACCGTATTGAATTTCTCATGAAATGTTATTAGTTACTGAATGTGTACGTTTTTAAAAGGTGGTGATGCTCCTGTTCCTTATATTGAATTTCTGCAGCAGTAGCATAGGTTGGAAACCCCAGCTGGGAGTGGGTGGAGGCTGTTCTGCCGTGGTGCCCATAAGCTGCTTGCTTTCTCCTGCAGAAAAAGACCTGCCAATTAGCCTAACCTGCAGCATATTACTTTCAGTCATAGCAGTAACCCTGCCCAAAACCACCCCTGAACTAAAACAAGTGCACAGGGGGACCCATCCCTGTCCCCATCCATGCAGGCTGGAAGGGGCAGAGCTGGGATTCTTCCATATTCCTGCTCTCGGTGTGGCTTTGCAGCTGGAGCAGCTGTCGAACCCCAAGGCGTGGATCAGCGCCGCCACACAGATCTTCTTCTCACTGGGGCTTGGCTTTGGCAGCCTCATCGCCTTCGCCAGCTACAACGAGCCCAGCAACAACTGCGAGAGGCACGCCATCATCGTCTCGCTCATCAACAGCACCACCTCCATATTTGCCAGCATTGTCACTTTCTCCATCTACGGCTTCAAGGCGACCTTTAACTATGAGAGCTGTATAAACAAGTAAGAGCCTGGTGTTTCACTCCTTTCCCACTGCACGCCGCTCTGGGGCAGGTGAGAGGGGAGGTAAATAAGTAACAGCTCGCACTGTTGCCAGTGCTGCCCCAAGACCAGACCTGATACTGCTCTAATAAAGCTAATGGAGCTATTTAAAGCGATGAAGCCTGAGATGAAAGGTCAGAGCCACTTGCCTTTTGACACCTGGGTGCTGCTTCCATGCACGGGCCTGGTTGAGAGGATGAGTTTGCCTGGGCAAGTCACAGAGGTACTGTGCCCTGTGTTCTGGTCCTGGCACGTGTCTCAGGGGATGGGGGGACTGATTAACAAAATGCAGCAATGCTCAGACCCTCCCACCTTTAAGGCTAAGCCCTATTTCAGGAGCTCAGCCTCCCTGGCTCTGATGCTTTGGGGGTGCCTAAGAGCCTGCAGGATTGTGTCCCAAGGCAGCAAGCTTGCGTGAAGTCCCTGGCACAGGGCCCGCAGCAGTTACACTTTTACTCATATTTTTACAGCTTTCAATCTATCTGCTGATCAGAGAGGAAACCAAGCTGCTAGTCCCTGCTCGTTGCCAAAAGGCTCGTTAAGTTGATGGGGTGTGGACGTGAGACTGGAGGGCAAAGGGGAAGAGATGCCAGCCAGCACTGGCTGGCACCCAAAATACCTGCCTGGGAGCAGCAGTGTGGGCACAGGAGCTGCTCCCTGCAAAGCACAGATAAGTGCAAGGTTGCCCATGTCCCATTCTGGAAGTGCCATGTCTCTCATCTGGGGAACCTGGGGCCAGGGGAACAGCAGGACATCTGCATGTGGTGGAGAAGGGGATGGGGTGTCCTGGGCCTGAAAGCCATTAAATTCCTGCAATCCTTCCCAGGGTGATCCTGCTGCTGATGAACGCTTTTGACCTGGAGGAAGGCTCTTTGACGGCAGACAACCTCAATGAGATGAAAGACTACCTCATGTCCACCTACCCAGACGAATACGCCCAGTTAGCACCTCAGATTAAAAACTGCAGCTTGGAAGCTGAGCTGGACACGGTGAGTCGCTGCTCTGGGCTGTCTCTTCTGCCCCCACTGAGCCCAGGCAAGCCCCATGCAAGCACATCTGCATGCCCAGGAGCTGCCTGACCAGGGGCTGGGGGTCATTTCTACACCTCAGGATGGGTCGTTAGCAGCTGAGCCAGGTAGCAATACCTTGTCATGACACAGAGTCACTCTCTTATGTCCATCTTATGTCCTTTATGGAGCTGCCCCTAACTCGTTTTTCCCCCTTCTCTCTGACAGGCTGTCCAGGGGACGGGACTGGCATTTATAGTCTATTCTGAAGCAATCAAAAACATGGAGGTGCCCCAGCTGTACTCTGTGCTCTACTTCTTCATGCTGCTGATGCTGGGCATTGGCAGCATGCTGGGGAACACGGCCGCCATCCTCACGCCGCTGACCGACAGCAGGGCCATTGGTGGCCGCTTCCCCAAGGAGGTGATCTCAGGTGAGAGCCTTGGCACAGTGTAGGCCACACAGTGAGAGCCTGTGCGGTGTCCTACTGCCATTGAGGGTGCCTCTCTGATGTCAGGTGGGGCAAGGAATAGTAAATATGCTGCTGCAAAGGTTTGCCTGCCTTTGTGAAATCCTGCCCAGCCTGCAGAGCACTTCCCCTCCAGAGCTCCCAAAGCACTAAGGCAATCGTGGCTGTGTATTTACAGGCTTCCCAACAAACCCCAGCTCCTTCAGACTGGTGTCTGCTGAGTGGTGAAACTCAAAGAGACAGTACAGATATCAAGATACTTGCAGTGAGTAGCTCTTCAGTCACATCACCAGTATCCCAACAGCAAAACACCTCAGTCTTTGGCCAAAAGTAAGATGTGCTTCTGTTCAGGCATGGGGCTATCAGTTGTTCCACCTTAAAACCTGTTTTAGCAGGATACCCAGTGGCAACACCAGATACTGCATGTAACGAGGCTATAGCCAAGAGTTGGTTGTCTTGACCATTTCTGGGGTAATATCCTGTGACTATGCAGGTCTGAGGAGCAGTTTAAGGACACACCAGCACAGTGACACAGGCAAAGAGACAAGTCTTTTCCACAGGGGAAAAAAAATTATCCTCAGAGAAGGCTGCTCAGCAGAAATCCTACCAGTTTTTTAGTCACAAGGAGTATGACATTTCCCACATGCACTTAAGAGTTCCAGGTGTAACAGGAGGGTCCCTGTTCTATCCATGCAGGCGTTGTGTGTTTCATTAACTGTGTGATTGGCCTGATTTTCACCATGGAGGCTGGAAATTACTGGTTTGACATATTCAACGACTACGCAGCCACCCTCTCACTGCTGCTCATCGTGCTGGTAGAAACCATTGCCGTGTGTTACATCTACGGGATAAGAAGGTAAAAGCTTGAACACTCCTTTCTTCATAGTGGGATAGCAGGGGGAGTTTTCTCCACAGTACTTGAGCATCGTTACTTTTCTCTGTCAGCTGAACTTACATTCCAACCAGAACTTTTGTTGCTGTACCTATTTCTGGCTACTCTCTGCAGTTTGGGATTCTCTTGGAAGTCCTGCTGTCTGCTTTGATTTCACCCTCACCCTGATTCCAGTGAGCCAGTGCTTCAGACAATACCTCTGCTCATTCGTGGTTAACTGTACTCCCCTTTCGCATCTGACAATGAATTCTGCAGGTGGTTTTGAAGTGACTCAAAGCAAGGTATTGATTGAACATACAGAGCTGTTCTCAAAAATATGTTTTGTTTTTTTAAAACACAGATTTGAAAAAGATCTTTACACCATGATTGGACGCAAGCCAAACTGGTATTGGAAAATTATGTGGGCTTTTGTTAGTCCTCTGCTAATTATAAGCCTATTTATATTTTACCTCACCGACTATATCCTCACAGGAACCTTGCAATACCAAGCATGGGATGCCACACAGGTAAAAACAGTTTTGGGCTTGGGGATTTTTTAGTGTGTTTGTTTTTAAACTTTCCTTAGTTCCTGCTAGGACACAGCCTTCCTTCCTAACTAAATTGTTCCACAAAACTGCCTTCTGAAAGCTGAGTGAGGGCCAACCACTAAGTTTGTGGAAAGAGAGGGAAAACTTGACCTAGTGATGATGCAATGATTCTGTAAAATCAACGCATTGCCCTCTGATTCTTAATTGACCCCTTCATACACTAAAAATTAATGTTGAAGACTCAAATATTGTCTTTAAAAAAAACATTTTAAACAAACAAAAAAATACTTTCAAAGTGTATTATTTTGAACAAAATTTGTGGTATTTTAATAGAACTGAACTGCTGCTGGTACAAATAGTTTTCATAATTTCCATATACATTTTTCTTCAGGGCAGAACTCTTTGTATGAGTCCTGAACTGTGTATTTATCACAGAGTAATTACTACTGGATAAGTAATCACTGTTTTCATAACCTTTTGTGGAAATGTTCCCTTCAAGCAGAAACAAAGCATGTAATTGGCCATGACATGAAAACAATTTGGGACCCATGGTGGGCCTGACCTGTTGACTGGGTGTCAGCATGAGCCCACAGGCTCCCAGAGAGGAGCACAGAGGCCTGACAGAGGTCAGGGCCCAGCCACCTCATTAAGAAACACAAATCAAGCCAAAACCTGCTCTTTACCAAAGCTTGCAGAAGTTTCCCCCAGTCCTGTTGTCAGCAGCTCTGTTCTTGTTGTCAGTTTTCAGTGTGCCTGGTTGGGCAGGGAACAGCACTGAGGGCAGTCAGGGGCTGCCACAGCCAGAAAGTGCTTCTCAGCTGTCCCAGTTAGACCCACACACACAGCTTTGCTCCTGACCCGACTCTGGGACACTCAAACCCACAGATCCAACACTGCTTCTCTCCCTTGCAGGGGCAGCTGGTGACAAAGGACTACCCAGGCTATGCCCTGGCGGTGATCGGGCTGCTGGTGGCAGCATCCACCATGTGCATCCCCCTGGGGGCACTACTGACTTTTATAAGGAAGAGACTGAAGAGGGAAAGAGTTTCAACCGTTGCATGAATGCTGACAGATGGATTTGGGAAGAACTTCCCCCTCCCCCGCCATCAGTGGCCAGGCACTTCTGGAAGACAGCAGCAACCATTATTTGTAGCAGCCATTTATAGAGTTGAGAATGGTGGGTGCTATATTGACCAAAAAGTGCTCTTGGGAGGTTCCATGATGGTTTGGGGGGGAAAAAAAAAAAGCTCTTCTGAAACAAGATGAAGCTTTAACATGGCCTCTGTAAGAGAGGGGGAAACCAGAAGAGCAGCTCACAAAATGCTAGCTAGCACAAATTAACCAGCACATCAGCCCGTTACCCAACGTTAGGTAATTCCTTTCCACTGGTGTAGCACTGCCTGTGTGGAAACATGAACAGCCAACTAAGCATGTTCCTGCACCAAAGTACCAGCAAACACCCATAACTATTCAAGACAGCCACACTTAAGTGTGCACATTATTTGAAATGACATCTGTATTTCATCAAGAGAGGAAACTGTTGAAGTCTGGCAATGAGAATGCCATAATCCCTTTCCTACATGGGAGAAATCAGGGGGATGGTATTGGGAGATAAATGTGGCCAACATGGCTCCTTTTATACTGGTGTCCAGCAAAGCAGCCAACATATACATGAGTTGCACAAGTTCTCTCACCCCCAGAAGAAGTAAGCTTCCAATTCCAGTATGTAACTGTGCACTGTGCTGTACTTTGTATTTTCTAGGGATGCACTTTAAGTACACTAGAAGATATTTGTGATAAAGCTGCTTTACAAGCCCCACCCAAACAAAAGTATGCCAATATAATTAGCTTTGACAAAGTTCATATCCAGGTATTCTTTAATCATCAGATGTTAACAATCCAGCAGTTCCACAGACCTGGTTAATTTCCCTATGTAAATGTTTTATAAAGAAAGCAATGTGTTTAAATTGTAAGCTTCATGTACTAGAAAACATTAAAATTATATCTATGAACTTTAAAAAGGTTGCTTTGAAGAACATTAGAGACACATTCATGGATGGGGGTTCTTGACACAGTGTGTTAACTATGTAACCATTAGAAGATGGCAAGTGCCTTACAAAAGAGGGATTAATTTCAAACACAAAGCACAACAAAACACATCTCTCCTGGGGCAAAAAAACAAGAGGCAGTTGTACAGCCTTCAGGGATGGGATAAATCTTGACAGTGACAACCAACACCAATACAACCTGCTTAGTCTGCAAGAGCCCCTAGAAACAGGACACACCTCCCTCCCCAGGCTCTGCTAACAAAGGAAAGACAACCTTTTCACATTTCAGTTTATTAAAAATGGATACCATAAACAAGACCTGTACAAAAAAACATCTGAAATTGCCCAGAATTTGGTAACAGTTGTGTGATGAGAAGTTATCGTCTTGGGCCTCCTCTTCCTCTTCCACGACCTCGGCCTCTGCCACGGCCTCTGCCACGGCCTCTGCCAGCAACTTAGCAGGTGAAAAGAAAAGGATAAATCAAGTGAGACCCAGGAACACTTTCACTTTGATTAAAACATTCTGTATCGAGCATAAATACTACACTGCTTCCCTGTGATGAGACATTAAGTCAGGTATGTGAAAGCTCAGTAAGTTTCAGGAAATACTTTCATCTTTAGTATTAGGTTTCTCAGTATACAACTTGCACAGGCTGTCTGTCTGTCCTTGGCTTCACTGCAGAGAACAAGGGGATGTAGCAGCTGGCTGCTCCCAAGTGCTAGGGTAAGTCTGACAGGGAAATAGGATTCCTCCTCTTTTTTCTTTTCTGAAAATCTCATTTTCCAGGAGGGATCAGAAACTGTGTATGCAAGACAAGAGTATTTTGTTACTAATCATTACAGTGGAAGAGATTGGCTTTTCCTGCCACAGCTCTCACTGTGGTTTGTAATACTCTGCTTGGGGGAAATGTGAGTTTTAACAGAGTGTGATTCCCAAGCTCACTCTTTCTCAGGCATCACGTGAAGGGCAGAATTTTGAAGGGATCCCACCACCAAACAGCTCCTACTATTTTCAGTGATGCCTCTGCCAATTTCAGACATGATTCTGAGGCCAAGGGCTTGGCTGTGTGCTCCCAGTTTTAATTACTGCTATTTAATGGTACAGGGAAGAGAGAAGCACAGGGTAATTCAGACAGCAAGCAACTGCCAAAGGTCATATGATCCATACAGCAATAACATGCTATTGCACCCCTTTCTCCTAAAGAAACATGACTTAACCTACCTGGTTGCAAGGCCATCCTGCCAACTTTAGAAATTACTGGTTCATTTCAAATAAATTTGTGAGTGCAGGGTTCACAAAGATACTAAAAACGCTGCAGAAGCGCGTGGCTCCCTAAGAGAGACACCCTTCAAGAAGCAGGCTGTGGATTACTCTGGTATGGTGGCTGGAAATGCAGCAAAGACAGAATCAGCAGAGGGCAAACCTGACAGAAGCAAGGTGTCATTGTTTTGCTGGTAGTACTGACTCTAAAATCCATGGAAGCGTCAACACCTGACTAAGCGACAGCAGCAGCTCCGTGCGGCGGTGGAGAGCAGCCAGACCCAAGGCACCCGTGCCACAGCACAGCCAGCCTTCCCCTCACAATCCCACTTGCCAGGGACAGGCCACGGGTTTTACACCTTTGAAGCTGAAGGACATTTATGGATTGAGGCAGGCAAAGCACAGCACAACACAGCTGCGGTCTCAGAGTGCTTCCACACCCTGCGGCGCAGGGAGCATCAAACAGCAGAAACCGGGGCTGCCACAGCTGCTTCCCTCAAAGCTAACACGAAGTGGTGATGTTCTTGTTCACCCTGTGAGGTTCAGGGAAAAAAGCAATCCAACCACACTCATTCCTCCCTGTGGTCAGATTGTTTTTAATGGATGTGAGAGGAGCAAAACCCCCTTGGGGAGCTTCATCCTTATTCTCTGTAGAGACAGCAGCCACAGCACTTGCACCCTGGTGATGCACCCGAGGGCTCCTCACACTGTGTCAGAAAGGTGAACACACTAATGCATAACACACTGCAGACCCAAATACTTCCACACTAAGTACAGGAGAAAGGCTACGGCATTATTTTAGAGCACAATTAACTTTCACTTACAGCTTACTATTTTAAAAACACACAGATTAACTGCTGGGCAAGAGATATACTGCTACAAACTTTCTGGATATGAATCTTTAACAGCGTGGATTAAAACTGAATTATTCTCTATACTGTTAGGTTTCTAAGGAAAAGGTTTTTGTTCAACAGTTTTTTGAGAAAAAAAGTTCCAGGAAGAGCAGAGTGGAACCCTACTGGGAGTCAAAGCTAGAGATCTGCTCACTGGAATACAGCCTAGACTCCCTCAGGTTCTCAAGTCTCTCAAATTCAGTTCTCAGAGATACCATTTTTATCCACAAGCAAACGTCAGTGAACCATTCAGCCCTGTTTGAGATACTGTCCTGTACTTTCTTACTAGTCTGTGTGAAGCTCCCCATGTAAATTGGGAAAACACAGCCAACACTTGGAGAAGAGGATGGGGCCAATCTCTGGTGCTAACTGAGACTGAGATAGGTTAAGATTTACTCAAGCTGAAAAACATTTACATTTTTAAAAACAGAGGCATGAAAAGTCATACACAAAATTTCATGTGAAGGAAATCTCTGCAGATGCCAAGAAGGAGGGAAAGGCAGACTAAGGCAGTGTAGTATCAAACCCTCAGAGATGAAGGAATTAGATGCCAAATGTAGACGTTAAGACATTCAAATCAGATGTCTTCAGATTCAGAGGACTAAAATGCATAAAAAGGCAGAACAAACACAGACTAAGAAAGCACAAACTAACCTGCTTCTCTCTTCTTGGATTTGACTTTTGGTTCAACATCCACTAGCAAAGTATCCAGAGGCAAACTGTCCGGCAGAATGAAGTAGCGGATGTTGTTCCCTCGAATACTCAGCGTCTCCAGCTGTACGGGCTCTCTGTTCTTCAGGGTCATTTTCACTGCTTTGAGATGTGTGTTCATGCTGACATCCACGCCTGAAACAACACAAGCCTGATTTCAGGGATGAAGTCTCTTGTTGCCTATTTTTAAGTATTGACATGCTTCTAGATTTATCCTGATCATTAATCCCTGCTTCTGCCACTCATTAATTAATTCAGCCTCCAACTGAATGAGACTACATGTCTTTTTCCTTCTTAAATTATGGCTGGTAAATTATCAATTGCTGCCTTTAACACCTTATCACTGGAGAGCTTTATCCAGGTCCTGGTGATAGCCAGGTAGCCAATAGCTAATTATCCAGTAGCCAATGGTTAAATCAGCTCCTCTCAACAATAACTGCTGCTTAGTACAGAAGTCTAATACTGTCCTTACTCCTTTAAAAAGAACTAAAACCTCAGAGGTTTTTCTGTAAGCCTTAGGAAAATCCAACCACAAAAGCAGCCATTTATTTTCTGATAAAACACATCCAGTACCAGAGTGGTACCTACTATGAAAGTACATAAAATACCCTCCTGTAAGGAACAACCATTGTGGTTACACACTCTGAGAAGAGCCAGTATGGAATAACAGTATGGAATCAGCACTATGCCCACTGTGCTGTGCTATGCATAATCCCAGACTGGAAACAAACTCAGCTGGATGCAGGTATTAAGCAACAGCCATGAAAAGCAACTTAAAAAAAGGTTTTATTTTGCATATCAGGAGCTTTCCGTGGGATTTGATCTCCAGGTATGAAGATCAAAACATTGCTGTTTACAAACACCTGCTACTTCAGGGACAGGGCACCCAGGGGAGCAAAATTCTAATGTGTTCAAACTTCAGCACAAATAACCCTCTGCGGTAAAAAAAAACCGTAAAATGTGCCACCAAGATAATCTCGGGCCAGAACCAGAACAGCCACTGTGCTGTGCTTATTCCATGTATTTCCCTGTCCTCTCCTGCTCCTTCTGGATCCTACACAGCTCTCTGGCACCTGCACCCCCTGACCCAGTCCCTTGGTTCCCGTAAGATGCACTACATGAAACCTGCCCCTCCTGCAGCCACCCAGAAGAGGAGATTGCACAACCCCAAGGGCACAGCAATGGTGACCACAGCTCACTGACCACTGTACGGGGAAGATGGCAGTTTGAGAAACACGGACTGCCTTCCAAGTTTTTGCAGGTTCTCAAGACAAAATGAGAGCAGCTTTGCTCAACAATTAAGCCTGAAAGAGCAACGAGGTCAGGAGACCAGCAGCGTGTTTGCTTCCCACCTGGCTGGGCTCAACAGCGCGTGCTGCAATCGGGTACCAGGGTGCTGCCCCCAGCTCTAATCAAAGCTGATGGATCTGGCTGCAAAATAATGCCAGTTTCGAACTCTGCCAAATCTCTGGCCAAAAAAGCCCCTAAGCAATCCTCTGGAATAAAATTCAAATTTGACAGAGCTGTAATTTTTTTTAAAAGAGTGTCTGGGCAGAAGAGCTTGTAAACACCGCCTGGGGTGAGTGTAGGAAAGGAGATGAAGCACCTTCCTCAGCTCAGCTGCGAGGGTTTGCCTTGCTAAACACAAGGTGCCCCACTTCAGATGTCTCTGAAGTAAAGCTCACAAGAACACTCTCAGAACAACCTCCCTCACCGAGACTATTAAAGCAAACGAAATAGTTTGCCCATTTTTTGATACGTGAGAACCATATACTGAACCATAAAGACTCTCCCTACAGCTTTCAGTTCAGCAGTACAGAGAAGGACCTGCTGAGCAGTGACACCCACAGACTGACGGGACAGACCTCTGCCAACAGCACGGGGCATATTCCCATTGCCAGGATTCCCTTCTGCCCTGCATCCCCACATCTGGCTCCGCATTTTCAAACCCGCCTCACGAAACCAACGCAAACATATGCAAACACGCATTTGCAACAAAGCTCACCTTAAAAACAGGGCAAAAATGTGTTCTACAGTAATAATCACTGTTTTTGATTAGAACTGCCTACATAAGAAGTTTACCCAATTTGAGACCGCACCAGCACTCGGCATTTGGCATTTATCTGTGCTACCACCGCAAAAATAAGTCGTTCTTCGGGTGATTCCGCTGCACCGCTTTTTATGGCTCCGCTGCCCTTTCACCAGCGAAGCTCGGGCACACCGAAACATCTCCCACAGCCCTCCATCCCCGCAAGAGGGAGCAGGGACACAAAGGCCCGTTCCGAGCCGCGGCTCCCGATTGTTCGCCGAGAGGCGGGCGGGGAAGGAACAGCCTCGCCGCGGCCCCCCAGCCCAGCCCAGCCCAGCCCAGCCCAGCCCAGCCCTACCTGTGATCGTCCCGTGCACCTGCGTCCCGTTCTTCAGCTCGATGGTCACCGTCTCGTGGCTCAGCTTCATCAGGAACCTGCGGGTCGAAAGCGCGTTCAGAACAAACCCGCTCGCCCCCGCCCCGGCACAAAGCGCCCCACGGGCGCGCCCGCTCCCGGGTCCCGCCGGGGATGGATGTCCCAGCCGGGCCCCGCGCCCTTTCCAGCCCACACCGCCATTACCGCCGCACAGGGCAGGCACCATCTTACAGCCCCCTCAGGCAGCGCCCTCCCCGCCCGGGCCCTCACTGCGCGGCCTGCCCGGGCGCCGCCAATCCGCCCCCATCCGCGCCCACCGCGCACCTGACGAGCTTCATGTTGGCCGGGCGGGCGGCCCCGAGCCCCGGGCGGAGCGGGGAGAGCCCCGGGCACAGCGGGCAGAGCCCCGAGCGCGGCGGGCGGAGGCGCCTCTCGGCCGGTCCGGGTCCGGTCGGGCCGCTCCGCGCCCGCCAGGAAGGGCCGCGGTGGGTGGCGGGGCGGGGGCGGCGCCCCCCGGCGGCCCGGAGGACGCGCGGCGCTTCCCAGCGGGAATCCGCACTCGGCTCGGGGGGCGAGGCTTTTCACAAAGGTTTCACAGCTACAGTTGCCTTACTTAATTACAATGTATTCCAGGGGAAGAAAAAGTGCCTAATTTTAAACCATTGTGCTTAAAAACCCAAAACCCCAATAAAATCCAAAGCCATATACAGCCCAGTTCCTGTAGGTTCCCGAGCCCCAGGCCCGGCAGTAGGAGCGGCCCGTGAGCGCAGCGCAAACCGGCACCGAGCACCGGGAGAACAGCAGCGCCGAGCCGCAGCAGAGCGAGGGCAGGGCCGGTGGCAGACAGACACGGACCCAAAGAGTGTCCGACGGGTGAGAAACAGCGCCCAAGGAGCAATCTGGGGACAGTCTCACCCAACGCACAGAACGCACCGCAGGCAGCACATCTAGAAAAGCTGAACATTTTATTGTCATTTAGGAGTACACCGTTTGTGATTTTAGAAATACAGACTCTTTTCAAAGCACCGAAATACAGGTACCTTCCAGCTTCTAAAACCTACGTTATTCTATGTCTTACAGACCTTTTATATTAGCAGTTCAAGTTTGGTCTTTGCTGCAACAAGTTCTTCACAAAAGATGCAACAACTTAGCTCTAGACTGCAAGACAACTGAGCCAAGATTAAAACTCCACCTGCCAGTGAGCCATCAGAACCATTACTTTCAAATATTGAGTCTATGGTGTTCTTGTACTTCGTGCCCATGAGAGAGTTCACTTTTGAAAATTTTAAGTTAGAGGATTTTCCAGTTAACCACCAACTGGTATTTCCATTACAGCATCTAGAAGCAAACAGATACTTTGCAAGTACTAGTGCTCATGAACAGGTTATGTTTACACAAAACCCAGAGAGGCCTTCAGAAACATTCAAGGTTAAATGAACAGTTGCAAAAAAAAAAAAAAAACAAAAACCAAAAAACCAAACAAACCAAAAAATAAAATAAAAAAAATCTGTACATATTTTCAGTCATAACACAAGGGAACACTGGATATCAGTGCTTTGTGTTCTAGCTGCAATAGTGACAACCGTGCTAGTCCTAGTAGTATTCTACATGTTTCTCCCTTCCCCCCCTTTAAAGTTTTTACTCACAATCTGAATATACAGCTGTACTTACAGGAAATATTAAACAATGCACAGCGCCTTAAGCAAGTTCCAGGTCTGGTTTTGAACAAACCATACAAAATAAGTGACAAAATAGTTTAAAATTGGTCCTTATTTTTATACAGCTTGGAAGCACTAAATTTAAAGACACACAGTAACCAGTAGCTTTTTTTTTTTTCCTCCTTTTTTTTGTTTTTAATAAGAGAATGTGTTACAGTATCATGCATGAAAAGCAAGCTGCTGCTCCCAAGTGCAAACACGGAGTTCAGACTTCACGCTCTCTCCTCGGGTTGTTATTCCTTCTTTGATAAATTACTTCAACATAACCAAGGATGGAAGCAACTGACTAGCAAAACAATATGAAGTTCACCTTTATGTTGTGACCCATTCTTGAAAGTCATGGAATACTTTGGAACTTTAGCATAAGGAAGGTTCAATAAACACTGCAAAGGACTTTTACATTCTTTGATTTTGTTTACATATTTAGAAAGAAAATTCTAATGTTTTAACTCGCTAACTACTGAATTTTCATATGGAGACTGTAGTATGGAAACAGTGCAAGGCATTTGCAACTTCAGGAACATCCAATTACACTGCCCTTTCACCCAAACAATGATTAGCAGAATATTGCATCAGTTCAAGATAAACAAGACAGGACAAAAACCTCATTTTAGAACAGCATTAGAATTCCAAAAGTCTTCTGTATTTAGTGAAAAGAATCCACACACAAATATGCACGAAGGACTCCTTAACATGGACTTTATCACAACAAATGGAACCCAGCTGCAAGTCTGGACCTGGACTTTTTATTGGTATGAAGCTGTATTTGTTCAGAGACCACTATCAGATGCTCCACTATTAATGCTTCAGTATTTGGGTACTTTGACACATGAACAGCATCAGAGCTCTCTTCTGTCAAGGCCAAAAAAACAGCTGAAAGAGCCCAGCTGGACCACGAGCTCAAGCAGTCCCCTTAAGGTCTGAGGCATTCCAGATCCCAAAAAGCTGGCTTTTGCCTTTGCATTCCCCCAGTAAGGGCGGAGCCCTGCCCACTAATGCAATATTCCAAAGACCATTGCAACTAAGACTGTCAGGTCAGGTCTCAGTTGAAAGCTACCACCACCACAGGACATGGTTTCCTTACCCCCACCCCCCACTGCCAAGGAAAAATGTCCAAGAGAGCATTATTTGGTGTGGAAAGCAGGTCAGTAGAGACTCCAAGTGTGGCTTGAAGAATCCTCAGTACCAAGCCGCTTTCCACACACACAAATTCAGTCCATCTTCTCTTTCTGGACCAGCTTGGGTGCATCTACAAAATCCTTGCCATTGTAAAGGATGATAGCAAAAGTTCCAAAGCTTGCACTTCCCCAGAAAAGCACATAGGCCAGTGTCTCAGTCCACGTATCACCTGGGAAGAAAAGTCAGATCAACTTTTTAGTTCATCATCTCCAATTACCAGAGTTCTACTTTAGTCCAAAGGCAAAATATTTCAAGCCCTCCCTCAGAGATCTGTTGTCAAATGAAGTCAGAAGTTTTTCCACAGGTCTTTTGCTATTTCCCTACCTTGGAAACCTGTGCTTCCCACACAGTTCTTGGAACCCATTGAACAGACATCTATGGAAGTCAGTCAAGAACTCTACTGGCACTAATTTTAGGAAATTCAAGGAAAATACAGAAGGCAAAAGCCTTCACTGCTCCCAACATAGATTTAGATTAAGGGAGCATCCACCAGAACAGGCCTATGCCTATATCTGACAGCTCTGAACTGCCTTTCTGCCCAAAATGACACAGGTAATCCCCTGGGGATTCATCCAGCCTACAATAAAGCTAGATGTGTAACTCAGGTGCAACTAAATTTGGGGACAATTAACTGCCCCTTAGTGTTTTCTACAGCACCTCTTTTTTTACCATGTTACTGATTTAGTGCTAATCCCCAAAAACCTTTTAGAATGACTGAGAAGCAGAACCACAGATGCTTCTGAGTTGGAAGGGACCCACAAGGATCACTGAGTCCAACCCGTAAGTGACTGGTCCGTACAGGGATCAAACCCACCACCTTGGTGTTATCAGCACCATGCACTGAACAACTGAGCTCATCAGGGTCAGCAGTTTTATACTCAATAGTTGCTGATGACCATTTACACAAAGTTCACACAGAAACAAGCCAACTTGATGGAATTAAACTCAACAGTGACTTACCAGCCATTAGCAAACAAATAATGCACATGGAGAAAGCAACCACCATAATAATAGGCAACTGAGGAAAGAGAAAAAGAATAATCACTTGATATAGCAGCAAATACATTCCTTAATTTCCTTTAAGATGGGTTGTACTGCAAAGCTATTTACTTGCTTTGCAAGAAAGTTGCTTTAATTATCAATTCACCCAGTGTCAGGTAAAAATAAAAGTTGGGATAGCTCCAAAATTTGGAAGAGTGTGTTCAGTAACTATGTTAACCACTAAAATACAACCTCTGTGCATTAAAAGAGAGGTCGAGGTTTGTGTTTTGTTTAAAAAAATACACCAGCTACTAGTGAAAACCATTATGTCCCCAAATCCCATTTCACAAAATAGAAAGGTGAGGGTGAAGAAGAGGGGGTTTTTTGTGTTACAGTCTACACTTCTGCATGAAGTGTGAGGAAAGATCTTCACAAAATTCTTCTGCAGAAGGAAACAGTCATTGATGGTGATTAGTGGAATGTTTCCCCTCTCCACTCGATGAAGCAGACATTAAAAAAGCAAGCAGCAGCTTTTCCAGTACCTCAAGGACACTCTGTTTTCTGTCAAGGGAACAGTCTGGGTTTAATCCTAATCAGGCATCAGAAACATTACCAGATTATAGGGATGCTTTATGACTAAACGGATGAGTCCTACTTAGTCACGTGAAACAAGCGACTAAAGGATCGTATTTGTTTCTCCAATCTCAGAGTCTCCATACTCACAGCTAAGAACTTCCAATCTTTCTTGACATGCAGAGGGCTAGCAGGTTCTACTTCATCCACTGAATAATTTCCAAGGAAAAGATCAATTGCATCCTGGAAGAGAAAGGGAGGGCAAGAGTTAAGATGCACAGCAATGTTTATCAAACACGCTTTCCCAAGGTTGAAAGTTTAACTTACTTGTCTAAATCCATCAGAAAAATTGTTTTTGTAGTAACGTATTAATGAGTTCCAGCCATCCATTATTAAGCCCCACTGAGTTCTCTTCCCAGTTCTGCAAAAAGAAGTTGTGAAAAGTATTTAAAACAGATTTATAAAGTCAGGGAGATCATTTCAGATTTACAGTTCTGTCATTATCCAAATGTGTGCTATGTTAAATGAATACCTGCAAGGAAATACATTTATCCAGTGCTGCCTCTGCATTATTACCACAACACATGCTTGTAACAAAGTTTGAAAATAAAATGACACTTGTCTCCATCACACAACAAATGTGTCTCTTCACAGCACATTTTCTTGGTTTTAATTTCAGATAGCCTCTTCTCCTTTCACATAAACACAGTGCAGAATGGTGTTCTGTAGATTTTGATCTGACATTTTACCAACTGAACCATTGCAAAACTCATTTGTGGCCTAAGCCCCAGATGAATAACTTTCTCGGATATATAAAGACTTGCAGAAAATCCCAAACATGCCCACAAACCCAGGAGGCCTTCACAAGAAAAGCCGACTTACCGTGTGTAATCGGTCTTTAAGGCACCAGTTCCAGCATATTGTTTGGCACAAGCATTAGCATTATCAGCCCATGCTGTGAATAGGAAGACATTAAGAAACATTAAGGAAGTTATGTACCCTGCTTGGAGAAAAGTCATTGTTTGAACTCTGTAAACAGCCTACCATTTTTGTAGATTTTCTCAAAGTCTGCTTGCTCTTCAATTCTCTGTCCAACATGCAGAACACCCAGCCTCTGAAACAAAAAGAATATGGAGCCTCACTATCAGTTTGCTAGAAAAAATTAGGATTGTTTGCAGAAGAAGCTGTATTTGTTAAACTAGAGTTGAGTCAATGCATTTCAAGTCAGCAGTACACTAACTCCAGTATGCAAGCTCTTGCTGTAGTGTTAATGTTACACTTCCAATCCTAGTGCAAAGCCCCTCTCCCCTTCCAGCTGACTAAACAAGACTAAAACCCTTACCTGCAGCTGGGCCTGAAGAGATCGGCGTGCCAGCAAGCTCTGGATCACATTAGTGCGATCCAGGCAGTCCATGCAGTTACTGCGGAATATTCCTTCCTGCTGGGTCACAATTTTACCATCTGAGTCCACTAGAAAATAACTAAGACATACAATATATGTAAGTATTTGTTGGTAACAGTCCATATAAACCACAAGTTTACAGAAGTAAATATCCTAACAACCAAAACAGAGTTATCTTGAGCATGTCAAGTGTTCTTAGCCGTGCCTTTGAACTTTGATGCCTCTCTGAATTCTTCCCCTCCCATGCTGAAAAACGACATGAATAGATAGAGAACATTTAGTACTCTCAGGGCAGTATTCACTCTTACCATTTAGAAAGCCAACCAGCAAATACTGGTTTATACAACTGCAAACAGAAGCTTCTGTTGCAAAAATCAGTGACTTACTTTTAATTTTTTTCCCCAGTTATTTTAGTGCCCCAGCTCCACAGATATCAAGATCATTAGCTGAGTCTAGCAGCAAGTTTGAATATACCTGGTTCAATCTAGTCACCACATCACAAAAACTCATGTAAACTGTCAGGCACACTTCTTCCAGGAAGATATTCAGAATTTTTAAGGCCACTGCTGAAAAATCTGCTACTGCCACATACTATTTTCTCCATTACAAGAACATCTGAGGGAACCAGATGCTCCCTCTTACAACTACATATGCTTACTGTTACCTCTGTCTTTTTAATCCAGGTGTTTCCAGCAGTTGAAAACAAACAGCTCATTTTAAACATGAAATTGCATCCAAGTATTCCAATACTGAGCTGGTAAAACAAATATGCCAATCTAGTCATCAGTTGGATGTGTGAATGGGACAGAAGTACACTAGTTCTGCTACAGCATGAAACTCCCAGTTGTCTACATATTTACACATCATATTGTATAGATTAAGCTACTCTAATATGCAATTATGAACTCTGAATGTGGACTAGCATATGATCCACTGTTACTGTAGAGCATTTTAAGATGATCAAGTCTACAGTCATGCAGTACAACAACCAAGAGATTTAGAAGCATACGAATTTACTTTGATCAGCCTTGTGTTGTCTAAGATCCATTTTCATCATTCCTGAAGAACTAGTTCTGTTAAACCCCAATTTACGCTGTTATATCATTAGACAATAATACCTGTGAAATTTTCCTTTCCCCCTTCTCCCCTTAAGCTGTGCCTAGACCTGATATTAGAGTAACATTACCTTGTTAACCAGAAATGTCTACTCAAGTCCTGTATCTCCTATAGTTGCTCTAAAAAGTTTTAAAAGCACCTCTCCAAACTCAGCTCTTCTTTCTGACAGATTTTTCACAATTGGATTTAAGCTGCAAAAAACAGAGTTGCTTACCTCCCTTTGGGTTGCAGAACTATTTTCTAAGATCAGAACTCTGAATTTTCTGTTCCCACTTAAGCAATAGGTAAAATAAAAAGGCAGCCTAATCTTGGAGAAGAGTCTTCAATTTTGTATCTTGTTTTAGAGATGCATGACCTTTCCTTTTCTCTATTTTTCTTCATTTCAAGGAAACATGGTTATTTTCTAAGCCTCCAACAGCAGGTGACAGTAAACAAGTTATGGGATTCAGTACTAATTCTAAGAATAAAGGATTCTTATTGTTTAGGAAAAACCTACAATCTTATTTCTTTTTATTTGAGGTGCTCAAAGCCAATTTATCCTTTAAGGGGGCGGGGGGGGGAGGTTTGTAGTGGGCAGAGACTATCCACTCTCATCTAATTTCTACTACTCCCATAGCTTTTATTCCAAGCAAGACATTTCATTAACAAGACTCCTCTTCCAGTCCACAGCTCACCTCATTTTATTTTGTTAGGATACACTGTGCCACTGCCAGGCTTGTAATGTTTTAGCTGATCTACTTTAGGCACAAGTTCAGGATCAGGAAGGAAGCAATCAATCAGGAAAGCAGAACAAAGTAAACCATTTCCCTAACAATCTACATGACTACAAGTAGCAAAGACCAAAAAGTGCTTAAAAGACAACACAATTGTGAGGCCAAAGATTTAAATCAATTTGGACATTTAGTGTACTTTTATATGACTCAAGAAAATAACAGTTTGTTTCCTTGTGGGTTACTTATGTTGGCAAGGGCTGACAATCAGCACCAGTGCAAGGTTTGGTGCCAGGGAGTTAGAGAAAACACTTTTACAGGTGCCCCTGGAAGGAGCACTAAGTGTTTGACACTATGTGGCAGAACAGTTTGCTGTCAACAACACACAGAATTACTGTTGGAGAAAAAAAAAAAATCACTTAAGCAGATTTTTCAAATGGCTTCAGTATGCAACGTTGTCTAATCTTTCACCTAGCCTCACAAAGGCAGCTCTTGCCCCAACTCAGGGGTGCTACACTTCTCAGAACTACTTCATTGAGACACAACAAGGGCTCTACAACGTACCTCCCACCAGGTCTCTAACCTTGCATGTGTTATCAGCAAAGAGATCAGAGACAGCTGGAAACACTAATGCACACAAATGCATCTTCATGGAAGATTGCAGGTCTGTCTCACTGTGCCTTCATGCAAGACAACAGAAACTTGGAGGAAGCGGTCTCATTTGAACAGCACGGAAGTGAAAGAACTGCAGAGCCTTACCTGAATTCATCTTGCTGTTCTGCTAGCTGATCCATCAAAATCTGAAGTCGATCCCACCTCATCCGACTGCACTCTTTATGGAAGTCAAATGCTACATATCTGGTCAGAGAGCGAAGCATCTTTTCAGATTACATATGTACTGCAGTAAAGGTGTCAGAAAACTCTAGACCAAAAGACTGATCTATAAAACAGGCAGTGACAGAGGATTTGTTTTACTTTAGATGTGCCTTGCAGCAAATCTATGGATTTTGTCAGTGCTCTGTATTTTCCTGAAGCTGCACCCTTAGTGTGCATGGTGTCATTTACAATTTACAGTTCTTTACAAAATGCAACTAGTTTGGGGAAGCACACATTCAATTCCAAGTTACTCATTCTATGCTCTGGCTGGTAGTTTTCCTCCAGAAAGTACAGAAGGGATACGGATCTTATTTCATCTAATTTCCCTTTTTTCCCCCACCAGGATTCTTCAACTGCATTGGGAACTTCAGTTCACTTTCAACTAGACACAGGTGTCAAAAGTAACATTCTTTCCTGGCACAATTCCCTTGATAGCTCTCTAGAAACCTGAGACAGGTTCTGTTTAAACAGCTAACCTACCTCTGCTGTAAGAAAATTAAACAGCTACTGACTTGGAACAAGATTTTAACAGCCAATTAATTTTGGCAAGAAGTGCTCTAAATGAGCAGTGCTTGATTAAACATTTGGATGTGTAGGTTTGCTGTGAATTACAGGGCATTATGTTCCTCCCCTCAAGCATTTATAATCCAAAAGTTATTATTTGACAAGATTTCAGGACTATTTGCATAAATAAAGACGGTATATGCACACTGAGACAAGTAACTGAAGACAAGTTTTAGTCTGGCAGGTAAACACCATCAAACCCAATTAACAAGTAAAGTGAATTTTGGTAGCAATAATAAAATGGGGCTGCCAAACACTGCTTGGGAACATGCACCTGCAAAACACACCCGGACATAATTTTACACCTTTGTTTCTACCAGATGAGTTCATAGCAAAGATGCACAGAATTTCACAAGGTTTGTACAGCGAAAGTATCAACAGCAGCCTAGGTGTGAGAGCAAGCAAAGAGCTTACTTTAGAAGTGGTCTCTTTCAATAAAAATAAAAGACACATCCACACACCAATAGCACACAAAAATATGACCCTGAGGGTAGTAAAAGCAGCACAGAGAAGTGAAACACAGATCTATAACTATCCTGGAGAAGGCAGCAGTAGGACATCATACAAGCAAAGGAAGCTTGGAAAAAATTCAAAGTATGCCAGGACCTAGAAGGGACTCTTGGATATAAGCTGCAATTCCTTAGTTAACATTAGACAGAAGTGAATCCTTATTAAAATAGGGTGCCTTTGGCTTACAGGTGGGATTTTGCCCTTTGATATACATGAGTGATGATAGTATTGTACAGTAATTTCAACTATAAGGTAGAGGCAAGTATCTGTGGGAGTTGGATGCCAACCCTCCCTCCAGAAAGTCAATGAAAGTGAGCACAGACAGGTTGTAGAATTGTGTACTACACAATATTCCCAAAAAGAGATGAAATTTCTCATGATTAAAGTGTGCTCTCCACTCTCTTGGCCTGTTGTTACGCTGAGCTCCAGACATTTAAATTACATGTTCTCCTTACTGTTCCCTTATCTCAACCCTGTTGTGTTCAAACTCAGCACTCACTCCTTTACTAAGTTAGCAGTGTAACCAAGCCCTTTTGCCAGGGGCTAGTGCTAGAGGGCATGATTTTCTTTTTCCTAAAATGCAGATGATCTCCGCAGGTCTCACCACATGCTATGATTCCAATACTGGCATTATCATTGCCTCTGAATTTCCTTCTTTATTCAGCCTGTCTCCTCTCTTTGTCCCATATTCTCTTACAGGCTCAATTCTGCTTAGAACGTGAGCTCTGAGGTTCAGGCATGGGTCATTTGCAAGTTCATTTATAAAAATAAGAATGCAAACAGATGAGAGGGGTGGTGCAGGCCCTTGAAGAACTGACCACCCCGTGGGATTCAGAGGCAATGCTTAACTTGTAACACAGAATGTATCATTTCATGTCAGACGTACCTGACCATTCCATTTGCCATGCTGGTTACCATCTTTGCAAATGTCTGCTCCAGAGGCTTCTCTGAACCTTTTTGGTTAACCTGGGAAAAGGGAAAGAAGGAGACAGTATTACTCAAAGCTTCAAAGAACAATTACTCAAAGAACAACAGCTTTTTCAGGGAGAAAAAGTGAAAGCATACCAAGTTGACAATCATTTGCTTTCCATAGCTAATTATTTGTGAGTCAAAGTGTCTTTGGAAGCCATCCATCTAGAAGAGAAAGGAAACACGTTGACAGATCTGTGCTTTACATGAAATCTCCACTATCATCTTTTTGATGATTCTAATAACTAAGTGTTTGATGTTTTCTGTTGTGCCAATGCATTTCTACTTTCATCCTCCCAGTCCATTCAGCTCTCCTTATTAAACACGCTACAGATAAGGAGCATTGTGCTGCTACTAGAACTGCTGCAAACAAGATCCAAAGAGAAACTGCCCCCACTGATGTCTGGATTTTTATCAGCCTTTGAACTGCAAGGAGTACAAGGCTTCTTGTTACTACTTTTAAAAAATAAAGCTCAATCCAGTATTGCTGATTTTTATTCTTCTGATTACAGTTTGTTCCCCTATCACATGAACATGAACCCAGAAATGTACTAAAACCCCCAGGACACAACAAACACTCACATACATGATTTACTGACTTGCTGATCTGTGGCTTTGGTTTATACTTGAGGTTTGGTCTTTGAGACCAGAAGAAAGGAATTGATCCACGGGTCTGCAAAAGAATGGAAGTGGTTTTAAACAACAGAACTTACAGACTCACTTGACATTTAAAAATAAAGCAGGCTGGTTTATTTGGTTAAACTAACTCAGTCTGTTCGTTTAGTTTTGTTTGCATATCTTATACACAGTCTACATTTCAAGACATAGACAGGGCTATGTATCTATGTATCTGAAGCCAGGGAGCTGTTCCTTGCAGTGACTTTACCTGAACAAATGAAGCCTTGCTCCCCTTGTAATGCACAATTTGTTCTGTTTCAACAAAGTTCGCAGCATGTCCTTCTGAGTCAATACCTGTGCAGGAAAAACACCCGGTTAACAAGCTCAGGCTGCCTGCACAACCGTGACAGCGCACCAGCAAAAGGCCTCCTTGCCTTCCCTTCAAGTCCTCACAGAAAGCACAGAGCTGCCTGACCACATTAAGCACACCCTGAGTGAATGTTTAACATGGTCTGCACCAAATTTAACTTGAAGAACCGTTCTGCGTAACACATTTTGATATTTCTAGCGTTAGAAATTGTCATTTAATACAAAAAGAAATAGCAGTGCTCTGACAGTGAAATATTCACAGTTCAACAGAAATGGTACTGCAGAAACCGACTGATTTTCTTCAAAGGCCTGTATGTTGCGACTAAGAACAGAAAAAG
Organism: Acropternis orthonyx; assembly: GCA_035583155.1. Classification (NCBI taxonomy): domain Eukaryota; kingdom Metazoa; phylum Chordata; class Aves; order Passeriformes; family Rhinocryptidae; genus Acropternis; species Acropternis orthonyx. Next base: position 45,582,317 of record JAWWEU010000081.1, on the reverse strand, counting down.
TAACTTAAAACCATTTCCTTGTTCACTTTTTAACTTGAAGCCAGTGATGCTCTTAGCTGGATTTACTGCTAGGCCAAAAGGGCTATTACACACTTGCATTTAAGTCAAATAATAACAGTCATGTGTTAAAATCCACTACAAAACTTTTGCAGTTATCTCTAGGAGGAATAAATAAAAGCCAGTTTTAATAAATACCAGAACATGCTTCAGTTCCTAATATACATTCCTAATATTTTCTTTGGAGGAAGGACCTCAAACTAAGCACTTTTGTTGTGCAAGTCATCATACAGCAATTACTCTTAAAGGTAAGTCCCACGTACAGAGGGAATTCGTATTATTTTTGAAATCAGTAAATTTTCTATTTTACCTCTTACATAGTAGCGCACCCCAGCTCTGAAACAGCTTCTTCTGGAAACAAGCAGCCAGTCAAAACACTTGCCATTAATAGAGCAAGAGTGCATAGTGATAACTGAGGAACAGCACTAAGGAAAAACTCAACATTTCATTAGGATATTTTTATATATCAAGAGGTAGGACACATCAGGGAACCAAGTGACTACATTCTCACACCAACAACAGTTGATCATTAATCTTGAGAGACAGTAGCAGTATTAGGATCAGTCAGTATTCCCATCACAAAAACACACCCTACAGCAACTTCACCTGATGAACAAACATCAAAACTGCTGTAATTTTGAGAAAATTTGACTCTAAACATGATTATCTGGGTCATGAAAAATTTCTCCGGGTAGATTCACCAGCTTTCATCCTTTTCCCCTAAAAACAGAAACCCACCACTTTAAAGCAAGCAAAAAACTGGTCAATTTTTTTTATTAGTATACTGCAGTCTTCTACTCTTTGAGGAAGCCAGACACTTTGTCGCGAGGTTGGTAAAGTAAACAAGGTATATTTTCCTTTTTAAAAATAGCATATTTTACAGTGAAATTTAGATTCTACATTTATGATTCAAATGGGACATAAAGTAGCTGTGTCACACAAAAGCTAAGCTGTGTTAAAGAGCACACTGGTTGCATAACGGAACATCTTGATTTGTACTTGTACTTATGACAATACTGTTTGTAAAGAACTCAAAAAATATAATACAAGTCAGCCCCATCCAGAATGTTATCATAATTAATAGATTAAGACTGAAAAATGCCTATTCCTCTGCTTTCCTGACAAATTACTGCCAGGTCCTATCCCACACCCTTTAATGTAGCACTTGTCCAGCCAACAGTTTCCTTCAAGAAAGGTTACCTCTAACCTCAGCTGCTTGGCAGCAGTCACCCTATTTTCTATCTGCAGTCTCTGTTCTCACTTAAATGACAATTTACTCCTGGCAACTTACACACACACACACAAAAAAAAAAAAGGCAGAGACATGACTTATTATTCTTCAGAAAGGCTTTTTTTTAATTCTTTTTGGAGGAGCAAGGGAAATATTAGACATAGTTTAAGGTTTTTAGGGGATCAAAGTCTCAGCTACCCAAGTAAGGCTGTTAATTTCTCATCCCTGCAAGACTAGAACCCCAGTCCACATAATTGAATGAAGTATGTTTATATGGGGAGGGGGAAAAAAAAAAAGCAGCTTTGATTTTACTGAAATAACTGTTAGTGGTACTGTAACAGTTCTGCTTAGGGCTCTTCTAATTATTTTTATCACTAGGAATCCAGGTTCTTCAAATTCCTGGGCTCTCTAACTCTCATCTAACCAAACACTTAGAGTAAAACATACATTACTTATGCTAATTATTTACACAGTGGAAAACAGGACAGAGGAAGGTGTTAATTGCAGTCTGCTAATTGCAATTCTCCCAGGATCAGCAGAATAAGTATTGGGCTGTTTGGACAGTTCCCTTTTGCTATTTTTCCTTCCCTCTCTGCCTACTCCCACATCTTCCTCCATTAAATGAAGTCACAGGAAAGAAGGACTGGAGATCTGCCAGCTGCTGACAGTCCTACCAGAACAACTGATTCCATTTGGAAGCCATTCCCTGCACACATCTGAGGGGCCTTTACAACGTAGGAATGAAGCAGAATGTGGCATGAGTTGCTCTGTCCAGTCTTGACAGTGCTTTCCATACTGCCAGTCCAGGAGCAACTACCTGGGACTTACTGTTGATCACACGCTGCCTCCAGAAAGCACTTGGCTTACTTGCAACTTACTTATTTAAAAACAAACTCATCACTGCTTTGCTAAAAAGGCTGTTACCCAAAGCATTGGTGCAGGAAAAGCAGCTGTCTCGGAGAAGCATTCCAAAAGCCTTCAGCAGAACTTCTTATCCTTTTATTCATCAACAGGAACATCCATAATCACTCCTTCAAGTCAAAACTGTTCTCCCTTATTTTATATCCAAAGTAAACACATCCTTATAGCAGGATAAAAAAGTACTAAGGCTGACGTAAGAGCACCTGCCACATTAATCTCAACCTTCAATCCCACTGAAAGACAGTTATGCACACCATGCCTGTAAAATTAAATACATTAAGCCTCTGAAGCAGAATATTCAAGGGAGTTAACACATGAGTGGGCTACCAAACAGTATGTAATGCTCATATGTGAACAAACTAACTTAATTCTGACATTGTGCTCTAAGTTAGCAATAGAGCAACCTCACCAGCAACCATTCTGCTACTGGACTGCCCATACTCCACACTGAGTTTTACAGCACAAAAGGATACATCCATGCATCACTGGTGTAGCAAACCTATGGATCTGAAACACACAAATAACATATGTTAAAAATATTAAACACTAGCAGCCAAAAATGGTGAGTGACTATGTGTTGCCTAGGAATTCTGTGATAGTTTTATGTACTTTATATGCTCTACTTTTTGTTTAGGGTGCAGTAATTCTTTCTGAGGAAAAAAAGGTTCAAGGAAAACGGCAACATATGTAATCCTTATTAGCAGGAGGGAAAAAGTGAAAGTCTAATCCTAATTAAGCAGCCTGGACAAAAAGCAAGCTGCTTTGTCCTCCTATACACAGCATTTACTCTCCTACAAACATGCCAGATATAAAGCAGTACATGCCGAAAGCCTTTGACACGGTATTTGCTTTACCTCCACAGTAGGATGTATGCAGGGATAGTAGCTACCAACACAGGATTTCAGCAAGATATATTTTTATGTGATTAATACTCAAAATGCTTGTTCCAGGGTTTCATCCCATCCTGCCATTCCTGAATAAATTGATCTTTCAAAAAAAAAACTTTAAAGTTTTCCAGTACTAGAAGTCAGAAACCCCACCTCTCATTCCCTACAGCTGTTCCTGCAGCAAGCCACCTGTAGTCAACGTTGGGCCATGGTTCCCCTCACATATCCTTTTATCTCCCTTTTCAGCTTCTGTGTTTTGTCTCCTACGTCTGTTTTCACTAACCAGCCACACTTGGCTTTCTCTGCCGTTCCCACCACAGCTTCTCTCCCATTTCCCAGGCTTTGTTTGCACAGCACTATCCAAACCTTATACCCAGTCATACGCCTTTGGAACATGCACAACAGCCCTTCACTAATTCGTATCTCCACATTCCAGCGGCGCTGCACAACCCAGCCTTTTGGAACAGTGCTGTCTCATGTAACAGCACATCTCCAGAGGTTACTGAGACAGAAATAGATGCAGTGGTGCGTCATTCGCTGCGATAAAGGCGACGCACTGATGGGGAGAGGAGGTTGTTGTAGTGCACACAGTTCAAGAAGTTTAGCACATCTGATGTCTCCAGCAGGAAGGAGCTTAGACAGTCTGGTCATTAGGGTGCTGCAGCTGTGGCTCATGGTTACTCACTTGTATTTGCTGGACTAAGTGAACTCAAAGGTTACACTGTGATAGTCTATATTTGAAATAAACTGTAAGAATCTAAATGGTTAGTCTTACTCTTAATTACCAGCTTTATGATCTATTCACTGTGCAAATGGCATTTCAACTGCACTCATGGAGAAAGATGTGGCATAGTCTGAGAAAACAAGTGAGGAGTTGAACCTTGCCTATACCCAAAAATAACTAAGCAGCTGGAATTCAAAATGCTTGAGAAGCACATGCTATGCAGCGTAACTTCCCCTTTGGTTTATATGAGCAGGTATCTTCACAGCACAGTCTCTTCAAATACAGACACTTCCAAAAGTCAGCTTTCTAGAAATACTACTGAGGACATGGACATAAAGTTGGAAGTTTGAAAGGAGAAGACTCACTGTGCTAAACTAGATGATGAATAGCCACGTTATACTAGATTCTGGCTGTCTGAAAGAGACAGAATTACAAAAAACTGTTGCATACTTGTAGCAAAAGTGTATTTGTTCTCTATTAATCTAGTCATTACAAAGTATTTACCTCTGGTTGAGCAACAAATTCTCTAAGAAGGTGTCCATTCCATACAAACCGTGGATCTGCCTGCAGCAAGAAAAAAGCCAATGTGCTTTCAGAGACTGTCAGTTCAGTTTAATTCAACATAAAGGCAGTATCACAGTATCCATGCACCACACAATTTTAGGTGAACAGATATAAATGGAGGGGAAATTCCCTTCTTTCATCAGTACCCTTCATATGCTCAACTAGAAATCTAAATAAGAATAGTTAAAAGAACAGTTCTCTCCAATCTTTTAGGGTGTTGCCTGACACTTCAGGCATGCTAAACCACTACCAGCTGAGCTGCAGCTATTGGATAAACATTCCAGTCTTTGCTCTAAGTAGAGAGGACTTGAAATTACCCAAAATTTTAAGAGCAGCAGCAAGGTAAAAGACTTAAAATGGGCGGAAGGTAAAAACACAAGGAGTCCCGTATGCAATAATCAGCAATTCTGGGAACTAAAATTTATACAATACTCATTGTTTAAAAGACAAAAGTATTTATATTCTACTGGATAGATGACCCGCTTCAACTTCATGTATTTCCTACTCCTAATTCACCTAAGAACTAACCTGAGCATGTTGCTGAACACATTCTATCTAGAAAGCTATCAGATTAGTCACAGAGGTAACATTTGCTGCAGAACATAGTGCACGCTCTGGAGATGTGGCATGAATCTCAACCTTAAGAAGAGGCAGGCAGACAATACATTGCTGAGGGTGATGAGAGTTATTTCAAGCTCAGTGCTGCAACAGCCCTTTATCTAACAGAAAACAATAAATAAAGCTATCTGCCAGAAACTGTTTAAATCCTACTTTCATGTCTTGAACTAGTGAAAAAACACAATTCTTTGGTGCCCCTATATTGGGGTTGTTTCCTTCTACCAGTACTGTTAAAAAAGCAACAAACACACAGACACCAAACAAAAATACCCCCACACCAAACACAGGCCAAACTTCCCTGCAGAGGTGAACTGGAGATGTCCAGAATTGCCATCATCCTTTTGATAAGCCTTTATACTGCAGCCATGGGACTATGAAATTACACTGAAGTAATTTTAACCATCTAATATGTGAATTTACTTGAAACTGATGCCTTTTTACTGTACTTTGTCTTTCAAATAACCTTCTGAAATGCCACAGCTTTAAGGCAAACCCATCCTTTCATGTCAGCAACTGCTCTCCCTGCCAAGAGCAGCATTTGATACAAAACAGTTCCCAAATATAAACACCTTTTCCAATATTAAAAAAAACCAAAAAAACAAAGCAATATAAAAGTATACTGCTTCCCCATCTTAGACAGTTACTGAAACTGAGAGACAACAACAATCAGCAACTCCACTGCCACCTCTTAGGCAAACAAAAAGTGCTGTTGACTTCCAAGGTTTCACTATTTCTGTGCCTAGGCAATTTAGATCTTATTTACACTGCAGTATAGTAAGTTACCAGACTCCGGAAACACAAGAAAATTTCAAGCCCAAATTGCATTTGGCTATTGTCTTTAAGACAAAAGAAGCATAGTAAATTCATGCTTCAAACATTCAAATATTGGAATACTTTAGACAGAATACAACATTCCAAGACCAACAGCCATAAAACCTGCAGTTCTATTCCATGTTACCCTGGAAAAGAATATGAAGACAAGTACCATTTATTCTCCTTTGGATTCCTCCCTCAAATCCTAGGTCAAAGGGATTACTTGCTTTATCTCAATTTTTCTGCTTAATTCCTTCTTATTGCAATTAGAAGTGTTCAATATTGAAATGAGAGGCAAAGTTTCATTTTTTAAAATCCATTAAAAGCAGACTGCAGAAAGTACTTCTAAGTGCCTGATCTGGAAGCATGACATCACATTGGAACAGATTCTAGAATGTCACGCTGCTCACAAGGTATGAGACTTAAGGAAGGGTGGACCAATATGCTCAGCCACAACCCCTAATAGTTTGGATACAACACTGCCACCATTTAAACATCATCTGCATAAAGTAAACTCAAGCCATGCAACACTGACTGACAATTTCCAAGACACAGATACCATGCAAAATGAAATCCTTACCCTCTCTAGGAGGCTCATTTCCTGGAACTCTGGGCTCGTGTTGGCTAATCGTTGCAGAGTGTGTGTCAGGTCGTAGGTTGTTGAGAAGTAAAACCCATCCACACTTAAGACATGGTTAAGCATCGATAAAAATACTTTATTGTCCTGCAACTGTTGAGATGAGAAAAAGAGGACAGAACAATGCTCTCATATTACCATCAAAAGAGTATTCGTACAAGCTACCACTACTTTTTGAAGTGATGAGATGAATTTTGCTAGTGCTCTAGCAATACATGACATCATCCAGAGATTACCATACAGGAAGGAAATCATGAGATTGCAATTCTGATACCAGCTCACTGGTAACTTGCAGCTAGCACACTGCAACCAAATTCTGCAAGAACAGTGGAGAGCAGAGAACAGTATTCCTGTGAGGTAAACAGCTACTGAGATTGAACTAATATTAACAACTTCCAAGCAAAAAGGAAGCCATTAATTTCCCTGAAAACCATTCAGTCAAAAAGAAAGAGACAAGATAGCAATGTAAAAGCAAGGTTATAACTTACTGCCAAGATTACCCCAATAACTCATCTGTGTTCTGGTTCAAGTTCTGACTAACCTCATTCCTTTCCTGAAAGAGCATCAGATTCCTTTTCAGAGCCATTGGTCAAACACCCTTACCTGCTCATTATCAATCCACTACACATCTGTTTTAAAGAATCCTCAACCTTTCCTTCCCTTTCTCAAAAAAAAAACCCCCAACCAACCAAAAAAAAAAAAAAAAAAAAAAAAAAAAAAACCCCCAAAAACCAAACACCCCAAACCACCCCCCAGTCAATTCTTCCTCCTGGTTAATTATGTAATTGAACAATTCCGCTAAGCAAGACAGATAAGATGACAGCAATGCACCTTATGGTAGGAGCTATCAGAATAGTAAAGCTGCAAGGAAGACTTAACAGAAGCTTAAGGAGGGTGTGCCATCTTAAAAGGAGCAAAAATGCACATCTGTGAACTGTGGGGGATATTCTGAATTGCACAATGTGAGTTTATCAGTCTTGAATGCCTTAATTTTATATACATCTACACACAAATATCACATCCATTCTAGTAGCCTGAATAAATCAGAAAAAAAAAGGTATATGGTTCAAAGAGCTTCTTAAAAAAAAAATTCATAGCTTCATCAAATCACGTCCTGTGGTAGTTGATATTAACACAATATAACATTCCTCCACACTCCCCTAATCAATACACCTACCTGAATATCAGTTAAGTGCAGCATGGTCTTTTTGTAGGACAGGATGTCAAAGTCTGTTGCTTTCCAGATTGCATGACTGAAAATCTCACCTACTTTTTTCTTTTTTGTTATTACAATAAGATATGTGCCTGTAAATTAGAAAAAACAATTTTTAAAACAAAGTAACAGCGGCACATATTAAGAAAAGCATACCAGAACACTGAAATCAAAAGGAAAGAATAAGGCTTCTTCAAGTTACACCTAGACTTTATGTTCTGAAGAGTAAGGAGCTGGGAGCAGAAGAAAAATCCACTTGCTAGGCTACCCACTTCTCTATGCTCAGAGAGCTACTCATTAAGTTTAAGGAACTTTTTTTAAAAAATGGGCAAGATAAAAAAAGTGTCACCTACTCTTACTTCTGATCAGAGCCAGTCTGAAAGTCTTCAGGCTTGCAAATGCAGAAATAGGCCAATACTCTTGACCGTGGTTTGGAAAGCACAGAGCAAGTCCAAAATACATGAAAGGAAGAATGCTTCAAAAGCCAAGAAGCCTATTCAACTTATCCTGAAAAAAATATTCATCCTAGCAGGTTCAACAGGGAACAAAGAGAATTGGGTTTCTTTTAATAATTTAAGAGAGGAAGTTTGTTGTTTTCCTGCTTGCATATGTAACAAAGCAAAAAAAACCCCAAAACATAATCATGGACAGTTCACTCGAAGCAATTAACTTACACTTTTTGGTTAACAAAACACAGCCTTATTTCTAAGCCTATCTTATTTCAATGTCATCTTGTTTTTGAAGAAAAAGGTTACTCTTAATACTGTAAAAGGCAAAGAAATTTATATTTATTAAAGATACTACTGCATTGCTAGATAAGAAGCCAGTTTTACAGTTAACAGATAGCAGTGAAGTGTCTAACACCACTTAACTAAACATTTACTTTAACTGATACCATTTTTAGCTTGACAGCTATATACTAACACTCAGTGCACAGCTCTAGAGGGTAGAATGAAAAAAACCCTGCTTTTAAGAGACTTGCATATTCTGTATTTTATTTAACATTCAGTCAGATTAATAGAAGTCATTACCAAGCCTGTAAATGGTGAAAACTCCCCTGTGGGGGCAGTTTAGTTTTAAAACAGTCAGGGCTTGTCAAGTACCTAAGACGAGGTATCCATTACATTGCTCTTACCCTGCAAGATCCACAATTCTTCAGAATATGGTCATACAAAGTTCAGTAGTTTTAAGATCCTGTCAGAAGTCACTGCCTTCAGCACAATGATACTTTGCCTTAGTTGAGAATACTGCAGTGAGTGATCTTAAATTCTTTCTACATATGGAGACTTTATTCAGCATGCATGTCCCTTATTTTACATCAATTTTCAGACTACTTCAGTCTCAACTCTAATAAAATCTAACAAAGGATTGTTTGAGTAGCAATGCTTACTTTCCTGAAATCTTACACTTTATGCATCAGGTTTTTTTACAGCAGTGACTGTTTAGATCTGAACACCACCGAGACATTAAGAAAAAGTGGACAGCTTATTCTTACCTTATCCTACAAGTCCCTAGAACTAGAATTACTCCAGTCTGTCTTTTTTCTTTTCATGTGGAATTTTACATGTGTTTGTAGGGTAGATGGAACACAATCATTACTTGACCAGCAGCATCTACTGGTCTATCACCCTGTCACTCTCAGCTACTTGTGTACCAAGACTATCAATTTAAAGTCAAATGTCACAACTTGACTGTTGCATCAAATCCTGCAGCTAAGATTAAAACAGTTATGAAGAGTAAGTAGATGAGGTTCTCTGCACTCATTTGAAATGCATTCCCTAAAGCCAAACAAATGCCAGCTAACCTTATCTTTAGAGCACCTACTGGTTTAAGAGGGACATAAACACACATGATAACCTATATTTGGATACCTCCATCCTCCAGCAGCCACAAGGAAAGCCAATCATACTGATGAAAGTGCAGTCTCAGGTACTTGCAAATACTATTTCTGCCTTTAGCAATGTATTTTGCCTAAGTATTTTTCAAGGGCACAGTTCTGTTCTCCTTACCTGCCACCAATCGGATTGTTCCCAAAATACCAAATATAGGTCTTGTAACAGCCGAAGGGGGAACATCTTTCTTAACTGAAAAGCAGAAAAAAACAACATCAGAATTTCAGACTGCTTCGTTCATGACTATATTTGAAAACTTAAAATTCCAAAGCTTCTTGGTCAAATCAAGTTTTGTTAGTCTTAAGGATAAGAAGCAAAACCTAACAGGGACTTGGGGGAAGAATGTGGAAGTATTCCAACCCAATTTCTTATGTTTAATCAAGTTAGTCAATCAACTGAATAAATTCAAGCTCATTCACATGACAATATAGCAAGTAGACTCCTCAATAATGTGTTGTCCTGCCAGCTTCCAGAAGCTTTGCTTTGAAATCAAGGTGTCAGTGACAAACCAAGCATAAGTGCTTGTGCCTCCCAGCTCTGAGCATTCCTTCTGAGCCTCAGACTATTTGTTTCAGGAGACTTAATTTACCTCTTGGTCTATCTCTGCAAAACCATCAACAGCAGCATAGATGTGGCAATGTACACAGTATTCCACACAACGTAACAAGAGATCCAAAAAAGTATCCAAGTATCAATTAAAAGTCTTAGCATGTTTTACTCTCATCTATCTACTTTCCTAAAACAACAGAAAAGATATTAGAGAAGTTTTAAGAAAACCCCAAAACACCCACACCAGAGTGAGGAATTTTCCCAGAAAGTGGAGAAATACAACATTTGAATTCTTTTTGCTTTAAACATTTCACAGGTTCATCTGATAAATAACCAGCAATGAGAGAGATGCAGACTAACAGAAGACGTGGGATAGCTATCCTTACAGTTTTGAAGCGACAATTTTGAAGGAGAAACTGAAATATTACACTACAGCACCAAAAGTATCAGTGGAATGGGCACACTGCTCTTAAATGAAGAACAAGAGAAGCCTACTAATACTGAAGACAGCACTGGGACAATTCAGAAGAGTTGTAGAACCCCAGTGTTCAACACTTCCCCTGTTTGATCTTGAACTTGTAGCACCAATCCCAACTACCTTGGATGAGTCTGTTTCCACAGCTGTGATGGGCAGTCTTACCCAAACATAGGCAAGCACTACCACCCTGGCTGCCCACAGCATCAATCCCACAGCGAAAAGGCATTTCAAACAAAGCTCTTTTCAGGACAGAATGCAAAACACTGTTTTAAAACAGTAACTAAAACCAGTTCTGTCAGTATTCTCTCAGTAAGGTTCTGAAGGTCTCGGAGTGCCAAGAGCAAAAGAGACAAAAAGGACAGAGAAGAGCATAGTGAGAAATGCTGGTGAACAGAGTACCTGTAAGAGTGACTTCTGTGGAGACTCTATCAATAGCAAGCACATCATCTGCTCCATCATCACAGGCTTCCACATAGAACTTCTCTGGTGTTATATGTCTTTAAGAGAATGGAGAGCAAAAAGGAATTAGTTTAGTAAAACCTGCTTTGGGTTTGTTTATTCTTCACCACCTGAAGATAGAGCACTCAATTTTACACTTTATTTCAGCTGCATAATAAAATTCTCACTGGATTACTTCCCAACAGCCACTGATGTTTACAGTGCCAAAAAAACCCAACAACAACAAAAAAGCCAGTTCAGCTAATCAGTTATTGCAAAATTCATGGCTTGTTTAATAATCTTAATTCTTCTTTACTCCCAGAAGGTAAAGGCATGAAAGTGAGTCCACACTAATTCCTGTAAGCTTGAAGTATCTCTGATAAGACAAAACCAAAACTCAAAATCAGAACTGTTTAAACCAAATACTTCCTAAACCATCAGAAACTGAAGTACCACATCCCGAATGCAAGGCTATTAAACATAAAAATAACGCCTGGAGTGATAAACCTACCTGTTTTACATTACTATTGTAAGAATCCACTGGAAATAACACAGAAAAAATGGAAAAGTTGAAGTGGCCCACTGATTTATTGAAGCAGGTACCTCAACACTACCATTGCCCAGATTTTTTAGCCAGGTCTGTGTGACACACGTGGTATAACACGTATCCTCCCCACCACACAAATCACACATTGACATCCTGTTCAGGCTTCATTCCGACCTTTCTCTTCCTTCCCCAGACAAATCCAGCACAAAACCCCAAATGCAGTAAAACAGCCATAAAATGAAACATAGTTTTCAGAAGTACTCCTTAAAAATACGTCTGTTGAGATATTTGTACGAAGCCAGACATATTATACCATCATTGATAAGGTGGGGTTTGCAGAAATGGCCTGTAGCTCTAATAGGAAATGCTCAGCAAACAAACAAAATACCCAAAACACTTCTGAATTAGTGTTCTTGACTTTTATAGCGATTTTTCTTAGTTTAAGGCTTAACAAGACATGCAGTCAGAGTTTAAAAATTCTTATTCTGGTAACAGGGTAGATATTTTTAGGCTCCTTATGCCTAAATAGATTTTGTACTTCTTCACATCTTGTAGTTCTTTCTAATGCTTCAGAAAGCTGAATTACAATCCTAATTTAGATCAGAAGAGTCTGTATTGGATTTGCATGGCAAGGTTTTGGTATCAGGGGGTCTACAGGGTTGGCTTCCGTGAGAAGCTGCCAGAAGCTTTCCCCGTGTCCAACAGAGCCAATGCCAGCCGGCTCCAGGACAGAACCACCGCTGGCCATGGTTGAGTCCATCGTTGGAGGACCCCACACCAGAGCAGGGGGATGTGCCCAAAGGAGGCTGTGGGAAGTCCACACTGGAGTGGGCCTCTGGCACGACTTGTGACCCTGTAGGGAACCCATGCTGAGACAGTCTGTTCCTGCAGGACTGCAGCCCATGGAAGTGACCCATGCTGGAACAGCTCACGAATAACTGCAGCCTGTGGGAAGGACTCTCACAGGAGAAGTTTGTGGAGAACTGCCTCACATGGGAGGGAACACATTCTGGAGCAGTGGAAGGGCTTCTCTTCCTGAGGAGGAAGCAGCAGCAGCAGAAACATTGTGATGAACTGACCACAAACCCCGTGTCCTGTTCCCCTGTGCTGCTGGGGAAAGGGAAGGAGGTAGAGAAAATCAGGAGTGAAGCTGAGTTGGGAAAGTAGGAAGAAGGGGAAGGTGTTCTTAAGATTTGGCTTTATTTCTCATTACCTTACCCTGATTTGATTTGCAATAAATTAATCTAATTTCTCCAAGCTGAGTCTGTTTTGCCCATGACAGTAATTGCTGAGTGATCTCTCCTGGTGAGATCCAGGTGAGGAGGGGGAGAGACACAGCTGTTTCAGTGTCAGGGTTGACCCAGCACAGAACCCTTTGAAAGGGGTCTTCTAGACTGTCCAACACCCCATTTTCCACCCACTTAAAGCAGGGTCAACTTCAAAGTTAAATTTTATTTCTTAGGGTGTGTTTTGACTCTCCCCAAGGATGATGATTCCACAACCTCTCTGAATAGCCTGAGGAAAGCCAGAGGACTCCAAAGGCCTAACTGAACTTCAAAAACTCCCACCAAACAACAGAACTATTAATTGCTATACAGTTGGTTAACTGTTCATCAGATCATTTAACTTCTTTACAGGAAAATTAGTCTATGGGTCCTAAAATGGGAAACACATCAAGAGTATTCCCTTTGTAAATCAGCCTTCTTAAATCTTTCATGTACCCATATTAAATGCACACCTTAAATGCTTTACCTTTGAAACTAAAAACTTCAGAGTCAGAAACAGAAACATGCAGTTCATTGAAGGCTGAAGCCTTAAAACACCTACTTTGCTTCCACTGCTCCTGTTTTTGATGAAGTGCACATATGCACCCCTGGCTCTTTAAGGGGCTTTCATAGCAATAACTGGAGCTGTTTTTATGGTAAAAAGCAAACAAGCTTACATAGATAGAACAGAGGCAATATAAGCTTAAAGACACCTACAAAACCTCAGTTTGTTAAAGAGTTTAAAAAGAAAACAGGTTATACTATTTAAGGTGCAGTCAGAAACCTATTGCTAGTTGGCAGGAGGCAGCAGTAGGCAGTTTTTCCACTAGAGAAAGCTGCAGCTACTTAGCTTCCACTGGTTTAGTTGAACACTTAGCTTCTGCTGGGAGGTCAGTTGACCCAAGATTCCAGCTAAAAACCCACAAAAACCAGAGAAGAGGCACTGCAATGTTTAATATTGTATCTGTGACACCTTCAAGATGCTTATGTGCTCTTACTCGTCTGATTATCTTAAGCAAAGTAAGTTGAAAAAATATTTTAATATCAGGTTGTGAATAGTGTCCAAAGAAAGTAGTGAGATCAATAGTTTCAGTTTTTGAATAGTCTGTATAAAGAGCAAAATAGGGCCAAGACATTTACACTGACTATACACAGCACAATTAGCACTTCCATCCATGATCAGTATTTTTAAAAGCTGCTCTTTACACTGCAAAGCACGACACAGCCATGACACTGCTGTAGCCTCAGCACAGAGGTTCACGTTTGTTAGTTAAAGCCTGTTTTCAACCAACAGAGAAGAAGCTTACAAGTGTTGAATATTTCTAATATAAAAAAGTGGTTTTGCTACCACTCTCAAGAATAGCAATTTCTTCCTGAAGAACATGAAGTCTTTTATCCTTATCATCCATAAATTGAAAGGGAAAATAACAGAATCAAGGCTCCCAGTGCAAATTATGCCTGGTCTCTCAATATATGTCATAGGCTCTGCTTTGCTAGATCAGCCCCCAGCATTTCTCTCTCCCAAATCCTAGACCACATTATCTCCTGCCACTACTTGACCTTTCAATAATTTTTTTAAATCACTTTTATCTCCTCTTACACGATGCCTATAGTTAAAATAAAGCCAGAAACATATGTTTCCCATTCCAAGTTCTTCTTCCTGAGGTCCTCTTCAAGACCAGATCTGTTGACAGAAGCATCACAGAGAATGAAAGACAAGTCAACCCCATTTTCATTTCAATGGACCAAAAAAGCTTCAGCAGTTTGCACCACACTGAGACAGAACTGTTGCTGACTGTTTTGGAGCTCTGGATGATTTTGTTTTGGATGTCTTGGATGCAGAAGAGGGAATGCGGGGGCAAGAGGAAATCGAGTTGCCAGTCTATAGTTGACAGAACTTGAATAAATACTTCTCTCTTGGGGTCACCTTTAAAAACTGCCTTAAATACAACCACACAACACAAACTGGAAAGCTTAATGCCCTGCAAAATGTTAAATCCTTGCTGTAGAAGAAGTTAGAGAATTGGTGACATTCAAAGTTTTCATCACGAAGGTGATTCACTTAGTCCTTGCTTCATTTGTGTAAGAAGTTTAAAGTTACCTAAGATAAATACAGTTGAGGAAGAGGCCAAGACTTGAAGTGGCTTCAGCCCAAATGCTGATTTACAGCTTTACTAATTACCAGAACCAGGCAAGTAGTCTTATTCTTGCTTTGATAACCTTTTCTATCATAAAATTGCTACTTAAGATGACTGTCTCTCACTTCTCTTTCACAAAGGAAGCTGATGAACATGCAAGAATAGTTTGTTCACAAACCCTACTCACTACCAAGTCTAAATGTCTATGACAAGCTTAGGCAGCACACATACTAATTTTACTTATCTGAGAAGAAGATATTAAATGCTGAAGAAAGGATCATTCACAATGACTAGGAATCTGCACACAGATTCATTCCATTCTTTTAAATCCAAATGCTAGTATTATACAAAAAAATAAGGAAAGCTGTATTTTATAGAAGCCCATAGCCCCTGTGGTTACTTTCAGAACTGGTTTTCACACACGAGGCCACATTCTGCTTTTGTATAACCTTCATATTTGACACTGGAGTTTGCCTTCTCCTTGGCTACATTGTCTCTGATGTCTAGAATCACACAAAACATCAAGAACTCCTGTCAGCAATACCTTGCTTCCCTTAAAGCTTAGCAGCATACAAAATCTTCACAAAATTTGAGTTGCTTTATTTCTTTTTTCTTTTTAATAAAGGAAAACTGATCACTGTTACAATTAACTATTTCTCAACAAACAAAGGGAGGGATAAATGCAAATATTTTACATTGACAGTCTAACAGTACTCAAGAAAAGGAGAGGTATTGAAGAAGTGCAACCACTAAATTCATGTTTCAAATCTTACAGTGGGTGATTTGGATTTCATTTTGTTAATCTTCTCCAACTGAAACTGTGTGGCTTGCTGCCAAAAAGATAAAGCAACTCACTCAGTAGATTTTATTCCTACAATTCAAAGTTGAGGGGAAAAAAGTATTGTCTCCCAACATAACAGAAATATAGAAGAAGAAAAGGAAAAAAAAAAAAAAGAACAAACCACTGCTTGCTTACAGCAAGTGTAAAGTCAGACTCATTTACATTTAGGTGAGGTAATATTTTCGTTTGTATATTTGTTGTGAAGTTTCATTAGTTATACTATAAAGTGGCATTGTATACCATGAAGATGATGCACAGTAGCATCCCACATTTTAATTAAGCTGATCTTACACATAGGAATATTCCTGTGTGCAGATACAGCATGAAAGAGGACCCATCATGCTCTAATGGCCACTGAAGATAACACTTCACTCAATATCACTTCAGCCCTCTAGGTCTCAACAGCCAGACTGTTACTTCAACAATCGATTATTTCACCATAAATACTTAAAAATGCCCTAATGCAGGAAACTCTTTGATATCAGCCCCTAAATACTGTAATAAAGCAAGACAAAAGCACACCCTGTGCTGTGCAAGGATGCCTTTGGTATCTCGAGTAGAGCAAACTGGTCTGCAGTGAGACACAGGAAAGGAGGTAGTTTATGCATAGAGTTCCAGCAGAATGTTAAGTAACAGTGCTAACACGCTGGTGGTTTCAGCACTCCAGAGATTCCAGATTTTCTAGGTGAGCAGGTGTGCTAATTACATATCTCCCATAAATATTACTCTCCTCAAGCAGAAACAGCTCAAAGAACTGGAACATCTCCCATAGAGCAGGGAGAAGAAACACAAGATTTAGAAAACACTAGTGGACATACCATTAAAAAAAGAGGAATGTACTAAAGGCATAGCTACATAATATCTATTTCCAGTGAAGTTTCACTTAAAATAATTTACTGCTTAAGCTGACTTCCTGCTCAGCCACCATCCCTGAGCTTCACCCTGACAGCCTCTTAGATTGAGCAGAAAAAAAGGCATGTGTTCTTTCTAGAGGTATTACCCAAGCTCTGAAAACTCAGTTTAGAAAACAGGCAAAAAAAAGAAGCCAAAGACAAGATGCACTTTAAGACCTCTCCCCAAACACAGACAAGCAGAAGGCACTGTGTTCAAGTGCAGTAGCTACTAAAGACTGACAAGTACTTTCACAAAACATGCAAGGCAGCATAACTGTGGGCAGGAGGAGTGAAACTCAAAACACAGCTAGTGTCACGGACCCACAAGATACTAGGAAGCTTATCAGCAAGATAAGGCTTCATCCAAGCACGAAGTAAACAAAAAATAAAAAGTTTTTAACTGAGCCCAAACAACAGCCAGGATTTTCTCTATTCTGCAAACAGCTTTAACAATCAGTTTTTATATATTAACAGGCCTGGCAGCTGCACTACCATGCACTAGCAGGGGATGCAGTACCTGCAACAGCTGCTTGAATTTTACAATTTATTCCTGAGGCTACAGGAGGAACTTAAGTAAGTATAGCAGTGACACAGAAGACAACTATGGATAGCAGTTTTCACATTCATAGTTTTCCCCAGTAACTGTTGGTGTAACTCAATTAGTTCCAACAGCAATACAGATCTGAGGCATCAGCATTTTCACTGGTATCACCTGAACTTCACTGAGGACACTGGTTAAAGTACAAAGGGCTTGAACCATGACATTTGACAACGTGAAAAACACAAGAGGTTTGTGTTCAGGGCTAGAACCTGCAGCTGGATGTACAGGAGAGGACCCTGCAAAGCACTACAGTCAGTGAGGATCCATATAGGGCCACCAGACTACCCAGAAGAGATACAGTTGCAGAATCCAACTTTTTCACAATTAGAATGAGTAATCAGTCAAAAAGACTAAACCAAACACTGCTACCATTAAACTCCCAAACTGAAGTCTAGCCTGGATTACTCAGACAAACATTCTCCTTTTACCTTGTCAACCTGGTAAGTTTGACTGATCACTCAAGTCATGGCCTTGTATCTTCCAATGCTCGGTAGAAAGTCTGCAGCCACTACCACAACTTGGTGTAATAAAAAAATAAAAAAAAAAAGCTCATTTTTCAGAGCACAAATTCTGTTTATGAAAAAACTCATGTCAAACTACATTTGAGACAACCCTCTAAAAAGATCAAAGCTTACTTTTAGCTAAGACTGAACTATGAATGAGAGAATTCTTTACTAGCCTGCATCCAGAAAAGTGCTTTGACTTGAAAAAATTCTCAATAATAACAACTTTGCACTACAAGCCACACAGCTGCTATTCGCACAACTCACCTTTTCTCCTCTGCAGGCAAAAAGATCACAAGATCAGCTTAAAGAAAGACAAATACTGTTTAGGTGATACGAGAAAGAAAAGCTTTCTGCCACATGAACAAGTCTTTCAGCCAACACTGATGGTCTTACTTCTTCAGCAGTACTCAGTTATCTCCTGTACCCTCACACAACTACCTAACCAAAATAAGAAGCCCAGTGACTTTGAAACACATTAACAGCATTATGACAAACTGCTTATACGGACCTCCAAAAGCTCTGTTTGCTCTGAATTCAAAAGATGACTGTCAAACTAAATTTAACAGAGCACAAAGCACACTTAAATCAGGCTTAAGAATCACTTTCAGATACAGCTGCCTGAAAATGGCATCGGGAACTCAGTTATGGAGTCTCGAGTTACTATTTAGAGGTCAAAAGCCTGGGAACGCCTTTAGGACACAGAAAGGCACTTTTAGCTTCAGACAGCCACGAAGAGTCTCGCGCTCAGAGCAATTTCCTCGGGAATTGGACCTGGCCGTGTGAGTGGAGACGCCTCTTGCAGTGTTAACTTTGCACTGCTTTAGGTTACGCAACTTCTGCTGTATTAAAGGCAGCAAACAGACATCTGGCGCACACACCACCAAAGGGTTACATCCTCCCCTAGGAAAATACCTGTTTTAATACAAAAAAAATTACACCGGGAGGGAGGTTACGAGAATTTATTTGGAAGAGTCACAGCAGGCACTGCGCAGGGGAGAGATAGCCGAGAGCTCAAAGCCGGTCACGGTTCAAACTCATTAACTGGCATTAAAAAAAAAAAAAAAAATCATAAAAAAAGAAAAATAAAAGAAGAAAGAAGTCGCTGCGGCCTGAGAGGCCGAAGGGCAAGCAGGGTGAGGGAAGCTGGTGCTGCCAAGTTCCGCACGGCCGCCACCCAGAGCGGCAATGCGGAACCGGGCACGGCCAGGGCTGGCAGGGCCTGGGGACACCGCCCGGCAGGGTCACCTGGCGCAGGTGACACACGGGGGGGACACCGGGGCGGGGGGGAATTGGGATGTGCCCTCAGGGGGGCTCCCCGCGCCAGGAGCCCCTCGGGCACTGCCGGACACCGACAGGCACCGGGGCCGGGTCCGCCGCCAAACCCGCCTGCCCGGGCCAAGCCCTCCGCGGCCGCCCGGGGACCGAGGGGGCCCTGCGGGGCGGGGAGGGCGCGGGCAGGCCGAGGGGGGCGGCGGGCACCCAGGGACGGGCGGCGGCTCCTCCCTTCCCTTCCCTTCCCTTCTCCCTGCCCTACCCTCCCGCCCGGCAGGCGCCGGAGCCGCGCCCCCCGCCCCGGCGGTCACTCACAGCTGCAGGCTGCCGTAGGCCGCCGCCGCCGTGGTCCCCGCGGGTGCCGCCGCCGCCATCCGTGCCCTCGGGCTGTGCCGGCCCCGCTCCGGCCGCGGCCCCGCCTCACACAGCGCCGGCCGACGGGGCGCCGCTCGGGACAAACCCCGCCGGGCGGGCGGGGCGGGGCCGGGGGGCGGCGCCATCGGCGGGGAGCGCGGGGGCCGCGCTGAAGGGCGCGGGGGCAGGACAAAGAGCCGAGCAGGGCCAGTGGCGCAATGGATAACGCGTCTGACTACGGATCAGAAGATTCTAGGTTCGACTCCTGGCTGGCTCGGCGGCTCACTTTTTTTCTTTTCTTCCCCTGTGTTTTCTATCCGTCTTTTATTCAGCACTCCTGGCCGATTTCCCACTGGATCCAGCGCTCTGAGTGCCCCTCGGGCTGCCAACCCGCCCACCCCCCCGCCCCGGGTTTGGGCAGCTTCTTGCCCTAAAGAGGGGGACCTTCAAACTCTTGCTTACTTATTCATAATTATTCGCTTCATGTGAGCTGACAGCTCCACGCTGCTGGGGTGTTGCTCGGCCAACAGCACCCGGTGACACCCAACCCTCCGGCTTGCTGAGAGCAGTGGGGGCACCACGTGGCTGCCGCCCTCCCAGGGGTATGGGAATGCTATCCCAAACCCTACCAAAAATACTCCATCCCCACCAACGCTGGAAAGGAGACCCCCCGTGCTGGGACCGGAGTCTGCAGCACATCCCTCCCCAGCTCCTCAGGCTTGGGACCTCCGATGGGGCTGCAGCTAATTCCAGCTGCCTGTAAAAGGGCTGGGAATCCCCAGGGAACTCCACTGGATGAGGTTCCCCCCGGCCGCCCCCCCCCCCTCCCCCGCCAGTCCCTACTGCAGCCACTGATGAGGGGGGACAGGAGGAAGGCAGAGGCTGGGAACCATCATCTCACAGCGTAACTCTCTCCCTCTCATCCCGGGTGATGACAATCATAGGAAAGACTTGACTCTGGGTGTTGCTTAAGGTACTGTCTTTATTCACTGAAATCACAACAGGCCAGTGGCTTTGTTCTGCAGACAGTCTCCGTTCTTTATAAATACTTAACAGCACAGAAGAAAAGAGGGCTGTGTTCACAGGAGGCTAAGGTTAGTTACACCAGCACAAATCCTAAAATGCTCTCTCCTGGAGCTGAGCTTTGAAGGAAACATGAAATCATTAGTACCGTTCAGTATCATTAGTTAGCCAGGCTCTGGGTGTGCTCTCTGGGTACAGAAAGCCACATCCCGAGTGTGTGTGTACCCGGATCCCAGCCTGGATCCCAGCCCGGCCGTGTGCCGCAGACCTGCTGCGTGGGGACCAGGGCTGGTGCCAGCAGGGCTGGGAGCTGCAGCCCAGTCATCCCTCTGCCAGGGCTGCAGGGCATTCCTGCTTTCCCAGGGATCTGTGCCATGTGTTTTCGTGTGGGGACAGTTTCTTCCCATCTCTCATCTTTAGTGGGCTGTGGGTGCTAATTCCCATGTGAGCTTCTGGCTGCCCTGGAAGAAAGCGGGAAAGGATTTTTTATTGCTCAGGAAAGCTTTGCTTCTCCATATGAAAAGGGTGGGTGAGCAGCTCCAGGCTCTGTCTGGGCTCGTGGCAGGAAGATGAGTGCCCAGTCTGCCACTGCAGCCAGCGAGCGGCGGGACACAGAAAAAGAAAAGAAAAATGAACAGACGATGAGAGATGCAAACCCCTTCCCAGCTTCTCCCACTCAGAGGATGGGGGAAGTGGAATGTGTATCTGGCCATAGCCCTTCCCTGCCCGCAGGTCCTGACTCCAGAGATGCTTCCCCAGTGATGATGCCTGGGTCAACTTGTCCTTACATTCACGCACAGAAAGTTGCTCAAAATGCACCTACAAGCATGTGGCATGGGCACAGAGGTGTGAAAGGCAGGTGTCTCACTGGCAGCATGTGTCACACACAGACACAACACGCACACCATCCCAAAAGCCAGCACGTAGCAGGCAGGCAGGGCCGATATGGGACTTTTTTCCCTCTGCAGCCAAAAACAATCCTTTCTTTTTAATGGCCAGCCAGAGCCATACCAGCTCTTGAAAGCCCAGTTTCCCACTTTCAAGGCTGCCACAGCACACCTGATGTTGATGAAACTCCACCATTTCCAGACTAAGCAGCTATTCACTTTGTTGTAAAAAGATCTACCAAAAAAACCCCAAAATATCATGTAAACCCCAAAAGACTGGGAAAACATTTTAAAAGCTCCCAAATCAAATGCAGAAACTGAAGAGCCACAGATCTCTTCAAACGCTCCTCACCAGGGTGTTTGAAACTGCTGTTCCCTGTGTTTTAACATCAGGACAGTTTCCTAAATCACTTTGATCACAGGTGTTTCTTACACTTTGAATTACACAAAAATGTCTGCTGCTTCTATAGCTGGGGCTTTCCCCCAGCTCTTATGCAAAAATCCCTATTTAAACGAGTTTCTGTATTCTAAGCAATAGAAATTTAACAGCATGATCTGCATGAAAAAAATCTCGTAAGCTCTGGTTCCTGACAGCCGCCTTCAGGGAATTCACTTGAATAACTATTTGCATGAGAGTTACTCATTACCAGCACAATGAGACTTCCAAGGGTCCCTCACTCTAAAACCAATCAGAAGAACTGACTGGGGGGGGGGGGGACCGAAG
>JAWWEU010000081.1:45499839-45560234 GCA_035583155.1 Acropternis orthonyx | reverse complement strand
CCCACCAAGACTCATTTTTCATAGCACATTTCAGCATGTTAATAAATTAAAAGGCAACAAGGTTCATGTGAACAGCAAAAACCCATCACCTATCAGCCAGGAGACAGGCGGAAATGTAACAAGTATTCTGAAATTCTTCTGCAGAGGATGCAAAGCCTCACACCTCCAGCTCCAGAGCTTTTCCCTTTGGGAGAGCTGCCTGAAGGGCAGATGGCTGGCAGAGGGTCAGGAGGAGAAGTCTCCCCTGTGCAGGATGCCCCATGCTGGACCCATTCAGACACCCACAGCCTGGGAGAAATAATACTGAGCTTAAATGAATTCAAACTCCCAAAGACAGATGCAGGGCAAGTCAGCACACACAGGGGTGCAGGGCAATGCAGTAGATGTTTTAGCTTCAAAACCACAAGGCTCCTTTTTCAACAGCTTCAAACAGTCGTTTCTAGCTGTTTGTAAATACAGGAGAGCGTGGGCACTTAATAATTTATAAGGGACCTCAAAACTGAAAGTAGGGCAGCCTTCATTTCTCCAGTGCTGAGAGATATGGGATGGCTGACAGGGATAAGAAGGCACTGCGTGGGAGCCGAGGCCAAACTTCCTGGTGATGCAAAGAGGGCTCTTGCAAGACAGATCACCACAAACTGGCTGCTCAAGGCTTTCCACAACCGAAAATTGTCCTTCTCCCCTTCTCTCCTGATTATTCTGAGGTGGTGGGAAGGCTGCAAAGGTGATACAGAAGTTCAAACCACAGCTTAAAAAGAAAGTGTCGATCCCACTAGTGTTTTCCAATCCTTACAAAACGAAGGCCAAAATATGTGCTCTGTAAAATCAAGAACTAGCAAAAGCATGAGCAACACAGTAGCTGGTCTCTCAGGGGCAGCAACAGATGACCAATGCTGGTGTTGCCAGCTCGTTTCCTAAAGCCACTTTGATATCTCGTTGTCTTTGCTGCCAAAAGAAGCTCAGGCAGGGGAGCCATCTGCCCAGGACTATCTGAATTATTTACTGTGGATGTGTACTGGTGTTATTTTCCACCTCAGTCCCTTCAGACAGTCCTAAGATCACAATCACGCCTTTGACCACTCCCCTTCCTGCTCTGGCCTAACTGCACTGCAGGGCACAAGGTGATGCAGTGCACCAAGGTGACAGCACAACAGGATCTGCCCTGGCTGTTTCGCTGCCCCCCCGTCCAAACTGCCTGGATACAGCACAGAAGGCTCCCATCCCTTCGCTCACCAGCATTTGGAGGCTAAATTTAAGGCTGTAGGGGGCTCACATATTTGGGGTGTGTTTTACCTCCTCTAAAATCACAGGTAAAACTCTCGGAAGACATGTATTTCACAGTGGGAAAGTCCCCTCCCTTGAGCTTTCAGTCTCTCGCTGAGGGGCTGCATGTCTGGGTGGTTTCCATCACAGGGCACGAGCTGCCATTCCCATCCCAAAGAGCAGCAGCAACAGGCAGAGGTGGTCACAGCTGAAGTTCAAGCTACATTCATGCTACTGGAAAAGAGGTTCTTGGCACGGGCACTTTTTGTGAGTCCCAATGCCACTGCTCAGTTAATTTATTGGAGTTTCCTCACCAAAAAGATCTGCAAGAATGCCATCCCATCCTCTGCCAGTTCAGTTCAAATTTACATCTTTAGCACAGATACATGAGGATTTATGTAGTTTTCCACATAAAATGTCAGAAAGAGTAGCTGAGATCCCTAACTGCATCCAAGGCTTTAAATTAAGTTTTTTCTTAAACAAAAGCTTTGTACCTGTATGCAAGGGGCTGCACAGCTTTGGTAGGTACAGAACATCCACTGCAGGCACACCTATCATCCATGTAACACATACTGGGGGAGCAGATTTCTCTGAATATAAAACAGAGGGAGGGTCAAAAAAAGAAATGATTTGTCCTTCTGCTTTCTTAGCAGAACGGAAAGAAAGGACCAAACTCTAATCCCTTGCTCAGATAAGCTGTTACTAGTCATGGAAGGAAATCTGTTTATACCAGCATACTCATCTGAGTTCAGGTTGTGGAGCTGGACTCTAAACCCCTGTGTAACAAAGCCGTCATAACAATCTCAAGTTTGCTCCCCGAGCTCCAAATAAGCACCGTTATGAAATGGCTTCGTGCTGGGTAAACACCATGGAAAGGAGTGGCCAGGCTGAGAGCTGAGCTGTGGGGACAAACTGGAAAACTCGGCAAGTGTCTGTGTACAGAGAGCTTTTTTTCCAAAATGAGCTCTGCAAGCAAGAATGAGGATGGATTTTCCCTGTGTCCACACTTTCTGCATCCCAACCTTTCCTTTCCAAATATGAGCTGCAATTCAGACTCTGACACAGTAGACTGACCCCTCTGTGTCATGCTGACACACCAGCCTGGGCCCCAAGTTACTGCAGCAGCTTAGCCTAGCTTGTTCCAGTTTTTTGTTCTGTTCGAAATGGGATGTCGGCCTCCAGTTGCCAGACAGCATTCCTGGTTTGTGCTTGGAAAGTTGGTGCCTTTACAGCCAGACTTGATACTGGATTTAAGGTCTGAAAGGTCTGGTCATGCTATTTTGCACAGACCCCCTTTGTTTTCTTTTCCTAAAGAATTAATAAGAAGAGAGAGAGTGTCTAAAAACTGGTACTAATAGGTTGATGTCCTTCAGGGAACCTGATGAAATGTGTTTGTCAGGAAACAGTAGACTGACGGGATGTCCCCGGCAGGCAGGCAGACAAGCCAGCCTCTGGCTTTTTAATTGTGCATGACATGATCTGAGTTCACAGGCACAAAAGCAAACTGTGCTTTCACTGAAGAATCTTCCAAAACGAGCCAAGAGGAATCTCCAGGCAGCGGAACAAGGCACGTAAAAGTAAACTGATCAGTTTAGATAACATGCCACATTCTTGGTCAAGTAGACATGGTTGATACAGCTGGAATCCACAAGCATACAAACTCTGGGAATCCAGCAAAAATCTCTCATATCCTTTTACAGGAACGTTGCCGACTGGTGAAAAACTTGCACTGGAAATCGACTGAGGGTGGGGAGAGGGAGACCTTGTAACACGTCTCCTGTCCTGGAGAGGGCTAGTAGTGGTGCTGGTAGGCAACTGCTGGGCTTGTGCCATTCTCTATGTGTTTCAGATGGCAGGAGTGACAAAGCAAATGTTCATCTAGTGGGTAACAGCGATGTCCGTCTTCGTCGTTCAGTTCCATTCCACAGTCCTGCAAAGAGAGGACAAGCAAATTATTAGAGCCTGCATTCGTCTTCCAGTGTCAGCTGGGGTCTGGCATCCAGGAAGGTGATTTTGTGACAAGGACAGAAGACACCCAGACAACAGCTCCTTCCCAGTAAGTCCAGCATGTGCCACAAGAAGGAGAACATCTGACACAGGCATTTTGATGGGTAGCCTTGTATGAATTTGCCATACGCAGTTTTACTGAACAAGCTCTATCTTGTGGCAAGGTCCAACCCTATGTGTTTTAAATGTGCTCATGTCTCCTTACACTCTCAGGTCAGATTCACCTCTTCACACGACAGTTGTACTGATGGGAAACCAGCTGTGGAGTCAGGGCCTCTTTTCACTCCATTATGAGCACAGCGAGAGAAGACAACTATTTTCTTTTCATTCACAGCACAGAAGTATAAAGGCTTCCTGGGAAGCCCTGCATGGAGACCAAATGCTGTTTAAGAGCTGGCATCCCCTGGAATTCTTTCTTGTGCAGCCATATCCTTTCTCCAGTCCCAATGACACATTCATTTCCCATGAGAGTGAAGGTAACTTACACCCCACAGGGTCAGTCATCACCTTAGCATTTTAGAACAATCTGACTTGGAAATCAGATACACCAATGTGATCTGGAGCTCAAGGCGTCTGAAAGGCAGCAGTAAACCTAAGTCACCATGCTTCCTTCATTAACAAATAAGCTGCCAAGTTTTAGAAGCAACAATTAACTCTTTGCCCATAACTTTATATGGGTAGCAAATGAAATTTCAGCTAAAACACATTGCTGCAAGAACTTTTGTCCTCAAACCAAAACCTTTCCAGCCACTGATAGAAAGAGTCGCACAATGCAAGGTTTGAATTGCTCATCTACTGCCACTGGAAGGCAGGAGAATTATTTCCATCTTAAAAACAACAGTAGTTACCACCATTAAGCACCCACTCCCTAAGAAAGCTGCTGACCTACCTCGCAGTGATAGCATTCCACATGGTAATCCTTGTCCATGGACACAACCCGAATGGTCTCGTCAGACCCCTGTAAGCATTCGAGCAAAGCAGAAATTACAAAGGATTACAGCAGGATCAGACACACGCACTCTGTAGATTGCTTCCTGCAACAAAATGAATGTTGAGGAAAAGCATTTGGCTGGCTGGTTGGAGTGCAAATAAATCCTGCCACTTGCAGTTATTTTTACAGTAAAGCTCCAGAACCAACTGACTGCAGATACGCTCCAAAATGTAACACCAGAAAAGTAAAATTCTCTGTTTAACAGTAACATCTACCTCAAATCACACATTAATAATTTGGTAATTTCAATAGATCACATTTCTCAGCATTTTAAATTAGTTTTGCCCAAGATTCATCTCCTCCAAGTATTACAGTGAGTTAGTTCCAGAGGGGTCATGCAGAGGTCATTCATGAGTGCCACCAAGCATTCATTGACACAAAGGAAAATTATCCTGAATATAAAACTAGCAACAGAATAATCTTGCAGGAGATGAAAAAAGCAGCCTGGCCCAGGAAGAATAAGCTTCACTATTGAGCAGAGGAAGGGTCACATCTCAAGAACAGTGTATGAGCTTAGGTCAAAAGGTTGCACTCTAGAGGAAGTGACCATCTGTCCGCATCCACAAACACATTTGTCTTGACACAGGGTCAAGTGTGAAAGAGAGCAAGACCTGAGACATGACACTCGCTCCCCAAGGGCATTTGGAATAAAAGGCTCTCACCTCGGAGGGCAGAATGGGAAGTCCACATGCTGCACACTTTGGAGCTAAAACTCTGCAAGAGCAATGAGAAATTGAAGGCAAATTATAGATCAACATGAAAAAAGTGGCCTGTATGTTCTCGATGATAAGATGAAAAGCTGCAGCTGTAAATGACTTATGCACAGAAAAGCTTTGCATCTTGAGATCATAAATTCACTGTAGCATTGATTTTAAGTAATGCTTGGCACACGTTGCTCAATCAGGCAAAAAGAGACCTTATATTTTACACTTAGTGCCAGAAAAGATACAAAATCCCCTGTAAAATTCTGGGCTGCTACTGAGAGATTTGGAAAAGAGAATGAGGAGAAACTGGGCAGGACCATTCCCAGAAAAACACAACTAAAGAAGTGACAACCTCGAGGCAGGAAATCTCGGAGAAAATACTGTGTGACTGCACAGTTTCTTAGGCCTTATAACACAGTAATTATTTAAATTAAATTGCAAGGAAATATGCATCATTTCAGAACAACGATGGCACACAGAGGCACTACTCTTGGCAGCAAGATTATAACAGCTCTAGTCTTGGCACAACATAGAAGAGTTGCAAGGGCTGCCTGAGCAACACTTAATACTCTCCCTGCTCAGAAAACAGAGCAAGGAGCAAAGCAAGCCAGGAGGAGACTCAAAACGTGCGCAGCTTTAATATCATAACTACGAGCTAAGAGCACAGCCATGTTATTTTACTGTCTATATAACAAGTGATTTTTAAAGTGGATTTATCAGTTGTTTAATTTAGTTTTGCTTTGCTTTGCAGGTTCACTGGTGATTCTTTAAATGTCAAACTCAGCCTCTGAGCTACTCAGAAAGTAACTCACATTGATTTCCACAGGCATTCACAGGCTTACTTTAAAGTGGACTAATTTTGTACATCAGTGAACACATCATGAGCACTATTTCTCACTCTCTCTGCTTTCCAGAAGGGGCAACCAAAGCCTGGGGATTATGTGACTTCCTCAGAGTCACACAGGAGTCAATGACAGGACAAGAGGAGAGATGGGGAATTTTTAAGGTCCAGCCCCATCCTCAAACTTCTAGCTTCCAACCCTGTCTCTGTTTTACTAATCTGTACTTCCTAACTAGCTGAAAAGCTAAATTAGAGGCTTGTTGATTGAAACATCTCTGCTGTTTATTTTGTCCTTACTTGTGGTAATCTCTGACACAGTAGATTTTGTTTTGAGAGTCTACAGTGAACGGCACACCATCCAGACACTCGTTGCAGACCACGCATCGGAAGCAGCCTGGATGATATGATTTCCCTAGAGCCTGCAGGATCTGCAACAAACAAAGAGAGAGGAAGAATGCACATGAACAGCCAATAATGGTGAAAATAATAAACACACATCTTTACACCAGACAATACTGCATATTCATCAGCTGGGCTGTGTCTTTTTTCTCCACCTCTTCTGAAAAATCAGTTAGCAAGGACGGAAAGGGCAGCTGGAATCAATATATAGCACCTGTTCCAGAGAAATTAATTACTAGCATGGGTAAGAAAACAATTTAGAGACTCAGTCAAGGTATTTAGCATGACCAAGGATAGAAATGACAGAACTCAAAGGAAAGAAAATAATTTCTGAAGCCCACAAGTAGAGAATACTTAGCAGGATCACAAGGCAAGATATGCCAGTCCAACAAAGGAAACACATTTTCATATTCTCCATGAGAGGCTGAAACAAATATTATTGCTAGGTTTTGATAATTCCTTAGATATTGCAGAGCTTTGTACTCACTAGCCTGGCTTTCTAATTAGCACAGACTATGGAAACTATGTTCTACTCAACTGCAAATCACCCTTGGGAGTAGCAATTACAACCTGGGAATACCACGGTCCATCAGCAGAGGGTTCAGACTTCTGAGTATAAAATACCTTTTCCAGTTTTAAATGCTTCCCAGTGTAAGCAGGCAAGAAAAGATAATGACACACATTAGAAATTCCTGGGAGGCACGCTGTGAAAGAGAAATTCCTAATTTCTTTTCCTCAGCTGCAGTCTTACACAACCAGATACACCAGTCTCCCTCTGAACAAACTCTACCTAAATGCTGCCCTGTGCTGGCTGAAGGCCAGCTGACTCCCTGAGCTCTTACCCACTCCATGCTCACCTTGAATGGATGGTACCTGCCTAATCCTGCTTCAGCAGGATGTCCACACATCTATGAAAGAGTTTCCAAGGACTTGGGCAGATCTGAACTGAGGTCTGGATCACATACTCTGGGCCAAATCTGTTCCTCAGAGTATCAGCACCCACAAAAAATGACAAGGAAGTGGCTTCATCCCGAAGGAACGTGGGACAGCCAGGCTGAGAGAGCTGCACTGACGCCTCACAGCGCGGGAGCACTGCACAGCCACGGCGCTGCTGAGCAGGAAGCAGCAACAGGATCTCAAATACACTGTCCAGGGGAGAGTGAGAGGGGATCAAAGAGCTCAAGGCTCTGCGTTTCAACACACACTGAGAAGAGGCAGAGCAAAGTCTCTGCACTGTGCACAGCAGGGTGCCAACGTCACTTCCTTGAAAAATCAACAGAAGGCTGAGTGCATTTTCTTTCTGCCACCAATCTCACACTAGGCAGACTACCAGGTTATAACAGACAGTACTGGATATGAATATATTTTGCTTTTGATGCATTCTTCTAAAAAGCTGTGGGAGTTTTTTCTCCTAAAGCAATTATCACTTACCATGTCCATTATCAAATGACCACAAATGAAACACCTGTCAGCTGACTGCTGGAAACCAGAATACTGCAAGGACAGAAAAGAATTCGCTTAAAATTTCACAAGGTCAGTCAAGCATAAACAACAGTGTATGGTGGGGTGTTATTTGTGTATTTGTTATTGGTCCTTTTTCTGTGCTCCATACACAAGCTTAACTTTCCAATGCTTTGTTATATGAAGGTGTGGATGGGTCCCCAGAGGATATTCTACAAAGACACCAGACTGCCTGTGCTCAGAAGGAGCATGAATTCCTGTAACTTCCAAGTCTGAAATTTAAGTTTATTCAGTACAAAGGTAAATACCATAAATGTACATGCAAATAAGGCATTTACTAATAAGACTTAATACATGCTTATTTCACCACGTGAATCTACAAGCCAGGAACTTACTTGTGTTTATCCCATATTCATATAATAATACCTGTGTATATATAGACTTGGAAAGCCAAATTCTTCCTGTGATTACACTGTTACAGTTCTACTGAAGCTTCTCTGTGGGTAGGGGCATTGCCCCAGGCTCCCTGCTAGGATAACAATCAAGTTTGGCCCAGAGCAACTTTTTTGTTGCTATTGATGAGATCTGTGACATGCACCTCAGGCACAGCACACCACCTGTCTAAATGGTGGAAGTGCAAACTTGAAAAATGAAATATTTCAGATGCATTTAATCAATCTTTTCATTTTCAGTCTGTGTAGAATATACTGATGAGGACAAAGGTTAATGCACCTGTCTCTGACAAAACTCACTAGACTTCACCAATAAGTGGGCAAATATGACTTTTTCAAGTCTCAGTGAATGCTTAATCTATGAGGACTCAGGAGCCAAAGGGTATACTGCTTTTTATCTCCACCAGCCAAGGACAGGACTGTGGGTTTGCTTCATGCTCATTTACATCACACAAAATCCATTGAGGGCAGCAGAAGGATATCCATTAAGTTGCCCAAGCAAATCCATTCCAATGAAAAGGGAAATTCACTCATTCATTCTCCCACAGCCGTTTATCTCACTCCTGCCTCCACAGTATGGGCACAGAGATGTGCTTTGAAGGAGCCATCACAGCAGATTATGGCTTCAGCCAGAGGCTCTGCACCACAAAACCATGGCCTCTCACTTGGCCACTTCCAGCACCACATGTGGGCAGCCACCATGGCCAGCACTGGCTCTGGGACAGAAGGGCCAGGCAGGGTGCTGGACTAGAACTACATGAAACACTGACAAAGCTGACAGGCAGAAAGACCGAGTGTCTGCTGGGGACACTGAGATGTGTCATTACAAGGGCCAACTGGGTGCTTACCAGGAAATCTTCTTCACAGAACACCTTGCCATTGACAAAATAAAAGGCTTTTCCTCTCAGCTTTCGACCTAAGGGAAAAAACCACAGAGATAAAAGAAAGGTCAGCAAAGAGCAGGAAGAAAATGTGAGCAAAACCTGGCTGCTGAGAAACAAACAAGGAAGACATCCAAGGACAGACACCACACAGCTAGAGAAAAGCACCCAACCCTGGCACAGATCTTCCCAGACTCCAGTCTCCGTCTCCTCTTCCACTGGTGGTCACTGATGAATGCTACTTGGTCGATCCAGACAACAGTCCCACCTCTGGGTAGCTTTGCAAGCCTGGATCATGTCCTGGCAGACTGTCACATGAATTATAACTCTGGGAAGAGTGAGTGACGATACTCTGACTCATGCTGGAGAACACCCCAGGAGACAAGCAAGGAGAAAAGAAGAAAGGGCATACAAAGAGTGACCCATACTTGACTTAATTCCTCAAAATGTCACAACCTTGCTGTTTCACTATGAGGTTCCTTCAACCAGCAGCTGCCAGACAAGGCAGACAAGGCACTGCAATACCTGACCACCCACTCTGTCCCCAGCAGAGTGCAACACCAGAGCACTCAACAGGCTTCTCTGCTCCCTACCACCACATTCGTTTCTGCAGCTGCCAACAGAAAGTTTTGAAACCATTAAAAAAATAATTTCCTTATTTTTTTTTTTTTTAAATCAGAATGTTGTAACAGATACATGATGACCAAGTTTTTCCAAGAAAGGACTCTACATATGGAGAAGATTTGTATTTACAGCAGCTCTTGTGTTTATGCCTCACATTCACCGTCTGTTTTCAGTTCCACATAACTATGGCAATGTATGCTCATGCTACCACCACTTCTGAACACCCTGCCTTCCTCCAAGAGGAAAGGGCTAGGCTTTGTTTGCTTATAAAAAGCTGCTCCTACCTCTTTGAAGCCCAGTTTCCCTGCTCAGCCCGGGGTTTGAAATGCAGTCTAGCACTGGAACAGTTCTGCCCTGGAGCCACAGGCGTGTGCCTGGAGACAGCGCCCAGGGCAGGGGGAGCAGCACTGCATGGGCACAGCCAGAGCAGGACCTGCTGCAGGCTGGTTTTGGACACCTACCAGGCACTGCTGGAAGGAAACTGGATCTGAGACACTGCGGACCAGAAGCCTCCTGCTTGATATGCTGCATGTGGCCAGTATCAATAAAAAAGTGATCGCCGGCTGCTGGGTGTATAAATGTGGACAACACATGGGACTGGTCTGGGGGTCACATGTCAGTGCTTTATGGCATGAACCTACCTGGCAGCCTTCGGCAAATAACCGCGCTGGCTGCAAAGCGCCAAGAAAAGCGGGAAGCCAAGGCAAAACCACGTCAGTAAGCTACAACCTCTACCGTCTCCTGGGTACGCCAGAGGGCACTCTCAGGCTAGGAAACAACTTGGGAAACGCAGATGCTCCGGTGAAGCTCTGAAGTTTTGCCAGTGAATTGAGGCAGACCAACATTTCACCAGGGGCCCGCCTTAGTGCCCTGCCCAGGTTTCAGCCAGGAGGCAGGTGGAGGACGGGCAGGGTGTCTCTCGAGGAACAACGCCAGGTTTGTGTGTGCAGGAGCTTCATGGTTAACCTGCAGGCACGGCTCAGCCCCGTGCTTACCGGGCAGTGCAGGAGCCAGAAGCACGCAGCCCAGCAAACTCACAGTTGCCTATTCTCTCCTTATCCCTGCTGGGGACAACCAACATAACCTGGAGGTCAGAGATGAGCCAGGGCACCAGCCCATCCTTGCTGCAATGTAAACACTGGATAGTACATGGAAGAAAACCCGATGAACTTGAAAGAATCCCGCTCTCATTTTTCTTACCCAAGGTTGCGGACACCAAAAGAGAACCCAGAGCCCTAAATAGAAAGTACCTAATCCCGGATGTGTTATTGTTGTGGCTCATAACCCAGGGTGTGTATTTGTACGATAACCACTCCCCTGTGCCTGCCTGTCCACAGGTAAGCCTGGCATGCTCACCAGCAGCTGCAGAGCTCCCGTTTCTGAGGAGGGAAGGGAGAGGCATGGGGACACCTGAGATTTGCAGCACCTTTGTCAAGAGCAGTCCTAAGAAAGTTAACAACAAGCCTAATGCAGCAAAAAGTACTCCTGGAAATCTCCTGCTGATTTAAATACAGCATTGGGATTTGGCACTCCTAAAAATGAAAAAACAAACAAAAACATTTAACTTGGAATTTAAATTATGCTGTAGTGCGGGCTCCAGTTTAGTACATTGGGAAGTGCCCAAGAGGCATGCAATGTCTCTCCTTAAAGACAAGCTGACAGTGGTGAGGAAAAACATACCCATGGGGCCATGGAATGAGGAGACACTTCTTTGGAAAAAGGCCCTGGCTGGTGCATGAGCAGCAGCCATTCCAGCAGAAGGGATGAGGTTTGGATTGCTGCCACAACATCATTCTTCCACTGTGACACAAAAAGCATTTACCAGCCATTCTGCACCCAGTGTATTTTTAACCCCATGACATTAGCAGGTTAAGATTGATGGCAACAGACCTGCAGAGTAGGTGCCAGAGCCAGCGTGCTGTGTCTGGGCTCCTGCTGCAGGCTCATTCAGCAGAGGGATAAACCTCTTTATAAAGGATTTATAAGCTGGCTGTTGGCATTACGTGAGTCTGTGCAGCTGAGCTGCTGACACCAAGAGCACTTTGAAGGAGGGCAGGGATGATTTAATTACTTTTTTTAGGGAAGAGGTGGGCATTTAAACCATTTTTAGCTCCCCTCCAGGACTCTCTTTAAGCCCCTGGCAGAAATGTAAGAGGAAATTTGCAAAACCCACAAGTGATCAAGTGCTTCTGCAGCCACTGTGGGAGTAGTGCGTGCAAACGGAGCCGACGTCTAACTCTGCTGCTCTCAGCCTCTCCCTGCCTGCTTTGAGAGAGACTTCTCCCAGTGCCTCTCTGCAGTGAGGAAGCACCTTCTCATCATACAGTTGGAAAAGCAAGATGCAGGAAAAGCTCACTTCCCCAGGCTGCACTGAGGACTGTCTTGGGGGAGCTGAGAAGTGCATGGTCTGGCCGGGCCACAACAGCAAAAGAAACAGCACAAGGACTGCCCTACAGCACACAGCAGGGTGGCAGTGGCTTCTGTCCCTGTGATGAGCTCCCTGTGCCTTAACCTAAACAAGTCCATCTCAAAAGCAGTACTTCTGACTGTGCCTGTAGAGGCTGGCACAGGTTTCACTTGAGCATAGAGATGTTCTTGTATTTTCACCAAAAGAAAAGATCGAGAACTTAAACGGCATATGAGGAATCACATACTGGTCACTGCCCGTTCATGTGTCATGAAGACAACAGAGAGGATATCTTTTGATAAACCCAGGAATATTAATGCATGGCTTGCTGCTTTCCATATCAACTGCTCTGCGACATGTCTTAAACTGCTGGCTCCTGACTGTATTTGACTTTCACTTCACCCTGAATTTAGCTAAACTTGCATTAGAAAAAAATTCAGACAATTAAAATTCTTTGGCATTTCAACCTTACTGTCTTCACTTGTTGTTACAAGATACCTTGTTTATCTCTCTAACAGGGAGTTTGAGCCCTCAGTTTTTATGTACTGCTCATCCCTAACACCTCTGTCTAATCTGTTTAGCTGTGAGACCTTCAGGATGACCTCGAGATCACTTCAGCACCAATTTCAAAATATTTCAAGCTTAGTCACTTAGTGCCTTTGTGCTAAAATAAACACACTTTGCTCAGCATCTGATAATAGGCATACCATCAGGCAGCACTCCCAGCATGCTGGTGCTTTTGTCTGCTGTTTTCTTAAATGTTGGCTCTCTCCTTTCAAAGTTCACACAGAGAGAGGTTTACCAGGGACCTGCAATGGCCCAAGGAGAATCCTGGGAGAGGCATCATTTGCTTGCTGGGGAGTTGGACTCAACTTTCTCTCTTGAAGTTGCTTTTCCATTATTTATTAAAAGGCAACGGAGTCACAAACTCTTGTTCAAAGACAAGAGGTAGCTCTCAGTGTGTACAATGGCACAGGGCCACAGACCCCAGGGCTCTATGGGGATGCAAGACCAGGGCTCTGCATTGCTGGGGAGGCAGCGTGTGGACCTCACCTGTCCCTTACCTAAGCACTGTGGAACTCCATGTGGTATCTGCACAGCAGAAGGGCAGGAGTCACTGCTGACTGCCAGCTGCTCTTGGGTCCCTTCCACACTAACAGCCTCTGTTGTTACAAAAATCAGTCCTTTTTAGAGCACCACAGAAATTTAAGATAAATTTGGACATGTGACTACTGATGGAAAGAAGCTCTTCCTCAGTCCTGGGTGGCTCTGACTCAAGCTGCAGTCCTTCCCTCAGTTTTCATTATTCCCACATAAATCTGTGAGGACATTTGGATTGAGGAAGCTGCTCTAGTCCATGCACACCCTGGGTGTAGGCAGAGCCTGGAAGCCTTGGCTCCTCACCACCACTCAAAAGTCCCTGTTGCCCACAGTATATGAGACCCACCAGTCCCTGGCCAGCACATGTGTTTTTGGAGGCCTCCATGAATGCTTTGCTGACAGGCAGGATGGTGTCTTACCATGCACAGCAGACCAGATCAAGTATCAGAGAGCTCTATTTGATTTCTGCCATCTGTCCCATTTCTGTTGGCCACCATTAAAGCTGAAATGCAGCACTGAGGCTGACACAGAAGCATCAATATTTCCAATCTGCTCTTGAACTGGGCCTGCAGGAAAGGGTCACTTAAATGCCTGCACACCCTCCAAATCAGGTAAACTCAGGCTGTGATCAACCAGCAAACATTCCAGGACAGACCAGAGTCTTGATGAAAACACGGGCAGGAGGATAGGATATCTCTGAGAAGAAACTCTGCTAGGACATGGTAGCTGCACTACCATGTAAGATGTTCAGTCTGTCTCTCGGCTACACCAGCTGGATGGTGAGATTGCAAAAGATACCCTCTGTGTTCTCACCATATATTTGAGGCAGTGAAAAAAAAAACCAAAAACATCCGACCAAAAAAACCCAAACTAAGAAAACGATCTGATGCCTGAAAACCAAAAACCTGCTCTGGCACACTAAGAAAGGTCAGCTGCCACTAACAGCAGTGCAACCCAGGTGAGCAGAAACAGATCCCCAGAGGGAAACATTGCAAAACCACAGCACACCACACAACCAAGCAACACCTCTCCTTTGCTGATGCCAAACCATTGCAAGAAGATATTCAAGAGTCCTTCCTTTTAGAGAAAACCCCTAGAAGCTTCAAAATTCAGAGGTAAGATACAGTCACCCTGGGACAAAGCAGTGCTAGGATCCAGGGAGTCCCTGATGAGTAACCAGTTTTCACCCCAGTGCTCAGGCACTGCATCACACCAGGGACTGCTGTGCCCCACTCCCCAAAATGCACCAAAACTAGGTGCTCATCAGAGCTGGCCTCTCAGCCTGTCACCCAGTGACTGCCACCAAAACGCACAGAGCCTCAGGGGAGGAAGGAGGACAAGGCAGCCTCTGTGACCTTGGTGAATGTAACACTGCATCGAAACTACACGAGAGAGCATTTTCAAATTTCCCTAGGTATGGAAGGGGCCTCAGTGCTTACTGAGACACTACTCAGAAAATTACTTACAGGTAACATCAAAACACTGTAAGAAGCCCCCTAAAATCTTTACAGCACGATTTATCCTGTGTTTGTTCTTAACAGAAAACAGCACTTTGAAGATGACATTATAAAATAAAAGGACTAGAAGGACTGGAAATTTATTCCACTAAAGATTTCAACCTTTTTTCTCATATTGTCCTAATGATTTCAGACTTTTAGCCAGCACTGAAACACATGCCACTGACTGAAACCACTAGCGTACTGACAAATTCCTGACTGCGTGCCCTTGTGTGAGCTGAACACTTGCACCTTTCCATCAAGGATATCTACTGAGGACACCTGAACCACGGCAAAATCCCTTCAGCTCAGACCCCAAATAACTACAGCCCTGAAATCTGGCCAGAAGAGGAACAAGTACTCTCACTGTACTGTAAAACCTGCCATGCTTTTCTCCTCTACAGCAAGTACTTCCTGTGAACAACAGGATTTTTCACCAGCGAGCTGAGCCTGAAGAAAAGAAGTCAGCAAGAGCAGAGCAGAAATTTAGACTGGAGCAGAAACCTGCACTGATGAATTCCCTGTCTCCCAAACTGTAAATCCAGGCATATCTGAATCTTTTCTGACATTACTTTTGATTAAAAAAATTACATTGTTTACTGTGAGGACCCTGGCATGGTAATCTTGTTGAAGGGAGGCTGAGGATGGATTACTGGCAACACTTTGCACTCTCCACTTTGACGATTTGCACATTTCTCAAGCATGTCAATTGGTGCAGTGGGTTTATATCCAATTATAGGCAGTAAATTCTTCCTCCACTAGCAGGGATGGCAGTTTCTGCATCTGAAGATAAACATACACATACATGTGTCATGGGGAAATTCACTTAGCAAGGCTGGCTATCCTGCTGTCTGGGATTAAGTCACACATGCAGAAAAAGGTGGCTTTCTACTTTTAGAGTTATTTAGCAGTGCCAATAAAAACCAGGGCCTTGTTGTTCCAGGAGTTACATACCAATACATGGCCTGCTTATTCAAAATAACTAGCCCAAAGACACCAAGAGCTGCATTGCCCTCAGCAGCCACGCTTTATAATCATTGCAGCACAACTAATTAGCCCAAGCAGAGGACTGTGCTTGCAGATAATACTGCTCCAATAGCTTAGCTACCTAGCTTGGTAAATGACTCTTGATACTTCTAAACACAACTGTGTTGTGAAATATTAAATAAGAAATATATGTACTCAGAGGGTGGCAAGAGGCAGGCAGCTTGTATTATTTCAAGCTGTCACTGGAACAGCAAGCTGTTACCCCTACACAGACATCAACATTAATCTGAGCTCGCAAACAATAAAAAGAAAGGAAAAAGAAAGTAATGCAGTGATGTCGACATGGCAAAGGTCAAATTCTGTAACCTGGCAAATGATCAAGGTTTTCAACTCTTTGCAGTAAGGGGCCAAAATGCGGTGCTCACTTTGGCCCCTGTGTTGTAGCTCAGCATCCTTCAAACCACCTTGCAATCTGTTCTTTCTGATTTCCTTCCCCGCCTTCTGATTTCCTTCACAGCCATCTCTGACACTTCCCCTGCACTTTTTCAGTTTTCAGATTTCCTCTGAGGACCAAGTGGCTCAAGTACGAGTTCCTTATGCTCTGCATCACGCTGCTAGGAGAGCTAAAAAGGTCTGCTTTCCAGACAACCTGTGGCAGCCAGATACAAGCCTGGTTGAAGCCTGAAGGAAGTGCTAAAACAGCCCAGCAGGTTAGAGTGATACTGTCAGATTAAATGGATGTAATTTACAAGATCTCCTTACTACCTTGATAGTAAATATCAATATCTGGAAACACTTAAAGTAGTGATTTAACTTAAATGGTTAACATGTTATAAACCACTGGACAGCTACAAGTGTTTGTCCAATGAGCTGAAAAAAAACCCCGAAAACCCAAGACTGAAACAAGACACTTTGCAGGAAATAGTTGTAGGCATTTTGAGGCCTTTTTTTTTAAAACCTACTTTCATGGCCCTCCTGTAAAGTAAATATCGTTTACTACTAATCCTACAGAAAGAACCTGAAGTTTTTTTTCTCTCCCTCTCTGCAAAACGCTGCTTTATTTGTGCCTCTGCTGTGTAACAAACAAGAAGATAAATGAGACATTTATGCCAAAGTAATAATTCTAAATATGTTATTTTGACCTCTGAGCCAAATCTTCTGCGTTACACGCTGCTGGCTCAGATAAAACAGTACACTTTTTCCCTGCCAACTGGACCCTGTAACGTGTGCTCAGCTCTGTTCAACAAACTGCTCTATCATTTCTCTCTGAACACATGTGGATAGGGAAGCAGAGGGTGCAGGAAATTTGGCACTATGAGGTATCACCCCTTCCACAGCCCCTTGTTTCTTAGACCCTCTCAATTTTCTCTGTCAGGGAAAGCAGTACACATTTGGACACTGATCCAACTATGAGCAAAATTAGAAATCCTTGTTAAAATGAAAACAGCAGGACAGTGGTTATAAATATCTGGAGGACAGTATGCTTTACCTTAATAGGTAATTTTGTATATTTTATTTATTGGAGTAGAGGATAGTCAGTATTCCACTGGAGCAGAAATTTTAGGATTGAAATCATGAGCAACCTTGACTTCTCAAAGTCAAGTTTGTACTGGATGGTGTCCAAGATGAACTCCACTTGACCTTAAAAGCACTACTTACTTTTCAGCTAGAAACCAGAGTTTCTGCTAGACAGGCAACACCATACAAACAAATGCTTATTTTTCTGGCAGATAAAATGTCTCATTGCATTCACTGCAGCAACACAGATGACAGAAAACCTGCAGAGCGGCATGTGGTCTCTCTGGGTGAACGACAGAGCTGTGTGCCCCTTATGTCCGTAGCAGCTGATGGTTTGTGGGACTGGGAAACTACTCCAATCTGAGAAAGGGGGGGATTCCCCTCGGGTACATTTCCTCCATGAGCACAGGGCAGGACAGAATGTACCACCTCAGGCATCATGAGTCAAGCAGCCACAGTGCAAAGAGGTTTGATGAATCAGAACATGAGCACATCACAAGCCAGGCAGCAAAGTGGCTGGTGGGTGAGCACAGGGGCAGTGCAGGAAACCACCGCTGGCTCTGAAGGGTTTCTTGCAAGCCTTGCTGCCCGTACGGGTGTGCGCACAGGAGGAAAACACCACTGTTGGGGGGGCCTCCCTCTGATGACACTCGTGTTGGAGTGCTGGGAATCCCACACCACCACACGCCCTCCTCTCCATCCATCCATGCCATCATCCTGCTGGCTGCAGCTTCCTCCAGTTTCCATCGTAGTATGGCCACTGCCACAATGGGAAGGACTTGAGTTTTCATGACTGACTACTCTCCTGCACGTAACAAAGTTACACTCCCATGACGTGCATTCCCCTTTTTTTATTTTGTATTGGAATGCAGTATTTTCTACTCAGAGAAATATTATTATTGATCCATTTCCCTCTTTCTCTCCCTGCCCCCTCCCTTTTTTCCTAGCTTTATTTTTCAGTTTTACTTTCCATTTGAAACCCTTTGCCCCAACACATCTACTCAGCACATTTCTCAGTTGCACACTGGGTAAGAGAGAAAATGGGCTTCACTTTGTTCATCTTAGCTTCTTTCCACCTTTATAAGTCTCACCTGACATCCACACCTTTTCATCTTGCACTGGAAACCTTTGGAAAAGGTTGACTTTTAGAATAAGCAGCAAATAGCTGTTCTTTCAAACCTCACCAACCTACCTCATTAGAAATGGGATTAAGCTAATTTTTAACCAAACACAGATAAACATACACAGAAGTAACCATGGATACCTCTGCAACCACAAGTACCTTTCTGATGCTGGTCTCCAAATAAAGATTGTAAAATTGATTTCAAATGGAGGACTGAAAGTGTTTCTTTCTAAAGCACCAGTTGCACAGCAGTAATTTTAGAAATTTAAGACAGCTCAAACCTGCCGCTGGATTATTTTTAACAGGAGCTTTGGGTGCAAGGGCAGTTCAGAGGCGTCCCGGCCATAGAAGTGACAGGTCCCTGAAGCAAAGCCCTGGATGTAGCCAGGACACCTCTCCATGGGAGAAGATTAATTAATTATTTTGTATTAACTTGTAAGAGAGGACAGAGGAGTGAGCTGCTGACTTCTGAGCCTTTAGGAAAGTGCCTCTACATGCAGAGACCACTTTTCCTTTTCGGTTGTCCCACTTTTGGTCGGATGATGATGAAGTGCTATACTGCAAACATAGGTGAGGCAGGGCAGCTGGTGTTGGACAGCGGGGAAATGAGCACAGTTCAAGGTTCAGCTATTATTAAAAAGCATACACATCTTTCTATATTTATTCCAAGTTTACAGCTCCAAATAAAACACATGCAGTCCTGATGAGTTTACAACTCTAAATACAACTCAGGAGAAAAACCCTAAGCCTCATCTGGGAAAACCAAACTCATATATACAAAAGCAGCAGAAGATTATTTTTTTTCTGCCACCACATATACAGCTACATTTCTAAAAATATGCTACTAGCACTGGAGTTAAACATAATAAAATAGAAGAAATACTCTCTTACAAACACAGCCACGATTCAATATCATGTGGCTTTTTCCTCACCCCAGCTCCAATATGAACCTCTGGAAAAGCCACTTAGGAGGATCCACATATTGCAGCATGCTGTGTGCTCCAGCAAGCTTCAGATGTGGGTCTGACAAGCAGCAGGGAGCTCAGAAGGGCTAGCTGAACGATTTACTCTCTTTCTTGGGTAGATTTCACAGGGCTCCCAGCCTGATACCTCTGCACAATAACTTTCCCTGGGGTCCTCACACTGAAAGGCCAGAATGGCTGTAAAGCGTGATGAGACAAAAAAACCCTCTACTTGCTAGCTAAGGCATATTCACTGCCACTTTGAAAAAATACTCATGTAAGTAAAAAAAAAAAAAAAGGCTATAATGAAAGGCAGAGGAATGAACACAACCAGGAAGAAGCTTGGCGCAACCCAAAGTACCTTTTCTATGTGTTTTGCAACAATCCATTCAAAAACAAACAGCAACCACCAACACCAAAACACACAGCTGTGGCAGACCTCAGCTGGCAGATAATTCAATAACCACCTTCTTTTTCTTGGCCCCTTTACACCAGAAAAATGTTAATCCCAAAGAGTTATCTCCAGGGCCTGGCAGCAGTGGCAGGCCAGGTAGAGAGTACTCACTGCAGGCTCCGCAGGTGAAGCAGCTGTCGTGGTAGAGGTTGCCCATGGCCTGGCAAGCCTGGTTTGCTCCATACACACCCTTGTTGCACTTCACACAGGTGCCTGGAAGGGAGAGAGAGGGAGATGGAGGTCAGAAGTGGGACCCAAGAGGGTGTCTGGGGTCACTGGTTGAGTGACAATACATGCAGTTCATCATGGTGGCTTGACAGCTTAGGACTATGCAGTTCATTGAAGCCACAAGATGTAGGTGACATCAGTGTCACCTGCCCTGAGAGACACTGTTAACAGTGGTCACGATGGTCATCAAACCCCCACGGTAAAAGACTCTTGCAAAAAACTGAACTGCACAAGAACAGCCCTGCCTGACTAGAGAGACACCTCCTTCTTTCTCCCATCCTTCCCTACAACCTTTACATACATCTAAACCTGCTTAAGGACCCTCACTAAAGCCTGAGTAAGTGCTGCTCAGAGCTGTTCACAGACCAGTAATTTCTGCTACTTATTGTATAAGATGAGCTTGTTGGTTGCAACTGAGGTGAGGAAAACACCCTCTTCACTTAGCTCCTTTGTATCATCGATTTCAGCCCCCAGTCCTGTCTGCTGAAGGCCCTAAGGAATTCCCACAGAAATAGAGCTGGACTACATGACGCCTACCTCTCTTCCCTCTGTCAGTCACACAGGGGCTATCTACAGACCACCTGTGTACAGACATTCCTCTTGCCTCTTGGAGGACAAGACAAGAAAAAAGTCAGTTTTCAGGAGAGGGTATGTGCCGCTGGCAGCAGCTGAGCAGGGCTGACTCTCAGGTGGTCCATGGGGAAAAGGAGAGCCAAGGAAAGCACACACAGTCAACTTCTGGCTATAAACTGTCCCAGGTGCAAGCCCAAGCTGTTCCTCATGCCCACACTTTCCTGCCACCACCACTGCCTAAAGGCCAGGGTCAGCTCTGGAGCTCCAAAAGACGGAGAAGACAACTGCACTCAGCTGTTCAGCTCAGTTTCTCACTGGCACAGCACCCACCCTGGTGTGGGGCTCCAACTAGATACCTGAGTTGGGCAAAGAAGATTTCCAGGATGAGGATTTCCACCTCATGAAGAAGACTCTGGGACCCTCCGGGCCTGCCAGGAGGGGCTGGGAATAGCAGCAATGGGGCAGACGTGCAGTGGTGGCAGTGGGGAGGGACTGCAGGGAGAAGACTTTAGCATTGCAGGTTTTAAAGGTTCGTGTTCACCTAGGACTTCTCAAATCTCACCATATTTCCATGTAAAACTATTTTGATAAGAGAGTAAGAAGTGACAACCGAGTTTCATGCCCTCTGTGCTAGAAGGATCTGCTCCCTCCACCTTGCAGGGAGAAATGCAGCAAAGCCACCCAAAATCACTATTACAGGCTGGGGACAGAAAGTCCTTTCCCAAGGAAAATGACACATCAAGCCACTTTACTTACTTCAGGCATTACCCTGTGATTGCAACAGACCATTTTTAAAGCAGTATCACCCTTTAACTACCTCTAAATTAGAATCTTTAATTTGTGTTTAAACAAATAAACATGGATCTACCCAAAAGGGGCAGTGTGAAGGAAAAACAGATGATGTGTTTCATGATGACTCCGATGTGACTTCACCTCCAGGTCTCTCCTTCCACCACTGCTCAGTCCCATTCTTCCTGACTCTGAAAATCTCTGGGGCAAGGGACTGTCCATCACATCTTGCTCCTACTGCCCCCAGAGGACAAACAGCATCATCTTGCTGAGGATCCTTAGTTATGCCGTGGTTAACAAACCTTCACTTCTTTTGGGGCACCACAAGCTCCAGAGTAATTGGAAAGGTCTGGAGAAAGCTAGGAGGAAACCCAACATGATTACAACAGTGCTGAAAAATAACTCCCAACTCTGGCAGCACCACACCGGCTCTTCCAGGGTGGGTAGCAATTTCTTCCTGCACCTCGTGGTGGCTGCAGCCATCAGTTTTCACACCATGGGGATAAAAGCACTCAGGAGTCCTTTGCAGCAGCATACACATGGCTGCTGAAAAGCAGATCCTTGATTTTCCCAGAGCAGCTCCCTGCATGCATTCACCCAGCACGCTGAAAGCCGTCCCAGTGCTGCGCCAAGCCCCACTGCACTCAGAGCCAGAGTCCAAACTGACACAACCCTGGACAGAAGGCTGCAAAGAATAATTAGTTACTTTGTTTTGCCCAAATCCCACCCAAACTGAAACGCCAGCTTGGCTGCAGGCCCACCCCAGCGCGCAGATTGGCACCAAGCGAGCAAAACTTGCTAGATCTTCTTGAGGTTTATCTCATTTATTAAAAGAAACACTTTAAGAAGGCAAAAGATAAACCAAGCAGGCATTAGAAAAAGATTTAAAAGAAAAGTCAAGGCAAAGATAAGAAAATTTTGCTCTTCAGATGGATGTGCTCTCCCAGGAATGCACACATTCAGCAGCAGCCTGAGCTTTTGTGCAATGATCTGACACAAGAGCTAACAACTCAAAATTCCCTCCTGCCTACAGCAATGCTGAGCAGAAAGTTGAGAGCAGAAAACCTGCCAATTTTCCACAACACCCACCGAGCTTTCCACAGAACCAATGTATTTACTGCACTGCAAGGGCTGCATTTTCCCCTCCTCCGTGCCAATGAGTGGCTGCTCCAGAAAAACTCAACAGTGTGCTCCAATTTCCTGCTTTCCACAAAGCACCCAGGTGACGCTGACTTTAGATGAGCAGCAAGAAGAAGCAGGAGGCAG
This sequence comes from Acropternis orthonyx, assembly GCA_035583155.1. Lineage (NCBI taxonomy): Eukaryota > Metazoa > Chordata > Aves > Passeriformes > Rhinocryptidae > Acropternis > Acropternis orthonyx. Next base: position 45,537,707 of record JAWWEU010000081.1, on the reverse strand, counting down.
GAGGCACAGCAGCTGAGTGCAGGCACAGTGCCCAGCAAAGATGCTGGCAGGCATAAGCCACTATGAAATTATGCTAATGCAAACCCCATGGAGGGCAGAAATTGCCTCTGTTGTCTCCTGTCCATCCCATTAGGCTTCAGAGTGTCGGCACTGCCCCTGTGCGCTCCCCAATGGGACAGATGACAGTCCAAACAGATCCTGTGGGAGCTGCCCAAGCTCCCATATCCGTACCCAAACCTTACTCCACCTCCCGACCCCAGACCAACCCCACCATCCCTCCTCCCTTTCAGTACATGCTCCATTTCATCCCCTGATTAACTCTTTTACCCACTTCTTTAAATATTCAGGCCCCTAAAACATGAAGAATAAAGTCAGAGAATGAAAGGGCCTTTAAAATTAATCAACAATGTTGTCTGTAAAAACTATAATGTGATAAATTACCCAACCATGCAGTAACCAGCCATGCTATAAATATTCATACATGTCCCATGCCAAGACTGGCAATTGAAAAATGGCATCATGGCACATCTGTGTCTACTTTATGTTCTTGCATGTATCTGCTAAATCTTATTAGAAAGCCTATTAAATCTCAGTAGCATGTAGAACTGCTCTATAAATAAGTATTTGCTTTTTTCAGATACAATATTCTGAAGTATTTAAAGCAACATACTTGAGCCTTCATCTCTGATTCTCAGCACACCTGGCCCGAAAGCGCAAAAAAAAAAAAGGTGAGTTTTACAGATTTTTCATTTCCTTTTGCTTTTTCTTTTTCCTTACCATTCACTCCTGCTGTCACAATGACCCTGTTTTTTTGGCTCGGGCTGTGCAAGGAAACAGCAATACCTGTTGCTGACGGCAGCCAGTCGCTGAGCTCGGCAATGCGCGTGCAAAGCCAGCCTGCTGGAAAGCAGCGCCAGCAGGGGCCACCGCCAGCCCCATCCCACTGCAGAACAGGCTCTGTGCCCTGCTCCACGCCAGCTCCAGCAACTATTTCCCGAAACAGTGCTGAGTGCGCTTTCTGCCAGCCAGGGCGTAGTGTTAAAATGTCAGCAGCATCAGTCCAGCCCCACAGGCCGCTGACACCAGTCAGCAATTCCGGGTAGTTTTCTTGGCATGGAGCAGGTTTTAGCAAAAAATTCTGTCCTCAGCTCGAAGCAGAGGGATCTGGAGTAGCCACAGCTCGGCAAGATACCTGATTTCTGCGCTTGGTAACTTTGCCGCACGTAACAAGAGTTTACACAAGTGCCAATTCGAGCAGATAGCCCCTCGAAATCACAGGTTTTAACTTCAGACAACGTTATTAAGAAGAAATGAAAGGTTTCTCTTCTACCACCAGGCTGACAAACCCAGAGCACCACACAAGCACAGCACCAGTAAACTCATGCCCGAGTGCACAGGCAGAATGGTAGCCAGATTTGGGAAGGGAAAAGGATGGAAATTGCTGATTTCGGTTCAATTTCTGCCGGCAGGGCAGCCGGGCCGGGACAACAAAGAAACCTCTGTTCCCTTTTGCATCGTGCCTGTGCTGCAGCTGAGTGTCTGAACAAAGGGACCTTTGGGGCAGCGCTGGGGCTGAAAACATGCCCTGTAAGCCTCTTCCCAGCACTTCCCATACTCTCATCTCAGCACTGCAAACCAGGAGGGCTGTCACCAGGAGCAGCCTCGGCTCACATGACCAAGCAAGTTTGGTGTAGACCTCAAGGGCTGTCAGAATTGAAAGGGAGCCTGGTGTTCAGTCTGAAATGTCAGTCCCACCCTCAAAGTTCAACAAGCGCATTTCCATTTACCACCGGGCTCAAAGCCACTGGGGATATTTCCTCCAAGTGTTGCTATTTCACACTCACCAGAAGGAGCTCAGTTACTTACTATACCCCACCTGCTAAAAACTCAGCATAAGCCACAATGAACAGCAGCATTTTCTGGGCCTGGTTGGTATGATTTATTTCCATATGCCAGACAACACTGATCTACAAACCAAGAGCACAGTTGTGGGTTTTTCCAGCAGGACCCCTCTTCTTTTCAGCTGCACCTCCTTCTCAGCAACATCCTGTAAAGCCAAGCTTTGCTCCACATGCTCCTGGTTGGGTTTACTAAGATTGCTGCTTAATTTTGAAGGGCCAAATGTGATGGTGTGCTGCTTCAGTGGTGAGATTTCCTTGCCATGTCAGTTTGGTCCCAGATAAGAGGAATGCAGCAGCAGGATGATTGTGGTGGTGTGGGTTTGCATATGTGGCTAATCCAGAAACAAGCACTTGGAAGAGTAAGTCTGTCCTACCCCTTGCATATACTCCATGCAAGCCACATTTCCATGATCAGATTGACTCTTCTCCATCATATGTAACTGCCTTTTGCCCCTCCTTACAGGAGGCTGCATTTATGCTGAAGCTCTCCCAGAGACTTTGCATGTAAATACCTCTGGTTTTATCCTTCCCATCTGCCCACACATGTGCACAGCTAATCCAGAAGCAGACACTGATGCCTCTTGGCAGAAGTTGTACCTTCACAAAGGTCCTCCCTGTTAGAATGCTGCTCTGACACTCTGACAGGGAGGACTCTGTGAAGGTACAGCTCCTGCATTTCTAACCCACCTATTCATCCCAGGGGAACCAAACCCTCCACCTGCACACACGTTTCAAAGACTGCCTGCGGACAAAGGCCTCCACCCTGGCAAACACAATGTGATGCTCAGTTCTCCTGCTTTAATTCAGAATTTCCCCAGAACCTGCACTCACCTCCCTGTCGCTCACCATAACCAAGTCATTTCTGCATCAAAGTCCGAATTGCATACGTTGCATGCCTTGCTATGCTGTTATCCACAACTGTGCAATTGCTTTTGCTGGAGAGGTGATTTCAAGATCTGGAGGCCCAGGTGAGATGGAGTGCATGAAAAACCCAGCAGTTCGGATCTGTTCATCTGCTGGGTGACTGGGTTGCCACTCAGTGGTAGCAAAGACATATAGATACTCTCTGCCCAAAGAACCACAGAGTTGATAAATGCAATTTTTCTGTACTTTTTCATGCCATGTTCTTGATCCCTGACCTTGCTGCAGACCTCCAGGAACACATTGCCGGCGAAGGACAAAAATGCCAACAAACTCACATCAGTAACGTTTTAAGTACTTTATAGTGACGTCAGAGATTATGATAACTCCAGGGCCACATGAATGAGGCTCCTTATTTTTTTCAGTTCCCATTGCCACAGAATCCTGGCTGAAAGACTGATTGCTTCTCTGCATCAACTCCTTCCTTCTTCTATCCTTTTGGTAGATTTTTCCTTAGCTTGCAAATCCAGCTGAGCTCCCAAGAGGAGGGGAGGAGAAGCACATACTGCTGTAATCTTGAAGAACCATACTCCAGGCCAATACTTATTTGCTTGGTTCCTTGCAGTGAGATAAGCTTTGCAATTCGCACACACCCACTAGTCCAAGTGCTGTGATCCTTCCAGCTTTCCTTGTTCCACCAGGACCTGTCTCACTCTGCCTCCCCCTCCTCTCTGCTGCAGGCAGCCACCTCCTTCCAGTTTTGGTCCTCTCCCAGGAGCAGGTAGTGAAGGATGCCTCTGCTCATTCCCAGTGGAAAGGACGCCATTATCATCACCCATCACACACAAAACAAACTCAGAGGAGCTTTCATTTTAACCAGAAACTCTCCACTTGCCAGCCCCGAAGTGACCCTCGTTGCAGCCGAAGTGTCCTGGTGCAGCCCCACCAGCGGGGTTCTGTAAAGTCCGTGGGTGTGTCAAGCGAGCTGCGGTTTCGCAGTGCTGAATCACCAACACTCTGAAAGAGCACCGCTGGCCTTTGAGCTGCTCACACCCATTCAAAGGTGCTGGGCTTCCAGGTCTCTACAGGGTTCAGTGGGCCAGCTAGTGCTCTGCTTCTACCAACGGGGAAAAAAACCCTGCAGACTTTGCTATGAGATCTCTGCCCGACTGCTGCGAAGCATCCCAGTTTTTCACTGCAAAACAAGATGCCTGGGGCCCTCCTAAAGCACCCACAGCCTACCAGTTCTGCTGTAAATAACAAGGAAGCCAGAATTCAACAACTAACACATATTTATAACAAGAAAACTATTCATAAAAATGGTTTTGAAAAAAGCTCTCGGTAAGGAGGTAGATAATCCCCATCAGGTGGAGATTTCCATCTAGCCACATGAAATAATCACTGATAAAAATGTGATGCAACACGTTACACCTCTAAAAGCATCCATCTGTGTCTGCAGACTGAGGACCTGCATGATACCACAGGTTCTGCCAAAACCAATAGTCAAACCTCCCTGCAGACCCCGGCACACCTCAGCCAGACCTCTCCTCCACCAGGTCACTTCCAGGCAGTATAGGCAGATGCTTGCTTTGGTTGTGCATCTGTCTGCCTCTCACCTGAAAACTCATCCAGCACCAGTGCTTGGGATGGTGACTCTTTGCCTAACTAAACATCTGAGTGGTGCTAGTGGAGGTGTTGCAACTCCACCATTTGCTCCTATGTAATTAACCTTCTGTTTCACCAAGGAAAGGTGAAGGCCGCTTCTCCCAAAGTAACACCATGGAAAACCAGTGGGATTCAGGCACCTCACTCCTGTATGTTCCCTGAAAACAGTACACCAAAAACCTGAATAATTCCTCAGCTGCCTTCCAGCAACACCTCCCAGAGACACGGGGCCCCTTCCCTGCCTGGGAACAAGCCTCTCCAGGGAGCAATGTCAGGTTTTCTCTCCCCAAGCTTAAAACTTGGATGATACCTGAGACTCCCTATGTCCTTGACAGCCCACATAAATCAACTCAGCACTTCAAAAGCCCTCTTGCAGAACCTGAATTCCTCCAGAGATACGTGCAGCCTATGCAGCTCACACATAGGTCACTATTTAAAAAAAAAAAAAAAAAAGGGAAAAAAAGAGAGAATTCTTGGCTGTGTTTGCTTCTTTCCTTTCACTTATTACACATACTCTGAGCAGACAAAAGCATTTTGCACAGCAAGCTGGTGCTGACAGATAACCAGGCTGTTACTCCTCAGCAGAGCATCCTACCTGTATTATGCCAAGTTCCTAGATTATCCTTTTCCAGGTTTTCATTTACAAACACACATTTTCACGTAATGTAGGAAAGAGCAGCTCCTTTACTGTGACCAGAATGAATTGTTCATTACAAATATCTGGTCCTGACTGAGACAGACTGAAGGACTGTATGTTAACATGACAGGCAGACCCATCTTCAAAAAAATCCCTTTGTTTCAAAAGCAGCACGCGAAAGTAGGAGAACTGAAAACATTTTTGATAAAATACTTCAGCCATTTGCACTTCAGTCCTGGTTTCATTTCCTGGCTCCGATGGGCTGCAAAGCTGCTGCAACAGATTTCCCTTCACTGAGGGAAAAGCCTGCAACAAAACCAACTGTTGATCCTTTTTATCACTGTTGCATAAAAGTGTTTATTTTCCATCCTAAAGTTTGGTAGCTTGAGGGTAGGGCATAGCAGAAATAGATTCAGAAGACCAGCTGGGGCCTCTATTCCTGCAAAGGAAGTAAGGTAACTGCAAAAAATGAAAATAAAAGTGAGAGAGTGGGAGGAGGAGGCCCAGGGTTAAGATAGCTCAGTACTTGCCCCTTCCTGTTCCTTGGTCCTCCACAGGGCAGATGTGCTGAGACTTCCCTCACAGAGCTGCGGCTCCACAAAACTACTTCTTCCTCTGCCATGATTGCATAGTTTCTTTTTTTTCCCTCTCCCTTTGGTCTTTCCCGAATTTCTCAGACACTACATCCTGGTGCAAATACCCCACTGGGGATCAGGCAGCCCCCACCTCTCCTCCCTCCCTGAGGGTAACTCAGCTGCCTGCCCAGCCGGACTCTCCGTGCTGCCAGAATCACCCCTGTTTCACTATAAATTTCCCACAGGACAAAAGCCTCCTCCTGCCTCTAACCCCTGTTTTGTGACAAAAACGTAACAACAATCTAATCCCCGACTGGGTTCCTCTGCCTCCTCACCCCATCCCCATGCAGTTTTGGGTGAGGTACGATCCCGCCAGTTTACTCGTACAGCGAGGAGAAGGCGCAGGCAGCAGGCTCTGCTGGAGAGACCCCTGACGCCTCTCCAGTGGAGCCGAATGCCGCCTCCAGGAAAACATTCCCACCTTCGAGCACCACCTCCCACGGGACTGCTGTCCCAGCCCCATCCCCAGCTCTTTGTCACGGCACTCAGCCCCACCCCGACACAAGGCTCCTTGAGCCCATTCAAATCACGCGCCGCCCGCCACGGGACAGAAAGTGCCAAAAACACGTTCCCAGGCCAAAACACTGCAAGTACAGCAACTCGGACACATCTCTTTTCAGCGACAGGATAAAACCGCGCTTGCCCTGCCCCACGGCGTAATCCAGTCGGAGATAACAGACAAACAACCCCAGCGCAGCCCCCTGTAGGCAAACACCCCCTCCTGATGCCAAGACACACATTTTGTTACACAATCTGCAGCTGGGCACTCCAGCTACATCCCCAAAACTTGCTGTGAAGCCACTCAGGCCACCGCTGAGCCACCCTGTGTAACACCACCTGTGCAGCCTTTTCTTGGCACCAGGCTGGAGAGTTTAGTCTGTCCCTGCTTCTTCTTCTGTGACTGCAGGTCTAAAATCTTCAGGAAAATGCATGGAGTAGAGCAGCTCCAGCTGTTTGTTATGCCAACTGCGGAGTTTTCAGCCTTCCCAGCAACTCTGGGTTTCCCTCTCCCAAAAGCTGAACTGTTTTATCTGCTGTTAAGTTGGTAAAGTAGCACAGCAAGGAAAGGAAACGCTGAATTTGACCCTGACCTTCTGCCATCCTGGGGCAGCAAATCAGTTTAATCCACCAGGACATTTAATATTCTCATTGGGAGATCCCCGTGTGTAAGCAGTCCCTTTTCACTGCCAAGTGCCAGCGATAACCTCTGGTGATGGGCTAGACTCCTCGCAGAGATTTAGGTCAGAATGTACCTACCCTCCCTGTTTTCCTGCCACCTTCCGGACGCACCAATCCTTTCACTGCTGATGGAAACCAGCGCCTGGGAGTAGGGGGAAAATCCTGGCAACTTTGGGAAACCACCACCCTTCCCATTCCCAAGCAACTCCTCTTGCAGAGATCCCGCAAGCACACCCGGCCATAGCCACCTCAGCGAGGGCGTGGGTGCCACCAAGCCTCCTCCCCCGAGCTCCGTGCCCTTCTCCATGACTGAAGGCACAGTTTCTCCACAGGCCGGACTGCTGCCTTTCCGCCCACACGTGGTCGGGGCCACATCCTTTCAAGACACGCAGAAGCAGGAGTACTGTCAAGAAAAGTTAAGTGTCTCCCTGCCGGCAATGAAGAGCACTTCCAAAACACGCTGCTCTTGTTTCTTTTTCAGCACTGCCCTGCCCCAAAGATGCGAAACTACCTTTGCTTTAAAGTTAAAGAGGTAGGATTCAAGAAAAAGGTGTTGCAGGAGGAAGCTTCCAGTCCATATGATAAATAAAAGTTAAATAACAACCCCCATCCCTCCTGGCGACTGAAAGAGCACAACCAAGCAGAGGTACGGGCACATGCAACCAACCCTGCAGTGACACTTTGCAACGAGCCCTCCCCCTGCCCACGGGCAGACTGCCTCCTTACCAAAGTAATCGGCCTTTGGCCGAGCATCCATCTCCTGCTCCAGGCGCTGGGTCAGCGCCTCCAGCTTCAGCTCGGCCGCCGACGGCCCCTGCTCTGGCTGTGGGAGAAGGGTCTGGCAGGGCAGCTTCACCTTCGCTGTGCTGGAGCCGTCCGGGTGCCCGGAGTCCGGCCGTGTCCCGCTCACGCCCTCCGGGAAAAGCGGCTGCGGAGCCCCGGGAGCCGCCAGCCCTCTCGGGGCCGGGCGAGAGGAGCCCGGCTCTGGGGTCACGCCGGGCCGGTGGCTCTGCCCGTGGGCCACGAAGCGGCCCCCGGGGCCGGGGATGGCAGCGGCGTGCTGGCAGTCCGCGGTGGGAGCGGGGCCGGGCGGGAGGGGCTGCGAGACACCCTGGTACCAGAGCTGCCTGCCATCCCCTCCGGCCTTGGGGCCGCAGGGCTCAGCGCAGCCCGCGAACCCCCGGGCGGGCGGCGCCGACGGGGCGGGGAAGGACGGGCACCGCTGCGGCGGGAGGGCCCCCTCGGGGGCTGCCGGGGGTGCCGGGGGGCTCTGTGCCACCGGGAGCGAGCAGGCTCTGTGCCCGGCCGGCCCCGGGTCGCGGCCCCCGCCCGACCCCCCGGCCCCGCTGCCCCGCTCCGGCCCCTCGCACGGCCCGGCCCCCCGCGGCACCGCCGGGCTCGGACGGGGGGCGGACGGGGCGGCGGCCCCTCCGTTCATCGCGGCCAGCAGCATCTCCTGCTGCTGCTGCTGCTGCTGCTGCTGGAGGTGGATCTTGGCCATCTTGGTGGCGAACACCCTCCGGGTCTCCTCGAACTCGGGGTTGTTGCCGGCAGCTTTGTCCACCCGAAAGAGCCCGTCCTTGGAGGCCTCGTACATGTTGAGGTCCTCGATGAACTTGCTGGCCTCCAGACCCAGGTCGTCGTACTTATCCATGCTGCCCGGCTCGGCGGGACGGCTCCCTCGCCTTCCCTCTCCTCCCGCTTCCCGCCGGGACGGGGACACTGCCGGCGGATCGCGCTCCGCCCCCACGGGGGGCGTGGGAAAGGGCGTGGCCACCGGGGGGGGCGTGGGCGGTGGCCGAGGACGGCCCGATGACGTCACGCCAGGCTCCGACTACGTCACGCGGTGTCCGGCCGCGCTGGGCAAGGGGGTTTGGGCAGGGCCGCACGCCGTGGTTTAAACTCGCCCAGGTGACCTCGTTCGTCCCGAAGAAACCCCTGTAAAAAGCCACAGCAGCCCGTCGTGAACAAAAACCAGCCCCCCACTCAGCCCAAAAACCGTGAGGAAAATCTCCCTAACTATCGGGGCAGTTAGTCTGTATAGCAGGAAATTGTGTGAATTTTCTTAATACACAGACACATGCTATGCTGGATAGTTATGCCTAAGCCAGCATGCCTAAACCCCGGATCACTGACACACACCTGAAGAATAAAGGATACCCCTGGATGCCCAAGGCAACATTGGCATTCCAGCTCTGCCAACACCCTTGGCAACCCCCCCCATCCCATTATCCAGCGTCACAGACATGCAGCTGCAGTTAGACCAGCTCCAGGGATATTTTTGATTGGGAAACAAGCAGACGAATCATGATGTTCATAAAATTATATTTGCTTTGGAATACAGTGGCATAGTTTGCTTAGGGATGGGTCAAATCATACTGTTCCTGAATAATTGAAAGGTATGGGAACAGTGTGTAAAACTGCATTCAATCGGACACATCAGGCACTGATTAAAGAGATGCTACTCTTTGCATCCCAGCGTCCCTCCCCTGTCAGCATGGGCCAGTTGCAAAATTTCTGTGGCAAAACCCAGCTGGGGCTGTCCAGAAGTCGGGGTGGGGGCTGCAGCAGGAACTGCTATGCTCGGGGGAGAGGCTGGTTTGTAGGGAGCTGTGGTACCTCCAACTAAATCCCCTGGTGCAGTTGATCCTACGGGTCCAGGCACGTGTCCTGCATTCCCAGGACTTGTTATTGTAATTCCGCCCCGGGCTCCAGGAGGCAGGGCCAAATGCTAAGGAATGTGAAAATTCGCCGCCTTTAATAATCATGAATTGGGCTGTGACCAAAACATGTCAGAAATAAAAAAAATAAATCCCCTCTCCTCTTTACCAGTTCCCTTACAAAAGCAATCCTGAGCGACTGAGGCCAAACCCAAAATATCCTGATGCTTCCAGTGAGTTTTGGCCCAATGTGTTTAAAAATCCTGGCACTGTGAGCCCCAGGAAAAGGTGCTTGTCTTCTTTCAAAGCAGCTTCTGAATCGGTTTGGTGCCTCCAAAGGGGCTCCAAGCAGGACCGAGAGGCTGGAGTCTTGTTCCTGCAGCAGTGGCCTTAGGCTGGGGTTTGAGCTGGTAGTCTGATAAACTTTGAACTCATGAAAGTTAGCCCAGCCATAGCACAGGGTTAGATAAGAGGGTTTATGGTTTCTAGGGAAGGCAGGCAGATGGGAATCCTGGCACAGGGCAAAGCACAGTGGTGAAGCTCCCCCAGTTCCTAGGACCTGGAGAAGGGGGACGCTGGAACATGTTACCACTAACCACAGCCTGCCACTTTTTTAAGGGATTGATGGTGTTGGAGCTTTACACAGTATCAGGAAAACATCCCAACTATCAAGAAATCCCACGATCAAACTTTTGCAAGCCTTCCTCTGCTCTGGGGTGAGAGGAGGAGGGGTGTCACAGCTCCCTCAGGCTGATCCCCACAAGCCCTGTGTCACTGAGAGAAGCTGGATGCCTGGGGGCTAGACTTGCTTGGAACAAGTCCCAGCAGTCCAGGAGGGTTCAGACTCCATCTGCACATCTGTTGTGCAAAGCACAGCAAGACCCTGGCTGTGGCAGGGCCCTTTTGGCTGTGTGGAAAGGGTTTGCCTCCCATTTTTGTGGCTGGGAGAGGCCATGGTGGGCCCAAGCAGCTGTTTTGTGCCAGGCACATGTAGGCTCAGGCCACCAGCTACCAAGAGTGAGAGTGGGGCTTTTGTGGGACTTGAACAAAACCACTGAGTTCAAGGATAAGCTCAGCTGGGGTGGTGAAAGCCAAAACAGTTTCGGTGTCTAAAGAGCATCCTCGGAGAGGTCTAGTTCAAGTTTGGTTTTGCAGCATCCTGTGCTGATGAGGAGAACCACAGAAAAGTGCTGAGGCATGGGATGCCACCTCCTTATCGCTGGCTTCAGGCTGCTTTTGGAGACCAGCTTAGCTGAGATGCTCAGCTTTCAGTGTGACTGCTTTCATGTCAAACGGGGAGGGTTCAAGTATAAAACAATAAGCAACAAAGTTGGTACTGAACCATGGCTTGAGTCCATACTTCTATGGAGCATGGCAGAAAGGAAACAGAGCAACAGGTAAGTAAGGATGGGAGTGTGAGTCCCACCACTGCTTTACTCACCGGAGTGGTCTGCGACCTTCGTGGGCAAAGAGCAACTGAAAAGGAAATTGCACATCGCTCCTCCACCTTCTTGCATCCTTCTCACGAAAGGAGAGGCCTGCTCCTATCCAGCATATCAGACACTCAGACTTTGTGTCTGTTGGAGTTTTTTTCTTCAAACAGACTTAGATGGGGCTCTTCATCCCTCTAGGAAACAAACCCTTTGGTGGAACAGAAGTGTTTGGGAATAGATTTCAGATTCCAACAAACAAACCAAGGAAGAATCTGTAACTTCCCCCAGATCATGGGGTTTTTTTCCTGACTTTCTTTTTTAAGGGTCATGCATACATTTTCTGCCATTACTTTTTATCTAACATCTCTAAGTCCTTCTGCAGTCCAACCTGCACCAGCTCACCCTCTTGGGGTAGGGGGAAGCCATCTTCTTGCCAAACAGCCGCCCTGGATGCTGCTGACCTTCACCAGCTATGCAAAGTACATTTCCTTCCTATGCCAAAGGATCAGATCAGCTGTCTACAGAACAACGCTGGTGCGGACGCCGTGGAACAGGCTGCCGAAGCCCTTCGCGCAGGGAACAGCCACGCTGGGCTTGGCCTCCTTCCAGGCTCCGCATGCATGAGCAGGCACTTTGATGGCAAAGCGCCGTCCAAGGGGGATCCGAGCCAAGCAATTCAAAGGCATTTTGGTGTTGAATTCGCAACGCTTTCAGCGAACATTAGGCAGCAAAATACCTTTGAAGTTTCATGCTCAGATTTATTCTTTCTGTGAGATTTGGGCTAGAGCTATTCCCAAGCGAGCAGATGATTAACTTGAACTTTCTAGTAGACTGGAGATGTAATACTACACTGACTTGCAGGCCCTTCTGCTGCGATTAGATATGGTCTCGCATTTTTATAGTTCCTGTGACTTTTACAGCCCATGCCTATTAAGAAATTAAGGGGTCCACTACTGCTGTTGTAACACAGGACCAAAATCTACGTGCCAGTTTGAATTAACTTATTTGAAATGCTATCCTTTGAAGAAAAAAACCCCCCACAACATTGCTCATTTAATCTGTTTTTGTTCCTGTGGGCAAGGCTTACACACTGCATTTACTCTTGCTAAATAATGCTGACAACTTGTAACTCAGCCCCACTCCACGTGGCAATCGCAGCTGCGCATGGGGTGGAGAGGATGTGGGGAGAAGCAGTCCTGAGTGGTGTTCCCAGATTTCAGCCCTAGCTCAGTGGGAGTGCTGGGCACATGAGCACAGCCTTGTGCTGGGGTGGTGCAGCCCTCCGGGCCGGCAGGCTGTGGCAGAGCACTGCCTGCCCGCCCGGGTAAACAGGGAAGCTGCGAATGAGAGCAGGGAGGGGATCATCTGACTTTATTTCTTGCTGCCACGTTGGGCTCTGAACTCACATTGCAGAGAGATGGAGAAAATGTGGAGAAATCCCCACCTCTCGATCATTTTTTTGTCTGTGAGAAAACGCCCGCAGATTTTAAAGCATGACAACAGCCTGGCGCTGTATAGTTTTTAGAAAAACATGATTAGGAGGCATCTGGGTGCCAATTTATAACTACACCTCTCTCTTACATGCAACCAAACTAGTGCGAGGAACCAGTGGCTGGCAGCACACCGGTTTCTCTGTGGATATTTCCAGGTCTAATCCCTGGTACCTGTGTCTCTCCAGGGCCAGAGCTGTTCCAAGCAGGTTTTTTCCCACAGGAGCCTGGAGTACGCACGCCACTCTGCAGCGCCTGAGATACGTGCTCTGGTGTGTTTTAGCAGGAAAGTAATAAGGGCTTCGGTGCTAGAGTGTAAACAGAGTGAGCAATTTATAAGGCAGAAGTGTTTCCAGGATGGAGCCTGCCTTGGTTCTTGCAGGAGCAAAGGCAATTCTCAGTTTTTCACAAGGCAGTGCCACAGCATCTCTGAACTCTGGGCTGAATCACAGGGGGGGAAATGATGAATGTTCCTTCCAGCTTTCTAAGACGGGTTTTCAATAAATGTGCCAATTACCTGCACCAGCCAGGTGCTTTATACAAGGAGGATGATGCATCCACAGGGCTGTAGGACAAATGGAAGGGTGGAGGAGGAGGGAGGGATTGAGTAAGGCCACTGTAGAGGTGAGCCTGGGGGCTGCCGTGGGAGGGAAAGCCAGGCTCAAGCTGGAGGCCAGGCTGCTGGATGGGACACTGTGGAGGTGGAGAGGCCAAACCTCAGCCTCTGCCTTCCAAAAGGTTTTCAGGATAGCAGCAGGGCAGGGTTGGGAGCTGTTGTTCCTCCCCATGGCTGCCCCAGGGGCCCCTGCATTCCTCCAGGAGGCCTGCCCTGCCTGCTGCCTGCTCTGCCAGCCCTGCCTGCAACCTGCCTTGCCTGCTGCCTACACATTTAACCCCCAAGCTGGCAGGGGCAGCCTGGGGGCTGGGGGTGCCCACCCGCAGCCTGGGTTGGTGCATACCCTGCTCCTGGGATGAGGGTAGAGATGGGGTCATCTGGACTTGGATGTTTTGCTCCTGCTGTGGTATAAGTGCCTACTACAGGTCATGATCTCTGCAGGGAATTATGCTAAGAGTATTAATTAACACTAATTTAATTAACACTAAGGGCACAGAAAGGCCAGGGCAGTACAGGAACAGCTTTCCACACTGTCTTTCAGGAGAGGTATGGATGCTTCACAGAAAGCTTTCAGGGTCATGTTCCTCAAATATCTGCACCTGCAAGCATCACTAGGGATGCTGTGGGCCCTGCTCACATGTGGGTAAAGGGAAAGCAGGTAAGGGTTACCTGGCAGATCACGCCTTGGGAAGGTTAGAGAAACCATGGGGAATCACCGAGATCCCAAACCGGAGTCCAGGAAGCAGCAGAGAGAGCAGAGGCTGCAGCAGTTCAGTCTCCCTGAGGAAGGCCAGAGCAGTGTGCCAAGCGCTTGGCTGCTGCTCCAGGGCAGAGAACAACCTTCACCTTCCTTTCTTCAGGTTCTCCAGGTGCCATCAGCAGTGGTGGAGACACTGCTCTCCCTTTGCTGTCACTCCATGGAGCCCAGCACTTGCTTTCAGTGGCTGCAGAGCTGCACCAAAAAAATGCAGATAGCTCTGTTGTTTTTCTTCCCCCTGCTCATAAGAATATGGAATGTTTGTTTCCTCCATTTTCTACTGAAAAGAGCCTTTTATCAGAACAAGAGTTTGCCTGGAGAATTTTCCAGCTCTGTTTCCCTGCCTCTTTATCAGTGCATTAACACAAACAGCACCGTGACCTTTTTAACCCACATACGTGGCCTTCAGTAATGCTGGGCTGGAAGCACTCTGCAGGTCAGACGACATCCTGCCATCAGTCATCGACCTCACGTGGCTTGGGGGACTCCGGGTGCATTTGCCAGATGCAGTCAGGGCATCCACCCCGTTCTTCTGTGCGTGTCCTAGGAGAAACTCTCTAACAGATGTTTTTAAATGCTCTTTCACGTGGGAAAATTGGGAAGTATATGTTTTTATTGCACCCTTGCTATTTCACCCAGCCACGTCGATCTCCAGGGATGGAGACGTACTTAAGAAAAATATTCACTTTTAAAAGCTTCTACAGATTTTTTTTTTTTTTTCACAATACTTTCTTGGCTTAGCCAGCCCAGCAACGCACACTTGTGTTTCTGTTTTGTGGCAATTAGTAAGATTTACTAATTACACCGCTGTGTGTTTAAAGACAATTGATTTCCCTTTGTAGCAGAAAACAATTTCCTGTTATGCCAATTCTCTTAATCTTCATCAGAAACAAACCCAGGCTGCCCTTGCCAGAAATGTGTCAAGTTCCTTTATTAAATCAGTCTCCTTTCTGCCCTGGTTGTGTGTCCTGTGTTTATTATCCCTGATCAGTGGATTGGCTCACCTACAGCTGTTATGGCTGTATGTATTTTGCTTCACATACTGTTGGCACCAAGCACAATTATTGAAAAGCAACTCCCCTTGCTCAGCAGCTTGTGTGTCTCTTCTGGCAGCGGGATGGGGGTGTGCTGGGAGAACCCTGGACCTATTACGCTTGGTTTTGGCACGTGTAAAAAAATACTAGCAGATAAGGAAGTTCAGAGCCTTAGATGTGAGTGTGGGCTGTCCCCTTTGCAGCCAGCCCAGAGAGCGTGCCTGTATCTCAGACAGCAAGCACAA
Organism: Acropternis orthonyx; assembly: GCA_035583155.1. Classification (NCBI taxonomy): domain Eukaryota; kingdom Metazoa; phylum Chordata; class Aves; order Passeriformes; family Rhinocryptidae; genus Acropternis; species Acropternis orthonyx. The sequence goes on along the minus strand of JAWWEU010000081.1, from coordinate 45,522,594 downwards.
AGGCACAGGCTTCTGCTCACATAAATACATAGGTTCTGTTTAGACTTTTAGTGAAGAAGACCAGGCTGCTCAAATAAAAAAATTTCTTATGCCCAGGCTGAGTGCCACTAGGACAACCAGAAAGTGAATATTCAACTCATTATACTTAAGTCTGTTCCATTTACACATTCCTTTGCTGAGTGAGCAATTCAGCAGCCCAAAAGGCAGAGCAAATTGGTGTGGCTCAGGCAGATGAATGTGCAAGGAAATGTCTTCTGTTTTCAATATTTGGAGGGTATTTTTGGAGATCAAAACCTCTCACAGGTTTGGGCCATGTTCACCTGACAACAAATTCCAGTATCCATTTGACTTTGACTTTAGTTTGCAGTGTCTCATGGCCCATGAAGGCTGGCAGAACAATAGCCATGAGGAATGCTGTCTGCAATGTTGCTAATATCCAAGCAAAACCACTCCCATTCAGAGGCACCAGCAACTTATAAAGCCAGGAAAACCTGTTCAAACTCTCTGACTACACAGAACACTAGAGCTAACTTTGTATGGGAGATGATGCTGGCTTACATCTCTCCAAGGCTTAAAACCAGATCTGAGCTCATCCAACCCAAGGCTGACTTGAGTGAGAGAAGTGCCACGAGACATAAAGGTTGCGTGTGCCTCGGGGCTCCTGGGACAGATGGGGTTAGTGCATTGCAGACTGCTTTGTTGTAGCGGAAAGTCACATTATTCAGGAAAGAGGGAAAAAAAATCCCACCTTTCTTCCACATGTCAGGCAAGATCTTTTATCATCTGGGCTGCAGATGAGAGCTGTGATGCTGTTCCCTCCTGCACAGAGATAATACTCCAGTTCAGTTCTCCTCCGGCTATGGCTGGGACTTGCTAAAAACTCCCTCTGATCTACTGTGATCAGCTTCATCCCTCCTCTTTGAGACATTAACCCTGTTTCCATGAAAAAAATCCTCAAAACTCACAGTGTAGTTCTAGCAACATTTTTTAAAGTCAAAGCAGACCTCACCTGGACTGATAGAAGTCAGTGGGCTAGTGAGTATATTCACCACTCCGGTTCCGTGGTGATAGACCTGTCTGCACATGGAACACTTGTCTTACAGCACAGCCCTTTGAAACAAAATCAGTTCAGGTCATAATAGGAGAGGACTGAAGAAACACAGAAGCAGCAAAACCAGTGTATGTACTCTTCCAACTTAGTAAATATACATAAATAAAGTCAATCCTGTCTCTGTAAGCTGCAGTAAGTATTGCAAAGCTACAAAAACAGAAAAAACAACCAACAAAAAAACCCCCAAACAAACAAAAAACCCCAACCCTATACTCATTTATATCCAAGCTTTTAGAAAAATCTCACATCCTGCAAACCTCCCTAGGAACGAATGACCAGCAAAGCACTAGTTAACATTCTGTCTAGTTCATGTTGATTGTAAAAGAATAGGAATAGCTTTCTGTGAGGCTTTACAGTGAAGGAGGAGAGACTGTATGACCTGCATTATTTGTGGAAATTCTCCCTCCAGAAGAAACAAGCAGGCTCTTCAAAGTCAGATCAGAAAGAGCCATCATTACCCAGATGTCAGCTCTGAGGTATTACTTTAATCTGGTAAGAGAGGCACACAGATCTTATTTTGCACCAAGTCTCCATGTCTGAGCTCTGGCGAAGGACATGGAAAAACACACGCCTGTAGAGCAATGCCCCTATATAGATTTTGTTTCAAAGCATAGGTGGGACAACCTAGCTAGAGGTCTGTCTTAGCTGGTGACCTAAAGCAGTAAGAGTGTCCCTTGAGGTGATGTAAAAAGCCCTACTGCCTTGCTGAAAAGCAGCACTGATGTGTCCATGTCACCTCAGTCACTGGAGATGAATGAGGCACCTGTGACAAATAACACATTTTTCTACACAGTGGTGTCTTCCCACACATATCAGTACCCCCATCACCCCAGCATCTGAGATCCTTTTTCATGAAATCAATGGCATTGGAAAAGTACTTATGGACCTTTCAGGGCTTTGCAAATTTTTATTTTTCCAGAATCAATGTCTGAAGGCTGCACTCGATTGAAATGTAGTTGCACGAATGATTTTGGGTAGAAAGTGTGCCAATAATTATTTTTTAAATTTGAAATTACTTAAAAAAGAAATTCAATACAGATTGAATCAGTGCAATGACCAATTTTCTATGACCTTGAGCAACAGGACGCTGAAAATGTCCCTTCCATGTCATGGATCCGTTTCTCAGAGTAGCCTGTCCTGGGTCTGTCCCACTGGGTTTAGCAAACCTCCCACATCACCTTTGGTTCATCATTTCACAGAATAAGGACAGTAGCACCAAGTCCTTTTTAACATGTGTGATGAACGCAGTGCAGTTCAACTGATCACGCACCAGCACCTTCCTTCTCCCCTCTCAAGTATTGCCCTCCCAGCTTTAAAACTCCCACACCATTCACTCACTGAACTCTTCAGGAGGTCACAATCTGTGGTAAGGCCATATATCATCTTCAGCATAAAGATGCCTCTGTCCTGTGACACAAATAACAACTTTAAATAAACTGTAGTAAGTTATTTTACAGAGGCTTAGTAACAGGCTACAGCCTGTATATCATTACCAGGCCCATCCAGGCACAGACCAAACCTGTGAGTCACAATTATCGTAAGACAAATGGCAGTTGTGATTCAGAGCAGGTCAACCTTGTACGAAATGTCAGCAGCTGCCAGGACAACTGCACAGCTCCACAGCTGGCACCTCTACCATCTTTCAAACATACACTTACCAGGGGATTAGGCTCTGTCACTCTGTCTGCATCATCTCTCTCACTCACTTTTTCACCACCTTTTTTGTATCCTCTAGACCACACTGAATTACAACTTACTGTAAACACCCGGGTGTGACTTCTGACCGTACCCTTCTTGTGCGATTGCTGTTCACTACCTTTCCTTTTTTAGCCTGTAGAAATCCATTCCTTAGTTTGATTTTTGCCTGAATCACCAAGTGACATCTCCAATTCACTTCCTTGGGCAAGAGCAAATAGCCGCAAGTGCTAACAGCAATAAACACTGTGGGCTGCTGCTCAGCCCTGCAGTGACTGCAGCTTTTGTTCAAAGGCACCACAGGGCTGCTGGGCTTACAACATCTTTCTTCATCCTTGTAAATTTTAAAAGTTTTTATTTACACCAAACATGTCACCTTTCCCCCCAAAAAAAACTCTGTTAAAATGGTTCCACAGGGCGTGTTAAACTTTTACACAGAAAAAGGAAAAAAAAAAAGGCAGGACTGTGCTGTGCCACAGATTTTACTTTAAAGGATCTCTTTCATAGTCCTTTTAGCGGCTTCTGAACAGAAGTTTTATGAATTTATAACAACATATATGTCAGGCAGACACTGGAATTCAAATTATTTTAACTCCAACTAAAGGCTTGTGTTTGAATGTCTGAATGCATTCCTTTGTGGCTCAGATTTCTGGAGTCTTAAAACTGCAAAGACCGTATCTTCATTATAAATATTCCATTTCTTATTCATTCTTGTGTCAAAGGACTGCTGGAGAGAAAATCTGCACAAGTGTGGTCCAGGAGGAAGCAGAAATCAAAGGAGTTTTGTTGCAGAAGTAGGGATGCCAAATGTGCTTGCTGAGCCTGGCATCTCTGTTCTGTAGCTAGATCTTCGGTATGAAAAATACAGAAAAGCAAAATGAATACTGGCATTCCTGAGCTGCTACCTATATGGCAGTGTGATCTGTCTTGATCCTAGTTGCTTAGGATCTGTTGGAATTATTGACTGTTACATGGGAGATTTTTGTTGGTTTCCTTTTAATCTAATACAGTCTGGATGCCTGCTGGGCTGGAGGGTCACTACAGACCTCTGTATTTGCCTAGCTGGTTGGTACTGCTGACTTCTCAACTGTCAGGCTGGCTCATAAATGACTAGCTTATTGGACTAGAGAGTTTAATGACTGCTAAAGAAAAGAAATTATTTCACAATGAACCCTGTAACTGCTCCTTTGCAAACTCCTTTTCAAGCATTTGCTAAATACAATCAACATTTCCATGTGGATGTAACAGCAGTGCAGCGTACAAATAATGTGGTTAGAATGAGGCATGAGGATGGCTCCGCGTTTTATGGAAGTCCAACTGATTTTTAGAAACACGATGGCTATTTTCACTCAATGAACCCCTCAGAAAAAAAAAAAAAGAAGAAAGAATTTCAATTCCAGTTTTACAAGAACTAGTAGAGGCAAAAAGCATGCTGTCTGCCTTCCCTCCTGCTGCATTTCTAGCAGCCAACTCAGCCCTTTCGCGAGTCCCCCGAAAGTCTCCGAGATGGCTCATGCGTAGGAAGCAACTTTCATTCTGTTCCAGGCAGAAACAACCATCAGCACTTTGCTGAAGTTGAGCCTCTCATGTATATGCCAACACAAATAGGCCAGCTAGGAAGGAGAATCCTGGCAAAGGCAGGGCTTGGCTAAATAATCTGACCTTTTCCTTGGCTTGGCTCTGAAATGTGTGTGAAATGTAACAAACCACCCTATTCTGGTTACCTGCTGTGCCCAAGGATACCCGTCAGTGCAAAGAAATTGTTTTTTAATAAATTAACACTCTGTAGAAACATTTTCTTAAAACGTTAGTTAAAGGTAGGGTACCCAAACATGAGACACAGGGAGCAAAGCACACCTAACATTTGGGGTGGCACAGACTCAGGGCAGTTGTTTAGTCCTGGAATCACATTTATGCCTCTGCTTTTAGCCAAGCCAACTTTCCAAAAGGATATATTCCTGAGGCTGACACTGGCTCCCATGCACTTTATATAATTTACATTCTGTTACAATTGTTTAGCTCTTTTGCACTTTCTGCACATTCTCCCAGAGAATATGGACAAGCAGCATCTTACTATGATGCAGTAAGAAACTTTATTTCTGCACCTTTCTCTACATTGAAACAAAGATTTAGCAGCAACCTGATTTTAACACAATTTCTTCCCCACCTTTACATGAGATCGAAATAACCATAACTGGCATTTCTGAATTGGTTTCACCTCAAAAAGTTCCAGCTCCTTTTTACAGCCCAGCAGAACTTTTGCTATTCTTGCACTAAGAAGTTGATAAGGGCGGTTCTGGGAGACAGAAAGGCCTTTTTAATGGTTCGTCCCTGCAGATGCTTGACTCCAAGTTCGCTCTGAAGAACTAGCTCGTGGACTTCTTCAAAATTGCGGGCTGCTTGCTGAGGCACAGAAACTGTGCCACAAGCTTTGTTATTGATCTGAAAAACAGACACGAAAACAAGAAAAAACAAGTTACTAGGCTGATTTTTACAATTTCATTTCCTGGATCCAATCCTCCATTACACAAGGGGGCAAGCGGAATAAACTCTCTCTCCTCCAACACCACACTTTCTAAGTAGAGGATAAAATTCTTCCTGTCTTCTCTCCATCTATCATGAAACAAGAAAACGAAATTCTGTCTGACAAGACTCAATAGAAATTGAAGAAGTGGCCACAGGAAGTCTTAGTTCTGAAGACATCAAGCAGCACGTGACCATGCAATGCTGCGACCTTTCAATTTTAAAAACGTGACAGTTATATAAGCTGGATAAAATGCTTTGTCCAGAGGGAATCCTGGTTTGTGCATACTTCTGGGCAGCAATTTGGATTCTTTACAGCTAAGAGATGCCTTTCAGAGATTCAAATGTAGGATTTATTATTTTTAGAAAAATGGCCTTTAACTAGTTACGTGTTGCATTTGTACTAAACGCATGACTCATTAATCCAACACTGACCACAAAGACGTCAGCCACTCCTAAGATCATGCTTTCCTGTGTGGGGCTGCTTTCCAGAGCAGCTTCCATGCTGGTTTTGCACCAGCAGGGCAGGATCATGTAAGTCAAAATAAGTAAGGCCTTTGGTGCGAATGACTTTAATATATAAAATGGTTTTATAAATCCTTTCTGTCATCCAGTAAGAGCAGATAATGGACAGAGACTACAGAGCCTGACTAAGTGCCTTTCTGGGAGTGGTGTAAAATTAATTATTTAAAAATTCAGAACTATATAGACTATTTTCAGTGCATTAATGAGAAGCATATCAATTTGAATTTTTAAATCCAGTTAATCACATTACTTGCATAAAAATCTGCTGTAAGTACTGTAGATCTCTGACCTTTAGGCATCACTGTAATGAGTTTTCAATCATCTAAAAGAAACATATGTTGCTTCATGCAGCTTGGACATAAAAAAGTACATGGCTTGGTCTTCACCTGGATTTTATCCAGGATACCTCTATGCAACATATAACAAGTGAAAGACACCTAGTTCACTTTTCTAGTTTGTATTTTATTGAAAATAAAATAATCTGTACAATTTGCTGAGAAAGGAAGTTGGGACTTTTAAGGAACAAGATGAAGTCTCAGACGCAGGAGGGATGAGTTACTTCTGGTTTTTGACTAGACTTGACATTAATTTGCAGTGATAGTGTAGGTAGACTCTTAACTATTTGTACATGCATCCATAGAGTGACATCATAAAAGGCTGGCTGTGTTCAACTTTGCCTTTAGCACCTTGTGCAAAGTAAATCCCTTGAAAAACACACAGGAGTTAATTTTTAAAGCTTTTGTGAAAAATAAATACAAGTGGTTCTTTTTGACAGGACACTTTGGAGAAGAAATGCATTCCACCAGAAAAAGAAAACAGTAAAATCCAAACAGACACGGTTTTGGTGAGAATATAAAGCAAGTTTCTCAGCCTGCTGCTAGGACACACAGCCTGCAGTTCAGAACTATGCCTGCTTAGCTAAAATGTCGTTCAGTGTCCTCCATCATGCAAATTAATATGTCCCAGTGGATGGATGTTGGCAGGGGCAAATTTTCCACAACTAGCCTTTCTGGGGCTGTTCTCAACAGAAAAGCCAAGCAGTCTAAATCAACTTGGTAAATAAATGACTGCTGGTGGTTGTGTTTTCCTAGAAAGGTCGAGGAGCCTGGGCGACCTGGCACTGTGTACCTTCCCACAGCATGTCGCCTGACCTTCCCACACTACACTGTGAGCTCAGCCCGAAACTCCTATGGAACAGCAGATTGGTTATAATTTCACCACATGCCTGCAGCATGGCTTTCATTGTACTGTAGAGATCATGAAGCATTTTAACACTATTCTTAAAATAGGCATCTGCAGATTTAATTGCACGCTGTGTGTAACAAGCATCCTATTCACGTATCTGTTTAGTCCAGGGCTCAGATTCTCAGCAGGATAAATACCTTCTGCTATACCTCCACCTCTCTCTATCTCACTAGACCAGCATAACCCTCAGCATTTCCAGGTAAAAGTGGCAGCACAAGAAACCTTGATGCTGGCAGTTGTCTTTGAAAACACATGGCAAACTGCAAAAGGAGAAATACATGAGTCTTTGGGCCTTTCTTCTCCTCAGGAAGGAAGCTGTTCCTCTTGTCCTTTTTTCTTCTTTTCTTTACCCTCACCTTTTATTTTTTTTAAAACATTTGACATTCTAGACCATTCTGGATCTGCAGGGAGCTAGTGGGAACTAGAGAGGTTATAAAAAATGAAATGAAATCACCAAAGACTGAAAAATAAGTACCTGGAGGCTGCAGAGAGGAATTTTTAATTCAACACAAGTATTTTTTTACCACTGATGCATAATCCTTCTGAGAAGTGAAAAAGAAAATAAATATCTGTGCACTGTTAGGCCTCTCTCATAGGCTAAAGCAAGGAAAATGACACCAACCTTTTATTCTATTTATAAAAACATCAGTTTTAAGACCACATCTGCTAACAGTTCTGCACTACCTAGAAAATGTGAGGAATGTTAGTCAGAAGTGTGCTCATAGGATGAAATGCACACTACATTCAGGTCAGATTTTTCACAGCATTAATAATATACAGCATGATTAAAAATACGCGACTTTGCAATAACATTTAGAGTAACAGACACTGTGCGTATCCGGTGAATTTAAATGTCTTTCTTGTAGGCAATCTGTATTGTATGAGCCAAGGATACAATGATTTGGCTGCTTTAGGTTAAATATGGAAAGAAATAACTCCAGCACAGACAGGAAATAATGAAGTATTTTCTGTGAAGAGAAATAAAACCAAAATGTCTCAGCAGGCAAATCCCTGGCAGCCTGAGGCAGTCTGATGTCTTGAGAAGAATAGGGTTGTGGCCCAAAGACTCGGTTTGACTGTACAGCCTTGTGAAAAGACACTGCCTCTTTGCAACTAACCAATCCCTCCATATGTGGAGTGTTTCTTGGTTTAATGAGGGCAATTTAGTTTTGCAGCCATACAAAACCCTGCAGTGTCCACAAGACTTTATAATATGCACATTCCCTGCTCCCCCATATTTCTCTTTTGCCTTGCTGTTACAGTAGAAAGCCAGGCACACTCTGTAGGCACTGTTGTTAAGAATTATTCCCGGTTCAAAAAAGCAACTTGTCTCTCTGTTCTTCCAGTTCCTTGCTTTCTCAGAACTAAGGAAGGTGTTTACATACATCATATTTTTCTATGAATATATGACTCAGAACACAGGGAGTGCTTTTTCTCTTATTACAAGGCTGTTACTAAAGGCTACAGCTTTGACAAAGTCCACCACAAAAAGAAACAAAAATAATGTTCAAAATGGCTGTTTAAAGCAAAATTCATTTTTTAGCCCTGGTTTCCATTTTTGAAAGGGAAATTTTAACATCAAGAGAAAAAATATCAGTGAAATGTTCAGGCATTTTCATGTTTGGTTGTGTAGTCTTAAAAACAGTTCAGAGTTTTCCCTGTATTGCTGCAGTTGTTATTTCAGAGATATATTTAATAACATGTTTGCTTTAACCACAACTCCAAAGACATTTCTATAATTACATAATTTCTCATTCATGACTTCCTTATAAACTGAACACTGAAATTCAAGATGTTTGCTAGCTGTGCCTGGATGTGAAGGTTTATTTTAAGCTTATGCAAAGTGATTATACCTCAGTGAAGATTTTTACTGGTATAAGTAAACGCTTATCACTTAAAGAAAGAAAGAAACGGCAAGGAAGAGGAAAAGACAAATTCCTCCACAGTGACTATCAGGCTAAGTGTGCTATTAACCCCAGCTGGCAACTGAATCCTTCTCTTTGATTTGGGAAAAGATGCCAATTGAAAATTCCGTTCAAAAATACATACTCCATGGCCTCTGTTAAGGGTGTATGTTTAATGCTGGAAAAATTAGTGCTTTAGCAGCATTTCTCATTCTCTTCAAATAGACTGACTGAGAGATCTGGCAGGATATGAAACTATTTGCCAAGATACTTTGATTAAGGAAATCTAGAGAAACAACACTTCCCCTAAAATCAATCAGTCTGTTCCCTCCTCAAAAAAACTCAGTTCAACAAAAATAACCTAACTGCCTTGCTCCATCTCTCAAAGGAGAGAAAAGAACAAAATACAACTAAAATGTGTTGCTTCTGTTTCTCTTACACACACAGAACATGGCATTTTACAAGACCAAATGACATTTCTTATAGAGGCTCCATTTCATTCAATGTCCAGGAACACAAAAAGTGTTTAAGTTGGAGCATTTAATTTAATTTAAAACACTTAGGTTTAGAATGTCTGCATAGTATATGAAAGGTTATTCCTTGGTGAACAGTGGAAAAGGCAGGAGTCCTGCAGATTCAACAGTATGCAACTGTGCTAATTACAGCCTATCCTAATTCCTGAACATGAAGAACTCGAAGGCAAGTCAGCTGATGGAAGAGCTGCTCATGGATCCCACGCTCTTGGCTCCAGGCACTCGCTCTATGGCCTGCAGTGGCACTTGTTGCTACTGTGCACTATCTAATGATAAAGCTTTATGATGCCTGGGAGCATGCTGAACACACACCAGTTAACTAGACACATAGGAAAAAAGACAGCAAATTATACTGTGCATGTGCACATACACATGCTTGAAAATTACACATTAACTAAATGCAGTTGTATGTCCACTCTTCTATTGAACTGCCAGCGCTGTCCTAAAATGCCTCAGAGATTTGGATTAAGGCAGATGGGAAACATGGTTTGGCAAAAATCAGAGCAACTTAACCCAGTTTAAGAGAAGTTCTATTAGGCAACCCCAGCACTGCAGCTACCATGAGAATTACCTAATTACACATTTTTGTACAGGGCTGAATGCACTGTCAGCTGAAATATCTGGAGGGACCTGTATTTTGATCATAGCTTTGACTGTATCATCCTTGCCCACGGCTGTTCATTGGTCAAATCTCCACAGGTACTCATATGCAGTCACTCTGAAAGGTTTATATTTAGGTCATCTCCCTTCCAGACTTGCTACATTTTTTCACCTAGGAAACCATTTTAATTACTCAGCACAACCATAATTGCAGCTTCTATTCAGAACTTTCACATCTAATAAGGGAACTGACTTTTTCACAGCAGCAGAAATACCACCATCCCTGGATCTCCTAACACATCAGTTGGCCACTACTGAAAATACATCAAAATCCTCTTACCAGTACAGACATTTCCACAACATCTGGTGGCTGAAGGTACTCTGGGTCTACTTTGGGCCAGGACTGATGCAGTACATCAGCATCCCAGCGATGATGAGTACAAAGTTTGTTCTGCATATGCGCCAAACCTGGAAAATGAAAACAGTCAAACATTCAGCAGTACTCTAACCAGAGCATTCAATCTTTGGAATTTGTTTGACAAATACGATCAGGATAAATCTGACTTTAAAAGCAAGGGCCATAGGAGGAAATAACATTGTTTAGATTAGCGTACAACACATTATAAACAGAAAGATATGCATCTTTGAAGTGTTTGTTTTATACCACGCTAGGGACATTAACATGAGCAATGGGGGCACATTGTAGATTTAACACTCCATAACCTTGCCATAAGCCCAGAAGACCACTGTTTATTTTAAATTGTAATACTGCAATGCAAGCTGACCTCTACTTCTAGAAGTCAATCATGATACTGCATTTATTTTCAGTAACACCACAAGTTTGATTAAAATTTTACTAACTACTTAGAATGATAAACAATTATGGCTTATTATTTTACCACCTGTAATATGCTGGGTAGTTTCTAAATTCACAAGTCAAGCTATTTGCAAGATTTTCTCACAAATTAAAGGTGCTACAAAGGAATGTCTTGCACAGCTTGGTCTCCTTGTGATTTTCACATTCTAAAACACTTTACCCTTCGAATTTATTTTTAAAAACTCCTAAAATGGGTGTAAGTGATCTCCTTTTATTAAATAGGCTATGCTTTTCTCAAGATAATTCATTTCCTGATTTAAGTAATAGGAGAATAGGATGCAAGTAATTCTGAAACTGCATTCTTTAAGTGAATAAAAGCTCCTGAGTAGAGTTCATGTTGCTGTTTACTCCAGCTGTACAATAAAATAAAAAATTTCACTTAGCAAGAGGCTGTCAAATATGACCAATATTGCTGATGATTGCTCTTGTCATTCTCACAAAGCCAGGGGATTTTTAAATTAAAAACATTCCCTGTGTATGAGTAAGAACACAAACTAATATTTTTTATAAGCACATGCTTCATTCAGAACTGCAAAATGTATGTGAGATCTCATCTGGTTTAGGGAAATTCCATCAAGAGCATAAAGAAAACCCATCAACACAAGAGTCACTGTTGATGGGGGCTGAGGTACCTGAAGCTGTTCAAAACACAGCACAATGGCAGACAGAGGAGCAAACCCAACCCATGCACAGTGCATACATGAATTCACTTGGCTGGATTGTTTAGACTAATACAGTGAATAACAGCAAACAGGGACATAAAGAGAATGCAACTTCCTCCAGAAAAATCCACCAGATTTTTGTCAGTGCTTTGTCAGACAAAGCACTTTGGTAAAATGACACAGCCGTGCTATTTGCTGAATGACTCAGAAAGGGGCAGAGGGGTGGACTCATGGGAGCTGTTTCAAATAGCAGGCAAGAACATGCACATTTCCTATTGACAACTATTTATTAGGTAAATAATTGATTAAAACACTTCAGCAGATCTGGTTTTGTGTATTTTTCTTTCTTGCAGCAGTGGTTAAGAAACTAAGAGAGCAAAAGATAGGAACTCAAGCAGAAAAAAAATCTTCACATTGATGATTCATTATCACATTGACTTTAAAGACAACAGCTGTTAGATTCTTTCCTTTTTGGCTTTTGAGCATCCAGATGAGCTCATTTCTTTCCAACTGATCACATGCCATGTGGCAGAAGCATGCACACTGGCCACTCCTTATTTTCCTGTTGAAGAGGATTCTTCACACTATTTAAAAACTCACTTTCTAATATAAGAGCTTCTATCTACAAAAGCAAAACCAGGGTCACTTTTAATTCCTGTGGAGGCTGTCAGTCCTAATAAAGAAATAATTAAAATGTATTTTGAAGCAAAGTGTGTCTAAGCACAATGTCAATCTTTTGGTTCATTTTCTTGCTACAAAATGAGCTATGAGCTCATCCATAGAAAAAAAGAGAAGTACAAAAGTCAACAGAACAAGTTTCAGAAAACAGTTTGACAGGAAACCAAAATTAAGGTTTTAGCTATGTTGCATGTTTGGCTTCCTGCCTTAATGCACATTTTTTGACTTGTAGAACACAGAAAACACAATGATTTGGTTTGTATTTTCAAAATTCAACACACTAGACCAGAAACTTCATCACCATGAGCCAGAATGGGGATGATCCATTTGTAAGGACCTAGCCAGTACCCTTCTCCAACCTTCTCCCTTGATTCTGAGACACTACACAAAAGCACTGTACAAGATGCTAAAAACGGACAATTTCCCAGATTTTTACCATGAAAACATGAAAAACCCATTTTATTGTCTTACTGTACTGGAAAGCATCTAGTGAAGTGCATTTTATGAAGCAACATGCATTTTGCTTCATACTTTTTGATGTATTTTGTTTTTATGGCTATTGATTCTCTTGCAGATGTAGGACAGAAAGCCAACTGAGTACATTTTAACTTACTGTAAGTTGTTTACTTATATGTTCCCATCTGTACAGGACAGATCAAAGACAATACTTGTGCTCAGTCTGAAGCCCTGATCCTGCTATTGGATCTGCTTCAATGGACTTCTCCTGACCAGCCAGCTAATGCTAGAACAAGGTTTCCCTAACCAGTAACTCACAGCATTGGTACGCAATTTAAAACACAAGTACTGTATTACTATAAAGTGAGTTGTGAGGAGGGGACAGGACCAGTCTAACAGCTTTTCAGCTCAGGGCAATGTTTTACAAGCATTACATGAGTATTTCATAAGCATAATACTTCCCCTAAGGTGCTACTTGGCAGGGAAGAAGAGATTCTCATTTTAAAAAGGTTTACAAAGGAAGATGTGGAAGCAGTTGTGTATCACCAAGGTGTTAAAGACAGCAAGGTAACTCTAGTCTTATGGAAAAAAAAGCACTGGAAAAAATTATTTCTAAAAATCCGGCAATTGTGCAGCTACTTGGACACAAAATTACGTAGGCCAGAGGAAAAGCTGTGATTATAAAGTAAATTGAGAAAGAGTTGGCATGGGACAAGCAGTGGCACAGAGAGGTTAAAGCAGAAAAGGGAAGGAGGATGGAAGCCTTAATGGGTGATAAAAGGAAGTTAATGAAAGCATCTGAAACAATGCCAGTATCAGAGTTCAGGACTAGGGATTTTCTAACAGAAAATGTAAGGTCAGAGGGGAAAGTATAAGGTGACTATGAAGGTGCATTATCCAAATGCTGGTAACTTTTGGATATAGCTAAATCACAACAATAGAAATCTGTGTTAAGTAAAACCCACCACACTAGCAGACAGGCAGGAAACGTTTTTAAAAAGCTCAGATCAGGAGCGTGTAAGGGCAAATGGTGGTGCATTTTGGGCCGGTATCTTACTCGCCTCTGCAGCCTCTTAACCATGTTACTTTGTTCTTGATATGCTTTGTACTATTTAATGAATCTCCCCATTTGACAGATTCAGGCAAGTTGCATATCTGCAATCCCTTTCTGCAACTCAGAAAGAGTATGTCTGTCAGTCATATATCAAACAGTCTGCAATCTCAAAGAAATGAAGACAGCTGTTTCCAGACAGCTCTGTGAAAAACAGTATTATACTACTGGTATAGTAGCACAGAACTGGGTTGTGAAAAGCCTGGGGTACTAAAAGGTAACTCTGGAATGCACTTCCAACCCAGCAAACTCCACATGAATCCTTTTAAGCTTCTGAAAATGATCTGTCTTCTCCACTTTGTGAACTTCCTGTGCTTCCCTTTGGGTTATTACTCTTGAAGGGAAAAAAGTATTTTTTTTAATTCCAAATCATGTTTCTTCTTGGATTTGTGAAGGGGGATTTTTACATTAAGATTTCAAACTAAAATCTGCAACATCAATTAGCTTCCACTCAGTTCTGTTCTTTACAGAAGCCTTCTTGAGCAAGGACTGAATTCAGACAAAGACATTCTTACAGAAGAGCTACTGCAGTCACAGTTAAAATATTGCTGAGACAACTACATTATTACAAATTCTAAGAATTATCTTTTATTTCAATATATCTTAAGATGTGTTTATCATCAGTGTATATATCTTTCATGTCCCACCTCTAATAAAAATTTAACAATTCACAATAAGCGGTTTCATATCCTTGCCTGAACAGCAAAATGCCGTACTACTACAAACAAACTAAAAGAAAAAGTCTCAAATGGTGTCTGTATATTCCTTAGACACAAGGTTTCAGGAAGGAAACTGATTTCCTCATCCTGTTAGTATTCATAAACTGCCAAGATATCAGCCGGATGAACTCTTCCCACACTGAGGGGCTCCAGTTGCTTTTTATGTTATACTAAGCGATAAACCAGCGTATTCACTGCACAATTAAGACCATTAAGTTGGCAAACCAAAACACCAAAAACTGTTCCTCCTCTAAGCAGGAGAAAGAGCTCCTTCACACACAAAATATCCAAGCACTGGGTTGCTATTGTTCAGCTGCTGAAAGGTGAGGCACTTACACAGCTGCACTCAAGCAGCTTTTGCTTCATTCAAGCTGGAAATGCCTCCTGCCAATAGTGAAGTGTGCTCTTCAACCTGCTCACGGAGAGACCAGCCTCTTTTTTCTACCCAGTGCATTAAAACAAGATAGCCACATATAAACTAAACCCCATGAGATAACAATGCTTCAGCTGCAGAAGAACAAAAATTGCTGTATGTGGAATGTAATTTTACTTTAATTATATTTACAAGTTGCACATTATGTCAGGAGCATCCCTGGGATATCAAACTGCTGTCCTAAGTTTGCAGTTTATCAACAAGCTAACAAAGAAAACATAGTGGACTGAAAAGCTAAAATTTCAAATGAACTCGGATGCAACTCTTGAAAAGCAGAATGGCATTATTGCAATCAAATTTACTTCTATCACTGATGCTAGTCATTACTTCAAATGTCAAGCAAAGCATCTTTAATTAACACTAGAATAATCTTTGCAATTTTCATAATCTATTCATTAGTTGCTAATCATTAAGGTTGACTGATTTGGAGTTAAATCCACCTGTAAAGAATGTTTTTGCTAACCAAGATGATACCTACATACCTACTTATACACTTAGCCAAGCTTTAATTTTTACAGGCTGTTGTATTAGAAAACACTGATTTACATTTTTTAAACATTTTATTGTGATATGTGTCAAATAGCCTTTAAATTGATATGATAGCAAATCAAAATTTAAAAAAGGCATTTTTCACTATTTAAATAAAAATGCATTCAGAATGCAAATTTTAAGAAAATGTGTTTGATACTTAAAATTTAGCATATCATATTTTGCAGTTAAGACTTTTTTGAGCAAGAGGAAAATATTTTATGTAATTACTGAATAAAACTAGAAGTATCAGATATTTTTGACAGCAGATCCTTCAGAATTTTAATATTTACAGATGATATAGCCTCTTTTGACTAGCCTTCTCTTCCAAAAGCAGGAAAGCTAAAAACGTTGGTTAATTTTTTTCAACTTCTAGAACAGTTGTCATTTAAACTGAAATATTACTATCTGCAAATGCAGAAAATATTTCAGTTGTCAATAGTAATTTTATTACCTCCACACAATGTCACTCCAGTTGCTTAGCCAGAAAGTGCTATAGTTCTGTGGTTTAATTGTCTTCAAATCTTTGGCAGGGTTAACTTAATATAATAAAATACATTAAGTCAAAGTTTTACTGTAGGTTGCCATTATTTCACATTTAGTTTTAAATTCTATTGTATTTTCTTCTTAAATATTTCTTGTCGCTAATCAGTGACCAGAAAAGCATAAAAGGGGAGATTACAATGCAACTGCAGAAGTATTATTCATTTTGTGAAGTACAATGCAAACAGTAAAAATTATCAAGAATGCTCTTTTCTTCACTCTTTTAAGACTGTAGTAAATGAGTATTAAGTTTACCTCACTATGTACTCAACACTTTCTAATGAGAAACACTAATAAGAAAGGAAAATCCAAAAAATAAGCCTGAACACACAAGGAGGTGTAACGTGGTTCAGAGCTAAGACAAGTCAATGTTCCTACCATCATTCTTATTCAGCTGCAAAATTATCTGGTTGCTATTAACTAAAGGGCTTTCGAATTTCCTGCTTTCGTTTTCACCTGTAGAAAGAAAAGTACTCCTTGTTTTCATCACTAAAATGTAAAGGCTGCATACAAGTTATTTTAGAATGAAAGACCAATTTTTCATTATAAATGGTTTGCTTATGCGATGTTTATCATTGGCATTACAACGGCAGACACAGGCTTCCATCAAAGAGTGGGGGTCCTCTGCTATAGGTGCTATTTATAGAGCTAACAGTATACAAACTCCTTTTCCTGACTAATTTACAAGACAGGAAGCAGCATTATCCCTACATTTTGATGCAGAGCCAAGATACAAAAGGAGACACTTACCCTGAGTGTGTATGGAGAACTAAACCACAAAAAACCCTACACAGCATATTTAGAAGCCTTAATTTTCATATTGAAATTATTTAAAATAGGAAAGCATCATTACGTATACATAAAGAAATTGGTTACATCAGAAGAGCAACAGGACTTGGAGGAACCAGAGCACAATTCAAAGCATGAACTTGGGGAATCTTTAGATTGTAAGTTTTTATAATCAACTAAGACTATAGTTGGGTGTTTTCCAGCAGAAATCCCAGTCCCAGGACAGAATGGCTACATGTTGGATATTTCAAAATAATATAGTCTTCTTACCACAAGGCAGCAGTTAAATGTGTATGTTCTCCTAATAAAATTGCTTAATAACTCATATAATGTAATGATCACTGTGACAAAAGAGATTGTGCTTTTCAAGTGTAGTAATAAAATTTTTCAGGCAATAATTAGCACACAGTATTTTTTTACGCTGCACTGAATTACAATGCATAGTCTTTGGACCACACAAGTAAAATTTTATCTTTAAATGCAGACAGAAGCTGAGGAGAATACACTTCCAATAGTTTTTAAGCTTCCTTTTCATTCTGACATCAGAGGGTGATCCAGAAAATGTTTATCATTCTCATTCTCCAGTGATCTGAGTAGCAAGAACAGACGTCCTTATCTAACATTCAAAATGTTACAGGATTAAGCTTTACATTTGACAAATCATTAATTAAGACATCCTAGCATTCTTTGTCATTTTATCAACCATATTTGATAATTCTACATTCCCTAACATGTATTATAATTCCAAGTTCAAAAGGCACTTGATGTATAAGTAATTATCCTGGATCTCTTCTTCCTCCATCTCAACCAATGGGGAAAAGTCATGCTAATTACTTTTATTTAGTATTATTTTAATTAGATTGTACGTCACAGTGTAAGAGAATATTGACCAGAAGTAGCTTTCTCCAGATGGATCATGCCTGATGCAACTCTGTATTCTAAGCACTTAAGCCTCTATTAAGAGATTTTAAAACCACTGGAAATGAAAACACACACACACAAAACCCCAACTCGCTGTGCCTAGTATATCTGGTTGTTTCCATAATCTCTGCCTCTGTTATTGCTTTGAACATAAGGAGTTTTTCTTTGGCAATTAACAGTATTACAGAGCTATGCCTAACACTGAAATATAATCAGTTTAGAAGCACTGCTTTGTAAACACTTAAATGCACAATGTTGTTGGATGACTGTTGAAAATAAAACCATTAGAACAGCATCCACAAACTAACATTAGGTCCAAAACCACAAGCAATTTGTGGCCAGCCATAAGGCAAAATATAGTCCTATCTTCCCACATACATCTTGGGACTTTTCCCAATAAACCTTAAAAGCAACTGCTGAACTCTGGCATGCACGTCCCTTATTTCACAGGCTTGAACTGTAGCAGCACCACACAACTTAGCCCACTTGGTATTCAGACCTGCACAGCCGTGACAGATCTTAAAACAGATGTCCTGTCTACCATTCCTATTCTTCCTGAGAGGTTAATTTGCAGCATAACGTCCCTCAGTCTCTGGAGCACTCTACAAGGGAAGGTTTCTATTGAACTCTCCTTTAGTCTTTTTAGTATACAGCACTCTGACATGATTCTTTTTGCCTGAATTCCTGAAAGAAAATACTTGCAATCCATGGATTCTGAAACAGTTATTTGAAAAAGGGCTGTTTCTGTCCTGGTGTTCAGGTCTTAGTAATGCCATCCATATTCAGGAGCAGCCAGCAGTTGACATATGAATTCCTCATGCAAGTCCTGTCTTGAATTTTTCTTTCTTTTCCCTTTCTCTGCCTAGTTTCAAGAAATCCACCTTTGTATGCAAGGACAAAGAAACTGAAGGCAGAGAGATCTGGGAATGCCACAAGTTCCATGTCTGATCAGGAATTATGACAGAAGGTGAAAAGATAAATGAAGAATTCAGGGATAAGTGAGTTGTGTACTAACTTCAAGACATTTTTGCAAACTTTTTGTCTTTTTTCCTGGAACATCAGTGTAAAATTTATTCCTACAAATACCTTTCCACATCTCTGATGCAATGTGTGGAGCCATAGGTGCAACCATGATGCAGAGAGAAGCCATGGCATCTTCAAATTCTGTGCTGTGAAGAATAAGAGGCCGAGAAGCTTGCTAAGTGAAAAGACAAGGAAAAGAAAACAAATTGTTAACATTCTGAGGAGGGGCAGGGAGGAAAACAGTTTAATTAAGAAGAAAATGCAGTAATAAAACCTAAAATCAATGCCTTGCTGAGACAGTGTCATTTCATAACAAATTTGAAACCTATGAAAAGTTATGGAGAATTAAAATCACAACTCTTGGTCAGAGTGCTCTCTAACAGAAGCTCGTGCTGCAGTGGCTGATGAAGACCCTTGGGCATCCTTCTCTAGCACAGGAATCTGAACATAGACTCATGTGGACAAGAGTGGTCCTCAAAAGCATTTTGAGTTCTTCCACTTCTAGAAGTGCAATCTTAGATAAAACCAGAGCTATTTGAGAAGAGATGAAGCACTTGTATAAAACGGTCAGTGCTGAATGCAGCATGGGTTTTGTTGGGATAAGGTTCAGTTGTACAGGATCACAGAGTGGCTTAAGTAAAGCTAAATTTAGTGACAAAGTGAGGTTTTAGAGCTGAAAAAAGCTTTGGGAATGAAAAGCACAGCATGTTCTTTTACTGCTTGATGGTCTGATTGGTTTAGTAGAGTGTTCCTCTCTAGTACAGAAAATGTTGTTTCTTGTAAAAGGAACTAGACTGACAAAATTTGAATCTTCATTCTTGTAAAAGGAACTAGACTGACAAAATTTGAATCTTCATTCCTCTACTGTAACTTAAAAAGAAAAGAAACAGCACTAAGAGTAGTTGGATGAACTTTTTCGTCTCTTTGTGGGAGAGATTACATCCCATGGTAAATTCAGCTGCTGCATTTATTTTGTTATCCACCCCTCTGATGAAACAGCACAGAAGAATGTCAATACAGGTCAGCTTGTGAGAGTTATTTGGTGGGTGTGATGAACGGCCACTCCTGTCTACTAGAAAATGATCAGTGATTTACTTGACACAGATGCTGTCAGAGGGCATCTTCTTATCACTGATACTAACAAGGTCAGTGCAAACCACATTTCAGTAAGTTTTAGTAGCTACTACCTGCTTTCTGTGTTTAATCCTTGACCACCTCCTCACTTCCTCCTTTCAACGGAGCAAAAGAGGAAGTGTCAGCACGCTATACGGAAACTTGTTCTTCGAAGATACTGCACTGACTTCTTTGGTCAAGAAATATGCCAGTGTTCAAGTATCTGGCTGCCTGTAGGACACTGATTTTTGTTTATGAAAATTTTTTTAAAGCATTCACTCCCCTATCCACCAGCCCCAAATGCCTATGAATCACTGAGATGAAGATAAAGAACCACGTGTCACCTTCCCAACACCACAGTATCCCAGGCTTAAGTTATCTCAGTACAGCACTTGTGCACAAGCTACTTAACTTTTTGTTGAGTTCCTTGATTTTGCCAATAATCTCCTGGGAAACCATAAAGTATGAAATGCTATTTCAATAAAGAAGTTTAAACTTTCAAAATTATATTTAATTTCTGGTTTACATCAGGTTACCATTATATGCCTGAAGGATTGCTCAACTAGATCTAATAGTAGTAACAAAAATAATGATAATAGTTTATTATATTTCATATATCACCACTGGATGAGAAACAACAATCTAAATAAAAAATGCTGAATACTTAAGTTACTTTTACATTTGTTTAAAAACAAGGAACTTGCAAATTCTATTACTCACCAACAGTTCAGTGGTGTGAGCTGTCTTTGAGGAATGTAAAATTATGTGTGACTTTCCTTGCAAAGAATAACCCTTTTAAAATCAGAATGTTTGGCAATTCTGTAACGTACTACTATTCCTAGCTAACTATGCAACTTGGCTAAAACCAAAAGAGAACAAAGAACAGAATCCTTTTGAAGTTACAGGATGCAGATGTAAACATCAGAATCTAGTGGCTCTAATACCATCCACCTCCTCCTGCAAAACCGTGTCTATCTCAGGGTTGCAGTGATACTGGAACTTGCTGCTTTGGAACTCAGTTATTCAACAAGGCTCCTGACTTAGTAACACTGTGACAGTAAATGATTTACAGACAGCTGGACCTGTAGTTCAGGCAGCTCCTGCTTTGTATAGACAGACAGGAAGAGGGTCTGAGAGAAAAATACCTTCATTAATACCATGTACTTACATGGAGTATATTAGAGAGGCTCATCAGTCGGGAAATAGCTGCATTGAACAGATGGTCCTTCGTGAAGTACTCGGTTACCTTGTGTTAGAAGAAAAGGTCTGTCACTAATTACTTACAATTCTAAAACATGGAATATTGGCTTTTTAAATGAAAAAGAATTGTTGATAATCAATTTCAATTTGTGAAATACGTGCATATGACCTCTTACATGAAAATCACTTTGTATGCAAACACATCACATGTGGGAAAATAACAATCATGTAAAAATTCAACTGATTTGCTTTGCCTCTGTTTCAGGATTTTAAAAGCCAATGCCAATGAGGACTGTGAATTAGCAATCACCCTTTATTTCCTTTAATAAAATTTCTTCCTTTTGCCCCTACAAGAGGCCTTCATTCTTGTAAATACATTTATGCTGGTGAAAGCTTGTTCATAGATTGCAAGATCATAGTTCTAAAATCTGTTAAAAGATCTGGAAGGTCCCTCACAACAGGGTTTAAATTGGCAAAACTTTTTATCCATAGAAAAATATTTTAAGTCAGTTTTGCAGGTATTTATGTCTCCTTCTGAGTCTTGGATAATTGAATTGACACTAATCACAGCAGGAGGCAACAGGTAAGCAGAGATGAACAATCATTTGAGTATTTTTTTTAGGATACCCTAATATATTTTCACCAAATAATTCTGTATGAAATAGCAGGCACAATAATGAGGTGTGAAGCAAACAGATCAAAAGCTTTTGTTAGGGATAACCTGCAGCACCCACCTACAGTTTTACTATTGGAAATGGAGTTACTTGAATCATAGATTGACAACATTTGTTACAGATAGCTGTAACAGTTCATCCCTTAGACGAGGCACACATCCTTTAAATAAGTTCAGTCCCATACAATTTGTGGGTAATTAAATTTATACAGATAATAATTCACTTAAAAATAAACAGCTACTCAACTGGAGAAAAAGCTTTTGGCTCTCTAAGTCAAACATATGGTTTTAGCACAAGCAGCAACTTCTTTAGTAATTTATAAACTATGTAAGTGTTTCTTTGAACCTCAGAAATCACCAGATTCTTCTGCTCCCAGATCTTTCTCGCTTCAGCCTTCTCTTTCTTACTCAGAAGCTCAGGATTGGGCATGGTTCCTGAAGTCCTTGCTTCAATAAGTTTGGTTACAAGTGCCCAGAGGCGTGTCTGCCATCTCTGAACGCCTGGCACAGCATCAGCTGAGATTGAGGAAAGATTTCAGAAACAAATTTCAGTCACAGCTAACCAATCCAAAACTTAAAAGAAAAGCAGAAGGGACACAGAGCACTAGAATTAGACATTTTTTTACAAGGCCCTTGTATTTTAAATGAAAGATGTCAATGCAATTAAAAATGCCTTTATAAGTAATTCTGTGTTGTTTTAATGGAAAAAAATCAGTAAGATAAAAGCATTTTTCTGCAATGACTTATATACATAGCAAGAATATAGCATATATAGCAAGAGTATTTGGTAAAATCTGTAAAATAACCCAACATTATGTCAGTGTTAGAATGATCATCTTGCATTTTAATGACTCAACAAATGAGTTGCAAGTGCTCTCATTTTTCAAACTCAT
>JAWWEU010000081.1:45451457-45499739 GCA_035583155.1 Acropternis orthonyx | reverse complement strand
CCCTTCCCTTCCCTTCCCTTCCCTTCCCTTCCCTTCCCATCTTTATTTATTCATTCCCAGAGTATATTTCCCTTGTTCTGAAAAAATAAATAACTAGACAATCTTAAAGAATTCCAGACCTGTGGGATTTAACTGGAAGGCATTTATGCTCTGAACTACTACACAATTTTGTCACCAGCATTGAGGCCATGCTGCTGAGAACACAGTTGTGCTGGGCAGGGCATGTCTCCAGGATGGAGGGTCACTGCCTCCCCAAGATTGTGCTCTATGGTGAGCTTGCCACCTGATGCCACAAGAGAGGAGCCCCGAAGAGGAGATACAAGGACTCCCTGAAACAATCCCTCAGCCTTGGCCATATTGACCAACATCAGTGGTCCACTCTGGCCTCTAATTGGGAGGCATGGAGACACACCATTCATAATGCTGCTCCTTCCTTTGAGAGCACATGCAGGATCAGTGCTGAAGAAAAAAGACAATGCAGAAAGAACCATGACTCACCAACACTTTCCACTGTGCCTTTTGCAACCGGACTTGCTTATCTCATTGGTCTTTTTAGCCATCAGCACACTTGCAGCAAGTGTGGGTAGAGCCCTTCCCAGATATTCATTCGCGAAGCCTAGTCATGACGATGACTACACAATTTTATATTTCTTGCTATGGGACACTGAGAGGGTATGACTCGTGAATGTTCAGAGGAACATTTCTAGAGAAGAGGATGGTTTCAGAACCCTGACCTAAGTGAATTTATTGTTAATCAATTTTTAATTTTTTTTACCAGAAAGCATTATGGTTTCTCTTACAAAAGAGAAATAAATGTTTATAAGAGTTAGAAATTAAAGACTGAAAGTATCAAGGACAATCAAATGTGTTAGAGTTTTTATTCTTCTCTGGGTGCATTTCCGTGTAGATTATGTTCTGCCCAATACTGTCTCTTAGAGTTCTCATATTACAAGATAGAGAACAGTTCATCCAGTTTTCATCCAGAAAGTTTTCAGGGATAAAAGTAAGCAGTTGTTCCAGTGAATCTCTGGCTTTTTTCTCCTTGATGAAGAAAATATTCCAAGGTTTTCAAATATCTAGATTTTCCAAGCAGGTTTTAAATTGCATTCTGTGATAACACAGATATAACACAACATTTCTTTGTAATATCTGCCCAGATAACATTAAGGAAAAAAAAGTTGATAAACTGTTGTTAAACTGTAAAAGATCTGTGAAGCTACTGCTATGAAAAACAGTTTTATGATTTTTCACTTTCACTGCAATATAAATTATAAATTGATATCTTCAAAACAGTCTTCATCACATTTTAATTAGTTTAAATGCTCACTAGATGATTTGCTGAGTGCCCCATTTACACTTATTGCCTGTGGCATAGGCACGGAAATGAGATTGCCTGGAAGATCTCTTTCCACTCTGGAAAGCTTTAACTGAGCTTAAGATAGTCACTGTCACAGCCTGAAGCAGAATAACCAAGCCTTTGGTGATTTTACCAAGGATTTGTTACTCAGGATCAGAATGAACACTTGCACCCCATTAAAAAATCTTAAACTTTACATTTTATAAGACAACTCAGATCTAGATAAATCTGTACATCAGTGATGAAATAAAATCTGTACTTTAGAGATGAAAAAGGGAGAATCTAATTTAGATACAGAAATATGGTCATATATTTACAAGTAGACTTTAGATTTATAATTTTTTCTGTTACTCTTCAGCATGACAATTAGCAATAATGGGTAGAATAAGTAAACTAGTTAGTAAGCAGAACATCCCTAATACAGATAAAACTTGCTTCTACTATTTCTTTTGTGCAACTTTGTATAGTCAGAATTGGGATGAAGCTCATTAGACACTCCCCAAACTTACATGAACAAAAGAGGCTTTTTTTTGTTTTATTTTAATCATACCTGCCTGAGAATGATGCTCCAAAAGAAAAAAATGTCTAACAAGGACACTGATTTCTCTATGAAAAGGAACAGATGAAAACGATAAAGCATGAATGTGTCAAATGCTGTATAGCACAAAGAGAGCTAAGGCAATGGAAGGTTCACCTTAGAAGAAGTCAGAAAGGAAGACATTTTCTTCTTCTTGTCATTGCCTCAGTACGACAGTTTGGACAATTCAGTGTATTGCCAATGAAGTTAAATGGGAAGACTGAAAAGATGACACAGAACTTCACTTTTGTGAAAAATGTTCTGATGTAAAATAGAACTGTAAGCTAGAAAAAGACCACAAAAGACCAGAAGGGAAAAATTAAAGAAATGTTGACATTCCAACAAATAAAAACCAGTGTAAAATATACATTTCAAGAAAGATTTAGTGACTCTTTTAAATACAGAATTATGTCAGCATGCTTCCAAGTGACTCTCATTATTTGCATTGCAATATATAGATTGTAATTCTGTATATGAGGAGAATTTAAATATACTAAGATGTTCTTTTTATTTTTTAATTTCCCTACCAGAATCCTTCCCTTCTTAAATAAACATGTTTGTGTGAAAACAGAGAAAAAAAAATAAAATGGAAAATATACAAGTTGATTGATATTTCTTAATCCTTTTCTTATATAAAATGTCTGATCATCTCAATTCTAGCGAGATAACTGAGTGGCATAAAGCAAACTGAAATAATATCAGTAGTTTTGTGTTGTGTATAGTTATAATGCAATGATGAAACTAATAACATACTTGATCACAAACTTACTCTCTGTAGGTCCATGACAGACTTACTTATATCCTTATAAATGGTGATTAATGGACAGATGAGCACCCTACTGGGAAAACTTTTCCAGTAAAGACTGATCAGGTTTCCTAGAGTCTCAGCAGTAAATTTAATAGCTTTTCTAAGGTAGTTTGAATAAGAACACTGGTCTCTATCCCACTTCTTTTGTAGTTAACAAGTCTCTATTCATGATAGACTTTATTTCAGGGAAATTATTTATCCTTATAAATTTTTCCAATGTTAGTGGCAAAGTTGTAACAACTTAAAAAAAACCCTGAATGTTTATGAAAATTAACCAGAAATACAGGCAAATGTGAAAACTAGTTTCCATTAAGGAAAATACGGAATAAGACTACATTATATAACTTGTTTTACAGCAGGAACTATGTTTGTAAAAGACTTTAAGAACTATAATGTCACTGATAAAATCAGTAGCAAGAGATACAAAATGGTAATTTTTTAGTTCAGATAATCTCATTAAATTTAGTTACAAAGAAAACAATTAGTACCTGGATTAAGTAAATGCATTTTAAAGATGCCTATGTATCAGTATTCCCAGCATATTTTGTTTTCTTAGGACCTTTCTTCATGCTGTGTTCTTGCTAAAGTTTTCTACTTTAACAGTGATTTTTCTTATCTGTAAAATGAGAACATTTCACACTTTAAAAATAAATTATTCCAGAAACTTTCTGCAGAAAGCGGGTGTCAGAGTAGTGTATTTCCTTGTTCTGGAAGGTACTGTGTCACAAATTATTGAACAAAATGAATCTTCAAAGCAAAATTTAAAAATCAAATTTCTTAGAGTCAGTTTTTCTCCTGTTTTGAAATACTATTGTTAATCCGTAAATTCTGTTCAAAAGATCTGATTTATGTAATCGACTAAAATTTTCCAGCACTTTATTTGGGTAACCAAAAAGAAAAAAAAAAAAAAACTGTGATGGTCTTGGGCATAGGTATAAGCCTATGGATTTCTTTTAGTTTTATGAAATATCCTTTATGATAGAAACTTCGGGACAAATTAGGATTTGCATTTTGTACCAAGAGTACCTGATGTCTGGTAAAATGAATAAGATCATCGAGGCATCATCAAAACAGAATATTCCTGTTCTGTTCAGAAAATGTGGTTAGTGTTACCAAAGGTACTGACTCAATGAGTCTGTGACAAGCAGCTGCAGATTACCTCCAGGACTGGGTATAGCAGGGCATTACATAACCTTGTACAAGAATGGGTAACAGATATGTAGGACAGGGTCACAGACTGCCTTCAATGGCAGCCCTTTTCAATGAAGAAGGCCATGAGAAAGCCACAGTTTAGTTGGCAGAAGAAGGTCACAAGAAATTTTCCTATTATCAGAGCTGAAACTTACTGAAACTTAGACTTGCCCACATGGAGAAGGCATTGATCGGTATGCATACAGTTTAACTATTTTGTAATAAGTGTAAACTGCATAAATTCCAAAGGCTTGTTTAGCTTTGATGTCTCTTGAAAGGATTACTATATGAGTCAGAGCAACAATAATAAATGGAGATTGTGGATGCTTATTTATGAGCTGACTGATTTAAAAATAGGCTTGTTTTGAGTGGAGATATAGGTGACCTCTAGAGGTCCCTTCCAGCCTAGATTTTTCTGCAATTCTTTGAAAAGTGCAGAAAAATCTTACTGAATTGGTTTTGGGCCAACAGTTCTGCAGAGGCAAGAGCTTAATTCCAAGGAAGATTAACACTTCAGAGAGTAACTTTCAAGTGTCAGTATTCTGTAAAGGCCCAGAGTTACACACAGTCTAGAATCTCTTAAAATCCAGAGGATGTGAATGGGTATGGATTTTGTCTGATAACCAAAAGTATAGATGTTACTTGAGAAATGGATTTAGACTGAGGCTGAATGGTCTCAAATAGTTGAAGTTGCGTTGATGACAATTTTTCCATTGGGTTTGAATGTAATAGCTTTCCTCCAGGCAACAAGTGTTGGATCCCTCTTACCAAATTTAGTGATCTCTATTTAGTCTATGACAATCATGCAAATTTTCTCTGCAAATTTTTGCTCACTCTCTGATAGAGTGAGAGTCATCTCAAGATGCAATCTATTACAGAATGAATGGCTGACACATGGATTAAGTGATCATTGCATAGGTTTGAGCAGTCGTGAACAGACATATACATATCCATAAAGTTACATGAGGAAATCTACCCTGTATACCAAATGAATACTGTGATTCTGTCTAATGAGAAGAAGAAAAGGACTTGAGTAAAAAGTTCATGAATGTTTGTAGTGTACTTATTGCAGAGTTGAAGATTTGAAAGATAAGAAGATCCTGGATATGAGTGAAGATATGAAGACTTGTAATCAAATTAATCTGGTTTATTCTATAACTAAGAAAATTTTTTATTTCCAAATGTCCTGGTCCCAGCCAGGACAGGGTTAATTTTTGCAGTAGCCAGAAGGGGGCATGACTAAAACATGGAGGTTATTCTATACCACCTCATGTCATTTCTGGGAGCAGGGTGGGGGAGAAGGAAGTCTCTTTTGTTCAGGGTAGCATTGCTGCAGTCAAGTCAGGTTTCAGGGTGAGCATTTTGCTTGTGAATCCTTCTCTCTTTTGTACACTTTTTTATTAACATTGTTGCAATACTGTTTGTTTTCTTATCTTACTGCTGTTTCCAGCCCATGATCTTTACCTTTTGTGCCTCCAATTCTCCTCTTCATCCCACTACAGGGGAGGAGGAGCATGTCAGCAGCACATGGTTTGAAGAGTCTCAGTGGGAGCACTAAATTGGGGAATACCATTCCTAAACCTTGACACCAAGATCATTTTCTGACTATTATATAATCAAACTGTTTATGATGACTGTCTAACTCACGAGTATACTTAGCAACCTTTTCGCTGGTACAAAATCAGAAAAAATTAGAATAATCTAGTTTTAGAAGAGTCTAAAAATTCCACAGCTATCTGAGAGGAAATTAATAATCCCACAGGTAAAATATCTGGTCTAAAGACATAGATGACAATGCATTGATGCAAAGCTGTAGTTCATTGGATTGTCTCCCTAGGCAATCATAAAAGATATAATTTTTCATGAGAATCAACAAAACTTTATCAAGGGTACTCAGGTTGAACTGATGCACCCTCTGGTTCAAAAAGGGGAAGAGTTGTTAGTATATTGTCTCTCAATTTTTATCTTAGGTTTGAAGCAAGCAGTTCACAAGTGAATAAAATAAATTAGTATGGTCAAAGCAATAATTTCTATGAGTCCTAGGCAACATAAACTGGATTAGAATAAAAAATTGAAGAAGAAAAACAATGGTGCAATCTACTGAATATTTTATAACAAAACCAAACACTAACATAGAGGGCAAAAAAGAAAAATAAATTAAAATTTTAGTACATAACCGAGCTGAAATAATTTTTAATACTAATATTAATTTTATAGAATAAACTAGAATGATGTGATATAGGTATTCAAAATTCTGTCTCTATCAGAAACATTGGTAAAGAAAAAAACAGTATTGCATCAGAATTACATATTTGCCTTACAATCCAGGGGAAAATGAGAAACAGTAACCAGATGTCTTGAAGGAAGCAAGTAAAACTTTGTCAATATCAGGGTAAAGCTGATAAACTGTTCACAAAGGAGAGTCTTTCTTTTTATGAACAAAATAGATTGCTTTGAAATAGTGAAAAGTTATAGTTACATATCTAGATTCCAATTGAAAAAGTATTATGAAGTCATGTGAACTAAGAATGATAACGCTGTGTGAGAAAATGGTTACAGAAGTGCTAGAACGTTTTTTAAATTGTTTGTCTTACTTCAGATAAATGTTGATACATTTCTGATAGCTATGTATAAGTTTGTATTCCACTGAATATTTTCCTAAAAATTATTCTCCACATCAAGTGAAACAATGTTTAATTGTAATATCAAAATTTACTTTGACAACCATATATTAAACTTCAGCTCTATGCAATGATTTCTGGAAATTGACATGATTATATATTTCTACCTAACAAATTCTCTCACATTATCAGTATTAGATGGAAAAGTGTTGCCCAGCTTTCCTTGACTATTTTTTCAATTAGTTTCACTGACTAATAGATTTATGAGCCACAGGAAAAATCCATTATTTATGGGTTTGGACATGTTTTTTTGTATATATTAATTTACCTTAAAATATGCTTGAAAGTCACTACTGTGATGCAAAGTCATATATTTCCTGCCTCTCTTCCATTTAATGACATGTATTAATAAGACCATGCTTTCCTCAATTATTCTGTCCCCAGTTGCCCACACCAAGAGTAACTCTTTTGTTTTCCTGGATACTATTATTAATTTTTTATCAAAATGCAGTAAATCTCAATGCAGAAATTGAGAGACATTTTTGGATCTTATTCCAGACAGTAATCCATGCCTGCAGAGGCTGTTGATTGGGTGTCCGCAAGTCCTTATTTCCAGTACTTTGTTTATATATATATAGAGAGAGAGAGACAGACGGATAGATAGATAGATAGATAGATAGATAGATAGATAGATAGATAGATAGATAGATAGATAAAATATTCTGTGTAAAAACATACTACTTATATTTGAGTTTTATTTATATTTTCTTGGAACCTATGAATTATAAGGATCATTCTTGTGGTCTATACATCTCTGGAAGCAAAGAAAAAGGAATGGCTGAATTAGTGACACTAGTGTTTCTCTGTTCTTCTCCTCTTATCTGCATCAACCCACATTAAAGATATCCATTTTCATGTTAACTCAGGTAAATATTTGCTATCAGAGAAAATAAAATATCTTATAGATTTTAATCAACTTGTTCTCAATCCCAGTGACAAGGACTGTCTTGATGTGTTGTTTTTTTCCCGCTTTATAGTTTCACAAAATTTAAGATGAAAATATGTGTTTAGTTTCTGTGCTTATCAGAAATAAGTAAAATATTTTAACTATTTTGTGATTGAACAGAAAGCAGGAACATGATCTCTCTGAAGCCATATTCCATGTCCCATGCTCAAAATGAAGTACTTACTTGGATTTGAAAACTCAGCTCCTTTCATGCTCAGAGATGTCAAATTACTGTTGGACAAAAGGACTGCATGATTGCAATCCATGTGCCATCAAACAGGAGCCATGACACCCGCAGAGTTTAATAACCCAGAGATGGGAGGAAGTACCATCGTAAAAAATCTTAGAGGTTGTAGGGTTCTGATCTATTAATAAAGAAATTTCATATGCTCAGAATGGCACATACTGTCTTCTGTGCATAACAGAGAATTACTTTTATGTAGAAATTGAATTAGCAACTTCATATTTAAATTGTTAAGACTTAAGGCTCCCCTTATAATTCCACTATAGCTGATATGTATAATTTCTTATACCTCAGAATGACTAGTGAGAAATATTTTTGGTAACAACTCTAAAGTTAGACTTGCACTCTTAAAAGTAGAGTACAAGACTTTCATTTGTCATTCCCCATACTAAGTTCTGAATATTTTATGGCTACATTCAGGAACTGGATGGCTGCTTTAGAATGAATAATTAAAACTTACTTTAAAATACCTGTCTTTTGGGAATGGGTGCCTCGGTGAACTAAACAATTCCTGTTCCTATTCTCAACATTATTTCCCTGTAATTTCCTGACCTGATTTGCAGTACATTCCTTTATATTTCAGGAAAGAAATATATGTCAAGGTATCATGATGGGAAATAAAAATCCTAATACTGTAGGATTGCTACAGAGAATTTAGATGACTAAGCAGAAAAAAACCCTTTTCACACAAGCAACCTCCTTAAATGTTCAAGTCTGAAAGTAATTTTGAACCCTCCTCTAAGAAGCTTCTGTGGTCTAGACAGACAATAAATCACTGTATTCCAGAGTTTGCCATAGACTTTTTAGGAGATTACTTTCCTATCTAAAAATGTTGAATGATTATAAGTGTTTTGTGGAATAGCACCAATCTCAAAGAATGTTCAAACAGTGATGAGAGCTTTTAATCCATTAAAATCTGTATATTTTATATACAGAACAGAAGGCAAAAATCTAATTCAGAATGAATTTTTATAGGTACAAATTAACTTTTTTAAATTTGGAAATTATATATGTTTACTGGTATCATGGCATTTACTATTCAACAAAAACATAGCCTTATTACTTGTTTCTGTAGCATTCCCTAGATGCTTTGAGCAAGCCTTTTTGTAAAGAATATAGTTTACTTAGCAGCTCAGGAAAAGCTGTGATGGATTTCAATTCACTTCAAAGACTGTTTTTCTGTTGCTTGAATAAATATTGAAAATGAAGATAGTATTCAATGACAAATACATACACTGCTAAATAGAGAGAGTATAACTGACATAAAAATTCTAAGCACATATTTTGCCAGGGCCTTACAATGAGACCCATGACAAAATATGTCTGACTTAAATTCTGTTCTGGCATATATAAATATGACACCCTAGAAAGAGGGTCAAACAACTAACAGCTGTGGCAAAGTAATTTTTTATGGAGTTGTTCAATTCACAGGAACATTCCAAGTTTTCTAGGCATTTATAGCAAATTAAAATTGTATATCAGACTCTAAAAGAAAAATCCTAATTGCATAAACTGTGTGAATACTTTAAGATTTCAGGCTACTGACAGACATTCTAAAATTTCTAGGCTGTTATCTTTGCTGCAGTTCAATTATTCTAGCAGTGACACAAGAAAGTGAAAGGCACAGAGACAAAGAAAAATGTAGGTTTGGAAAAAAAAATTACTGTCTGGCCAGAAACCCCATTGTATAAGAAGTCATAAATCTTTTTCTTTGTTTTCCTTTCTATCATGTCAATCACAGTAACAGTGAAGTCCCCAAAAACTTGAGCATATATGTTTCAAAGCCATTAAACAAGCAAAACACTGGACGCATTCATGTAGTCATTTTTAACTTTAACCAGTATTTTAGAAAGCTGTGGGTAGAGATAAGATTTTTATAGTGTTTTGGTTTTTTTGTTTGTTTGGTTTGGTTTTACTTTGTTTTGTTTTGTTTTGGTTTTTTTTTTATTCAGAGGGGTGGTTGTTTGGGGTTTTTTTAATGGTTTTTTTGAATGCTTTTTTTCCCCAATTTCATATTTCAATGAAGGTCAGGGCCTTTCTTAAAAATATTCCCTGACAATTTATTGGATTATGTGTGGGTTTATCTGAACCATTTTTTCATTGGCATGTGATGAACAGCAGACCAAACCCAAAAGAGAGGTGTTGGCTATATTACTGGGGGTTTTAGTTCAAATATGAAATTAAAAATAATAAATAGTAACTCAACTATTAAATTTAAGAATTTGAATCATGTTTGCCCAAACGATTGAAACTGTTACAAATTTTGTAGAACTGTGAAGGAAATATAGGTGCATTTCTCTCTTGCTTTGACTTTGACTGTAGTACCCAGTTCCTGAAAGTAATGGTCAAATAGGAAGTCCACATGTAGGATCATGCATTAAGACCCAAATTATCATAATTTCATTACACTCACAGATTTGTTTATACATACATTGCAAGAGGAATAAATATAATAATAGATAATATATAGGAATAGATAATAGATAATATTATTTAAAAGCTAGACTAATAGATCTAACTTTCACTTTGTATACTTCCAATGCACTTTCATAATTCCAAAGGGTAGCAAATGTCATTATGCATATTTTTTTCATACAAACATTTATTTTGGAATTGTATATATTTCTAATCAGAAATTATTTCTGTTTAGATTTTTGCTTTCAAAAAAGAAATAGGGTGTGCTTAATGTTAGGTTGAATTATAAATCTAATCTTAATTCTTTTAATATCACATTGTTATGCAAAACTTGTAATGTTTGTTAGTTACTCTTCCTTGTCTTCATGTCAAATGACTTCATAAGTAGATAGACAAGGCAAAAATTGTAGTGGTTCATAACTCCATTGCTGTGACTCCATTACTAGACTTGCAAAAATCTTTTCAAGAGAATCTTAATTTTACAAATGTTATGACAAATTCTTAGCATGTCCAGCTTCAAGTAGGAAACTGAAACTACCTTCTGGCATCATACTAAGTTGGTTGGTTGGTTGGGTTTTTTTCTGTTACTTTTTTGTTGTTGTTTGGTTTGGGGGTTTTGTGTTAACTGTATTGGTGTTTTCCTTGCTTTTCTGAGAATGTAACTCATAGACTAGGTCTCGTTTTATGTTTTTACAGTAAAAAAAAAGTAATATGTCTATTGTTGTAACTAAGACATTTGTATTTTTACAAAGGTCATTTTTCATGAGAGGATTTATGGGACATATTACTTACACAGGTGAAAATGTATCAAAAAAACCCAACAAAAACAAAACCAAGAAGACTTGCATTGTGTTTATGAAATCCCTGTGGGTTAATGGAAGAAGAACTGTAGCAAAGAAATGTGATTCTTATAAAATTTAAGAAAAAAATTGTTTAAGAGTTCATGTCTTTCCACTTGAACTTACATGTAAATGTTTAAAATAAGACTGCATAATAGCTGTATGGAATGTCATCTTATTGCTTAATAATGTATAAAGTATACACAATGATACTAAGTTAATAAAATAAATAAATTCATAATAAAATAAAACTGATTAAATTATGAGAAAAACCTGATGGCTTATCCTTTCTGTATATAGGAAACTACAGAAAAGGCTTTGGATTTTTTTCCACAGAGTCCACAAGACATTAAAATGAAGAAATTATCTTTGAGTTGCCTTGTTGTGTTAACAGTTCAAGGCTGAATAATTTTTCTTTTATGTTTATATTTTCTGTCACATCTGCAAATTAAAAAAAAACACATATTAAAATTAAGTTCAGTACCAATGTTCCATAACAATTTTATAACTTTCCTTACTGCCCCATTGACTTGTTTGAAAACTGTGTGCATATAGAGAAAGAATTAGTCCTTAATCCTGAATACTCACAATTTCCTTTTTTTGCAAAATTATTTTCTACCTGAATCTCAGTATTCTAACAATGTTTCAAACTTAATAAAACGTCTTCCATAAATAATATAGTTTTAATTTACATATTTAATTATAAATCATTTGCCAACATATTGCATCTTAGACATTATGAGAGGTTTTTTTTTCAATTGTACACCTTTTATGACAGTTTTACAGAGACATAACGAATGCAGGCTGTTATTTATGAAAAAGTACCAAGCCACTTGGTACCATAAACCTTTAGTTTTTACAGTGTGTGTGTACAACAAAACTGATTTACATTCAGACTTTGAACAGACAACTCTAGTTAATGATTCCATTTAATATGTGACATTTTTCCTTGGAAAAATGAAATATTATTTTTTGTTTGATTTTTGGGGTTTTTTTCCTTTTTTTTTTTTTTTTTTTTTTTTTTTGGAAGCTTTCTGGGACGTAAACTTTTAACATCCTTTTGATTCTATTTCTCTGGTTATTTTATTGATATGTAGACATTACTCCTTCCATTTATTTGGAAATGAAATTGTATGATATTTCTCATTATACACATTTCATGGAAATAATGGCAGATAGGGAAAAATACAAAATGCCTTGATTTTTTGTAAATTTGTGATGACAGTTTTGAGTCAGGGCAATAGAGATGATTCAGTCTTATGGTGCTTTTAATTCTAACATCCATGGTCTATTTCTTGATCTTTTTACCATGTTCTGAGACTGTAGCCACAAAAGTTATCTTTGTTTTTTCTTTTTTTCGTTTTTCCCCCCCTTTCCTTAGGTGTCAGATGCAGTTACTTCTTTCATTTACAGTATTGGTCTTAGGATATAGTTTGTCAGTTTTCATTCACCTCACATATCTGTGCCATCCTAGACTGAAGGACTTCTGGCATTTTAGAATGAATTTTACATGTGGTATATCCATCAACTGAACATGAAAGACTCTCATACTACATGAAAATATTGTTTTAAGCAAATAAAACTTGGACAGTAGTGGCAAAATGATGTAACCATCACTAGTTGATTGTGTAAGGAAACGTCTAAGAGATCAGGGACAAAAGTTGTTTGATTCAGAATATTAAGAGCAGAAGTATTTGAAGTGTTCTGTCACAGTGATTTTTGGCATGCCTTGACATGTCACAAAGTCTGCTGTAAGTTTGTGCAGCATCCAAAGGAAGATCCATGTGCTAGAACTTTGGCTGTTGACAGATGCAAGTTTTCACTTCCCTACTTTGACATTTGAATTCAGTATCGTTAGCTTCTCCAAAAGCTTCTCCTGCACATGTTGTAAGTAATTTGATACTTTGAACCAACAAAATAATGTATACTTAGATAGTCACTCATCTACCTTGCAACTTCATAGGTTGCTTGTGAAAAGCTGGAAGTGTACTGACATTATAAAACACAGAGAGATTTAGCAAGTATTCAAAGTAGCCATAAAAATGCATAAACTTTCTATTATTCACCCTCATATATATTATATAGGACAGTACACTGCTGATACAGGAGATAGCACCTTCCTTTCTGCACATAGTACCACTTTGTTACTATTATTTTATTAGGCATATACTTACTTTCTCATCTCAATCCTATACAGAAGGGAACACTAAACATTTGCAGATGCCTGTGGTCAAAATAGAATGACAAAAGCCAAAACGATGCAAAAAAAAAAAAAAAAAAACAAAAAAAAACCCCCAAAAACTCAGAAAGTGTTTTAGCAAACTACACACTTGGCATGGAATTTGGTGGATATTTTGCTCCAATAAAAACAAAAATAAAAGAATAAAAAGAAAGAGTGAAGAGAAAAGTAAAAGGAGATGAGATAAGAGGAAAGGGGGTCATCAGTCCTGGGTCCAGCATCAATCCAGCTGACAGAGTATGCAAGGCCCTGGTGCTGCCACCCAGGCTTTGTAGGGGTACTTTCTTATAGATAAGTTTTCCCCACTCTGGGATTAGATTTCTCTGTCTTCATGTAAATGAATGGGCATTTGCAATCCAGTCCTCCTGTAATCAGGATACACAGATACAAAGACCAAAGCATAGAGAAA
This sequence comes from Acropternis orthonyx, assembly GCA_035583155.1. Lineage (NCBI taxonomy): Eukaryota > Metazoa > Chordata > Aves > Passeriformes > Rhinocryptidae > Acropternis > Acropternis orthonyx. The sequence goes on along the minus strand of JAWWEU010000081.1, from coordinate 45,486,033 downwards.
ATCCTGATATCTCTTGTAATCTGTTCAGGCTCATATTTTCACATTACAATAGAGACAACAAACTCAACTTTAGCTAATTCTTGTGGTATACATAGCCGTGTATCTTAATTAGGAAATGGCATTCACTGAAAATTTATGACTGTTGCCCTGGGAAAGTGGAATGACCATTTGCAACCATCCATTAATTTGCCTCCAGATACAAGAGAAGACCCCACCCAGTACTGTACCAGAATTTCCTACAGAGCTATGTGTGACACCTCCAAAAAGCACATGAGCTTGAAGAGTACATAGAGCATAAATTTTTGTCCTAGCTCTTGCTTACTTTTTTCTTCTGATTGCCTGTCTCCAGATCTTTCCTGTTGTCTGTTCCAAATGCTCTCTGATTCACAGATTCTTCCTCTACTCTACTCAGTTCTGTGAACTGAATATTATGGAATTTATTATATTCTGAAATTCTTCTGACATCTGATTATGTTCTTGCCTCCGAACTTGAGCTGTCATCTCTTTTGCTTTTCCTGATTCCTCCTTTCAGCTTAATATGGAGATGACAGATATTTCCACTATGAATTTTCATCATAAATCAATATGTTCTCTAGGTCTCTCTGCCTTTTCCCTGGTCTGTGCAGGCATGTATAGAGCCGCTGGTGCGTTCTGCTGAATGTATTTGGGTAGTTTAGCTGATTGCCTGCAACACAGCATTTTGCTCTTGCAGGTTGTCAGCAGTCACAAGATTAGACTTTAGCTCAGCACCATGAAGAGAGACAAACTAGCATTAATAACAGAGAGAGCAGACTGTCAAAGTGTATCATGTCATCACACTGCTAAGACTGGGACTCAGGAGATGAGGGGAATTGAAAACTGGCTGAACTGCCTGATTCAGAGGGTGATGATCAGCAGCAGTATGATGTCCATCTGGAGCCCAGTCACTGGTGGTGTACCCCAGGAGCCCATATAGGGGCCAAGTCTCTTTTTACATCTTCATTAATGACATTAACAACGGGGTGTGAGGAATGGACCATCAGCAAGTTTGCAGACAAGACAAAACTGGGAGTAGTTGATACATCTGTGGATGTATTCTCAAAATTCATTCAGAGGGACCTTGATTGGCTGGACAAATGGGTAAAGAGAAATCTTGTAAATCTGAGCAAAGGTAGGAAATGTAGAGAGGCAGCAGTGCCTGGCTATTTTGCACCTCTTCTATCTGATATTTTTCTTGTAGGTGGCAAAGTATGTTAGTCAGTTTGATGCCTTTCTGTGTTACCCCAGCAGAGTTAGGAGGGTTCTGGTTTTGAGTTCAAAGACATATAAATCAGACTATATATTTCTGTGAAATTTATACTGATTTAGGAGATAAAATTATTATGTTTTCTGAGTTTTCTTTTCCCTTTTAATTTCTTCAGCTTCAGTGTTGCTTCTCAATGCACTTTTATTATGTTTTCTGAACAGGAACTAAAATGGTGACTTCTGAAATACCCATCTGATTACCTTTTAAAGGTTTTACTTACAATGATGTGTACTTGATGTTTTTTATAATGTAAATGGGATAGGATGACAAAACCTCAAAGAGATGTCTCCTTGAAAAAATTTATCTCAGTAGGTTGTCTTCATTTTGATAGGTCCTTTGATTTCATGTGACATTTTGCAGTGAACCATAGACTGCCCAAACATAAAAGGAATGATTTCCCAAAAGAATAATGTAGAAAATATCTTAAAGAAGCATCAACATCTTGCAACTGGGACAGAATCACCATCCACCAGCTTCTTCTTGATGGTAACAAAGCGAGGATATGACAGCTAACACCCTGTATCAATGTATGACCTTGCAGTCTTGTCACTTTGAAAGCACAGGAAAGCCAGAAGAGTTACTTTTTCACTATAAATGTATTATGGAAGGAAAAATCAACATTTTAAAGTCACCAATGCTACTGAGTAACCAAAAAATGCAAATTTATATCAAATCACGCTTCATCTAAGAATAGAAATGTCTTACAAGGATGAGAGTAGAATTGTTTCAGGTTTCAATATGATTGGTTTCTTTTACACGTAGCACTTCAGAAAACTTATTTATGTATAACTGCCCAATATCCTACCCGCAGCCTCATTTTACCAAAAATATATAATAATTAAGAAGTTAACTGTTAAACATTGCAATTACAATTTTAGAACTCAGCAATAACTGAGCAATGACTTCACCCATTATTTGAAAAAAAAGTTTTTGAAAGATGTCAAAAAAGCTACCTCAGTCTGTGATACCCGTCCACGGTCTCATTTAGTAAGCAGGAGTAGGTGAATGAAAACACTAAGCATACAGAAAGGTATTTGAATGTGCCTGTCTCTGCGCTCAGGCTTCCTGGATGAGAGCCAAATGTCTGATGCTTCCAGTCACCTGAGACACACAGCACAAAAAAAATCTGAAATTCCCTACAGAGAAGGGCTCTGTTTTAAGACAGATGGACAGATGGACTGTTGGAAGGGCCACTGTTCTCCTTTGAGCTAACAACTGATTAGAGCACTTTCCTGGGATGCAAGAGAACTGTATTTGATTTGTTACAGCTTGAAAATGGACTTGAACCATATTTGTCTCTGCTTCTTGATTAAATACCATGCTTTATGCAGAAGACCAGATCTTCTTCTGCTTGTTAATCCATCAGTTTTTGTTCACCTCAACATTTTCCATCTGCATGATCCTTTGCAGTTCAAAAGCTAAGTAGTGTGTGGAAAAGAGCTTTCAATTTCACCCCAGTGTTGCATTAATCACCTCTTTTCAGCTGTATCTAGGACCTCTTGGATTCAGCTAGGGATCTAGCTCTTGCCTAAAAAAAAATATTTTTATACGTTATAAATTACAATTATATATTATTAAAATATTTTTATCACTGATGGTATAAATATTTCTATAACTAAGAGAGTTAATAGCCTCTATTTTTTTTTCATCAGATAATCCTTTTTTAATAAATCTTTAGTGGTGAAACTGATGAGAGAGGCAATTGTTACTTCAGAAGAGAATTCAAGGAAGTGACTGTTGCTCCCTGATCTCTTTTACTTAGAATTTTTCTTATGGCCTGAAACTTAGAAACAGTGAGATAATTACGATAACTACAAGGAATATTATAATAATTAAGAAGAGTTTGTCTAGTTTCTTACACTGCATTCTAAATTGTTGTTATCAATGAGTAAAATGGCATGACAATCATATGTGTTGTTCTTTCATACTTTCTTCAGAAACAGGCCTTCATGTCAGGTTTTATGCTGGTAGGGATTTATTTTTTTCATATATACTGTTTTATATACAGTTATATATGTTTTAGTGTTGTTGCATACATTGGCTATACACATATGGTGCTGTGTATAACAATGAAAGCAAGCTCAGAGCTATGCATGCTACACCTGAAGATGAAACCCCTGTGGCTTCCTGAAAAAATTAATTATCTCATTTTTCTTATAATCTCCAAGGAAGCACCTTTTCTAGTAAAGGCAGAGATAGACTTTTACCTTTACTGTGGAAAATACTGTTACACAAGTTGCTCATTCTATCTGTTTTTAAGAGTTTCAGACATATTCAGCTATTCTGCATTCCAGTTTTAAAAGTAAGAACATGTTTTGAACTTCACAAAAATCTGGTTGCTTGAGAAGTGTAATAAACCAAAGAGACTGAAAAAAATCAAACCTATGGCACTTAATCAATGAGAAGCAAATAATTGGAATGCAGTAATGTCAAAAAAGATATCTAGTTCACTGATGGTAATTTGTTCTGAGGTTCTAGTGCTATATGAAGGAGTAAGAGGCTACACACTGAATACTAAAGACCAAATATTGCTTGCTCTACATGGCACAGTTGTGAATGTAACAAGAAGAATTGGGAGAAAAAGCTTGCAGGCCAAGAAAACTTGCCCATAGAACGGCAATTTCAGTGATGCAGTTATGGAAGAAAAAGTTTGCAAAACAAAGACTAAGGTCTGACTGATATAAACTGATGAAATAATCATAAATGAAAGAACAGTAGCATATTATATAGATGGGTATATTATATATATATATATATATATATATATATATATATATACACACACACACACACATACACACACACACACATGTATGCACACACATACTTTTCAAATTAAGAAGTTTCTTTTAAAATTTGATTTTTAGAAATTTTTGCTACAGAGATGCTACTCTGCTAACGAGTATAGGCTCTGATCCTTAGTCCATCTTTGGACACAGCTTAGTTTGGGATGTGGAGATTATGAAGCTGTGCAGCACAACCCTGAAGGCATCAGTCCTGCTCCATGGCTGCTCTAAGAATGTGCTTCTCTGACCTCGGGGTCACAGTACAGAGAGGCCTCAAGCTCCTGCTGCACACCTCCATGCGGTGTGGTGCAGAGACACTAGTGAAGGTATGCTTGAGGTGTGGCACTGATATGGTGGGTTTAGCTCTCTCTTAGAGATGTTCCGTGTTTCTACTAGACTGGAAAGCACTACCTCACACCACATGCAGGATATCAACACATCCTAAGATGTCCCAGCTGGCAAGAGCCTCCGATTCTGCTCTGGCAACCACACTTGAAAAATGCTACGACTATGACTAAACTGGGAGAAGTAAAAGGCATGGAAGTGACTGTATTAAGTGTGAATTATCTGTCTGATTGCACTAGATGAAAGACTTCCTGCACATTTGGGAACAGTAAAATATAAGCTGATTGACCATGTTGGCACGATCTTCATGAATTCTCATAGGTGGGACTGGGATTATGATGCCCTCCCCAAACTTCCTATCTCCTCTTCATACCAGCAAACTGTAGATCATCTAGACATGATAGGCTTGGAATTATCCAGACTGTAGTAATGCTGTAAGTAATGGTGCAATGGGTAAGTCTGACCGCATCTGGACCTGCAAAGTCTGGGAGACTTCTTGCCCACACCAAGGGAGAGAATGACATGAGACCCTGCCTTGATGTTCACCCCTGAAAGGACAAGGAATCTTGTCTGAAGGGCAATCATCACAAGGCTATCAAAACACATCCAGTGAAGAGGACGATCATGACAACTGAGAACCAGTGGTTAATATTCTCTGAACGAGACAATTTTCTGTATTGGGTTTGCATGGCAAGGTTTTGGTAGTGAGTAGCTACAGGAGTGGTTTATCTGAATAAGCTGCTAGAAGCTTCCCCCATGTCCAACAGAGCAAATGAAGTTGAGCTCAGGAAGAAGGGAGGGGTGGAGGGAAGGTGTTGTAAATTTGGGTTTATTTCTCATTACTCTACTCTAATTTTAACTGGTAATAAATTAAACTAATTTTTCAGTCGAGTCTTTTTTGCCCATGATGGCAACTGCTGAGCAATCTCCTTGTCTTTATCTCAATCCATGAGCCTTTTGTTGTAATTTTCTGTACAACTGAAAAGCACAGAGTGATGGAGCAGCTTGGTGGGCACCTGACATCCAGCCCACGTCAATTTGCTTGATTTCTTCAATTTAAACATTCACAGTTTTGTTATCATGAAGAAATTCAGACCAAAGCTTACAGATTTAAGCAATGCTTTTCACCTGCTTTCTATTTTCTTCTCCCCTGGAAACATCTTTATATAATACTTTTTTTAGCTTTTAAAGAGTAAGCTGCTTTCAATAATCTTGCAGGCCTACCTCTCAGTGACAGCTTTGTGACCTCCTCTCTTTTAAAAGAAACACGCAATTTTAATACTTGTTTGATTCATTTGTTCCATAACTTGGGCATCAAGAACTGTCTTCATTTCATATTTAAAATACAACACACTAGAAAAAAACCTCTACAACAAAACAAACAACAGAAACAATCTGACTTACTCTTAGCATCCCACAAAATATCTTGTTCTGGAGGAGCAGCAAACAGAATGTAAAGACGTAGGGTGTCAATGCCATAGTCTTTCATTAATTCTTCAGGGTCAATTCCATTGTACTTAGATTTGCTCATTTTTTCCCAGGCAACTTGGAGCTTCTCACCTGTTTTTAGGTGAACTGGTTCAGTTCCTAAATATTAAGACACAAAAAAAATATTAAAACTAAATTTTCTTACTTTTAACAGCAATTAATTTTGTTCCCTAAGCATAAGAACAACTGTTTCTCATGTTTTTTTCCCCCCCCCCAAACAACTTAGAGAGGAAAAACACCCATTCTAAACATTGTGTTCCCTCCCAAGTTTTTCCTACAGTAATGTTTTAACAACAGTAATATCTCAATGCTTTCATCACATTATGATAAAAAGCCTCCAAGCATTTGGAAGCTGTATCTGGCATGCATCCTATGTACTATGACATTTAAAACCCCCTAGGTAGGTGTACTGATTTGGTACAATTGGGACCTGCACTTAGCTTTCACAAATTCCAGATTTATAGGTTTCAATTGCAGTAAGTTATCCTGAAAAGAATGTGCCTTCTGTTGCACGAATTCAGAGACAGAATGGGGCATTTACACTGAAAAAGGTGCAATTGAGCAAAACCATCTACTACAGAAAAGCCCAATATTTTCTGAAGAAAACAGGATAGCAGACAGTGGTAAAACATAAGAGGATTAGATGGCTGGTTGTTTTTTAACTGACTTAAAGGGTTTGTATGCAGGAGCAGAACAGTGAACAGCGAAAACAAGGTTGCATGAGAAGAGTGCTGAAGGAAGGCAAATATGACCAAAACACTTTTGTTGCTACAGCTCCCATAAGCTGAACCAGCTTATGAGTGAAGGCTCTGGAAAGCACTTGAGAAACAACACTGTTTCCTACATGCTTTACATTCTTAATATCTACTGCATCTGTGTTAGCTTTGCCATGACCTTTTTGTAGGTTGTCTGTTTACTGGGACTGCTGGCTCCATTCAGCAAGCTACTGATCACTGTCTTAACAAAACTGACTTTTGATCTTTTGGACTATACTGGAGCTAAAATAATAACCCAGCAGTCTTTCTGTGTTTGGATGCAATTAAGAGCTGCTGGATTAGTAGGATCTCTGTGCACTCAGCAGTGCGTATGAATCCAAAACTCACACAAGTTGCTCACCAATTTCAGTATTACAAGGATTCATTTTCTCCTTCAAATTCTGCCAGCACTGAGATCTGTACACTGAAGCAGACCCCGGATTTATGGATGTACCTATGCTGCTTTTCCCATGCAGTTTCTCTTACCAGTGAGATCAACCTCCTCTCTCTTCAAACACTGGCCTGTTGTTGTTAGTCTGAATGTCTGACTCTTGATAAGACCTTGAACCAAGAGCTTATGGAAAGGCTCCCTAAGGATGGAAGGAAAAAGAAACTGTTGAAAAGAGCTGTCAAGAGCATACTTTGTGATAAGCCTCAGGTGTTGAGCCAATCAGGCACAACTATTTAATGAAACAAGAATTTCAAGCTGACTATCATAAACAGTTGTCACCTTAGAAAGAGTACTTGGTGCATTTATTCATGGTGGCTGGCTGGCAAGTACAAGTATTTATTTGCATTCTGCACACATTCTTGCACCCTGATTTAGTACTAAGTTATTCTAACGTCACTTTTCAAATTAGCATATGGATAATACACACACAAGTTTCTTGGCCAACAGTGCAATTTCCCTAACTTCAAGCTAAATCCCTTGTGTAAAAGCATTCACGTACCTGGCCTCACTGTCTTACAAATATTTAGTCCTAGCTTCATTCTGAGAAGCACACAGTATTTTTGAACAGATCCAAATGTTGCTGCACGTTTCTTTCTATAGAGATAAGATCTTTTCTCTAACATAAGCACTTGCATGCCTTGTCCCTTTGCAGAAGCAGCCATGAACTCCTAGTTGTATGAAAAAAATACACTAGACAAAGTGCATGCAATGCTGGAAAGTTCGCATGTCAGTGCATCAACTTTTTAGCATCTTGAACATTGAAACTTTACTTTTCTAGGAAAATTTACATCCAGGAGAGTAAACTGTCAACAAATGCATATATCAAAAGAGCTCTGAAGGGCAGTATGCATTCAGCAAGAAATAAACTCTAAGTGAACACTGCTATGGTTGACAGATATATTATTGCGGCCACCTCCTTTAATGATCTTGTGTTTCTAATGCATTGAGTCAGACATCTGTCCCTGTTTTCTTGGAAAAAAAGACAATAAAATTAATGTCTAGAGCTTTAGGTCCTCACTCAACAGACCAGGAAAGTAAGGCAGTTCTAACACGAGCCCCAAGAACAGCAGGGGCCAGGGGGATGTATGGAGCCAGTGCCAGAAGGCACACCCAGCCTGGGAGCCTTCTCCTGGGATTCTCCAGCACAGAGACATCGGTGACCAGCACTGGGGAGGACACGCTGGTTACTACTGACTCGCCCCTCCTGGTGCTCACCTGCGTGCTCAACTTTATGCAATCTGAATTCTCTACACTTACACCTCACAAAGCCTGAAATATGTACAAAACGACTTATGTAAAAAAGATGTATCACTCCTATTCACTATTTTTTAAAAAGTTAGAATAAATCTGTCTAGAGAAGAAATAGTAAAACCAGACTTGCACATTTTACTTCACATGTAAAAAAAATTAATAATCCAAAAACATTACTCACTTTTAAGGAGTTAATTTAGTATTTTACATTATTAGGAAATACAAATTATATGACAATTTATCTCATGATTTAAAACACAGTAATTTATTTAATAATACAGTTAAAGCATTATCAAATTATACAACAATCATGCCCATTTTCACTGTATTAAAGCAGGTATCTTCCACGTACTAGTTATTAAACCCTCTTGATGACTCTGATGTAACAATATATCTGAAAACAAAACCTTAAATTGGGACAGAGAATGTGACAGGCTTCATATTTTATCTTCAAAATAGTCACGTTTGAACATCAGTTTCCTTCCTTTCATATTTTGTATACTTCTAAATATTGTCCAAGTACTGGCACATATTGATGTATCATTCAATCACAAAGTATGAGTCTCTGCTATACCACCTGGTTTTATCAACAGTGTTAAGTAAGAGAAGTAATTCAAACATCTCTTACAAATACTTTGTACACAATATTTCACAGGTTGCCTGAAAAACCTTGTCGTTTAGAAATAAAGTTAAAAAACTTAAGGAGATGAGAACTGGAGTGGAATTTAGATAGTACAAACAAGAAAAAGTAATTTAAAAATAGGATGAAAAAATAGTCTAAAATTTAAGAAAATGATCACCAAATTCTACAAGTGAATTAGAGGATGAGAATTTGGAGGAAAACCTGTAATCCTATCAACAACGATGGTGGGAAATTGCTCCAGGAGATAAGACTTCAGGGTAAGTTTCTCCTACAAACTAAAGACACTACACCAAGGAAAAATAAAAATAATTTCCCTCCCTATCATTCAGTACTTCAGTTTGTTTAAGATCTCAAACAGTTATTAAAATAGCTACACTTCCTGCTATCTAAAATAAAGCTAATGAGGTAGCCAGACCATCCAAATCAGATAGAGCTTTTCACTGGAAGTGATTTTTCAAGGAACACATTTTTAATGACAGTTAGTTCAGATCATATGCCAAGTTCTTAAAAGCTGAATGTGGGAATGAACATTTCTTATTTTTGTTTATGCTTACAGAGGCTACAAAAACGCAACCCAAAATACAATACCAAGTATGGGGAAAAAAACCCCCACGTGTTCCTAGTGGGAGACCACAGGAGAATGGAGACATGCCCAAAATGAGAAAGCCAGAGCCTGTCTAATACACACAGGGCTCCAAAACAAATGAAACCCTGCACTGAACGTCTCCTGAAACGCAGTGATCTTGCCAGTGTTGTGGTGGCTCCATCTCACGTTCACATGCAGAGTTACACTTGGATTTACATGAATAAAAGTGCACACCTCAAACCTTCCCCTTCGAAGACAGCAGTGCTTGGCTGCAGAAGGGAACTGCCGAGGGGCCACAGCACAGCAGATTTGGTGAAATGCTGACCTAAATACTGCAGGACCCAGCCATGGCATCATAAACGCCTCCCGATCCAAACCACTGTGAACAAACTAAGCCATCTTCAGACACACTGACATTATTGGCACAGGAAATGGAGAGGCATCTGGAGTTTCTTTGAATGTTTGATCACATTTCAGATTGAAAGGATGCTGGAATGGGATAAACCTTCACCTGCCTGGAGTTGGTTTGTGCTCATGCTGGATTATGGGCACTGAGACCTTGCTTGTGTGTAGCTTTTGATCATGTTGTATGTCCCACCTGCAAAGTCTGTTTGACACCTCTGAAAAGGATCATTTGTGCTTGCCATGAAGCTTGTAGTCCATCTTTTCCCTTTCTGTAATGTTCATGTACAGCTCCATCTCTATGATAGACCCATCTCTCTACACAGCACCCCGCAGTAGATGGCAGAGCAAGTATGACTGACAGATCAGGAATTCCTGCTCAGTGCCATGTCCTCATGTTTTTTTTGCTTTGCTCTGTGCAAGGTGAGCAGCAGGACTTTCAATCCAATTACAAATGATCTGGCTAGAAGGACTCTGAAGCCTGTCACAGTGATAATAGTCCATTCAGAAGAAGGGACAGCCCTAGCATGGGAGCTCATTGCATGTATTTGTACTGTGCACCCTTAGAAAAGCTGAGAGAACCTGATGCTGTGCCCTAGAGTGAAGACAAGACCTTCCCTCACAGAATAAGCTATTTCTGTCACACAAATATCTTCTTTTATTCTGCAACACAGCTATACAAAAAAGGTGCCTTCTTACTCAGTAGATTTGCTCTCCATCACAGTCAAATCTGCTGATTTAGCAGCAACAATAAACTTTTTTATTGCTTTATAATCCTTGAGGGAGAACGTGCTAGATTCCATTTTCAACTATTCTTCAGACAGAACTGATTAACTGAAGTTCTAGGGAAGACCCAAAGCCTGTGTAACTCGGACTTGCAGTAATACAACTGAGCAGCTGTAGCAGAGTGTGTCAGCACACACTTGCCACGGTGGATTAAGCTGGAACAGACCAGGAGTTTGCTGGCCCCAGCTGCCTCCCTGGCCCCTCTCCCAGTGCTGGTCACAGCTGGGAGGGCTCACTGGCTTGTGAATTAATTATAGAACCAATGCACTTTACAGACCAGATTGCTAAAACAAATTGGCATCAATTTGGGCTTAATTTGATATCACATGTATGAATACCCAGAGGGTGCCATTTATTCTGCCTTGTCATTACTGAGGAAATGAGCAACAGCTCCCACCATCTTCCATCCAATGCATTAAAAAATAAGATTGTGCCTCATCTTCAGAGAGTCTTTAAGCTATATTGACACCTTTACAATTTTATATGCCTACAAACACTCTCATTCCTTACAATAGCATGTATGATGTCTGTAAATGTTATACATGCTGCCTGTAATATTTCTATAATAATAATCATTGCACCATATTTGAAGAGATTGCTTTGAAAATCTACACTATGAAATTTTAACATCTGTTTTCAACCACATTATTATACTAATAGCCATTAACACAGAATTAAAGACTAGCAGGATGGATTTGAAAGTCAGAGAATAGGAGCCTAACTACTCAAAACTGCCCAGAATAAAACCTATTAAAATGAAAAATCACTACAGATAAATGGAGGAGTCAAAAAAATTTGTAAGAATAACTAGATAACACTTTAAACAGTGGCAGCTCTCATTAACTGAGATACAGCAGAATTTTCTTAATTTAATTAGCAAACAAAACCTGAGCTAGTAGAGAAAGACTGAAAATGCACAAGGGGGCAGTGTTTTTTAACATTTTAGCATTTTTCCCCAGAGCTGTGGGATTCGAAACCAAGAGTTTGTGCTTCCTAAACAATAAGCCTGTTGTTTCTAATCACATTTTTCTGATCTCTGAGACCAGCAATCCAAATAGAAGACTAAGCAAAAGTGGCTTCTGACTAATGCTAAAACTTTTAAAGCACATGGCAATATTTATAAAGGAGTTATAATTTTCATATCGAAACAAAATCTTAATTTGACTTCATGGCTTCAAAGCACCTAATGCAGTAGTGTGCACAGAGCTAAGCACACCAACAATTTAGTGCATGAGGATGAATTTGTTACAATCATCTTGCAGTCTGAGCACACATCTAAGCAGTTCATACAACCAAGCCTCAGGGCAATGCTGTAACCTGTCTCCACATATGCAACAGTTCTTGAGATTGTATTGTCGTCAAAGGAATTCTTCACAGTCTTGCAAACTGCTCCTACAGAAAGCAATTTTGGGTTTTTTTATCCTATTGTCACTGGACATAGTGCTTCCTAAGGATTTTTTTTTTAAATGGAAGTTAAGAGTTTTTTCCTGCAATATACCATATTTAGTCCAGTCTACACTACACACAGAGCTTTTGTGCTACTGCTCTGTCACAGCTGAGTCTGAACAAAACACATTCCAAATTAACACAGCTGCAGAATAATGTAGCTTGGAAGGGTCCTTTGGAAGTCATTTGGTGCAACTCTTTTCTCACATCACACCTAACTTCAAGCTGTGGAGGGTCCCATCCAGCTGAGTTTTGAAAATATCTGATGGCAGAGATGCCACAATGTCTCTGGTCAGATCATTCCAGTCTCATCACTTTCACTGTCAAAACCGTATTTCTTCTGTCCAGATGAACCTCGCTGCAATCCTTTCCTTTCTCTGTACATCTCTGAGAAGAGTCTGGTTCTATCTTATCTATAAACCTCCTTTAAGCAGCATCAGACTGCAATTATATTCCCTCCTTAGCCTTCTCTTCTCTACGGGGAACACACTCAACTCCCTTGGACTCTCCTTCTATGCCATATGCTGCAACCCCTGAATATCTTCGTGCTCTTCCACTAGATCCTCTTCAGTTTGACAGTGCCCCTCATAGTGGGAAGAGGGATGGGGGTAATGGCTCAAAACTAGACACAGTTTTCCAGATGTGCCTTCCTGAATGATGAGCAGAGAGAACCAAAGCTGGGCATGGTTTTGCTAATGCAGTGGAACATACTGTCACACCAACTGCTGACTCACATGTAACTTGCTGTTCATCAGGACCCCTAAAGCACTTCTCTGTTGCAATCCTCCCCACATAGATGGCACGGTCCCAGTCCTGTGGATAATCTGCTCCATGTCCAATCCAGATCACTGTCAGCACTTCAGACTTGCTTCTCCCCTCATCAAAGTCCTCTCCACAGCAGCCCTGCCATCCAGAATACCAATGACTTCTCTGAGTGTGCAGTGCTAATGAACCTGTTGAGGGTGAGCACTTTGTTGCACTGCCCAGGGTGTTGCTGAAGATGTAAAACACAGCTGCTCTAGAGGAGCCTCTTGAGGAATACCAACTGCAAACAAGTAACTTTGAACACTGACCCTTTGAATCTGAAGCTCCAGACAGCTTTTTCCATCCCTGCTGCAGTCCACCCACTCAGTCTGTATCTCCCCAGCCAGACTACAACAGTGCCATGGGAGAATTTATTAAGAGCCTTGTTAAAGTCATGGTAAAAGGTATGCACAGTTCTCTCCTCATCCACAGAAGGAATCATTTCACCATAGAAGGAAAGCAGATTAAGTTGGGCATAATTTCCTCTTGGTAATCAATGATGGCAAAGACTGTCCTTTGCTACTTGGGCTCTTTGTCTGATTTTGCCTCAGGCCAATGTTTTCCTTGATGTTCTTTTCAGTGTATCTGCACAAGTCTGTCTTACTGCCTTCACATTCTTCACTCGTTTCAATTCTAGATGAGCTATGGCCTTTCCTAGTTCCACTCTGCCTACCCATGCCTCCACATTCTTCCAGCAGCAGCCCATCCTTGCTTCCACTTCCCTTGCACTTGGTGAAAAGCCTCCTTATTTTCTTGCACGCTTACTTTGCAAGAACATCTCCCGTGGTCTGTGATTTCATTTTATATTGACAATACTTCAGCCACAGCTAATGTCATTTGAGGAGGCAGAAGTATCTGACTAGCAAGAGAACATTTTGCTGCTGTGTGTTACAGCACCACTAGATGGCTCATGGACCAGGATTGTAAAGTCTGTTGCAGAATTAATAAACCCAAAATTTCTTGCAAGGGAAAGCTCTGAAATCCTCTGCTTAAAGGAAGAGAGAAAGGGTCTGATTCCAGAGGTCCACTCTAAGAGAGAAGAAACAGCCTTCCTGCTGCAGCTATGTTAGCTGGAGGCAACAGAGCGAACACAGGTACGCAAATCGTCCACATCTAAAATTTAAAACACAGCTTTCACAGCAAACTATTTTGCAGGCAAGAATGAGTTATGAAAACACATAGTCTATTTTCAACAAATTATTATTAAATAACTTGGGGAAATATCCTGCTGGCTCCACTAATTAGTCCATCTTTTTCTGTCAAAGCTGCTTGCATTCTGGTTTTGTAGCAAAACGACTGCATTTGACTGAATTCAGTGCCATATATGTGTAGACTCCTCTTTTGCACCAAGTTTTTAGAGGGGATACTAGTAAAGAAGGAGGTATAAGAGTTGCCAGCTGAGAAATTACTGAGCAGTTCTTCTCATGGGGGTCACTAATCTTGACTCCATCTATTCAATCATCTCTGTGTTTGGAAGAACAGGACAGAGCACGGGGCAGCATTTTATTGTTCTGACACCAGTGTCCTCCAAGCTGAGGCATTCCTGGGATGACATTTCAGGGTGCAAAAGGGCAGAATTTCAGTGGAAATGGGGATGCTAAGCTGAGAACTTATTCTCAGAGGACAAAGAACAGAACAACAGATGACTCACCTTCATGCATCAAACTTTACTTCTAAAACAAATTGACATCAGATAAACATACTGTTTTTGCTTATCAAGATGTGTTTTGCACTGTTCACCTCCAATACTACAGCGAATTATAGAAGTGCTTAGTTTTCTACATATGCATGGTTCCACTGCAATGAATGGTCTTACTGGCAGGAAGTTACCTAATTTGAAATAACAGCACTACTCAGAATCCCTGAAGTTAGTCACTTGCTCTGAGCCAGTTAATACTCTTGCAATAAAAATGTTATGTATGTACACATGCAGAAAGTGCAGGTGACTGTGAGAAACTGAGGACTGACAAAGTAGGAAAATTTAGGCTTATTCAATGTAATGTGCTACCATCACAACACTTTTGCTAGTCAAATGAAATATGAAGCATTTTTACAGAAATATATAAGGCTTACTTGTATTTTGTCATCTTTAAATCATGGCAAAAGTGGCTGAAAAACCTTGCATAGAATAAGTGCATAACTGCATGCTCCTTTCCTCCGATGTACAAATCCACAGGCATCCAGTAGTCTGCTAAGTCACTATCAAAGGGCCTGAAAAAACACAATTACATAAAAAATACAGTGTGGAAAAGAAAGATCAGCACTACTAAAGTAGTTCATCATACTTGACTGGACAACACTGTTTACCAAAAGCAACATATGTGTAATAAAACTTTCAGTTTGTTATCAGACCTTTTTAATTTTTTAAGAAGTGAAATGCTTACTATACAAAAAAAAAATTAATTTCCACTGAAATGCAGATCCACAAAGATTATTTTCCTATATTTCAGGCAAACAACTAAGACTTCACATACATTACCTGAGAAAGTGATGAAAACATTTGTTTGCTCTTTAAACAATTTTTTTTTTCATAAGTACCCTGTGGCTAGCTTTAAATTCTTTAGCATTTATCAAGTTTTATATACAAATATATTAGAGTGAAAGACAAACGACATGTCCGCTCAAAACCAGTTTGTTTTTTTCAATCGGAAATTTGCATTGTTGCCATTAGGGGGCAATGACGCGGACTAAGGATGCAGAACCTCCTGTAGTCAGATGGGTCACCGCACTCCAGCTGAAGGAAGCTCGATGAAACGACAGTAAATTTGTCATTTACACCATATTTACTATGTCGCTGGAGGTCACCTGCGTGGTTTCCTAGCAGTGCTTACTCCTTCTTTACATATACCCATGTCTCTTGTCATGGGCTCTTGCCTGCAAAATACCATTTGGATAGTTCTTCTCTATGACCCTGTTCTAACAAACCTACTGGTTTTGTCAGTCTATCTAATTATTCCATCTCTAATTTTTGTAATAGCAACACTTTTTTTCTCACAGATCAGCTCAGAAGCAAATAATGGGGTTCATGTCTTTAGTGGAACAAATAAAAACCAACTTGTTCACAGGGTTCCAAAATCAACAGAGTAATTCTCGTGAATTGGAGACCAGTGAAATATGGCTTATGGAAATGAAGGGTTTACATGTGCTAGCTTAGCTAAAAACCTAACTAAATAAATCAAATGCAGGTAGCAATTTATTGCAGAGGACCATATAATATTCTCAGTTCAATATAAAACAGATTTAGCTACGTTAAGCTGTTACTTTGACAGCTGGATGTTACATCTGACTATTTCTTCTTCAACTTCTGGAAAAGTCCCTCTTGTCCATGCATGAAAAAATATTTCAAACTGTCACTGGAGAGGAAGAAATCTGCCTAACTCAGTAATAATAATAATATATTCATGCTATCTCTAGAAAATAATTAAAATTAGCATGAAATAAAAGCGCTTGCAGAAGATTTTTCCTCAGTTTAACTAAACTAATGCTGCCAATATCAAACTCCACAATTGGTCAGCAATACTGTCACTGGGTATATTTAGTATGTCCCCAGACACTGCTCTGCACAATAAATAGGTACTTGCCCAAAGAGCCCTGCTATTTTTTGTCTTCCACAGACTACATAGTAGGGACATTGCACTAATTCCTCTTTGGAAAACAGCTAAATAACTAACTACATCTGTCTTCTCACACTCTCCATGCTGCAGTCAGGAGTGCACAGCACATGAAAAAATCTCTTTTCATTAATTATGCATGTAGTGGAAGTGCTGACACAGCAGGAGCTTGCTGTGATGCCATTTCACTTGAGGTCTGTGCA
Organism: Acropternis orthonyx; assembly: GCA_035583155.1. NCBI lineage: Eukaryota > Metazoa > Chordata > Aves > Passeriformes > Rhinocryptidae > Acropternis > Acropternis orthonyx. The sequence continues at coordinate 45,469,191 of JAWWEU010000081.1, read as the reverse complement.
CAAGGACGTAGGAAGAGTCACCAGAATTTGAAAGGAGAGGAATGAAGGTGCCATTCTTGGCAGCTGGATGTCACACTGGAGTATTCCTCTTCTTACCAGTGGAACAGCACTGTCTGTTCAGTCCACACACTGAACTACTCAGTGCATTGCCAGGGAGGGTACACTCCATGCAATTTACCACAGGCTCAGACAGTCATGGCAGGCTCTTTGTTAGTTACTCTTGATGACACCCTCCACTAAAGATCGTCTTCAGCTCCTCAGTTGAGCATTTCCTCTGTGCCCTGCCCCAAAATGCCCTTTCTTGCAAACTTCTGCCCCTTGCCTTGTAGCTCCTGTGCTTACATAGTTGTATCTACACATTCTGTTCTTGTACAGCTCCTGGCACGGGAGCAACCAAATGCTACATTTTCAGACCAGCTCCTAGTCTATTGTCCTAGTTTCAGCTGTGATAGTTTATTTTCTTCTTACTAACTGATACACAGCTGTGCTTTGAATTCAGTATGAGAATAATGCTAATAACATCCTGATGTTTTGGTTGTTGCTGAGCAGTGCTTACCCTAAGCCAAGGACTTCCCAGTGTCCCATGCTCTGTCAGTGTGCAGGTGCACAAAAAGCTGGGAGGAACCATGGCCAGGACAGCTGACCTGAACTGCCCAAAGGCATATTCCATACCATAGACTGTCATGCCCAGTATATACACTGGGGGAGTTGGCTGGGAGGGGTTGATCACTGCTCAAGGGTGGGCTGGGCATCAGTCAGCAGGTGGTGAGCAGTCGTATTGTACATAACTTGTTTTTCTTGAGTTTCATCTCTCTCCGTCTCCATTACAACATTTTACTTAGTTTTAATTATTAAACTGTTCTTATCCCAACCCATGAGTTTTACTTGTTTTATTCTCTTCCTGATTCTCCTCCCCAGCCCCCAGGGAGGGGGGGGTGTGAGTGAGTAAGAAGCTGTGTGCTACTTAGCTGCCAGCTAGGGTTAAGCCACCTCATCTCCCCTCTGCTGTGCTCAGGCCAGAGGGCAGGCACATAATAAGGGGTTTAAATCTTCTGCAAAGACATTTAGAAGCTGGAAGCACCAGAGTGTCTGATCTCTTCCTTCCCTTGTTTTCTGTGAAGAGGGCTTGCCCCTGATGGCCCTGTGGCCGCAGCCCTCACCTGTCTGTGTTGTGAGGGTCAGTGTACCTCAGGTAGTACCAAGCTGAATCAACAAAGGTATCCATGGTATCGACTTCTCGCCGTGCTGCTGCCTTACACCTGAGCAAGACAGAAGGAGAAAAGCTATTTTTAGATAAGTGATAAGCTTGGAGAAACCCCCACCATATACAGTGTAGTTGAAAACTGAAGGGGTCTGAACCAGTCTGGAGAGTGACATGTTCAGAGAAAGTTCAACAACAATAATAGGGCTGACTCCTTCCCTCTCCCTCCCAAAACATATAAAATGTAGACCAAAAAGAAGCCTGAACAGCCACCACATCCAGCAATAGTAGAAGATGGAACCACACTGGACTCTTGATCATATGTTCCTGGAATTTTTTAGAATTGCCATTTTAAAAGAAACAAAGCACAGACAAACATACTTAGCCATAAAGTTAATGGGTACTGAGAATATATCACTCTTGTTGGGTGCCAGCAGACAAATAATTTTATAAACATTTAGCAGAAGAAGGAGGCAGTTGCCTCTCACTGACTGTGCAAAAAAGTCTTTGCAGATTCCATTTATTATCTCTAGAAAAAATTAACTTAATTTCAGCTTTCACTGAGATGTAGCAAATCTCTCCTAGACCTTGTAGGACAATTTTAATTTGTGATTACACAAATTGATTTTTGCTTGTAATTATATTGGCAGCCCTGAGAAACAGTTTTAAAATAGATTTTAGAAGCTCAGGTTACTTTCTGGTAACCTCTCCTTGAATATTAATTGTTTGTAGGAGCCAATAATCCCATTTAATAAACTTCCATTTGCTGTAAATGATCCCTCCTAAAACTCTTACTGTTAAAACAATGGGATTATTCTAATATCAATGAAATTTGGCATGCTGTGACACTCATATAAATGCCACTGGATATATATAAGAAATGCATGCAGTTTATACTTGTATGTATATGTGTAAAAAGTATACATAATAAATGGGGATGGGCTATCTAATATTTTCCAAGTGCAAATTTAGTCTCTGATAGGCTTGATGACTGAGCTGCAACATGTATCTGCCTGTCTGCCTGATACTTCAGCTTGGCTTGCCAAGGCATGTTTATGAGAGCATCACCACTTAACATTTTCCCTCACTGTCTCTTCCCCTGATCCTTCTCTACCAACAAGTTCTTCTTCCAATGGGAATACTGTAGTAAAGGAATTTTACTTCTAACCGCTTTTTAATATAGAATAACCATTTTATTAAATTGTACATATAAGCAAAGGCTTGGCCAATGTAAAAGAATACTGTATTGCATTGAAACAGAATGACTTTTGAGTCAAAAGCAAGAATACTCCACAGTCATTGAACCACAATTGCATCTGCTTCATGCCTCTGTGCTCTAAATGGACATGGCTCACTAACACAGAGACAGCATGGGCATCTTTCAAAGTTTATACAATTTATATCAATATTGTGATTACAAGCACAATGCTGTAATCTCATTAGACAATCTTCAGATGACTAACACAATTACCTGGACTTGTATAACAATGAATAACTTGGGCATCTCCTCCCATTTATGATTGCTAACATTATTGTCACTCAAATACTCACAGACTGCTGTATCTTTCCATCTGGCTTTCCTTATTAATTCTAGATATTTAATTCAACTAATAAAAAACCTATTACGGGAGAGAAGGACTAAAAGAAGGGATGATGTAACTTCTCAGAGCAAGGAAAAGCAGGGATGACTATACACACAAAAGTAATAGCTCAAAGGATATGAAACTGTAGCAGACATGGATGAGCAATACTGAAGACAGCTGTCAAATAGGTGAGAATTAAGAAGCCAAATAAAGGTAAAGGTTAAAAAAAAAGGTTAATTTCAGCAAATTACCACATTTTAGGCTAAGAAACTAATCTTGTGTGCCTTTATTTCAGACTAAACAAATGCCCTTGATTAACTTCTAAGTAGGGCACAATAACTATCCAGAAACCATAAAGATTTGCTATATATCAGAAGTATGTTATTGCCTGGTAAATAACAAAATCATTTTTAATTAAGGTTGTGGGGAAGCTATGAGTGCAGACAGTGACTTTCGGTCACACCAGGAAAATTCTTCCATTGAAATTAGGAATTGTAGTCCAAGGCATTTTGGGGGGTTTTACTAAACCTGTGGATCTTATTTTGTAAGGCTTCACTGCAAAAGTTGCACTTTAAAATACACTACAATATGCAATTTCAACAGGCACATCTGAGAAGAAATTTTCTATGCAGAAACACGGGAGTAAATGTCTGTTGTGCAAAAAATACATGTTACCAGCAAAGGTCAAAATACATGTTCCCAGAGAACCATGGAACTTCGTAAGTAGCACAGAAATTAAAATCCCACTGATATTCTACCTTTCAAATATTAAAAATAAGGTTAGATGTCATGAATGTGGTGCATTATCAGTAGAGCCCTATGGCTATTTTTATGTCTGATTCCCCTGCCTGGCAGCCTGGTAAGGTACTTCCCATTTGGTCAGTCTGTTAGCAACAGCATTGCATTGCATTGTTGATGGAAGACTTCTCTGGGATACCTCATGTTCTACCACTTCTTTCCACAGAACCAATATGCAAACTTCAGTGTACAGAGTATCTAAGCAGCCCTCAAGATCACACAACTGATTTTCACCACATATCTTTCACTACTTAATTTAGGCTGTTTCATTTCTTAGAAAGCTAGACTAAAAACAATAAGGATTACAGCATTGACAAGATGCATGTACTATCTCCTTCAATCTGAATTACATGCTGTTATCTGTAATGTATAGTGAATGTAACTCTTCATGATGAAGATTCATACAGCTGAGGGAACACTTTATTGTTGGACTATTGCAAGAAAATGAGCGCAATGTTAGTTTCCTTAACAAAAGGACATAATTCAATAATCATTGTAAGCTTTATATGAACACTGCTAGTGAAAGATAATTAACTGTAGTAAATGAAGTGAGAAATGCTGTTAAGAAATAGGAAGCAGGGAGAAAATCTGTTTTTCTTTTTTTTTCTTTTCTCAAACTTAAACCCAGTGAGTTTTGCTTCAGCTTGTGTATGAAAAAATAGCTGTGGGTGTTTGTGTTGCAAAAAAGGAGTTTTACGGAGTATACAAGGAAAAAAATCCCTGTGCTGGGTCAGACTAAACATCCTTTTGGAGCCGTACCCTGTCTTGGAGCGGTCAGTTGCCAACACTTAGGGGAAGAGCACAAGAAACAGGTGGGTGAAAAGCAGCAAATGCAGCACTGGCTTACCTTGGACAGGAACAGTTCACCCATTCTGAAGCACTTTCTAGAGGAGAGGCTCCCTTTCCTGTGAAGGTGGTTACATTGGGCAACACCACAGGTAAGTCTTCATACGGTACGGGCACAGTGCCGCACGCCTGGCAGTGAATGATTGGGATAGGTGTGCCCCAGTACCGCTGCCGAGATATTAACCAGTCTCTCAGTTTGTCACTCGTTAGGTCTCCGCCTAGTCTTTTATTTTTGGCCTGCTGAGTAATAGCTTTTAAAGCCTCCTGCCGAGTCATGCCGGTGATCTGATTGAGAAAAGGCAAAAAAAAAGGAAAAGTAGAAGAAGAGAGAAAAATTCATACTTGCTGTCAGTGAAAATGCAAGAACAGACAAAAGAAGTCATAAATGCAATCTCTCAAAGTTTATGAGCCCTATAATAATTTCCCCCTTCCCACTGCTTAACATCCTCCTGTTCAAGAGACTTTTTACATACCAGCTACTCATTTGAGCCCTCTTTTTTAAAGGAGAATGTTCTTCACGGTCTGAATAGAACAAGGCTGAGAAAGTCTTGTAGACCCCTACAGCCTTTACTGCTGATACCTTTATCAGTTATTGTATGCCAAAACTCCCACAATTCTACCAGCAACACCAAGTAGAGACTGAGGAAATGCAAATGTTAAAACAGTTTGCTCATTTTAGGTTTTTCTGTTCCTGCTTTCGCATACACCGTAACCACTTAGATCCTACCTGGCATGTAACAGAATATGAGCTTCGTGTCTGTCACCAAATACATTTTTTCAAGAGCTACATCGAAAGATAAGATTTCTATGCCACTTGAGGCATATATATTACCATAAAGGCTGAAATCACATTTCAGTGAATATGTGGGAAAAGGACTAACATTTAACTTCAAAATCTATTGAGATTATGAAATAAGAATCAACTTTTAACATAGGTTAAATTATGCAGTTTGCATTATAGAACTCTGACCAATACGGAGGAAAGTACAAAAGGAAAAACTTTTTTTATTCCTACAGCAGAGGCAGCATATTTCATCATTAAATTATTCCTAAAAACTTGGTAGCATAAACTTGGCTTGATTCTTAATTAAAAAAAATAAATCCCTTTAATCATAAAAGTATTTGGCATTCCTGAGAAAACAGATTCAGTTTATATTGTTATTTTAAGTTGGAAAGATCTCCATACTTATATACCCACCTCTGCAGAATTAATGACTTTCTCCAAACCATTTGGCAATGTCTCTATGACTTCAGTGAAAGGAATGCCCAGATTCTTAGCCACTGCAGCATCTTCTGCACTAGTACTTGGAATTCCTAAAAGGGATTAAAAGATAAATCAGTTCTGGGATTGACTAACATGGTTATCAATCATCAGTCTGAGGAAAAAACATTGCATTTCTATGACACTCTCCTTATAATGATCTATGATTGCCCAAAGGAGTTAAAGAAAAATATCTCAAAATAATAAAAATGTTTTCATATTCTTTAAGCAGTGAAATTCAGACAGCAATAATTATAAATGCATTTCTCAATTCCTCTGTAATTCAAATGTTCATCAATGTCCTACTGCAGAAAAGGCTGAAACAATTAAAAAAAAATTAAAGCTACAGAATTTGGATAGAATCATAGAATTTTCAATACAGTTATATTATCTATTTTAAAAATACAAATTCTAATTGTGAATATGAGAATCAAAGAGTAAACAAACAGCTGAAATAGTCCTCCTGTTTCAATAGTAAATTCAATCTCTTTCAAATTTCGTAGTTTATGAAAATGTATCACAACACAAGTCTCTAACATTACTATCCCTTTAACTTATTATCAAAGACATTATATGTTTATAAACTCGGGGAAACCATTCAAATAACATCAATTTTCTACTCAGAATATAACTAGTGAGAATACTTCCTGTAGGTATTCAAGTCAGTTACAGAAGTCACAGTTTTTAAGGTCCCTGATGTTGTCTTTCTTGTTGGCATCCATTTCAGTTCTGCCCTGGAGAGCTACCTTTCACAGTCAGTTAAGCTATTTATTAGCTTTATTATCACATCTACTCTGAAATAACACTGAGATTTATTATTTCCACAGAGATGCATCTTTCTGCATATTTTTCCCTTGCAGTGATAATTTAACTGATAATTTGAACAATCGTGCACAATTGCTGTCATCTTTAAAAGGCAGAGAAACTTATTCTGACAAACCAATGCAACATCAAGCTGGTGAAAACTACAGACAAAAACTCTCATAATATTTGCTGAGCACATTAGAATTATTAACATACAATTTACTTCACTGAAAAGCAGTTTAACAATTGCCTTTGTTCAGGCAATGAAATGCCTGCTATATGTTAACTCTGTCAACATGTGGAAGTTTGGAAGCAGATAACTAAAGAAAATCAGGCAAAACTCCCCTGTAACAAATAACTCCTTAACTAGCAAAATACGGAATTGCTATTTTATCTTTCCAGCAGACGTACACCCTTGCCATTTCAAGGCTTTATTACAGAATAATGTATATATCTTAATTTGTCAATGAGCCCTGCAGTCTGCAACCGGTTGCTTCACAATATGCTCTACAAGTGGAAAAAAGCAGGTCCCACTTTTTGGTTTGCCTTCTTTTGAGAAGATGCTGCTATTAATGCACATTGGCAAAGCTCAACATCTGGCATCCAGAGTTTCCCAGGAAGAGCTGGGCTGTGTCCAACAGACTAACACCAAGGTATGTGCCAGTGAGCAAGCTGGAAGCTTTTAAGGGAAAACAAGATTAGATATCTCAATTATTTGGCTTTTCTTACATGGGGGAAGATTCTCAAAACCAGATTCATCTCTAAAGTGTAACATGCAGGCACATTACAAGTAAGGTACACAGACCAAGTGGGTATTTCCATTAGTTCTGTGAGGGTTGTCCAAGACATTTTTGCACAGTAAACTCGTTTCCTTCAGGCTAGTTGTGCAAGAATAGCCAGTACTGGCAGTGGTGAAAGCAGCAGCCCCAGGACAAGAAAGATGTATCAGCAACGGGAAGGCAACAAACAGGAGTTGAGGGATAAGGCAGGTACTGGAAAAAAGGGTATTTCCTGTTTGGACTGGCACAGAACATTAGCTTCTGAATGCAGTTAAGATGACACCATGGCAGAGCACAAGAGTAAACAAAAAGCTTGGTTGGTGTACATTAAAATGGACACTGTTTTTAAAATTTAGTACTATTTCTAATCTTACTTATGAGGACAATCCTATTAGCTAAGCATATATAGTTAGCTGCCCAAGCTGGGGGACTAGGCTCCCCATGCAGGAAAGGAGCCAGCCAGGCAGCTGCACAGGACAGCTTTGAGAACAAAAGCCCACTGCAGGTGATTCAGCATCCTCTAGCAATGCTCTTCCCTCTCTGCTTATGGATCCTCAGCTCTAAATTAGGTGCCTTGAATCACTTTCTTTAGAGATAAAGGATCCAAGATAACTGTCCAAGACTACCTGAAAATAATTATTATGTATCCTGAACTATTTTACTGGCTTAATACATATATTATCAGATAAACGTTGGACTTGGAAGTTTTATACATTTACTGTCTGAAACATTTCTCTATAAGGATGAGCTTGATTTATGTAAACACAAGACACAAAGAGTCAGAAGTTAGGGTTGTTTGTCAAAAAAATGGTACAGTTCTGTTTTGATTAAGGATGGTGAGAGACAGCCAAACACACATAATCAGTCTTCTTAAGATATGCAGATCCTCAAATTTAGCTCATTAAATGCACTAATTTTATAACATTCCCATTTAAATCTATCATCCTCTAAATCTTTTCTCGCAGGTAGATTCCACATAGCTACTTTTCTCTTCCTTCTTCACTAATGAAGAAGAGAACTACAAAACCCAGGAAAGAGCCTCTGTGTTCACTGATTTATCACAACAGTATCTGGTGCTCCAGCACAGCAACTGAAAACTGTACTATTACACTTACACATTAGATATCACATACCTATTTTGGTATCAAGGAAATTATCAGAATTGGCTTTTGCTGAGATGACTACCGGAATCTCCTGATTGGTAAGCAAATTCACAGCTGTCACTGAAGTAAGTGAGTCTGAAAACAAAGGTAATGACATGGTAAGCAAAATATGACTGAAGATATGCTAAGAACATCACTTACCATTAGAATGCAGTTTATCTTAAACATACATGAATTTTAAATTAAAGTTTTCTTTAAAAAGGAAAGAAAATTAAAAACTTAATCACATTTATAAAAAGCTCAGACATATTAAAATGTTCACTAAGTCGGATTGACCAATTTTCATGATTAGAAAACATAACAAGCACCGGAATAAAATTAGATTAAGATTTGGACTACATTAAAAAAATTCAGACTTTGACCAAAATGCAGGCCTGCTGCAGAGTTGTATGAATTGGCTTTAGCAAGCCCTGATTTATATTCTAGCATACAGTATTACAAAATTCCATCAAAAATAAGTTGAAACTGCAGGAGAGCTTATGTCTTTATGATTAATTTCTTACAGAAGGACTACAAAGCATGGGAAACAGTGACCAATGTTAAAAAGCCTACCAAGTAACATACTGATTTCCAAACAGAATATTCATATTGCTATTAGAGATGAGGAACCCAATGTCCACAAGAAAGGGAAGAGAGGAGAGAATCAAGGGTGAGAACTGTAATAAGCTGATATTGATTTACAATGTGCAACTTGGCTGGCTCGGCAAGACGAAAATGAAATCTAAAGACTTCAAGTTTCAAGGATTCAAACTCCAGATATCAATTTGGACCCATTTCTAACTTTTTCAGTGCCTTTAAGTTGATTTAATAGATTTCACAGAGTATTCTGAGTTGGAAGGCACCCACAAGGACCATCAAATCCAACTCTCCAGTGAATGGCCCATAGGGGGATTGAACACACAGACCTTGGTGTTCTTAGCACCATGCTCTAACCAACTGATGATAATTACAATAATTAAAATATGGGCTATTAAGAGCTTCCTTTCACCTATATTCATAGCTAAGCTGAGGAAAGTCTTAGGCTTGTACTGAAATGCATAAAAGCTGCTTGAAGTAAAGTAACAGCAATTTTGAGAACAGGACTGGTGTATCTCATCACTCAACACAAATGATACATTTCGTTTGGATTAATACTTTTTCAAATTTCAGATGTCTGAGATATTCACATCATAAAGAAAATTTCCATGTTCAAACCACTGCACACAGTTTTCCTCCTCTGTTTAAAAAAAAGTACAAAACGAATAATTCCACTCTTTAAAAGCAACTAACCAAAAAGCGTCATGAACAGGAAGCTGAGTGGGTAGGATGGTCTGCTTTTAAAAATAACTTCTTTCTTCTACCCAGCAATAATTTTCATCTTAGGCTGGAACCCAGAATAATAACTCCAGTTTATGAAGGCACTCTTTCCTGTGCTCATTTGCTCACATCATTATTATCATAACTAAAAAGAGATGATATCACAGATACAAATGTAAAAGAATGTATGCCGACTATTATAATGAGATAATGAGCAATGTAAGGGTCAAATCTTTCTCTCAGACACCTCATACTGTCAAAACTAGAAGATTTACCAGATTCTAAATTAACATAAGTTTTTCTGGGCAAAAAACTGAATGTTTGAAAACTCATTGCTCACATCTATTTAAATATCTATTCTTCAACAGTAAAAGTATTAGAATTTTCAGTTACTTTGCAATAAAACAGCTATTTTTTTATCTGCTCAAAAATATAAAAATATAACCTCATAATTGTTTAAATGAGAACACAGTGAAGAAAGGGAGTTACAAGACTATTTCCACCGAAAAGAAAACAATGACATTTAATTAAATGAAAATTTTAATGTTACTGGTGAATTTTTTAAAAGAATCTTGGTTAATGTGAAAATATAGTCTATACAAGGCCTCCCAAAATTTCTTTGTATTTAAATGCCATCACTGGCCTTTCATATGTACCATGGCTGAAATGCATTTCTGAAAGTTCATGCAGAAATTCTTTTCCTTTATTGAAAAACACCAGTCTATGCCTTTGAGTCTGTGCCTCAAGAAACAGTAAGGAATATTGGCCAATTTCAACTGAAGAATACATAGATATATATTTGCAAGTAGCAGGAGTACACAACAGCAGAGTTATGATTCTGGAATTGTTCCTCTTCTTTGAGGACTTATGGCCATCATTATCCCAACTGAGAGTTTCTTAATTTAGCTCAAACAAAAGGTTTAAATTTATTGTTAACAGACATAAAAAAGCTTTTAAACGTATTTTCACTTAAAAACCAACATAAAAAATACACTGTTATCCTTATTAAAAGCACCTTTTGAACTTGTGTGGTTTGGCTTAAAGCACAGAATCCAAGGTACGGGCACAGGCATGCATGTGTGTTCCTGCAGTTAGTGCTTTGATTTGTCTCAACAGCAAGAACTGCAAATTTGTTCCTCAAAATTCTCCAAGGTTTGCTCACCTCTGAGACAGGAGCTCTATACACTCAACACAATTAGGCTCTGGTTTTTTCTCTGCTAGCAAGCAAACCCTCTAAAAGTTATAGAAATTAAGCACTCAAAAATAAAGCAGATTCTGTGCAACCAACACAATTTGCCACAAGATTCCTGCTTCACTGCTGTTGACATCAGATGTTATACAGACAATGAAGCCTCATCTTTACCAGGGAGGGCAAAAAAATTTAACACCAGTCCATAGTATTTACTTTTTTAATTTTCAGATTTTCCAAACAACAAAAACCCCATAGGTCATGGATGCTAAATATAAGCAGAAATGCTGGTAGGAGCCTTCAGGAACACACTTAACAACATTGAAGAATTATCCCTTATTTGTATCCACTGTCATGATTAGGGATCCTCTACATTCACTCCATTAATCTTGTATTAACTAAGGACCTGCACAGCAGAGTATTATTTTGCTATCTATCAGTGAGCATTTTGCTGTGTATTAGTGGTCTATTGCCCACTTTATATTCCCTATGACAGAAAGGAATCATTGTTGGTGTAAGAGTTAGTTCTGCTGTCTTTGTGCTAATGACAAATTAACATATAGACATGAGATGTTCCAATAGGCTGACACGGTCAAATTTGGACTATTCATTTCTGGTACAAGAGGAAACAAGAATCTGTTTCATTGCTTTTATACACTATGAAGTGTTACAGCCATTACAGAAAGAAGAATTCTAGCATAGCTGCTTTCACCACATCTGAAGCCAAGACAGGCTGGTGTGACACTGTGTGACATATACCAAGAATCAAAAAACCTGCTCCCTCTTAACGGGAACAGCTCCTGCTCAGCTTGACACAGACTCTCTAAAGATCATTCTCTCAAACTGTTGCTCTTCTACAACAAAATACAATATGAGAAAAATATCACCTTTCCCTGGGATGAACTCCCTCTGAAAGACTTCCTGGAGACTGCTATTACCATGCAGCAGTCTATGAGTTGGTAAGATATATAAATGGGAAGCTCCATAAATGGCTTCAGGCGTATAGGTGTAAGCTGCTAGCTTCTCTCCTGTCACTTCACCATTAACCTGAAAAAGAGCAGAAAAATTCCCACTGGAAGTGCAGTGGTTTCACATTCTCCTTCCTTTTTATGCAACTAACGAGTCTACATCACCCTGTAGAAATACACAGTTCTGAATATCAAAGCCAGACGTGTTCCCACTATAGGAATTTTCCAGACTCAAACCTTGACAAAACTTACTCTTAAGGCCTTGAGGAAGTTGCCTTACAGTCTTGCCTCAGTTTATCCTAATATATCTATCAAAATATAATACTAAATTAATATGTAATACAGCATTGTGATACTGAGCTAGATTCAATCCCTGGCTAAGCAACCTGGAATCCTTCTATTCACTTTTAATATGCATGCCCTGTTTCCAAGGAACTGCAACGAGATGTTATCTCTGCAACCTAACAAGAATTTAAGATTTTTCCAGCTACCATATGGCTTTCCACCATACCAGTCTGAAGTCAATGCTGTGACTTATGTACAGAAATAAAATTATAAAAGATGGCACAACATTGAAACAACTGGATATAATATATGAGTAATAAACTTCAAAGACTGCTTAAGAATTGCCACCTGGAACTATCAACAAGGTTTATATCTTAGGTCAACTAACTGTGGAGTGTATGGGGGTCTTAGAAGAAGATTTTGCTGTGATAAGTATTGATATAAATTTTCAGAAATAATTGATAAAAACAGCTTAAATACAAAAATACATCTTCTAGCAGGGTGCAAATCAGAGGAATTTAGAAGGTTTAAGCTATCTCAATTTGAAGTTCCCAAAAATTCAGTATTTTAAAGCAAGAAGCCACCTTTAAAATGCTAAACCACAGTAAATAAGCACAATAAAGCTTTGAAGCACAAGGGCTGAAATTTGATCAGAGTCTCTAGAAAATCTCTTCTGTCACTATCATCTAAATGAAGCCTTTTGCATCTCTTGAGAAAAAATGGGAAAATTTGAAGTTCTTCTGAAGATAACAATAATTCTCTTCAGATTTCTTTTTGCTTCGCCTCCTTTCTTTCCATCTTGACTTCTCTGTAGCTCCATCAATATCAAATGGTGTGGCTTCCAATATTTTAATTATTGTATATAGTAAATGAATTAATTAACAACTGTAAGCAAAGCAGCTTGCCTTCGGTCAGCCTGGGTCTGACAGAGAAGGTGCCATGCAGAGAGGAGCAAAAGCCCAGCTAGAGCCCAGCTGACTTGTGCAGTTGATACTTCTCTTGGCACTGCTCCCTAAGTGTCCTGGTTTTCAGGAAAGCTTATTAGTTGGCATGTATTTTGGTATAAATACACACAGCCAGTTTGCATCCATCTGAACACACAAACCCTTTCCTAAGGAGGATAGCAGGGAGTATCTCTTCAACCCACAAGTGGTGTTCTTCAGGAATCTGTGCTGGTCTGGGCATCAATATGGTAATAATCTTTAGTAAATTTTGAGCTTTTAAGATCTGAAAATCTATTCTCATCACATATTTCAGGGGTTGCAGTTAGTCCAACCAAGAAAGCAGCAACTGAAATTTCTGACTTACCTTTAGCATGAAGTCAAGAGAGCAACCAACGCAGTCACCAATCCAATTTGCCTGCATTTCTTTAATACCATACCACTCAGGGAGATCAGACAAGGCATCAAACATAGCCTAAAGCAATAAAAGAAAGAAGTAGGAAATTCAGCTTTTATAAACATACAAAATAATACTATGGGTTTAATTATAACTAACAGCAAAAATGGTATGGTGCTGGTGGAGGAGGAGGCTCAGGTGTGACCTTATCACTCTGCACAACCACCTGAAAGGAGGCTGTAGCCAGATGGGGTCGGGCTCTTCTCCCAAGTAACAAGTGTCAGGACCAGAGGAAATGGCCTCAAGTTGCACCAGGGGAGGATTAGGTTGGATATTAGGAAAAATTTCTTCATGGAAAGGGTTGTCAAACATTGGAACAGGCTGCCCAGGGAAGTACTTGAGTCACTATCTCTGAGGGCATTTAAAAGACCCATAGACATGGTGCTTGATGACTTGGCAGTGATGGGTTACTGGTTGGACTTGAGGTCTTTTTCAACCTAAATCATTCTGTATTATGCAGCAGAGAAGAAATTAAGTGTTGTCTCCTTCACTAGCCATAATGTCCAACAGCCAACATAAACCTCTCTGTGTATTTGTACTCAACAAGAGATCTGTATATTTTTATGCTTTCTGATGGGTGGCATGGAAGTGTAACAGACTATTCCAAGTCAACTAATAGTTGTATGAACAATTTGAACAGTACAATTTGAATAAATTAAATCTATAAAAAAGTAAAGAAGAAGACAAAGGGACAGATCATCAAAGCTCATCTCATTTTTCACTTCATAACGTGTCCCATTTTTGTTATGAATACTCCATGACTGTCAAAAATCTTTACTTTGGCAGCAGTACAGCCAGAGGCATGAGTCACTCAGTCAGATGAACTACTACAGTTAAAATCTAAGAATAAGGCAACATGTTGAATAATTTCACCTTCAGTTGTGATGCCCAGCATCAAATGTGCAAGCTCTTTATTATCTCATTGATTGCTAACGACCTGCAGGGACGGACAGTAGCTACTATGTGCTGCTCAAATTAAACAGTAGTAGTTAGACAAATAGTGCATGTACAATTCTTTCTTTTTCAAGAATGTGTTTCAAGTTGTGTTTTAATGACATTGTTAAATAATTTCAAAGTGAGACGCATAAAAGATACTGTAAGAATTACTTTCCAGTTACTGCTCTCTTGTATATCTATTATTCAAAATACAACAAAAGGCATGTCCTTTGTAAATCATAATATTACACCACCACTTGTGTTTATTATTGCTTTCTACATCTTTAAAAATCAAACTAATTTGCTGATGATTTATAAATAAAAGAATGGTGGAGGTTTGGAAGGGGTTTTTTCACACTGTATCTTTAATCAGTTTTAGTTCACAATTGCAAGCATACTGTAACACAGAGAATTCCAAGCTGTCAATATTCTCACTAATTGTAGTGTTCCAGAGGCTACTGAACTTTATCTGCCATGAACCATCCACATACATATATACCCATCAAAGAATAACAAGTAACTGGAGATATAGAGAGATATATACACAATACCTGGATATATTCTTTGCAAGGATTTTATGCATTTTAGAAAAAATGAAATGGTGCCAATACATGCAGGACTGGCTGGACACATTACTACATTTTTGTAAATCCTCCTGCTTGGATACCCATTCTAATCTACTTTCCATTTTGCTGGCAGAAGCAGCTAAATGTGCATGTGTTGTACTGAAACTGTGCAACCTGTAATTGATTGCCAGCAAAACTTTCTAGATGGTTTTTCACTGCAGGATTTATACACCAAGATCATCAGTACCAGTGTGGTAATGATTTTACTCTAATTCATTTGCCTTATTATAAACTATAGGCTACAGTTTGAATTAGCCCTTCTCTAGATAATGCAATTGCTTGCTACAGTCAAATACAGCAAGAGACAACTTAACTGCACCTGAATGAAGATAACTAAACTTGTTCTGCATGATGACACAGCCTTGGCAGGGTTTGCAAACACAAATCCTTCACATCTTAATTTGCACATAAGCAGTACTACAGTGTGATACAAAAAGCCCCCCAAACAAACTAAAAAAACTTGAAAATTTTACAATATGGAATTAATGATTCTCAGTTCTTTGTTCTCAACACACTATGGTTTTTTGTGCAGGCTACAAATAGCAGATGAAGCAGCAAATGAACATGTAAATCACAAACACTGTATCTAGTGTTACAGAGGCAAGAAACAGAGAGTATGCATATTGCTAGCATGTTAATAATGCTAAATTAACCTAGGATACTCACTAGCAGGAAAGTAGAGAAACATTAATTCTTACACACATGAATGCACTTGTACATTCAAAATTCATCCATGAAAATGAGGAGCTTTTAAAAAATTGCTTAAGGAAAACCCTTTTAAAAAAAACTTTTTATTTTCAAATCCAACTGCACTGCACCTTGCAAAAATATAAACCCATAAATATATGCTAAAAATACTATTAATTTTAAAAAATTACATGTAGATTGTCTGGATATATGAAACTCTTGACGAACACTAGCATAGAAATTCCTCAATATCACAAGCTAGTGTTTGTAAAGTTGAATATTAACTCCAAGAATTTTCCTTCCATGTTCTTTTTTAAAATCACTGCCATGTTTGGTAGAACATCTTCTGAATCATTAAAGCATCCCCGTGAATTCTGCAATTTGCCAACCCTGGCAGTGTTCAAGGCCAGACTGGATTGGTCCTTGAGCAACCTGGTCTAATGAGAGACGTTCCTGCCCATGGCAGGGGGCATTGGGACCAAATGATCTTTAAGGTCCATTCCAAGCCTTTAACATGTTTCCTTAAACAAAAATTCTGGTCCTTAAAGACGTGTATATAACTCCTAGTGATCATGCCACAAGTTTATTAACCAGGTTTGTTAACACAGAGGAGACAATCAACAAGAAGATTCCTGGCACAGGGGCAAATAAACTAAAGTAAAACCACATTGGAATCTGCAGGTGAAAAAAAACAACAGCAGCCTTACGATCCAGTAGGCAGAGAGTGATAAGTTTATCAAATAAACTCAATTTTCAAATTTCTGATGATGCATTAATAGTGAGAAATTTGGAAACATTAGGTAGCAGAGTCTTTCTGCCTTCATTTTTCATTACTCAGGCAGAGACGAGAAAACTTCAAATGCAAACGTCTAATTACAGGAGAAATAACTCCCATCTTAATTAAACACAAGTCAAGGAATAGCATAAATACATTTTGGCAGTCTTTCAGATCTAAAGATAGACAGGCTCAGGAAAAAGCTAAAGAAATCAAAGCTGTGTTCAGGGATGAGAATGACTTCAAGTCTCTGACACCTGGAGAAGCTGAAGATTCAGGATAAACTATTGTTTCACAGGACTGCTTTACTCTTTCAGAACATACAGAAAATCCTGGCACAGCTGCAATATGAAAGTAAACCAGGTCAGACGATCAGACAGTCACAAAATCAAGATGAGTTTGCTGACAATTCATCACAGACAATGTTGACCACGTTTGTATGTGGAAAACTGATCTCACATATCTAAGCTGTTTATTCTGCTGAAGATTATGACAGAAATAGAACTTCACTTAAGCAATCTGCAGGCAAAAAAGGTCCATAAAGTCCAAGAACATAAGTGCTTTACAATTTCCCTAGAGCATCTCAGCTCCAAAAGTCTCCCTGCTTGTAATTTAGAGAGGGAGGATTGTGCTGAGCATGTAAAAAATTCCATCTCTGACTTTGTCAATTAAAATTTCAAGCACATCAATACCTGCTACTAATTTCATACTTAGAGTATTGCAACTCCTCTGTGATAATAAATGAAATAAAGTGAAAAATGTAAATATAAGCTATAAAGTCAAAAGTATACTCTTTTTTCAAGGAAGACACTTCAACAGAATTTGACACATCTGCAAGACAACAAGAAGACTAAAATAAAATGGTCAGCAAAAAGTTGCATTTCAAAATAATTGTGCTGGTTTAAAGGTAAACCAGCAGGAGGAATGAGTCTAACTCATTATCCACCCCGAATTTTTCTTCCATCCCAACACCCCACATCAAACATAAACTTACAGCTATATACACAGTTCAACATATATACAGATACAACAGTGTGGGCAGCTTAACCAAAGGTAAGGTCTCCCTGAGGTATACATCGTGTCTCTCCATCTTCCTGCATCACCCACCATGTGCACCCAGATCCTTGAGCAAAGACAAT
>JAWWEU010000081.1:45414486-45451357 GCA_035583155.1 Acropternis orthonyx | reverse complement strand
GAGACAGAGGGTGATTCCTTTGAGGTGCAGGGTTGGTAGATGAAAGAAAAATTCCAAGATTTTAAACCCATAACAATAATTCAATTTGTTAGCAAAATAAAATTGCATTCTACTAAATTACAATAAAATTAAAAAGCTTTGCTTATGAGGAAGAGTCAAATAAATATTCAAGCTCTGTTTGGATTGAAATGAAATTCTGCACTTTATTTGATCAAACTCCCAAAAGAGTAACCAAACATTAAACTAAAGTTTACATGAAATCATTTAATACAACTTACTATATTAACTAAAGTAGAGGAAATTAAAGTTAGGCTGCCCACTGTTTTATTTTGGACTCTACTGCACAGTTCCAACTGTGATTATGCAGTACAGCTTCTGCTGGTTTTAATCTCTTCTTATTTTATTACTTTTTTTTCCTTCAGTATTTTCCGTCTCTACTATTGTAGCTACCTGTTGACTTTTATTTCCCATGGTGAAGAACACTGAAAACTTACATTAAATAGGAGTAATAACACAGATACTGTGTACACTTCAAATTGTTTCTCATAAATGTCTAAATTGTCATCAGTTTTCCCATTTCTTTACCTCAAAGTTTATGGGCAACAAATGCCTCTGGTTTGATTATGTAGAACTGAGGCAAATAAATGATTCCTCAAAAGCAAAAAGCCATCCTTATTCTCCAGATTTGCTCTTCAGAGCTGTTCTCTGCTTAAATTACCAAAGAGAAGATACTCCCTTTCCAATATAATCTTTGCGATGACTAATTGATTCCATAAATATAAAATCTCTTTAAAAACATTTGTTATCATTTTTAGTAGTACTCAGCATTCACTGTTTTGATTAACCTTATACCAACAGGAACTTAAATTTATACTGCTGTAGCATCAAATGAGATGCTGTGTTTAAACTAAAGTGAAAAGACCAGCCTGGTCTGGATATTCACAAGCAACTCTCTGCCTTGCCAAGCTGACAAAATAGGTGCCATTCTCTATTAATGAAGAGCTAAGCAAGCTGAGGAGGCAGTGCTCGTGCTCCCTGTCCAAGAGAGAGCTCTCAGCTTCACTCAAGGGGAAGAGTTTCAAAGTGAGCTTTATCAGGTCCGTTCTGTTGGAAGAAGACAACTGTGAGCTAGACCCCAAGTGTGGGGATTGAAAAAAAATCACTCATAAATAACAAAAAACTAAAGAGCCAGTATTTCAGTTCTCCTCAGTGATGAGGCTATGAAAAAGCCAAAGTACTGTCAAGGTTCTAAAATCATCCATTGCATTTCATTACCATTCTGCTTAATGTCTCAGAAATAAAATAGAAAATTTAAAAAAAAAATAAATCAAGCAAAACACAACTACATTAAATAGTTCCAAAGACAAAAGGGCTGTCAGATGCAGCACAAAGCCAGAGAAAAGCTGGAGAAGAACTGATGGATCATCTGTTTTTTTCTCTTCACCGAGACAGCACCATACCAAACATCTATGTTCCTGCACTCCACACAATATGAGAAGGGTTTGTCTCTAAATGTCTGCACAAAAAAAACAAAGAAAGGGTCCTACCTATCTGTATGGCAACCATAAATCACAACAGCAGAATTTTGTTGGTCCTGTTACGTTCCCCAGTATTTGAATTAAACATACATAGACTATCTTATTGCTGTGCAAAAAAGGGAGATGACTTAAGACAAACCTTGAAGTTATAAAGTTGTTTCTGTTTAATTTTCTTCAAGCAAAGATTACTTTCCAGTTATTTGGACGATTTTGTGAAGTAAAATATGAAAAAGCAGAAGAGCAGAGACTATAAACAGACTAATCTTACTGATTCTGATTTGAGGACTGAGTTGACCAGGCATAAAAAACCTCCATTAATAGCAATTTACAGGTACATGCAGAAAATACTAACATTTACAGATAGATTTTTCCAATGAATCTGCATACCTATTCAGCTGGGTGACCATAGCAACTAAATGTTTTAGCTTAAACATCTTAAATGCACAGACAACAATTTGAATAATAATGCCATCAGTTAAGGCATTATACTTTTATCAAAGAAATCCATTAAAGCTGCTAGACCAGTCCATATATACTTTACAGCGTAAAAAATGGATCATGATTACTTTTTTACTTTACATAACCAAAATTCTTTCTGCTAAGCATTTAAAAGTGTGGTCAACATTTTTGCCCTTTGAAAAAAATGCATTGCCAATAGTAAATTGCCATGTGAGCCCACACTGCTTTGTTTGCATTTTTTATTGCAAGAAAGGAATACAAGCTGGTGCAGTAACAATAAAGAAATCAAAGCAAATCCACAGGAGATAATTCCACTCGACACAAATCTGAAAAATAGTGTGCATAGGAATGAAACGCTGACTCCTGTAACACACAGCCCGTTACTGATCATGGAACTCCTTCTGGCTATTTGACTAGTAATGTAAGCATTGCAGATGAAGTTTATGTTTTTATTAAGGTTGTGAGACACAAGAAAAACATAAAATGATAAATGGGCAAAAGAGAGAAACACGTTTGACTAGAAAGATCATCAATATACACTGTAAATAGGCTGAATAGTTAATAGTTACAACAAAATAATTTGTGGATGTTCCAGGTAGAAAATAAGTTATATCCATGCACATTCGGCCATTATTGCTAGCTGGTAATTTGCATGATGAATTATAGGATAGCAGATTCATTTAATATATTTTAAACAGATCTTTGTCTACGAAACAAGGTTATGAAATAAAGACTTGTATTTTCCCCTAAGCCACACAGGAAAGGAGAAGTTACCAGAATCAAAGACTTTTTCCCAGCTACTTTCACACTATGTCAACTTACAGAAAACTCAAGTACAACTTTGGGAATGAATAGGGATCAGATTTCCAGAGAGCCTTGTTCCAGAAAAATGGCAAAGAAGGTGAAACTTTCTGACATTTGGTCTTAAATTTCTGTAACTTTTCAGAAGAAATATTAGTCACTATTGAAGGTACAAGCAAAAGATGACCAGAATCAAATGACTTTCCCCATGATATACCAAAATAAAAAAAAGGCCTCACTGTAGAAAGATGAGTGGGACATTCATAAAATACTAACCCCTGAAGTCTAAAAGTAGCCAAAGTGGGAAAAAAATACATGTCTTCCACAAAAAGTTGAAGGATTAAATTACTACCAGAGACTCTCCTAGTGTCTTTCCATTTTTTAATTTCAAAAATAAGAAGTAATGAAATTTCAGTGGATAACAGAAATCTAGTCATACAGCCCACTGAGAGCCTGATCCACTTAGCTCTATACCTTTTCCCAAACCTAGGAAAAGCATCTCACACAAGGAAGGATTAAATCTGCTCTGTGCCCATGGACTTGTCCAGTCTCTGAGGAAATACAGGGCCAGGAGTGTTCTGATATGAACTCTGACAGGATGGCTCAAAGACCGAAACGTTGCTCTATACTGACAAAATATAGATCTTCGAATCCAAATGATGCTGACCATGCTAATCTGACACCATCTTAACCTTCTGGACGCCTTTCAAAATGAGCAGAACAGGACAAAATATGTTCAACAGGCAATTGACTCAGAAATGGGGAATAAAGAGCTCAGGGCCAGACAAGTTCTGGAAGGGCAAACTTCTATTTCTGTTAGTGTTTTAATGCAAAGAGTTGACTGTGGATTTGAAATCCCCAGGCCTATTAAAGATCTTTTATAATGTCTTCTCAGATTTCCCTTTTACAGGAGTCTGCCATATGGATTAGCACAAGAAACCTTCACCATAGAAGCTCAGTTTGGATATAAATGCTCCCTGCTACTGTAGCATTCTGAGCTCTCAGGTACCTTTAATTGCTGAGGAGTTACTATGCACATATTCCTGGTGAGCCCTGAACAACTGACACAAAAAGGAAGCGAGATCCATAAAGATCCTAACTGTATTTATTCATCATTAGAAGCACAAGTGTCTGAAGTCTCTGAGTGGCAAAGAATTTCAGGAAAAGTTGTACTGATAGTGGTTCTGGTCCATTATGTAAGCCAGGAAAATCACTTTATGGAAGTAAGTGTTCTTCAAAATCAGGAGATATGAAATAATCCACCCTGCTGAAGTGAAGGTATCATCACCGCTAGTGTTACCATCCTGAAATCTTATAGTGATTAAAGAATTTTAACTTCTTAAAGAGATGTGTCTATCCTTCACACCTATTAGGACTAGCTCCGTAAAATCTGGATCCTCCACTCAAAGATGAAAGGCTCTGTAAACAATAAAGGTAAATTAACATCTCCCTCTCAAAGCCCAGTTTCCTGTCAAGAGCTTTTGAAAAGAGGTGGGAAGAAGGTTTGAGGAATAGGCTAGAAAAAGTGATTGCTGTTACCACAGTGTTCAACAACGTAGGACAATATGGATTCAGATCAACTGTCAAAAGCCTGAATCCAAAGAAAAAGTAAACGAAAGAAACAGATTTACAAGGAAGAACTTATGTCTCCTACCAGTTCTTGAAAAGTACAGGGATGATTACCATAAGGAATGAAGAAATGTGTGCAAAATTGAGTTTTAAGGATAATTAGTCAAGATATTTGGAAAGAGGAGTCAAAGTTGTAGCATTTAAGATGTTTAATTTGGCTGTTGTGAAAATGTTGTTGGGAAGCTTCCTGATTATGTCACTGTGGGCACAGAGTTCCAAAGAGATTGAAATACTTGGCCAGTATCAGCTCAGATACAGTCTCTGTTGGACTGTCTTCAGTTCTGGCTTGCAGTTCACGGGCCATTCAGAGCTGTATGGCCAAAACAGTCTTCTTCAGAAAATAAGACACAACATGGCACTGTGTTATCTGCTTTCTTGCAACTTGAAATAAACAAAAAAGTACCAAAAAAGGGAATTTACTTGTCTTAACCTTCCAAGAATGAAATCCATCTAATATCAGATACTGGGTTTAGTATAGCAGAGCCTGGTAATCTGCTAGTCTTATTTGAAGGCTTGGGAATAAAAAAAAAGGTGATTTCCCCCCTCTACAACCAAATGTTTAAAGCCCTTGCCAGAAGAAGCAGAGTGAGACTGAAAGTGTGCCAGAATCACAGCAAGAAAAAATGGGAGTCAGTGGAGGGTGAGTAAAGAGGAAAATCCAAACCACCTGCTGATACTTGGTAGCATCTGTCACTGTACAAGAAGTGGGAGAACATGAAGGCAATGCTTGCCAAAGCACTTAAGCTAGAAGCAATATGGCATCATTCACTGATCTGGTTGTATCAGCTAGCACAGACCCTACAGAATATCAGCCATGAACAGAACAAAATTTTGGGAAACCTTTACAGAAATCTATAGAGTACTCAACTGTCCTCTGTAGCAACGCTTTAATATTTTGTAGGGGTTTATATAAATGTTCATCCCCAAATGAAAATCAGAAGCAGATCTCGTTCATGATGCCACTAAGATGCTCAAGAACAAAAGGTCACTTGCACATTTGCCCTTCACGTAGGTAGGGGATATGGTAGTCTCCTGAGGTGACATCTTTAGGGAGAAGATGAGGGGGCATTGTGGAGGCAAAAGTTGCTTCTTATCATCTGCTGAGCCTACTTACTGGGGAATGACATGTTGGAGATGTGATCATTCCAAGGGACAATGGCTTTCCTGTAACACCATTTCTAGAGGAGGGTGGATATTGTGCAAGTAACAACCTCATAAGCCAAAGGTATTTTCAAGGTTACTGAAAAACTCCTCAGTCTTGTCTTTTAGTCTTGAGGAGTTAAAATTTAAGGCTGACTCACCCCTCCGAGAGGGATATAAGCAAACAGTGATTTGGTGCAAGCATGGATACAGCCCAGAAATACCAGTCATTACCTCTTACAACCTTTACAAAGATAATAGACAAAGACATACCAGTAAAGGTAGAAACTAATGAAGCTTGAGCCTCAAACTGAGGGAAAAAGTGAATCGGGGCAGACCCTGAAATATCACAAAGGTCATAAACCACTAAATCTGGTGAGAAAGGCACAAAAAAAAAGCTCAGAACATTGTGATCATTTTGTGATTGTGCAGACAAGCTCCATTTTTCCTTCAGCTATAGCAAATGTTCCCTTCTTACTGCCAGAACAGGCAGCACAATCAGAAAACATGCATCTCATGTACCTCTCTGTGTATGAACAATCAAAGCATCACGCAGGATATCTAAAGTTTTTCTCTTTTTTATGAATGGACTTAGAGTGAGACACGGATTTCTTCTCCCTGGATGATGGTGGAAATTTTGTTTCTTGAATCTGAAACTCATGAAAATGATCAAAGATGGATTTTTAACAGTTTCTTGGGAATAACTTTCTAAATCTGTACTTGAAGTCTCAATACACAGAATACTCAGATGGAATAAAAGCTTCTCCCAGACAAAACAGAAAGTCGATACTTTCATCTCAGAGAGCATAAAGCCAAAACTTTTGTCAAAGAATTCATAGTGTGGAAGCTATACCGCCCCACCACAATAAAAATCTCAGCTCAGAACAAAAAAGGATGTTTAAATAACTTGAAAATATACTTTTAAAATTACAGAAAATCAAATAGAGTAGACTATGAAGTAAAATAGAAGGTCCAGATGAATCTTCAAGGAAGAGAAGTTAACCATAAAGAACTATGGATCAGACATAGCAGGAAATGAATGCCAGGTGACAGGCTGTACTCCATGCCCACAAGTCCAATAGGTTGACTAGGCAAACAATTTTCTAGTTCAAAAGATTGCACAGCTTTACACTCAAAACAGACAGAAAAGCAGATGGTAAATATCAAATCATTGTGTGAATTCAGAATTCATTCCTTCACCTCTAATTTATACTTTTTGATTTCTTCAAAACTTACTCCCACACCAATTAGAATTCTTAAAGAGGTGAACAGAAAGACTTCAGGGATAATAATTTTTATATACACACAGGGATGGGTCCCATATGTTATGATACAATTATATATCACACAAACAAGCATATGTAAAGGACCACATGCAGCTTGATTAACATTTCTGGAGGAAAAGTCACCTCTTTTAAGTGCTATCATAATTTCCAAAACCTGTATTTTCATACCTTGGCATAAGCAGTCGTTTTGATAAACCACTGTTTGAGGTATTTCTGTTCCACTTTTGCTCCTGAACGCCATGAGCAGCCATTGTCATCCACCTGTTCATTAGCTAGAACAGTCTGATCCACTGGATCCCAATTAACCAAGGCCTGAAAAGGGTTGCAGGAAGAAAAAAATATTTTCAGCTGCTATTTAAAAAATAGAATTCTACTTTTCAGATACCAAAAGCATTATCCAGAAGCATACCTTGGACCCCTGATTTTTCTACATTTTTACAGCATCCATTTGAATCAGCAACATGGACTCAGCTGAACATGTTTTGAATATTCATCTTCTCAGAACTCAAAAGACTCAAGAATGCAGTTGGCAGCATTTGCCTAGACTCATCATGCTAGCAGGAGAGGCTGACATGACTGCTGGGCTGTTAAATAAGTAAGTGTTCCAACTGACTATACGACAAACAACATAGTCTGATGCTTAAAAGCTCTTCACTATTAATCCAAAAGTGTTGAGTCAGACTGAGAGGGATGAATAAACAAGGATGTCCAACTTGAGAGGACAGAATCACAAAGAAGTATTATCATGATCAACTGTGTTACAAGTGAGAGAGTTGATATTATCTACACATAACTTCTGTCAGCCATGTGAATTGTTATTAGAATCATCTTTTCTTATCAATAAAAATGCAATAATTTAAAATTACATAAATGTTGGTGCTCAATTGTATAAACCTTGTTTTTTGAGGGTTAACTGAAATACCAGACATACTATACTTGGGAGGGAGCAGCAATCAAACTCTCTCCTCCCCAGTGTTCAACAATTTAGCTGATCACTTATCATAATGGATCTAAGATCACAAAAGAATCCTATTCAATGCAAAAGAAGTCATTCCAAAAGTGTTGTTAAATGCTAGACATTAAATTGAAAATACGAACAGAAGGAGAGCCAAGAGAGAGATGCAGGGATCCTCTTCCTTAGAAATACTGTAGTGGGTTTTGTTATCAGTGTGTAGTATATATGTGTGTATACATACATGACTCTGTGAGCACTGTCTGACTACCTACACTGATTTATAGAAAATTCATAATCATTAAATAAACAAAAGTAATTTTTTGATAAAAACAAAACTTGCCTTCAAATGAAGCTTGTGTGAATTCAGATTGGAATTTAAACTTTTTACTCTTTACCTTCCTTTTGTCTGTTACCAACCAATAACACCACATTGGATTTTATAGAAAGGGTTATAAAAATTCATTGTGAAACTAAAATAAACCAGTATATTCCACTATTACATATCTATTTTGCAGATTTTCAGAAAATACAGCTTCTTCAGTACTGATACAACACATTATGAAGCTGGGTCTAAAGTGAAGTAATGATCTTTTAATTTATAAAGTTCTGGAAAAAAACTTCACACCACTATGAAGTTTTAAAATAACACCTAAAGAGAGATAAATCAGACAATAGTAAGAAGTAATAAAATGCCAGTTGCATAAAGCAGTATTAGCATAAGCTTGTATTAAACTGGCTGTGATGCAAAGTTGAGAAAAAATACTATTTCTATTTTGATGATATCCTATCAAATTTATGGTGAAAATTTTAGAAGGTAACTGATTAACATAATTAGCATAAAAAACCTTCCTGATATGAATCATGAAGATATATCTAAATAAATCATGCAAAACAGAGCAAATGTGCATTTAAGAAACCAGTAGCTGAAAGGTCTTGTCCTTGAATTTTTAAAGTTATATTTTGCTCCTTCCATCTCTCACAGACTTTTGACTAATATCCAGAACCTTGCTAATAAACTAAATCTTTAGTTCCTACTTATACCTCACAAAGGCAACTTCTTGTCAATGACAGTCCCTGACATTATGACCCCAGGAAGCCGATAAAAGTCATCTACACAAAGAAGAGGCTACAGAGCACACAATTATTTCAATCTCCTCACTACATCAATGTAGACCATATGCTTTTAATATAGAGTTCATCTTGTGTAACTTCAGGTATCTACAGCATAAGTATCTATTTCCAGGCTTGGTGTCTCAGGTTCCAATACAGATTACAGGTATCTAATAAAAATAACAGAGTCAGGGCAGGTATTAGCCTCAATGATGAGACATCCACATCTGGCCAGGTCAGTATTCTCTACAGTATTTTGACTAGATCAGTACTGCAGGAACAAGAAAGAGGATTTTGCTAGGGTGAATAAAGGTGCCCTCTGTGGATGCTGCAGCACCCAGACAGACATTGCTAATCCTCCATAACTGCAGGTCCTGGACATACTGAGTCTGTGTCTCCCTGCCAGGGTAATTTCTGATCAGACACGCATACCCCTGGCACAGAGTGTTAACTAGGCTAATGCTCTACTTGTCTTATTGTCACAGTAAGGTTATGAATTATCTCCTTGTACCCAAAATGAAATCGTAATACAGGAGGCTTCAAGTCATACAAAAGTACTGCTTAATATATATTGCAGGTAAACTGACATGAGATAAATATATGCTTTAAGTATATATGACTGTTCAAAGAGGCCCAGGGTTATGGGCTCTCTCTGCCATCTGTTTCCTGCCAAAAAGCAACTGGTTCATATCCACCAGAGATTACATTCCCTACAGGTTGACAGATGCTGATTTAAGTCCTCAGACTGATCCTTGGCTTGAAAGCAGATGGAAGTTGGAAGCAGATTCAATCACTGGTACCCAAACACCTCCGGGATCCCACAGTACTTGGAGCTTACATGCAAAATTTATTTTGTGTATCATCACTGCTTGGAATGAAGCAGCAAGCCTCATGCTTTTCAGATTGACCTGGGATCACTTTTCAGGCAAACAAATTTACAGATAACAATGTATTTGTTGTGGCAAAGATAGGGATTTAAATTTTTTATTACAAACAAAAAATAATTACACAAGAAAAAAAATAATCAAACCACCCCCCCAAATCCAGCATGTTAATACATATCACATATTGAAGGTTTTTGCTGGTTATCATCTAAGATCTCTGAGTACATCTTGCCTATGAAAGTGGGAGAAGTAGTTCAGTAACAACCTGCCACCCTAAACTCTACTTTTCACTATCAATCTCTTTCTCTGGGTTCAGAGAATAACTGGAGTATACATCTAATTATATCCTATGTAGTTTCCTGGTTTCTATAAAATACAAAGGAAACATAAAAGCATATTTAAGAAATATTAGTTTCCATTTTAATTTAGAAACATTCACTAAATTACTGCTTTGTTTAAGTGCAGCTGTTCAGGTATTTTGGAACTGCATTGCCTTGGCTGTACAGAGAGTTCTTTGGAATGCTCATTTAACATCTTTGTTTCACCTCCTGCTTAAGAAATTAACTGAACTCTTCAGTTTGCAGACAGCCTAATATATGCTATTTACAAAATATTTTAATTTCTTAATATACTGCTAGCAGATAAACAGCTGTGATAGTCTTATGGCCTCTAATACTTTCGTAATATTTTAGAGATCACAAGTAGGGTTGAGGAATAGAACGGTTATGCACACAATCTCCAATTATCATATTCAATCCCCTACAGTATCACAGTAATGTTATACAGGTAAATATCTCACTGTTGAAGAGTCTCCTAATTATCACAATGTCACATATTTTTATGATGGAAGATCTAGAAAATCCTATATTAGAGCCTGGAAATAAACTAATAA
Organism: Acropternis orthonyx; assembly: GCA_035583155.1. NCBI lineage: Eukaryota > Metazoa > Chordata > Aves > Passeriformes > Rhinocryptidae > Acropternis > Acropternis orthonyx. The sequence continues at coordinate 45,440,663 of JAWWEU010000081.1, read as the reverse complement.
AAGGTATATTCTGATCCTGGACTTCAATATAAATCTCTGACATGAAACACTTCTGATTTGACTTGTTACAATGGCCATTCATGTTGGTTAGTTAGTTACATATAAAATGTGCTACATATAAAATTCAGTTATGTCTAAAATTAATTCTATTTTAAAATTAATAGATCACAATCCACTGAATGAATGTGAATGGGCAATCTGGAAATGTGGCACTGACATAAGTAACTTAAATTAGTGTACCTGCAAAATATTAAAGGTTGAAGTTTGTACCTACCTCTTTTTGATACACTATCCCAGCTTCAAAAAGCTTAAGAAAGAGATACTGTGTCCATTTGTAGTACTCTGGTAAGCAAGTGGTTACTTCCTGTAGAAATTAAACAAAATAAAAATTCCTGAAACTATTCTTAGTATTTTCTTACATCATTTTGACGTAGACAATTAACCCAAGAGTGTATAATACATTCGGCAGAGAAAACATAAATGTTTATTCACCTATGTATTCGTGTACAAACCCCATCTGTGTAATGTTTACAAGGAGTGACACCTGTATACAAAACCAGAGAACACAGGCTTTGTGTGGGTTTGAGGTACAGAAAAAAGTTTCCCTGTTAACACGGAATACAAGAACCCTGTAAGACTAATGCTGATAGATACAAGAACAGAAGATGAACGGAAATCACCACAGCTGCCTGAGCAGAGAAACAGCAAAACTCTGTCAGAGAAGCCACCCTAGCCAGGTTGCCTTTTCCTCTGTTGCTCGGCAATGAAAAGCAGGCACAGAACCTGCCAGCTGCTCAGCCGGGAGCTGCTGCGGCCGAACGAGCAGAGTGAGGAGCCTACAGAGACACAGCAAGGAGAAACCTGGGCTGTTGGCAGACAGAGCGTGGGGGGGGCAGGCAGGATGGAATAGAGGGGAACGTTCTAAACTTCAAGATGAAAGGCTTGCACAGGGTATCTTACATCCAAAGGTCAGTAAGCAACTCCTTCGTAAGGCAAGGCAGCTCAAGTTAGGAGAATGCTCTAGGTTGAAGTATGGAAAACATGGGTCGTAAAAGAAGTCACAAATGAGGGGGACTATTAAGTCATAAATAAAGAGAGGACAAAGTAAAGGATAACATAAGGAGGAGGAATGGGGAGTTAAGAGAACAGCAGGTAACAATATAATGGACAGCTTTTTTCAAGACTCAAAAACATTTTCTAAGTTTTAGTGAACTCTAATGATTAAAAAACAACCTACTTACCAACTGCTTACAAAGTTCCATATTTTAAGTGTTTGTTCTTAAAAAAACAAACTGCATTTCAAATAAACATCTTACTATGCAAAGAAGACTAAAGGATTCCATCATTACAGACCCCCAGTTTTCTCAACACAAACACAGGTTTCACAGGCACAATGCAAACCCATATGCTTGCACCCATGTTTTAAATTTTGCCCAAAATGAAAACAGCTATGTAACTCAGTATTTAAGCTCTCATTACATCATAAACATGTAATAGTGGAGACCAGATTTCCCTCGGCAACATTTTCTTTTTAACGTGCACTTGTTTAAAGAAGAAACATTTTACAAACTTTCTGTTGGACCACATTTGTACTTATTGAAGTGGAAGATGGCTCCTACATTGAACTTCAACACAAACATCTCCTGACTTTAGAGTTATTGATAAAAACTTTATCTGTAAGCCACTGATAAAATTTATTCCATTTGCAAATACTTACCAAGTACCGGGAACAGCTCCAAATGTGAAATGTCTTTCACGTGGGCTTTCCTATCATCTAAGCTTCCCACTATACACAACTCCTGCAATATCATCTGCTACTCAAATGACATCTGAAACACTCTTGCATAAAATTTTTATTCTTCTTCTACAACTTTATATTCTAGTTGCTTTGAACTTTATATTCCAGTGCTAAAACACTGCTTTTAACAATTAATATGACCTTTGAATAGATGTGCCTCAAAAGTGTGTATAAGAGGCTTTCAAGATCAGAAACAGACATTTAATGGCAAGTTTTCAGCACAGCATGTGAAGACCTAGTAATGAAAAGCAGTTGCTTGATTAATTGCCTGTGCTCTGCACTGCAAAAAATCCACTTGATAAAAGTCTGATTTCTATCTCTCCAACTACATGCTATCCATTTAATAATTCTTATTTTTTTCCCCTGCTTCTTCACACAGTGACAGCAGTTCTTGTGCCGATGTGATGCCACTACAGGCAACAGAGTTTCATTACTGCAATATCAGACACACAAAAGAGGAGAGACAAACCCACTCAGCACAATATAAGATTATGTGAGCAACAGAGAAACAGGTAAGACAACAGAAGTGAGTTATCAAATAAAAGCTGCGAAATTAATGGAGATTTGTCCTTTTGGCCCTGAAGGGCAGATGTGTGTTAACCCAAACAGAAAGATTGCATTTCCCCAACTAAACAGGTAGGCTAGAAGCCACACCAGCTTGAGCTACAAGATAAAAGGTAACTCCTCGGAACAGAATCCCATATAAGTGCTTCCTCACAGGTTGTAAATTGACACATTTTAGAAAGAAATGCAGCAGACTGTGTTACTGAAAAAAATATCTGTGTGGTCACCGAGAGACAGAGATCACTCAAGGTCATAATTTAACTTTATAACCGTGAAGGTTTGGAGGAACATTTGAAGTTAGTGAAGAAAGAGAAATTACATCCCTACCAAGTGAAATGAGCTGCTGACAGCAAGCCAGAAAACACTTGTCAATCCCAAAAGGTGTTTTGTATTTTTGGGTTTTCCCCTATCATTTAGCACGTTAAGACTTACAGTTGAAAATAATTTTCCATGTATTCCAGTTACTGATCTTGATTAAATAAATGATGTCTGGTAAAAAGTTTCCACTATGCTGCCATCATGCTTAAATTAAGGCAAATGTTAATGTTTCCATTTATACTTTATAGGCAGAACATTAACAGAACTAACTGAACTCAGAAAGACACAAAAGAGTTTATAAAATCATGTGAAAAATAGCACACTGGAGCCATTCCACTCTGCCAAAAATGATAACTTTCTGCTTCTGATTTGTGATCTGAACACTAGCATAGTGCTCACACACAAAGAGCCCTGTATCATAAAACAGGTCAGTGAATATATATAACAGGATATTAACATATTTTCTCCAAAAATAACATACCTACTAAAAATCAGAACTCTTTTACAAATGCCTAAGATGCTGCTGAGCTGTCCACTGCACATGGTTTTCAGTGCTCTGTGACCGATTTAGTGATCACCCATCAGCTGCTGTTCAGGAGGTAATACAAAAAGGGAGGGAGAGCTTCTCCCTCTTCTCCCCACCCATTTTCCCTTTTCCTTTTGTCAGCTCTAAAAAGAGTATCTGATACTCTCACCGAAATGTTACTGTTAGTGCTCCTTATTCCTACAGGAATGACACTCCTTCATCAAATCAATTCATTACAACAATTACAACAAACCACCTGTAAAAGTGGTCTGCTTTTAAAAGAGCAGATACTGGCAAGGCGTAGAAGACCCCTACCCTTGCCAAAAACTAAACTTGCTTAATCCATTTATTACAGCAAAAGGGTTGGTATCTTATCTATTTTTGCAAATAAATTCTCAGTTACAGATTAAATGGCAGTATTACAATTTAAATTTGATAGCACTGCAACTTGGGAAGCAATAGTCCATGTCAAGGTTAAAGGGCCATTCATTACTGAAAAAGAACAGTTAAAAAAATCCTTTTCAGCTACCAAAAATATGGTAAAACCAACAGGAAAGAATCCTGCATAAAAAAACCCTGAAAAACAACAGCTCAAACTGGATGAAAGATTTTGGCGTTTTTAATAAAACAAAAACTAATTTTCAAATGCCTTGTTTTAAAATTAATTATTTTTTCTAAATATGCTCTGTTCTTACAGTGTTTTACTATAAATCTCTGACCTTATAATTGGGTTTTGCTTGGTTTTTTTAAGAAGACAGTTACATCTTTGAGCTACTTCCATGGCTTTCTTTTTTTTTTTTCTTTTTTTTTTTTTTTTTTTTTGTCAACTAAAAATAATATTTACAGGATGCATGAAAAGGTTTATTTGTTCTAAGATCCACCAGGCTTTGTGAATAACATACAACTAGACTGGAGAGAGGTAATTTCCTAGATTATTAGTAATAATTTACTTTTTACCTAGTCTTATGCTGTCCTGAAGACAGGAATGTTGCACTTATTTAAAAGGAGATAAGGAGAAAAAATCCGGGTGGATTCTTTTCAAAATCTATTTGGGTAGATTAAACAGTTTAATCAATTACTTGCCTATTTTGGTTTTAAAAGGAATGTATCACCTCATCTGGAAGTATCCTTATTTGATTTTCAGAGGTTTACAGCTAGAACAACCTACATTTCTAAATTAATTTGAATATTTGTATTTCAAAGGCCTTTAGTTCTATGCTTTATTAGCTACAAATACAAATATCATCTGGTGCCTACATTTTAGAGCATTTCAGAGCATGAATATCTTTCCTGGAAAAAAAAAGTAGCCTTGCATGAACAGTTTCCTTTTCTTATTTAATTACAAGTAGGGCCACTGACTATCAGTGATATGTGGATGAAAAGAAAATGTCATAGGTAATGCTCTATGTACTGTGAGCTTTATGCATGCTCAGGCAGCACACAAGAATGACAACTTCAAAACTAAACAGAAAAATACCTGTACAAAGAAAATCTACCAAAGATTTTGTCTTCTTTAATGTACAGAGCAGAAGGGGAACAGTACTCTTATGCAAAATAAATACATCACTTGGAAGGCAGAAATTGAAATGCAGAATGAACTACTTTCCAGGAGAAAGTTCCAGATTGATAGTAACAGTGGTGCACTGATGGCTTGCTGGGAACATGCACTCAGTCTGATGGCACTCCTGAGCAAAAGAAAGGAGATAAGCTATATGCTCTCCATCCCTGGTTGCTGATGATATGAATCTTTGACAATTGTATTGCCTAATTCCCCAAAAAATCACGTTTAAAAAAAGTGGCAGGCACATTGCTATGCTGTCTGGGGTGGTATTTTTGAAAAACCTGATCATCAGGGATTCTCTGATTATTGTTATCTTAAAACCAAAACGTAACTGCAATGCTGGGGATTTTGCAGGTGTTTTTGATGTCTCTTAGAGACACTTCTTTCATGCTCAAACTTCAGCTTTTTAACTTTGCATCTGAGAAACATAAATGTTCTGAAAAGAATTGTTCTCTCTCTTGTTTTTTTTAAATATCTCCCCCAAATCACACCATTTTCAGTGTGATTTAAAAACACAACATTTCTTACTCAAGGCACTCAAAATACCTCCATGTCTCAGGTAAAAAATATCAGACAACTATTAGCACTTAAAGCTACACTAAAGCAAAGTCCTTACAGAGTTATTTTAGACATTTAATTGCGTTTTTCGTTTGCTTACATTTTCTGTTTAGGAGAATAATTTTAAAGTGTCTTTGTAACCCGACTGTCCAAAATCACCTAATTAGCTTTTAATAATGTCTTATTTGCGGTGCCTTACTGATTAAATAATTTTATTCACTGCTGCAACATTAACATACTTGCACATTTTGATTTGTAAGACAGAGGGAACATTGGAAAAAAACCCAGAGATAAATAAAAGGAATTTTCTACTATCGTAGGTGCACTAGGGTTTGATTATCATAATTTTATCAAGCAATAAAATTAGAACTAGTCTTCATGTTCCTGGACAGGAATTTCTCGACCACCAGACATGACTTTTTAAGTAGTCATAATCTTCAACACAGCTACATGCACTAGGTATTCAAAATGGACTTTCCCCCCCACACACTTCTTTTTTCATTTATCGTTTGAAAAATGGTCAAAGTTACTTAAGTTCCCTTTCCATCACCTAGCCATATACTCTAAGCTGGACACAGAGGACAGAGACAGTTAACATAAAAGGCTCACACTTTAAAAAGGCGGTTCACCACAAACTAAGAGGGATCTAAGTTAGGGGAATGGGTTCCCTCAAGCAGGTATTTTCTAAGTACTATAGTCTAGCACAATGAAGGAGCATATTTAAGCAACATCAGTTAAATGAAATTAAAAACAAACTCCTGTTTTGTGTAATGGTCTTGGTTAATGTGACTAACCTATATAAAAGGTGTCTTTCTTGGATTTTTCGTAAGAGTCACTAATGCTAGTGGGTTTGTTTGCACTGTCATAGTGTTTATTAAGTCCCCTGATTTAGAGCCATACAAGTATAGAATACTAAAAGAAACACTCCTTACCTCAAAGAGCTCACTTTTTAGATAAATACTTGCACAGCATGGTGCTTTGCTGTGCAAAGATGCCTGAATTATCCCAGAAGCAGCACAGCTGAGGCAGTAAGATGTTCTGCCCAGCCTAATTAGCCTTGCAGAGAAGCAGGCTTTATCATCCTGGAAAACACATTCTGCTACAGTTTCCATTTCCACAGGTTCTTTCATGGCTATCTCAAATACCTGTGCATTTGGAGATCACGTAATATTTTAGGCATCATATATTTTTTGCAATGAATAAACGTATTTCTAATGGCTACCACTCAGATCTCTCTTACTCCAGTTAGTAAGGCAGGTTTTCTAGGTAAAACAAAACTTAGAAGTTAAGGAGAGAAAACTCTAAAATGTGTTGTGTTTCAAGGAAGACTTTTTAGCTGTTTTAAAATCTTGTCTTTCAAAACCACAGACTACATGTCCCTAGAGCATTCTGAGGTATTTCAATTACACAACAGGTCAAATGGAGGAAGTTGTAGAGTATCAGAGCCCTTTCCACAAAAGAATGCAGAGACTCCTGAAAGTTCATTAACCAAAACATGTTTACTAGGGAAGTGAGGGTAGGCCTCAAAGAACGGGCACAGAGATGACAAATGATTTTTCCCTGTGTACTGCCAGTTCTCCATCTCTTCTTTGGAATGGAAAGGTTAAACTGAGGTCCATACATGGAGACGAATTTTCTCAATTTTCTTGAAAGATAACCTGCAACACTCAGCTCATGTGTGTGTGTGTGCATGAGTGTGTTCCATAACAGCCTACAGATAAGATTTCACTGTTTTAAAGAATTGCTGTGCTACACATACTGAAAATCTCTGAGATACCACCAGTTTTAAATATAAGAAAATAATTGTTAAGCATGTGTGCAGTGAAACTTCGACGACAAACCTTTTATTTTCAGAGCATCTTTTTGGCTACCAAGAAAACTAAAACCTTACTAAAAAGGTTTATACTGAAAAATCTTGTTATATATGTGACACGATGAAATATGCTTTTTTAGATGTCAGACATACAAATAAACAACTTCACCTTCAAGATTAAAGAAAAGAGATGGCATGTCTCAGACTATCAGAAAATAATGCATTCCCTTTTCAGATCTACAATACTGCTATAAAAATCGAGATTAGCATCCCCATCACTCTATTCAAAATCACATTAAGGTGATAACAGTTATTGCTCATAATATAAAGGTAGTGACTGGCTCTGATTCACTGGTAAATGCAATAACTTTACAATAGCTTCAAGCACTAATTTCCTTTTTAACTGGAAAATGACATTAGCTCATGTCTGATCGTTTTTGGTAAGTTTTTTAAGGTGAACACCTGATACTCTAGCATGAGTGTTTGAAATAAAAATGCTGTTTTCCAAAATGGTCATGATATGAACACCTATATAAAGCAGGCTTATGTTTCAAAATCTGGAATAACATAACCAAGCCACCATTTTAATTTCCTAGCTTTAAACCCTTGACATATACACTGAAAAGAGGCCTCCTCAAAGAATACATACCTTAACACAAAGGCATTGCTGTTTCATAAATACCTGTTTAGGCCACTGCCTTACTTTTAACACAGAAAATGGATACTTCAAAGAGATGAAAAAGTAAAGAGAAAAAGACAAATACAAAACTGAAATCACTTTAAAGATTATCCTAAACATTGATATTACCAGATGATATCAGTATGCCAGAAATGAGGGAAATCTGATGAAAAGCTTGATTTTACAGTTTAACAGTTTAAACTGGTCACTACCTAAGACTTTTATATTGTCATAAATAAAAGGGTGAAATTCCACGGGTTTCATGTTCCATAATACAATAAAATTGAGCACTATGTATTTAAAAAGAAAATCTTACCCTTTCCCATGTAAAAGACAGACCTAGTGCATCAAACTGTTTCTTCATGTGTTGAATATTACTGCAAAATAATAATTAAAAAAATAATTAACTTAAAATATTTCTGTTGTGATTATATTTAAAACCAGGAGCTTATAAAGTTCTGAGAAATCACAAGCACCAGTTATCCTCTAAACCTTATGATCTCACTAGCAGTAAAACTCAGAATGGTCAGATTACTCATCTTAAATAATAATTATAAAAGTCCCTAGTGCATTCTGGTCCAATTTCCATGGCTGTGCATACAAGACAGCATTCTTTTTTCTCTTGATTTGAATGCAACTTTATAGCAAATATGTCGCTACAGTTTGCAGGAAGTATTACTGAAGTATCACTTGTAATTATTTCTAATTATCTTTACTGCAGTTGAGCCAAAGGGTCCTCTGAAATCTTCCTGATGCAGTAGGATGCACTTTGACCACCAGCTTAAATCTGCTCTATTCTGGCAGTGCTCCCCTGGCTGTATTTTGCTGTGGCTCTGGTGACTGTGTGGCTATAGGATGACTTGAATCAGCTTACCCACTCAACTGAAGACATGCCCGACACAAAAAGCTCTCCAAAAAATCCCTGTCAGTTTTCTTTCTTCCCTCTGATCAACAGGCTGACCAAACCAATACGGTGGGCCACAAAAACACCTGAGCCAACAGAAAGGAGGAGGTGGGAGCATATATCCTGAGAGGGAATGAGGAACCCCTAAACTTCTCATGGCAGCAGAAAACCTAAGTCAGTTGTGAAACTGTAGGGTTAGATAGGGCTAGATGTTGCCCCAGATCAATCATATTACAAATGTAAACTAAGATACAGCAGAATATACAGTAAAGTTTTCGTCTGCAAATGTACTAAAATGCAGTTTACCAAAATACCCAAAATTGCACAATATTAATTAGTGACCTGATGTGAATTCATTCACGTACCACAAAACTGGTTTTCTCATGGACTTTTACGTTTCTACTAAAATGCATTATGTCAGATAAAGCAGTATCTATTCTCCCACAGCAGCTAAGTTGACAGTCATGAAACCAAGCATTTAATTCTGATCCAGAACAAAGTTGCACTGCTGAATAGCTGAATAATGCAAGTATTTAGTACCTAGAAAAGGCCTGCCTTTTCTAGCAAGCTATCTTTCCTAGTTTGGGTATACCAGGAAATCCTCTTATGGATTCATGGCTTTCACTGGAAAAAACCACACTTTCTGTAATGCTGCTTTAATTAAAGCCCTGTTCAAAATTAACCATGCTGATTAAAAAAAAAAAGAAATCAAATCTGAGTATATTTTCACAAAGCTTCTGCTGCTATACTTACTCATGTTAACAAAATTTTCTATGTTTGTATAAATAACTCCGTCTTTAATTTATTTCATGTTTTTTCCTATCTTTAAGAATATAAGAAGTAATAGTCAATTTAATTTGAAATCACCTCTTCACAAAATCAAGATGCTCTGAAATTTGGTTGCTCACTCCTGAAACAGGCAAACTGAAAGGCATAGAGTGCCCCTTTTTAAAGGGGCAGCTGTGCCTGCACCAGGGATGACTAAAACACATCAGGTGATGCCACAGCTCCATGTTCAGTTCAGTCAACCCTGCTGCAGGCATGAAAAACATCTGGGACAGGGACAGTGAAGAAAATGGGAGACAGCAATGACTTCAGTGGTCAGAATTTGAACTGCCTGATTGATGAACTGACTCCCTTGATTAGCATAATCCAAAATAATTGGGGATGTAAATAATTTTTCTATTTGGATGCTGTCATAATCAGTTCCAATGACGATGAGGTACCTTGTTTCATATTTTTTTGTTATACCTAACTCTTAAAACCAGATATTCGCTCTTTTCAGTACTAAGGCAAGATTCAAAGCAAAACTCTTCTCCAGTATAAAACATCTTGAACTTGCAACTAACTAGCTGAACTCCTTTAAGTATATGGAACAATACACACATATTTACAACAAAAGAGAAAAACAGAAGAGCACAGAAAGTAGAAGATAATCAGCTCAGGCTGTTGCCTGCCACATGCTTTTTGATACGACCTGACAGACTGCTGAGACAGACTGAGCTGATGTGGTTCTTTGCTATTGCACAAGTCTCTGCCCCACATGTTGGCTGCTCTTGCTTTGAGCCAATTCAATTCAGCCAGCTGGCAGAAGGGCTTTTGTCTGAGCTGGCAGGCTGAGTCAGTTCAACGGGATGCCCTATGAGTGCCAAAGCCAGTATAATAGGTAGACCATGTAGGAGAAAGAAGGGGAAAACACTAACCCTTCTGCAATCAGCAGGTACTTAATGTCAGCCTTGTTGTCTCAAAACTACAAACTTTGCTTCTCTGTGCCTCGTTTGTCATGTGGGGAAGGATCACAGTAATGCTCTATCTGGTGAAGTTTCAATGAAGATAACTGAGGTAAAAATGAGACACTCGTAACAGATATGAAGATTTGTTTTACAGCTGAGCTTCTATAGGCTTATTATTATTTCTACAGGCAGAAATCATCAGTGCTACAATATAACTGATAGCTCACAACACACTGTGCACTGTGTCAGACTCTTTCAAATGAACAAAGGCAGGTTTTTGTGTCTTCATACCAACTGCTTTTCAAGTATACTCTTGTCTAAACAATACATAAAGGCAATTTTAAGAAACTGAGCAGAAGTAACTCAGAATTTAAGTGTAAGTGCCCACATGCATTCTCCCTAAGTGAAATCAGTTGCCATCATATTTTAGTTGGAAAAGTATCAAGTATCTTAAGATGGGACCAGAAGCACCAAAAAAACTCAAACAAACAGCATTATCAAAGAAGGAAATGGATCAAGGTCTATAAAGATACCACAGCTAGATTCCTGCATCCAGAGCACAACAAGCAGCTTCACTTAGGAAGATTGGTTTCCAAGCCACTTACAGAAATTATTTACTTATATAAATTTTAACTCATTTTAAAGACTATTAGGGGAATATAACACCCAGTTCTGTGGTCTAAAGCCCAGTGTTCACAGAAATCAGCAGCAATAATAGCTGCTTAGCACTTTCCAAGACCCAGTCTCAAATGAAAAAACTATCTCCTTCCTCTTCTGCACAGTACTGAAACTGCTGGTAACTCTAACCACGTAGATCATAATCTTTAACTGTGTATTCTGTACTAAGATTTATCTCACCATAATGAAATTCTGATTTATTTCTTACAAACTGATTTCGGTGTTTGGGATATATCTCACTTTTGATATTCTACCATTTTACAATTTAAAATTCCTTGAGATTAAAACCTTGAAAATCATCCCAATATATTTATTTTTCAAAACTGAATCATCTGCACAGTCCCATAAAATGCTGTCAAATAACCTTAGTCCCAGATAAACCTGGTTCTTTCTGTACTGTCATTCTTCTACACTGGTTTTCCTGTGTTTTGTTGGATTATGGGGGCCACATTACAGGTGTCCCCTGTGGAAATGCCATATTTCAATTAATCAAAAACTACCTTTCTGTCCAGCTTGCAGGGTGAAGGCCGTGTTCAACTGCAGCATTCTCTGCTGGTAAACCAAATGCATCCCATCCCATTGGATTTATCACCTGTCAGCAAAAAAGAGGAAAAACAAAATGTTATGCAACTTTCTGAAATGGCATCAGCAACACACACAGGCCTCCAAATAATGAACGATGCTTTGCATTTCAGCATTAGCTTTGTCTGAATTGAACCTCTTCCAAACCTGCCAAACGCGGCCAGCTTTGCTTTAAAGGATGACTATGAAGCATACTTGCTATCTGCAGTGAGATGGTAGAGGGAGCTTAAAGTATTATGCAATAAATCTTCATGACTATTTCAATACCAGGTCGATGATGAAAAAAATCAACCCTTTTTGAAATTTTTGTGGTGGTCAAAATCAGCAGTTTATGCTACTGCTGGACAGAATCAAATATTCACTCTAAAAACAAGTAAGCAGGTAATAATAAGTGACTTTTTAAACTGTGCTTGATGTGTACCCTACTATTCTTTTCTGTGTTGAAGGAAAAACAAATACCTTACAATAATCTTAAATCCACCAGATAAAATTAAGACAATAAAGAACACAGTTTTAGTCAAATTGTACTAAAATAATTTTTGCAAATGTAGACTACAGACTGACAAATTATGTTTCATGACCACAAATGAGAGTGGGGAAAAAAGTTTACTAGCAAATATAATACATAATTTCTGTTGAAACAGAGATATATCTTTCCTACTAGCATGAAAATGATTTTGAAAAATAATCTAGCAATACAGCAAGTGTTCAAAAAACTTGTTTAGTAAACAGGGAAAGAAAGACCAGTACTTAAGATGCTCTTATTAAACACATATATATTGGATACCTGATAAAACTAATCCTATTTCTTAAACCTACAAACGTGCTATAAATTCAAAAATCATGATTAAAGTTATGCAAGTTTAACAATAGCAAAACATGACTAATATTTTACAAGTTGTAAGAAATCAAAATTTTTACCCCTTAAAATATGTATTTATATGAAGAACTTGTTCCTTAGTGGCATGTAAGCAAATAAGCAACAAAAAAGCAATCCCAGCTATACTAATCTCATAATCTACCTCCTATGAAAGTCTGCTCGATTTGGAAGCATAAGAGCTCCTTTTGTCACTGTTTGAATTATTTTTATTCTTTGCCATCACCTTCCAATCCTCTAACTTAATGTAATCTTTCATAAAAAATACTTTATAGATGTGTTTATAAAGATGCCCTAGGCACCAACACAGTGTAAAAGCAAGAGGATTTAACAGATGTGACTCCTCAGCACTCATTTCAATAGTGATCTAAAACTAAACCTGCTGTATATCATTACTCTACTGATGCAGCAACAAAACTGAAGCTATTAACCTGTGATCACCTGTGACCCAAGCCAGCACTGTAAGGGTCCATGCACAGCACATTTTTGATGTCTAAATCTAACAGAAATTAGAATGCTATTCTGTGCTACAGATTTTCCCTATTATCAGAAAACTTATTGTTCCTCACACCACAGTATCAGAAAATAAGAGTCCCAATTTCCTACTTCCCCACATTATGGAGGGGGGAGTGTTACACGGTAAAACTCAATTGAAGCCTAAACCTCTTCTCAACACTCTGTTGAAGCAGACCTGTCCCCAGCCCTTCTCCTTCCCAGCCCCCTACCTAGCAATCAAAACTATTGGGATAAAAGAAAAAAAAAAAAAAAAAAAGACAGGTAAACTTTAAATAAAGTATAAATCTTAACAGATTTTTTTTTTTTAAGGACACATTTAAATATTAATTTATGCAGCTCTCTGACCACTACTATTGGTGACAATCTGATCCTGGACAGACATGATGAAATAAACCAGATTTTTTTTTGCTACGTATAAAACATATTTTCTCTATTTAAACCCCTTTTGTTGATTCTGTGATCCCTACATGTGTCTTATTTTACTACAAGCTGATGCACATTAAGAGAGATTAGAAAAACCACTCTTGGTTAATTTTTGTAAAATCTGGCTTCTGAAGATCTCCCGGATATAAACAGGCAGCCAAAAGCAAGGCACAATCTCATTTCTCACGCTCACGAGCAAAAGGATATGGGAAAAACAGCTTTGCTACCAGCTACAGGCTCCCCAAAAGGGCTGGTGGATGCTCCAGACAGTGAATGTGCAGACATTTTATCACTGTACTTGTCAGGGCTAGAAGGAGTAACCTGTGCACACAGATCTTCCAAATTCTAGCATTTATTAAAAATATCATATTCACACTCAAAAGTTCAGCTTAATGACTGATAATGTTCCTCAAGTTAAAGAGCTGAACAAGAATGCTAATTCAAGTTTCAATATGAAAACTGAATTTAAAGAGACATTAAAAATATCCTCAAATTAATCTCCAGGATAGATCTATTTATGTAGTTGCTATAGAGATGAATGTAACATGCACAGTGGTTTAGAAAATTATTTCAAGTTTATTGTCTCTTACTTCTCTATCATGAATGGATTTGAAAGGTTTGTGAAATGCATCTGTCTAAACAACAGGTCAGCTCCTTCTGGCTGTAATCTGCAGCTAAAATGCCACAGTCTCCATCCAGCATTTGGCATTACATCTAAACTCTACTTATCCAACATAAAACACATCAAAATCTCAAGAACACAGAGGAGGGAAAAAAAACATTCAACTAACACGTCAGAAGTTGGCACAAAGGAAAAAGGAACAGTTCAACTGTTCAAAACAAAATAAAAATAGGAAGAAAAAGATAGAAAGCAATTTTGAAGACCAAAGGGTATTTCTTGCAGTTCCTTGATGGGTTGGTCATAGGCTCTAACTCGCAGAAAACACGGCTGCTCCCTCTAGCATTACAGATGAGAGGGAAAAAACCAAGTCATCCACTTCCTTGAATGCTGACTTGATTGCTTCTGACAGCAGCCTCTAAACCTTATGCAACTGAGAGATCCATTCTGCTCACCAGAGTGACCATCTTTCCAAGCATCGCTTCTCTGTGCAGACAATATTTTCTCTACGCCTCAAGGAGAAAGAAAAACATATAATAACTGTATCTAGTAAAGCAGGAGGCCTGTCTAAGTCTAAGGATGCCTCCACCTGGTAAAAGAAGGCAGGCTATAGTTTCGGCCATTTTATGACAGCCACTGCTATCACCAAAGGCAGCCACGTGTTTCCTGTTCTCACAATGAACTGGACATGTAAACTCCTGGCTAAAACTCCTAGGTTAGTCTTGAATGCCGACTACATAATTTAAGATCCTCAGAAGTTCACAGGATCAGGCAGGTTCAACTACGAAAGAGTGACATTTTCTACCACCTCACAGAGTTTGCAGAGAACATAAAAAGTTGCTTCAAGGCAATCAAAGTGTGTGGGGAACAAAATGTTCAGTAACTATCATGTTGAGCGGTCTTTTCAGACATATATTATTAAAAAGGAAAACTGCTGCATCTTGAAACATTTTAGATCCCAAAGACTGACTGCAACTTAGCTTGAAGCATTGCTTTAAGAATCATTTCATGGAATGGTCAAAAATCTATTGTTAAAGATGGCTAGAGCTCTTAATGTGACTGTGGGACCAAGCAGGGGAAGACACGGTAACTCCATTTATTAATTTCTGAGATCTCAGCTCTTCCTCTCAGAGGATTTTCATCTATTCACTGCTGTAATGATCAGCTCATCACACTGACAATTAGTAGGTGAGATCAGTGTGCTATGTAACACAGAGCTGACAATGATCTCAGTTCTAAGCCTCCATCGACATAACTAGGACTGACAATTCAGTGATTTTTCCTTGATCTTTGTAAGGAAACAAAGACCATGTTTGCTTTCCTAATGTATGCTTCAGAACTACGACCATGGAGCTGATGTATTGTCCTTATATCCAAATCTATGCATTCTAAACTTTAAGAAAGCCAGCAGAATCAGCGTCAAAAAGGCCCGCAAACTAATACATTTGTTTCACAGAATGTGTAATAAAAAAGACCAACAAAAATGAAAATTAAGAGGCTTGCTGAAAAATTAGTGATTTGAATCTGCACAACCAAGTCTACATTCCTGTCTCTAGTTACAGCCCTATGACACAGCTGATGTGAACTAACCAAAAAAGGCTGGCAGAGCAGGGGATCCGTGGCTGCAAGTTCCAGCTGACAGAAAACAACCCCAAGTCCAGGTGCATCCTCCTTGCACTGGATCTCACGACTGTGCAACCCTCACAAGTGAGACAGTGAGGACATGCAGTAGGGCAGGGAAAAGGAGAGGACAGCTGCTCCTTCCACTGGCTGTCTACAACTGGGCTGAACTTGTTGAAAATATGATTTGTAAATTGACATGTTACAGATACAACACATGTCAAATACAAGACCTCCACCTGAATGCAGCCAAGATTGTATTTTAAGTGTATCAGCTAATAAACACCATTACACAACAGGTAAAAATTACAACCACCAAACAAAACAAAAAAAACTCCAAGGAGATGAGGCACACCTGAAATAGATTAAAGTTATGAATTTTTGACCAATGTGTACATTCTAGCAAGGTCTATTTTAATGCTTCTCTGCAATACAATGCTGCATATTAGCATTCTAAGAGGCACTTTCAAATTAAAAAATAACCAACCCACAGAGATTTCTATCAAAACATAAAATGCCCTCATTTATTTTTTATTCTCACAAATACAAGAAATTATTCTATGTCCGCACACTACCACAAAGATTTTGAGAACAAAGTTGTCTCTTGCCTCCTTAATCTCACACATTCTTGTCTAACATAATTGCATTTAAAATTACATCTTGTTTTTTCTTTCAAAAATGAAACAGTGAGCTCATTAACACCTTCAGTACTTGCTACAGGAAAATCGAAATTAAATAAGATTCAATTCACACATGATACTTGTAATATTTTCCACTTGATTTATACCACATGAAATAACCTGACAAAAGGACACAGCAGCCTCACACTAAAAAGGTGGAGAATAGCAGCTAATGATGATCAGAAAATGGATCTGTATTGAAATAATTCATCCTACTGATGAATTAATTATAAAGTTTTAATTAAACTTGCCTGTCTGTCTTCAATACCATTCACTTTTGCAATTTCAAGAGTATTAAGATTCACTGCTGAAAGGGAAAACAATTAATGAAAATACATCCAATTTAAAAGAAGAGATGTTATGGATAAAACGAGAACACTCTTTAAGTCATTTGGGGATATTGTGGAAATACCACTGACAATATTCTAATCTCATCTACCAAGACCAGTTTAAGTATAAATTAAGAAATGTGATTCCAGCATGCAGGAATTTCACCCTGAATTGTCTGATGATTATTCTCATTTCTGTACAACTCTCACATATGACTGCCCTGCTGTGGTATCAGTTTTGTTAAAAACGTACCACAAGAACTATTGAACTGAATCACTCTCTGTTTGCTGATCGCTAAGGGAATTATTCTCACTCCTCTGAGAGGCACAAATTATCCACTTTGAAATTTATCAAAGACATGATAATGATAGCATAATAAAAGTAATGGTAAATACTTGTTCCCAGAGAAGCAGGAGACTGGAAATCTGCCACAGTGAAAATCACCATGAATATCTCTGTAACTTGCACACAGCACTCTCATATAATGAACAGGAAATGTCTTAACTTCTTAGAAAATTACATTTCAATTCAAAACATGCATGTAAATTCATGTGAAGAATTTACATGAAGAAAACACCACCAGAAACTGCACATTATAGTCCTGTATTGGTTTATTAATAGACACAAACTCATAATTTAAAATATATCAATTACTTCTTCATAGCGTTTTATATGAAATATGTTTGCAATAAGATCTAGAACTCTCCACACACAAAAATTGTTCTAATTGCACTTCAACAAAAATGTCACCCTCAACACATTTTGGAAAGAGCCTAGCTATGCTAAGCAATCTATATGGCTTACATTTCCCATGCAAAGACTTCAAACTTCATCTTGTGTAATCAGAATGTAAACAAGTTAGAAGATAACAGATGTACACCACAAATCATTTATCCAGCAACCCAATCCAAGTGCATGACAGTTTGTTTCCCATCCTTAAGGAGTGCTGGAACAAGACAATGCTTCACAGTGCTTTTCATCTACAGTTTTATATTGAAGCAGTATTTCTTTCAAAAACAAGGTGGGTAAAAGAAGAACAAATACTTATTTTCCCACTTAAAGTGCTGGTGAAGTACAGGTTTCTGATGAATATCCGCAGTTGTGTGTTGCTTCTCTAAAGTATTTTAATTGAAACAAAATCAGATCTTATCCAGTTGAATAAAGAGAATACTAATGTACCATTTTAGACAAAAAAAAACCAAACCAAAAATTCAAATGATTCAAACTTTCCCAGTAAAACCTACTACTCCTATACTACTATGTGCATGTATATATAAATATATAAACGACCTCCAGTATGAAGACATTACACAATTACATTCCAAAGAAGTTCTAAAGGACCTCAGTCCCTTTATAAAGTTTTCCATCTTATCCTTAGTTAAATATGATAACAAATTTGCCAATTCTTGCCTCTTCAGATTAAATCAATGTGAAACTAATTTACTGTTTTCTCATTAAGGCATTCTCTATGAAAAATATCTCCATCTCATTCAACATAAATTGCTCTCTTACTCAACCATATATTCTCATCAACTATGTACACACCATACACATTCCCCTCACTGTTTATTAAACAACAAATATACACTGTAGTCTGAGGTTCTCCCTGGTAATTGAAATCATAATGGGTTTGCCCATAATTTTTATGGTAACAGCCCATCACTGCTCCTTTCCTTACACTTTCCACCTGTCTGCATCGCTTCTGGCACAGTTTTATGACTTGCTAACCAGGGCGCGTTCTCCATCTCGATGTTGCGATTCTTCTCTCTTTGTTTTTTTGTTTTTAGTTTGAAAATGATGGAAGCAAAGTTTAAACAACACTGCTACTCAGAAATCCTATTCTAAACTTGCCTTGAATACCTGAAATGGATTAACTTCTACTTTCTATTTAGGTTTTTGCCTGGGGAAAAATTAGCAGTACCTGAGCTTTCTAACATGTAGTATTAAAGCTGAATTTTGAGAAAGAAAATCAATGGAATAACTTAGAAAGTATGCATACTAACAGGTTTTTTTCTAAAGCATTCTTTCTTTTTATGTACTGAGGAATTCCAGTAATTCCTTGAATACAGGGAAAGAATAATTTCTCTTGGGAATATCAAAATTTATGATATAACCACGCCATAGCCTACAACCATCACACTAAAGAAATCTTTAACAGATTGTACAACCGTGACAAAGGGCAAAACAAACTTCTAGAGGCTCATAAAAAACTGCAGAGAGAAAATCAATTATAAAGACTTTAATGCTAAGTGATGGAGAAATTAGCATGGGTAATAAAGCGAAAGATTTTTTAAGATAAATACAAGTTCCAGCAAGCTAATGTACATCACTAGCACAGTGTCTCTTAATCTGACAGACTCAGAAAATCATCTGAAAGATTTTTAATGTCTCTTAATCATAAATGAAGGTTAAATTCTTTGGCTGCCCACCTTTAGTCAAAAATAGATGTTCAAACTGGTTAACGTAACAGAAGATACAAGTATTTATAGAAATCCAGCATGTTCTACAGGCACTCCAATATCCTTCAAAGTAATTTTTGCATGAAATATAAAAATAAGATGAAATGCAAGATGTAAAAACTTGAAAAGCTTTTCAAAACTTTTCTGGAAAAAAACAGGCAAATGTAGAAATAAAAACTTGTTTGCACAGTGGCTCTTGTATTTCATTGGAATTATATTATCCTTCTATTTTTCTCTAAAGGTTTCTATGAAAGGTGCTTACTTACCTTGTATTCAAAAGCTTACAAGCAGAGCATGCTATTGGATGTAGAAAATTATTTTCATTTTATTTTAGGTAATACAAGAAGAAGCAAGTTTTCAACTTTCTGAACAGAAATTTAATGGCTGTACTCATTGCTATTGATAAGACATGGCTATATCCTGAAATGATTTTTCATCAATGGTCTTAGCATCAAGCAAGAATCAAATGCCCCTTCAAATGCCTCCTGAGCTCAATTTTTTAGTGAGACCCAAGTTCTGGTCATTCAGACGATTTGGGAAAGATCAGTGTTACAAGAGACATTGGGATTTTCCCCCTCATTTAAAGTCTAAGGCAGTTATTTCTTTTTCCTGTAATTCTGAAAGCATAAGAATGCATTTCTGTAAAGCAGTAGCACATATTCAGTGCATGGTATGTTCATCACTGGCATAAAATACATAGTATTTGGAAAGGCAGCACACTGAATAATTCAGTGACGATACCTATCAGAGTCTCATGGATGGTGATAAATCCAGGAAATGCTACACTGGCACAGCATTTGTGGCAATGAAATTGCACTTAGTACCTCAACCAGCAAACTAACATTTCTTTCTCCATTTCATCTTCTTTGCACTCTTTGGAGGTTGATTCCTGTATTTTCGAGCTGCTCCTTCTCTCTCATACAGTAGCGAGAATTCCTTTCTGAGTGTCATCCTAGATTCCTGCCTATGGCTATTTTTCCCCTTTTATTCCCTTCTTTCTCCATATTCCTCCTTCCTACTGTTTCTCAGATTCTTAACATTTTCCCTTTACCAAATGGCTTTCTTCTGTAATATGGTTGTCACTTAGGCCACAGTTTTCCCCCACCTTCCTTACATCCTCCGAATTCTACCCATCAGCCTTTCCTGCAGAACACCAATTAGGGTCTCACTGCAGATTGCAGGGACAAGGCTCTCAGCTACACTTTCTGCGTAACGGAGAGACAGAAGGGAAAAACCATGGCAGGCATGGGGCAGACTGGGAAACAGAGGAACATGGAAGGGAAAATGGGATTTCTCCCTGCAGATGCAGCAAGAAAGTTAGGCTTAGCCTACCTTCCAGACTCGCACCTTCAAAATACAACATGTCATATGTATGAGCAAAGCTCAAATGGGCAAGCCAAGGAGTCAGACGCTACAGAACAGAAACTTCTAGTTACACCCACATGATGTGACCTGTGATATGTGACGTGATCCTGTTCATCTGACTTATAGCAGTCATGAAAAAAGGTTTCCCTCCCAGCTGGCACAGAAGAGCAGGGTGCCCCTCTGAATCTGACAAATGACATCAGCTGGTTCTCAGGAGCAGAAGAGGGGCAAGCAGTTGCCTTCTGTGGTGTCTCTTCTCTCTTGCCAGCTGCACCTTTTCCTCCCCTCCCACCCCATCCAGATGGCAATAGGATCTCCAGTGTCCTCTCACAGAAACAGTGAGGCCCACACTTCTAATCAACACTGTGCCATACATCAGTAGATTCAGGTAACTGATACAGCATCAGCTATATCATCTGAGATGGCTTATAACAATCTCTTATCAATAGTGAGTTCCAAGCACCACTTGCTTTAAAGGTCTCAAATTTCAATATTCAAAGATTCACGGGTCATTTTCTATGCATGTGTAGCATATATTCCAACTAAACCTTCACCGTAATGGATTTTGGAAAATACTCGTTTCCTGAGCAGTTATGATATTAAAACATAACCCCTTCCACCCTCCAGTCCTACTGCTAATCTAGTCTTACCTGCATCCCTCTCATTTTCTGGAACCGAGCTACTGCATCACTGATGGTGTAGACACGAACATGGCCCATGTGAAGCTTCCCAGAAGGATATGGGAACATAGAAAGCACATAAAATTTTGGTCTTGATTTCTAGAAAGAAATTTTTAGAAACTAGTAACTACATGAGTTAGCATTTCACTTGAATAAACATACACACACATTATAAACTACATGGTACCATGAAGAGAAAGAATGTTCTGCTGGAACTGATCCTAGTGAGCACTGAAAAAGTTCATTGGATCAAATTCTTTGGGGCTCTAAATGAAGGTGTTTTAACAGACTTGCCACTGTCTCATCAATTCATGTTCACATTTATACAGCACTGGGATATTATGAACATTAATTAACTTTTACTCAGCAAAAGATATATTAACAGAACTGAAGCTTAACCAATCACCATTTCCCACTGTAGTATCTGCAACCGATGTTCTCTTAACCTGCCCCACCAAAAAAAATGAAAATATAGCAGATTAAAGTTTGCTCCTAACAGTTAAAAAAATTAATGTTTTACTTTATAACAAACACAGGGCTCACTCCTGGCCAGTTATTTCTTGTCAGCTGAACTGCAGTAACTCACTGAGTGACTAAATCACGTGCAATTGCATGAACATCCACTAAAGGGAAGCTGGTTCAGTTTCACTATATATGCTCACATCCAAAGGCATCTTACAAGTAGTATCTTATGTAATAAAAAGAAAGTAAAATTTTCATTTAGTTAAATGACAAAAGTTACAAAGAAATCAAACATTATCTCTCACATTATTTATTCCTAATACATCTTGGTTACCATTGAATTTTTCACAGATGCCACTGATGCTTGATAAGTTCGTACATTATTTTACTTATGTTAATACTGAAAAAAATGACAGGCAGATTTTACTTTTCTGAATAAAACTCTATTCATATTTATCATATATTACTTCATTACTTTTGCCCAATCATAGCAAAATCAGAAATAATCTGAATACTTCACTGCAGCACTATGTACTATTTGCCTCTTAGTATGAGATGTTATTAAATCTACTTCAACTGTAAGGATAAAACAAAAATGTAATTAAAAATACACTTTAGAACTTAGCTTTTGTATATGCTATATATGATACCTACATAAACATGTATAATCAGGTATCAGACACGCCTAAATTGTTTTCCTTGCTACAGCTATACATACACACCATTTTCATCTCAGTTTGCTTTCCCAGAAGAAGCAAGCTCTTTTCTCTCTTCAACATTTTGATAGAATGACGTTTTTGTCTGAGAGATGGCACATTTTAAGATAGATGAACAAAAAACAAAGAAGGGGTAAAAAAATGTTTTTAAATCAATGTGACTGAGAGTAATTGTGAAGGCAAAAAGAGTCAGAGACTGAGATACTGTTGTTTTCAAGATCTTTTATTGCATGGGAAAACTTTTTTGTTCTGCAAGTCACTTATTACTCCTATGAGACTGTAAACCAGAAAATATTAAAAAATCATTCTCCCTTAACAGAGATTTTAATGAGTCACAGTGTGTAATGTAATAGATTTGTGTTATCATTGGGAGTAATAGCTTGAGAAAATCGTTTACAAAATTTACGAATGTAGATGTTTCTTTTAATACTTTAAATAACTAATTCCTAAATATGACACAATATACAAAGAAAGAACTGATTTCTCAGACAGTTCCTAAATTTACAAGTTCATACTTTGCTAATCACTGTGTTTTTCAAGATTTTTTACTTTCTTCCACCTATTTCATCAATGGTTCTTCATAATCTACTATCACACAAAAGTATTTTCCCCTGAAAGGTAATAGACATCTAATCATTATAAGCCAACTGTATTAAGTTTCAATTAATTTCATTCTATGAAAAGAAAAATATCAAATATGTAATCTCCAAATTTCTTATAATGCTTACATCAGTTTCTGAAATTCTGCAGAACTGATCCTTTATTCTTGGCAGCCACCAATTTTCAACTCTTTTCCTTGTCTCCAACCCATAGGTTTTTTCCCATTTCCCCGTCTCACTGTAAATAGTTCTCACACAAGCAGGAACCACTCTTCTCTGCCATTTAATTAATCGCAGGAAGCCACTTAGTTGTCTCTTCAAACATGAGGAACAAGTGCCAACTCTCTGACAAACCGACTGCATTCTTAAGGTTATGATACCTGAAAAGACAAAAACATGTATTTCAGTCTGCACTATATAACAAGAATTCAGGCATTATTATGATTATACAGAAAACTGGTAGCTATGAAACATACTTTAGCTTGACTTGGACTACTCAGCTGTTTTCCTTGGTACTTGCATTTTATTCCTGTGTCTGAATTACACAAGCATGTATTTTTCAGCTGAGAGAACTACCTGTGGCCCTTGCATGGAACAAAACTGTTGTGCTAAGGTGTCTTATCTAATACAATACAATTCTTGCACTCAGTCTCTCACAGAAGCCGAATTAGTCAACTGAAGGTTCAAGAAGCTCAGCTGCTTGAACAGAAGAAGATGGCTAACAGGGTGTTAGTAAAAATTCAGAATGAAATAGAGAGAAGAGGAAGTTGGATGAAATTATCCTGTAAAAATAGTGAATTTGTCATCACTGAAAAGAGATGGGGGAGGATGACTATAATTAGTAGATTTCAACTAGATATTCTAAACCAACAATTTTGCTAAGACTTTCTCTTTCAACTAAAAATCCAGTTAACTCCTCATATGCTTAGAGTGAATCTTCTAAAACTACTCAGATGTGAGAAAGATCAAATAGTCTGCACATTTGGGGTCAGTCTCAACAAGATATCTACTGATTTTATTTCCCACAGTAGGAAATACAGCATTAAGACCCCTACTCTGAGATGTCTTCCTCATCTTGACCCCTAATTATTTTAAACATCAATATTTCCTGTCTTCTATGGTTGCTTTTGGTGGTGTTTTTTTTTTTAATTTTGGCCAATACACTTGGCTTGTACCAAGTTATTTCAGTCACTTCATAATTTTCCTTGCAGAGTTACATCACTAAAACCTCCGTGTAGAGAAACTATATATAAGAAAAGGTTTTACTTATGAATTTCCCATAAGGTAGCAACATTACCAGTAGAAATAATAGCTATACACCTAATTTGGATCCCCAGTAAGCTAGTGGGAGTTGTACTTCCTTTAACATTCACCATATACGCAAACACAAACCCTCACTCTCTGTCTCATTACCCATCTACAGGAATTACACTTTCCCCTCTTATTTACCAAGCAGGCTCTTCTAAATATTTTTTCATTTACTTATGTCACGTTGGTGCTTTGAATTTTTTGTTGTTAATCTCTAAAATCTAATTTGTAGTAACAACAAATCCAGGACTGTACTCAGGATTCCCAGTGCAGGTGCACATGAGTCATTCAGGAGACACCCAGTTTCAACCCCCCCCCATAACCTTACACTCATCTCAAAATTAGCGTATCAGTACTTCACAGGTTTTGCTGATTTCTATTATTTTCTCATTACTTGTGTCTTATTTCTATTACTGTGATTTAATTTACAATGGAAAATAGCGCTTCCTTATGCTGATTTACAAAATATGTATTTTAAAGCACAACAGCTACACACAATGCTTCACCCAAGGGAGACAGAGAAGACAATCTCAAGCTGTGCCGGCGGGGTTTACACTGGATATTAGGAAGAGTTTCTTCACAGATGGGCTGACTAAACATTGGAATGGGCTGCCCAGGGAGGTGATGGAGTCACCACACCTGCAGGTCTTTTAAAAAAGACTGGACGTGGCTCTTGGTGCCTTGGTCTATCTGACAAGGGTGGTGTTCAGTAGCAGGCTGAACTTGATCTCACAGGTCTTTTCCAAAACACTTGATTCTGTGCCACAGAAAGGACACAGACCCCACGCCGGTGCTGAGCCCAAGGGAAGCCCACCTGGCAATGTCACACCTGCCAGGGCACTTTTGGGTGACCTCAGGCCCTACACGGTGTTAGAGCTGAGCTCACTCAAACACAGGGAATTGCAAGATGAGAAAGAGATCCGCAGTGCCCTTCCCACTCCCAGACCCCTTCAGCCACAATATGGGATGAACAGCAAGCGATGCGATAACCAGCAACTCATGCACTGGGCCGTGCCAGGACTGTACCAGAGACGACAACCAAGCCCAAAAGATTTGGATTTGCCCTTCCTGGCTTCTGTGCACCGGACTAGGACAAGCAGAGTGCCCCTCCCGGCTCGAGGTAAGGGCATCCCAGCCCGGTGCTGGGTTTTGTTGGTGAGGAGCAGGTTACAAGCCAAAACTCTGCAGCTCAGGCAGTTGCGTCGAGAAAGGAGGCAGGGGCTGGTCTGACAGAGAAATAAATCACAGAATATCCTGAGGTGGAAAGGGCCCACAGGGTACATCAAAGTCCAACTCCTGGCCCTGCACAGGACACCACAAGAGTCACACCATGTGCCTCAAAGGCTTGTCCAAATGCTTGTTAAACTCTGTCCAGGCTTGCTGCTGTGACCACTGCCCTGGGGAGCCTGTTCCTGTGCCGCACCACCCTCTGGGGGAAGAAGCTTTTCCTGACCCCCAAGAGAAGCTTTCCCTGGCGCAGAGAACACTTGGAAAGATGCAGCAAGCACGCGGGAGCCCGAATTAAGGGCACCGAGAACTGCCCGGCGAAGGCCAGCACAAACCCACTCGGCGCGTCCCGCCGCTGCAGCGGCAACTGCGGGGGGCAGGAGCTGCCTGGGCGGGGAGGCGCCGGTGGCGGCGGGGAGCATCGAGGGCGAGCCGCGGGGGGAAGAGGCGGCTGGGCGCGGGCAGGGAGACGGATGGAGCGGTCGGAGGGAGGGGGCGAGGGCCGTGAGGGGGGTCCGTGAGGGGCGGCCATGAGGGGGGCCCATGAGGGGCGGGACCGGGGGGGGGGGGGGGGGGGGGGGG
>JAWWEU010000081.1:45357160-45414239 GCA_035583155.1 Acropternis orthonyx | reverse complement strand
GGGGCCCCCCCCCGGGGGGGGTGACCGTTACCTGCGCGCGCCCGCCCTCCCTCATCGCCCCCAGGCCGCCGCCATCTTGGTGTCCCCGGCACCGGAGCGGCCCCTCCCTCGGCACCGCCCGCCCCGGGGCGGGAGTTCTGTGGAAGGAAGGAAAGAACGATGGAGGGAGGGAGGGGAGGAAGGAAGGAAATGGGCTTCCCGCCGCCCCGAGAGTGGCGGGGGGGGGGTAGGTCAGCGGTAAAATAAGTTTTTAAAAAATTAAAATTGCAGTTAAAATTAATTAAGCGGGATTGGCGTCTGTATGAGCTGCGCAGGGCCTGTTCAGCCTCGAGAAGAGGCGGCTGGGAGGGGATCTCCTCGCGTGTAAATACCTGAAGGGAAGGCGCCGAGGGGATGGAGCCAGGCTCTTCCTGGTGGTGCCAGGCAACAGGGCAAGTGGCGGTGGGCAGAAACTGGCACACAGAAAGTTCCACCTGAACGTGAGGAAACAATTCTTTACTGTGGAAGTGAGTGAGCACTGAAACAGACTGCCCAGAGAGGCTGTGCAGTCTCCACTGGATGCAATCCTGTGCCATGAGCTCTGGGATGGCCCTGCCTGAGCAGGGAGGGTGGACCAGGTAACACACTGCGGTCCCCTCTAACCTGACCATTTCTGTGTGATTAATCTTCCTCCCCTCCACAGCATATACAGATACCCTGTATATATATACTGACTGTATAGTTTAGGGGTAGATTTCAGCAGTATTTGACCCTTAATAATTTTATTTCCCATCTGGACTCTTTTAAAGACATTCTGAAATAAGGGCGATGATTTTTGTGTGTGATGTCTTTTTGACTAATGAAAGAAAAAAGTAGAAGTCAAGAAAGGCAATCTAGCACAGCATAATTAATTCTACCTCTGCCTGGAAAACAACATCTTACCCTGTTGTCAACATTGTGCAGTTCGGAGTTGGTTTTAATTACTGCAAGTAGCTTGTAGTAGCCTCCAAGGAACAAGAAATACCCCTTTCTCTTTCTCCTTCCTTCTCTTTTTCACTGTTCGATTGTGCCCTTTTTCTGCTTTCAGCTGTTGATTCTTTTCATTTTTAGACCTTTTTCTTCACTGCTGTGTTTCCAACAGAGTTTAAACAGACACATTTTGTTTATGCAGTGCAATGCTTACAATAAAGTCAACCTTTTTGTACTATAGAGGTAGGAGCTTCTTATACGACTAAAAATAAGTATTTACTGAGTATAAGCTTTCCGCCTGGTTGCGTGTACCTGTCAAGTGTGCTTAAATTATAACCTTTTCACCACAAAAACGAACAGAGAGCAGCTCTGATGCTTACCCTGCTGATAAACTAGGCCAGTTTCACCAGAATTTTAAATTACTTTCCTGTTGACCTCCCCTTCAGCAAGTGATGGTGGCTTTACTTTAATAGGTCTTCCATCCCAAACCTCTCTCTGAGCTGCTGTGTGAGTTCCTGGGCTGAGGGAGGATAAGGCATTTCATCTTGTGTGGGGACAGGGAGGGCAGTCCTTGGCTGAGAGCCTTCTCCAGGATAAATGAGAGCTTGTGACCAGCTGGGACATGTTTTCACCTCAAAGGATGGTTTCCCTCACACTGGCCTTAAACCCTGCACTCTCCTGACTCACATCCGAGTGAATGGATGGGAAATTGTCTCAGAGAGGTTAGCAGACAGAAAAAAGTCAGTATCTAATTTTAGAGGAAAGCTTTGGTGTGCTTTTGGCTGTCCTTGTCACACCATGGGACAATCAGTCATTGCCATTTCTGGGACTTACTACTGACTTATGATCTCTGTGTTTTTGAAACAGTGATGCCAAACAGTCAGTCCTTAATAGATAAGCAATTCACTACTGTTCCTACCATGAATAAGCCAATAAAAAAAGCCCAAATACCAAATAGCAATGTATTTTTGATCTTCATGGATTTTCATCCTACTCAGAATACCTTTGCTCTTCTTTCCTTCAGAGTATGTTTCTGGTTGGTCTCAGTTTTTCTCACCTAGTTTCTGTTTGCAGAAAACCTTGCATCTTGTTTAGCTTCATCTGATATTGGCTGCCTTCCTCACTATTAGAATGCAGACTGTACAATAAGTGCCAACAAAATCAATGGAAATTAAGATTTCAGTATATTTTCAGAGTAAGTTCCCATTACTATCTTGACAGAAGTCATCTACATGTTCTACCTAGTGCACAATTCAAACCTGTGTCAAATGTGCTTGTTTTTGTTAGCAGATAATGAAAATCATGCCAACAAGTCCTTCCAGAAGAAAATAAGAAATAAGGGAAAATTTTATGATAGGGGGTTTTATTTTTCTCCAGTTTATTTTTAATATTTTCTATTAAATATTTTATTTTATTTTAGTAATGGGTGCAAAATGGTTTATAAACCCCTCCCAGAAGGACCCATTTCAGCAGAATCACAAACTAGGTCTGAGTTTAACAAGCCCATTTGGGCTTGTTGGTTAATATGGTGATCAGAGAAGAGCTAGAGGCTCCACATGGGCCCAAACCTAAGTGCTCCTTAGGTATGGCAGATCTGTTTTGTGTATAGCAACCATCTAACTCTCTAGGAAGCATTTAGGATTGTGATTAATTTAGTATTAATCTAAACGTTATCCTCAGCTTCAAATACATAAGTAGATTGTCAGGAGGAGAAAGCAATGTTTTAGTTACATGAATGGATTAAAAAGAAAGACAAAGGTCTAACTTCTCAATCAGCTATAATCTTGATTGCAGAGCTTGAGAAATACAGGCCAATATGTTTAGTTAGATAATTCAACAGTCCAGAGATTGAAATGCATTTAAAAGAATCATAACTAAATTTTAGGCAGTGATTGAACTTTCAAAATGGTTTCAAGACAACATAAAACAATTGTCTCGATATTTTGCTACTTCTGCTTACTCCGAGCTCTGTGGTGTTGTCCTCAGCTGAGGTGAAGAGCACTACACACACAAAGTAAAGAGGTTTTCATTTGCAAGCAAGAACAGCCAGCTGTTCCACTTCAGGTCCCTCCTCTTTGGAAGTGGGATCCTCTCAGGTTCCTGAGCTGAATCCTGCAGGAATCATGAATCAGACCTGCGAGCTGCACAGTCCACCGTATGAATGAAAATTAATTTCAACATCTTGATAGCTCAGGCAGGGTTGGAGACACCGCTCACTGACCTGTCTCTCCTTATTAGGCAGTAACCCCTGTGCAGTACAGGGAGAAAGCAGCGGCACAAGCCCTCAAATGGCTCACACTTTTCCAAACAGGATACCTACTGCACTCTCCCATGTTCCCCACCTTCCCCACATCGAGTTTTGCTTCCTAACCTGGGCTGTTTGCTCAGTATCCTTTCATTACGGGAAATTAAAGATACAGTGACATTTGTATTTGCCTTAATAGTAGTAAACTATTTTCCATACGGCTGATACTCCCCTGATTTCTTTTTTAGACTTTACACTGATTTGTTTGTTAACATTCTTGCTAATCCACACAAAGCCTGAAGTTGATGGAGTAATTAGGTAATTCATTAGTTGCTATACGGGAAATGTGCACAAGTGTCCCAGTTGTCTGGCACTTAAATAGACATGCTTCCCACTTTTCTGTACAAGTATAATTTTACTTTTGCTAATAGTTACCAGAATTGATGTTTATGTTTCCTGGCATTACTCTTTTGCTCCTACATCAGCAACATGACTAGTATTTTTTCAGCCTCCTGCAAAAAAAGGATTTAAACTCAGCATTTGCAATGCAAAATAATTTTTGTCACCTGCATACCTCAAATCCCACTCCCATGTCATGTAATTAAAGAGTTAGCTTGATTATTTTTTTCCATTAAACTCCTTGAGCGTGGCTTTTGCTTCTGAGTTTCATTTTGCCATTGTTTACATATACATGCATTTAGTGGTTTTGCTTTAAAACACAAGCTCAGCTAAGTGCACGTGAGAGAACATAAAGTGCACTTGAGAACATAAAAAAACCAATAAACTAGTAGGCTAAATTTTAGAAAAACCCTCTAAAACCATATCCACCATCTGAGCCCAGATCTCAAAGAGAAGAATTCTGAGTGACCTCATGAAGATTAATGGAAGCAGAATCATCTTCTTCTAATGCACTAGCACAGCTTTGCTGTTAGTTGGAACAAGTTATACACAGTGATGAGCAAAACTACCCATTTGCAGCATTCAAAATTATACATTTCTTGCTTGTAATCTGGAAAAAAGATGTTTTGTAAGACTGTTTAAAATTTTGAATATATAGTCATGGGACTAAGGGCTCAGTCCCTATAAACCGATGGTGTCTGGTCGCGGTGATACTATACTGTCATTAAGAGCTTAAAGGGCATCTGGGAATGTTTTGTCTCCTTACTACAGCTAGGAATGCAGATTTTGGAAACCTGGCTTTTCATGGCTCTCTTGCTTGAAGCATGTCATTTGAGATGGCAAGTGAGTTGCGTGCCAAGAGGCAGGTGATTCCAGCTGCTTGAAGCCCTTGGCAAAGGCTGCCATGCTGCTATGGTACATATCCCTCTACACATATCTATCTGGAGGAGAAGGTCATCCATCCTGGATAACCACTTTACAGAGAGACACTGTGCCTTTCTTCCTCCGCCTTCTCTCACAACAAATTTTTGTATTACAAAAGTGTGTGCTACCATGTCAGACAAGAAGCACTAATAAGACAGGTACCTGTTAATTAAACCCTTGTCATGTGATAACCTTTCTTTCATTAAGAAGCAGCCTTCATATTTAAAATTGGTGGCAAATGGACATTTTCTGTTCACTGTAACTATTAAAACAGCTTTTTACACTGATGGACAAACTTCATTTGCAATTATCCAACAATTAGATTGCACTTGAACTTCATAATGGTATCTGTCAGCAGGGAACAGTTTGAGTGCTGGCTAAAATCATCCTGCACAGTCTTGTTGGCTGTCAGCTGGGTGTCAGCTGGCTCCAGAAGAAGAACTGGAATGAAAAAGGAAGAAAATACCTGCAAGTCTTAAAATTAATGAGCATTAATAAATCTTTATTTTATGGGCAAGTTAAAATGCTAGTATTTCCTAAAGAGCTGTGCAGCTTGGAAGCTGTTGTGTATGCACAGTTACATGGATGTGTACATGGTGTCTGTGTATATATATAAAAGCACATAACACATATACTATACACATATGTATATGCACATTTTCTATCTATATGCATATAAACATGCCCCACATGGAAGTGAATGTGATGTACCTCCTTTTTTATTTTTTTGTGTGTGTATTTCTACACACAGTATAATTGCCAAAGGAGAAAGAATGATTCAATTATTCTTTCTAGTTAAACATAATACAAGATGAAAGGAGCCTGGGTTTACCAAGGGAACATGGTGCCAGAATAATCTGATAGCTTTCCTTAAATGAGATAATGGATTTTCCAAAATAGAAAATGTGGTAAATCTCATTTGTACCTGAGCAAAACAGTTGACACACACCTAAATGGGAAAATATTAATGAAGGAAAGTAAGATGGAGGTTAACAGAGGACTTGAAAGGTGGGGAGAACTGACTGATGGGAAAGGACCGAGGAAGACAACAAAAAGAGAGAGGTCAAGAAACAAGTTACTGTGAATTCCTTAAGGGCCAATTTTAGGACCAGTGCTGGTAATATTTTCATTAAGGACATTATCATATGAAGTCAGTGGGCTCTTGAAATCTGATGGGACATAGCTAACATGTAAGAAGACTATCATACATTAAAACCTTTCTGACTATGACAGGTAGATAAGTGGGAAAAGTGTTTGATTAGAACAGAATGTCATGACATGCACTTCAGGG
Organism: Acropternis orthonyx; assembly: GCA_035583155.1. Classification (NCBI taxonomy): domain Eukaryota; kingdom Metazoa; phylum Chordata; class Aves; order Passeriformes; family Rhinocryptidae; genus Acropternis; species Acropternis orthonyx. The sequence continues at coordinate 45,408,432 of JAWWEU010000081.1, read as the reverse complement.
TTAACAAGGAATTTCTCTAAGGGAGACAAGAGATGACTCAGGTGGAAAGAACTCTGGGTGTCAGAGATGATCACAGACTGACTAGGAATTGGCCATGGGGTGAAACCGTGAAGAATGTGTATGTGCTCACAGCACACATCAGGCAAGGTATTTCCAGCAGAAAGTGAGAGTTTTGTTGCAGAAGGCATGGATGACTGTGCATCTGCAACACAACTGCTGCCACATTTCTCTGAGAAAGATTAATTAATCTGCAACAAGTGCAGAGGTTCCATAAAGCATATCACATGAGAGCTGGCATAAAGTGCTGCTTAGTCTAAAAAATAAATACTATAGTAGGATACTGATTTTTTTCTAGGAATATACTTGTTGGCCTAGTACCAGCAACAGAGAAGAGCTGTTTAAGGAAAAGAATAAAACCGACCAAGTAACCATATCACATTTAGACTGGAAAAGAACAGCAATTCTCATTATTGGATCAGAGAGGTCCTCTAACAACCTTTCAGAGGAGTAGAAACCGCCTCCCTCTCCAAAAACTAGAAACTTCTAGGACAAAATTCAGCCAGTTAACAAAAAAGATGATACAACATGATCTTTGGAGAGCCAGGGCCTGGTGTAGGTTTGGTAATGCAGGTGGCCTCTTGAAATACCGTAACTGGTCATACAAGTCCATATTTCCCTGGAAAAGTTACTTTCGGAAGTAACATTTAAAAAGGGAGTCTTGCTCACTAGGATTTAGCTTGGAATCCCAGTGTAAGACAGATAAAGCCATGCTATCCACCCTGCGGGTGCAGCGGGAAAGCTGAAGGTCTCATAAATGTAATGCAAAGCTGGCATTTCTGTAAATCACTTTCTGCTCCCCCTTCAAAACTCATGCTTTAATAAAAATGAAAATTTACATTCCAGCAGGGGGAAGGTTCTTCTGCACATTTTTCAGCAAAGCTGCCAGCATGGCTTGCAAGCATACCAGATGTACAGGATAAGCTCACTCAGCGGTTCTTACTCCCATTGAAATGACTTGCTAGAGACAGGCAGGAGGGGATGTTCCATGCCTTCCTGCTCCAAAAAGCAGATTCAAGCAAAGGGCATGCAATTTCAGCACAGGATATACCTTAATTCATACTTGATTGATGTAAGAAAATCACTTGTTCACTCAAGGAGGACCTAAGCTCAGGAATGATGGTCATGAGTGGTGACTCAATGCTGTTCCTTATCAGCATTTTTTTTACAATTGAGCCATGGCATCTCCTTGCAGTCGGGGTGATAAACTAGTGCTGCAAGGGATGAACAGACTTTTCTTGTGGTAGGACATTATGTCCATTTTATACCTAAGGTAGCCAGATTGTGTATGTCACTTTGTTCCAGGCCAGTGAGGAGCTGTGTATGGGAACCCTGCCTTGGATCCTGTGGAGCCCACTCTGGGCACGAGGCTGGGAACAGTGTTCACCAGGACCTGCTTTAGCTGAAGAAGGCTTTACCCTAAGGGAGAAAGTTCCTGAGTGCCAACGCTCATTACAGCTGGGAGAGTTGTGATGCTGTTACAATCCTGTGCTGTTTCATGCAAGTGCAGATACCTTATATTCTTCATTAGCACTGTTTGCATCTCTGAGTCCTGTTAAAGGAATTTTAAATTTAGTTTTCTTGTTTTCGTAGGAAAGGAAGCAAAACAGGACTGGTAATGGATTGTGGATGCTGTTTGATGTCTGGTGGTCTCCCTAGCAATCATCTACTATGATTTAGCTTTTTTATTTTCTTTTTTCCCCCCTATTTTTATAAATTTATTAATGTGACTATCAACAGGTATATTTAATGCCTTGTAGACTACACAGATACTATGTCCGTTACATAGAATGGTCTTGGTTGATAGTTATATGCTATTAGCATATGCTATTCCAATCCATTGGTACTAGATAGAAATCCTCTTGCTTCCCAATGATTAGATTGCTAACAGGACATTTGAATGCTCTGGACTGTAGTTCTTAAATACCAATTAACACCTCCTTTTCAAAACTTGATGTTATGAAACCTGCCACTCATTTTCTCTTTGTATTTGAAATTACAGGAAAAGATGTCATAAAAACTGTATGAGAAAGTGGAATATATTCCTTGTTAACAGAAGATGTTTGAGATTTGTATGGTATAGCTAAAAAGAGAAAATATATTTTAAAGGTTAAGTAGTTATATTTCAACAATATAAGACATTTTACATGAGTGCAGCTTGAGAGAGTGTCTTTGGAGAGTTTGGTTCATCTTAGATTCTGTTGCCAAAAATAATCTCAACCATGCCAAATTATATTCTGGAATTCAAGGCGAGTTTCACTTCTAGTTATGCAGCCTCACAGGGATGCTGTGTGCCCTGTCATTATGTCCTACATGAGAAGTACAGGATTGCTTCAGTAGCCACATTCCAATTCTTTTTTTTGGTTCAGCTTGAACTTGTGAAAAAGGCTTTGCATGAAGTGAACAAAATACCAAAACATCATTCAAATACTCTATACATACAGCTCATATTGTCAGATTCCTACTTTTGATTCTTACTTCTAAAGGGTTTTTTTGATGTATTTTTTCCCATTCACACTCCCAAGTCTAAGCAGGGCATATAATGTTTGCAGTTTTTATAAATGTTTTGCAAACTTAATACTTATACTATTAACCTTATGCTAATTTAAATATTGTTTTCTACTCTTTAACATGCAAAAGCCCACTAGAGGAGTTAAGATTAGAAGGTAGCAAGTGACAACTAGAATCCCCAGCCCACATTAGCACTGCTTTTTTACATGAACACAATGGTAAGATTTCTTAAGGCCTGTCCACAATTTTTAGTGCTTGTTCTTTATTAAGTGTTTTGCTGCATGCAGAGAAAAAAAAAGGCTGTTGTTTGTATAAAGAATGACAAAAGAATTGAGGAGTACTTCTTACTCATTTTCAGGTTGCCATTCAAGTAGTCCTCCCTTCTTGTCCTAAACCAAGGGCTTCTCGCATGCTGGCCTGCTTGCAGCTGACATGTTAACCCAACACAGAGCACTTCCCACAGCACGCTGTGGATGGTCATTCAGCTGCAGTTTCTGGACTGCAGGACATGGTGCGCCTGACATGATGCAGGGGAGCAGTGACACTGCTGGAGAGAGCAATGGTACCTCCATACATCCAGTGTCACAAGAGCATGCTTGAGAGTGTTTTGTGACCTGGAGTGATGCTGATAAAGGGTGCTGAGAGATGTGTCCAAAACATCTTCCTAATGCAGTGAAGTTTCAGGGAGATTCTCTGTGTGCTGAGGGAGCCTGGAGCTGGGAGCCAGCACAGACACTGGCTGCACAGATGTGCTGGGAGATGGTTACCACAGGCTGTTTAGAAGTCTCTGACTTACCAAACTGCTGATGGGAAATCAAATGCCAGTGCTTTCCTGATATAAGTCTATCAAGTGACTGTACTACAGCTTATTCACAGGTTGAAAACTGGTTAATGGCTGCGGCTTTGTTCATTTCAGCTTCCACAAAACTGGAGAAGATCAACTAGAAAGCAAAATTTACATACCAACATCTTTCCAAAAATCTGGAAGGAGTGACAGACAATTAGATGGGTAAAAAAGTGGCTAAGAAACCAGCATCATACCTTTAGACATGCCATTAGAGAGAAGAAAATAATTAAGTTTAGAAACCCTAAAATGCTCTGTAGTGCATATGGAAAATGCACTGGGGCAGTGCTATGGCTCAGTGTCTTGTGAAGTACCAGCTGCAAACTGAATGCTTTATCCCCCCGGGAAAGCAAACAGTCTTGGCTTTCTAATGATATAAAGCAATTCATTCCTGCCTTAATGCCTCCAAGGGCTCTGTGTCTCAAGCCAGATTTTATTTCAATGCTCATAGACTTACTGTTTGGGGGCTGCAGGCAAGTGTGGTGTTCAGAGATTAAATTCATGTTTTAGTAAAGAAAGAGAAACCTTTGTCTGGCACGTTGTTTTGTGTTTTAAAATTATAGCTACTCTTCGTAAAAGGTTGGTATGAGAAGCCACCATGTGGTGTGTACTTGTTGGTGCGTGTTGTTTCCCCAGGAGAAGTCAGGAAGCCAAAGCTGTGTGACAAACGAACCTTATTAGATATTTAGCTGGTTGGCCAATTACCTCCTTTCTGAATGCAGTGTAACTGAGGATGCTTTTTGTTCCAGTCTCCTGGCTGTCACATGGTTAAAACTGACCACCAGGCTTTGTGAACCATTAGTCAAGAAATTTCTGTTGCGAAGGATGTTGGCTTCATCATTAATACATCACTACATTTTCTGGTTTGCTTCTTTTTTCCCCAAATCTTGGAGCAGCATCAGATTTTCCTGACCGGGACTCAAACAACTAAGCATTGTTCAGGGCATTCTTGATCACAAAGATCAAGAAATAGGGAAAGAAGTAAAGTTTTTTCTTACATTAAAACCTGTACGTAGATGCTGAGAAGGTAGCACAGTACATTCTGCCTCAAAAACATGGATGCTTTACACAACCCTGTCAGTAATCTATGCAATGATGTCACATTAATTAATCAATTTTTGGGTTTCAAATACTTTATTTCCTCTTACCTCATTTTTAAGAAGTTCCCCATATCCAGTGACTTAGAGTTGAAGAGTTGAGACTCCATGCAACTTAACAAGGATTGAGCTCCTCTAAATTCCAAAGCTTTTCTTGAGTCCACAGGAAGACACGAATACCTTTACCAGCCAGGGATTTGCAAAAGCAGTCTAGACATTGTAAAAACAGTTATTATTAGTACTAGATCTCATCGATTGGATACTGTGTACACTGCAAGAGGAAAAAGGAAAGATCCTCAGACATGACAGGATTTTCTTTATGTTTTGTTCTTTGGTTTTATGATCTGTAGGAGTTAGTGTACAAATCAAAATGCCAGCCAATCTCTTCCAGAAAGCTGGATTCTCACAAAGATGAGCATGTAACGATAGTTTTGCTTTTGCCCAAATAGGCAGCTTTTTCCATCCCATTGTTCCTACAGTCATTCATTTTATTGAGCTGCTGCAGCTAAAACATTTCTTCTCCCTCTTAAACCATTCTGATGACTCTCTCTTTTTGATGTTTGTGATTAAAAAATAGGTGGCAGGAAGATGCCACCTTACAGCAGAAGAGGCTCCCACATGAATTATCTTCTGCAGCCATAAACAAGCAGCAATGGATTCTTCCCCAGAGGAGGGCGAGGCAGACCAAAGGTAGCAGTGGTAACAATTTCCCACTAACAAATCTGAAACTGCACGAGAGAGGATTTACAAGGTTTGTGCAGAGGAGATAAGTAGCAGACCTCAAAATTGAACCCAGATCCCTTGACATCCAACTCTGGCTGTAACTGTACTGGCACCTCCGCTGTTTCTTTGTGATTGCCCACACCGGGGTATAAATCTAAGCAAGCAGTGCTGAGCACTTTCAGCTCCCGCCAAAGTAAATAGGACTCAGAGGTGCTCAGCCCTGTGCTGCTCTAGGCCAGTGCTGGTTCAACCTCTGCCACCCCCAGGCTCTGCTACCTGCCTGCATCAGCTACCTTCTTCTATTTCTCATATATCTCTAATCCACCAAACACACTCGTGGGAGTATCTAAATTAAAAATAGCAACCCAGGGAGAAAAAATGCAGTGCAGTCAGAGAGCTGATTTGCAGCTGAATTATTCATCCCCACATATCCCTCTCATCCTAGTATGATAGTACCGGAGCTGCACAGGTATAGTCTGGCTCAGGGACTGGTGTTGCAAGGGAGAGACAACAATCTTGTGGGTGTCTGTCCCCTGTCAGCCAGCTAAATTTTCCACTGGTCAGCTCATCTTTTCAAATCAACTGCCACAGGAAAACACCTTAAACCCCCTCCCCCCTTCCCTCTATGCCCCCTCCCTTCAGTTACTACTTGTTACCTAATAACCAGATTCATGCAGCGTGACACTCTCAAACCCAAAGAAATGAGTTAGTCCAACCTTTTGAAAGGTTACTGGAATATTCTGTTCCATTAACACCAAACCTCAGTAGAGAAACACATGAAAAAGCTGTTCCTGTGCTTTTATTGGCCAGGCCTGAGCTGCGGTGCTTTGGTGGGTTGCCAGCTTGTGAAATTGCAATTTGCAAGAGACCTTGAGTGATTTTCCCTATGTATCTGCAAGGGTGGCCCTTAATTTTAATCATTGCTTTGGTAGTTGTGATTGCTGTGTGTGATTTAGAGAAATTGCTGGCAGTTAATTGTTGCTTTTTTGGTAAGGAATTTTTGTAAATACCAGTTTTATTTTCACAGAGGATCATTCAATTATCAGAGCAACCATAAAAACCTCAGAAGGCAGATCATCCTGTGACAGGAAAGAAAGAAAAAAAACCAAAAACCCTGGACCTAACTTTCAAAGCAGTCTTCATGGTTCCTGACTGGCATCCTGCTTCCCTTGCCTGGTGGCATATTTGGCATGGTCTCTCTCACCTCCCTCCACTCCTGGGCTGGAGCCTTGCAGGACCGCCCTCAAGCATCCTCCCTGAGGATCACGCCCTGCTGTGAAACTCGTGGGCACGTGAAAGCCGAATGACAACTGGCAGTGTAAACGAGATGTTTGTGTCGCACTGAACACAGCTCAGTCCCAGATTCCTCTGGGCAATGGCTTTTATGTCTGCCTTCTTCTCTCCATCGGCTCTCCCGTCTGTGGTATCCCAGCCTCATTTTTTCTCTTACATGGTTTCTGTAGGATAACTACATGAATGTGACGCTCCCCATCTCATTCCTGCAATCTGCTGTCAAATGCCACCAACTCATGCCCAATCTAGTCATGGCTGCTTTGGAAATGTGTTGGTGTCTTAGGAGGCCAATCTTCTCCCACAAAACTGCAATCATTCTGAATTAAGTTCCTTAGAAATATATAATGAAGACATGAGCCCATGTAAGGATGGTCCCATCTCACTTTGCAGGCATTAAAAAAGGGAAGATAGTGATGGCATCAGTAGCACCCTACCCTTTCCCATAATCCAGCATATCTTTCCAGCTTCCACTCAGTATTGCCACCTGAGGCATTGCAGGAGTGGAGCAGGAAACACAGATTGGCATTGAATGTTAGCCAAAGTGACCATAGGACCAAAGTGACCAAGCGAAATGGATAGACAACATTTGTAAATCAGGGATTGTCCAAGGAAGCGCTTGTTACCTGGATAGAAATGCTACAGCCACTCTCAAGTTTCTAACCTACTTCTGCAGCTCAGCAATACAGAAGACTGTGCTGGATATCAATATGGGCACTTGCCTCAGGGCTTCTGCTTTGCTTTCTTCTACTAGTTGTCACTCAGTAGCATCACCTCTTCACTGCAGGGAGATCCTTCCCAGTGGGAGCTGCAGGGAGCAGGTCTGCTACTCATACACGCCCAGGCATCCTACTCTGGGGTGTAAATGCCCAGGCTCACGCACTTCCAATGAACAGACAGAAGGAAGCCCTCCAGTTTTCACAGCTCTCTCTGTCTTTTGCTAGATTTAGTATCACCTTGTCTTTAGCTGATAAGTCTCAGCTGTGAGGCAGCTGTTCACTAACCACTGAAATGGGGCCAACTTCTCCAAAAAGAGCCAATCAGCAACAGTCTTGCTACTTTCTGTATTCATGCATATCCTCCATACACTTCTTTTTTGCAGCTAAACATTAGTTTCATGTGAAGATTTGCTGAGCAGTGAAAGATAAAGCAGGCTGGAGAGAGGAGAAGAGAGCCAGGGAATGCTATTTGTGTGATGTCAAAAGAGCACCAGATTTTACTTTTATCTCTAATGAAACGCTGAAGGGCAAGGTGAGAAAGCGGAGATTTGTTAGCACTGATCATTGTTCTTCTTTTGCTGGACTCACAAAACAGCAGGAACTAGAGAAAAGAGAGAATTTTGAGTGGCATTCAACTGTGTATTTAAGCATGAATCATCCTCCATCTATTGCAGTCTCTCTTTTTTTTTTTTTTTTAATGTAGTTGAATTTTCATGAAGGAATATATGAACTTTGGTTACAACAGATGTCATCTTGGAGGGTTTTTTCTTTTAATATCTGACTGTAGACCCAGTATTATAGGCAATGTTGGGCTTTCATCTTTTACCACTACTAGCTATAAAATCCAGAGGAGATGATCATTAGCATGTATTACTTAAGTACAGCACTCAGTGAGTCAGGGTACAGACCAAGAATTAATTGTTGGAGAAATTAAAAAATAATTGAAGAACAGACACATTTGAGAATACTGCAGTCTGTTCAGACTCCAAAGAGCCAGTGCACAGTGAAGATGGATGTGGTAATGTGTTCCACTACAGCTTCCCTGAAGGGATGCAGGGAGAATTTGCTGGGAATGCAGTGGCCAGTGGGAACATGACTGGGGCCAGGAAGGGAAGTTCTGGCAACGTGCTGCTACAGGAGTATGGAGGGTGAGATTGAATGGTGAGAGCTTCCAGCTAGAGGCTTGAATTTCCATAGGAAAAGTAGTCACTCACAGAGCTGAAAAAGGCCAAGGTGGCTCCCAGGGAGGGGAGCAAGAGCTGGCCAGAGTGCAGGTTGCTGGAGGCACCTTTTAACAAGCTGCTGGGGAACAGGCTTCAGTTTTCCCAGCCCACCAGTATGGACTGAGCTACATGCAACAGGGTGGTGGACTAGGGGATGTGCATTCTTGGAGACACGTGGAGAAGAGGCCATGCCCTTTGGCAGCATCCTCAGCCAGTGCACAGCACCCAGGGCTGCAGCTGAAACAGCCTTTTAGTAGCTCCCTGCATGATTGCCCTACTGAGCTTTCTTTCAAAACATTTAAATATCTCCTGAACAATTGTCTTGGTGGCAAAGCCTAACCTCGGCCATGGTTTCAGGATTCTGGGAGTTCTTTGTTGCTATGATTATCCACCTGCCCTTTTTTGCAATGCCAGCACTGGTGCTGATTTATCTGCTATATTTCAGGGCCTTTTTCAAGACCTCATTTTCCCATAAGAATATTTCCCCCTGATTTACATGGGCTGTAGTGGGTCAGGCCATTAGGGACAGGAACGGCCACGTAACTGGCCTCAGCCTGAGGTCTGCATAGCAAGATGTGCAGTGGAATATTTATGGAAGAGTTGCCCCAGAGCTCTGGGGTTTGGGGGGATGAAGAACAGGTTCAGCCAACATAGTGTTTCTCTCCTCTTCCAGAGTAACTGCAGAGTTCAAGTGGCCAGTATGTCTTGCCACACTCTTTGCTTAGATTATCACTTTTTAAAGAAATTATTTTTGACAACCGATCATCAATTTTTTCCTGCTAATTTTCCACAAATTTCTCCCATCTCCTATACTGTGTCATAGATGTGCCCTCCAGATTACACTCTCCTGACAAGTTCCTGTTGCTTTCACATCTTTTGTAGTTTTGGCAAGTCACAAAAAGCCACCCAGACCAAAATGATCTGAAATCAGGCTTAATGTAAAAGATCAGATTCTGCCATCTCATGCTCAAACCCAACAATAGTGCCCCTGAAGCCCATTCATCAGTGGAATTGCCTGGAGGGTGCTGCATCCAGAGCAGAGCACTGTGCCCCCTACCTGGCTCCACAGTTGCCTCTGCTCAGCAGACTCCCCTCTGCTTGCTCAGAGTCCTGGTGTGAAAACTTTTTCTTTCTTGTTTACTAGATTGGCTCTAGGAAATGTGTATAGGTAAGCTTGGCAATTGGGAAGATGGAAATTGAATCGGCCCATACGTGTCCTGTGCTCAGAAAGCAAAGGATGTGCTTTACACTGTGTTCCCCCATCAGCTAAGGCTACAAGGGGATTATTTTGATTCCATGGACTTTGTGTAGCACAAGACTCCAGAAATGTTGCTGTTGACTCCTGACCAATGGACTGTCCTTGAGCTCTTGCCAATGGACAGGGAGACATACGGCATGGGAAGATGTTTTCCCTGTTTTCAGTGCCAGTACTTGTTAATTCTCTGATCTGGAAGTCCAAGTTGCCAGATGTTTTTGGTGCCCCTGTTAGAAAGCCATAATTTTTAGAGACAGGATCCTTAAAAGACCCTCTCAAGTTTTTTCCCTCAGACCAACCAGACACTAGGCATTTCTGCAAATGAGGGCTTTCATTGTTCACACTGAGACTTAATGACTAAGCAAAACAGAAGTAGGGGGTTAAATGGTGGACTATTTACTCCTTATTGTTTTCACAAACTATAAGTAATTGATGTTTTTATTGGCTTTCTAAGATGTTCCTGCCCTATTTCTGCCCCCAGCCTCCTGGCTACAGGTCTCTGCCCTCTCAGTTATGGCAAGAGACTGAATCAGTGAACATTTTATGGCCTGCCTCTGAGAGAGAGGACAAAATTGTCCTCCCTTTGTGGATTTGTGGGAAAGGATGATAACTGGCAGTTACTGTTTGTGCCTAATGCATTACTGTCCAACCAGTATTTGCAAAGGTTACTCCCCTGTTTGAAGCTAAGGCAAGGGTGTGGCTAGGAGTCAAAAAGCCCTGTTATTAGAGCAAGTATATTAAGAAATTGGTGTCAATTTATTTGTCTCTTGGTGGCACAAAACAGTGCTAAGAGAGAGACAAGAAGAGCTATCATGTATTACTTTAGTAATTATAATCTCGGATTTACTCCCTTTGTTAGCAATTTGTGAAAGGTCTGTGCCTCATTCAGAGGCACATATGGAAGCTTCAGTGCCTGTCCAGGTGGGTCCTATGGGATAAGGAGACAGTCTGGTCCTAGTGCCCCTTAATATGGCCCATGATGGCTCTCCCTTCCCATCTCAGTAGATTTGATGTCTCTGCCATTCCCTGGCCCCTTGCTGTTGCAGGTCCCCTCCACCATGTGAACAAAACCCCACGACAGGTGAATGGAGCTGGGACCATTGGCTAGAGACACCCAAGGGGGCATTTCAGAGTCTCCAGCCAATGGTCCCAGCCAATATTCCCAGCACTGCTGTGGGACAGAGGTTCCAAAGCTGCATTGGGGCTGGCAGGGGATTAGCATCCCACTTCAGGCCCATGGTGTTTGTCTTACAGATAGTCACAGATGTGGGTTATTTTTTGCTACTAATTAGAAGAATAGTTCTTAAGCTACTTGTCACTCTCCTGTTTCACTTTTAAGAGACAGTGCTTATTTTTAGAAGAAATTACTCACAAACAGTAGGTTTTCCTGGTCATATCCACAGACAGAAATGCCTGTATTGCAGATGGCAGCAGGTCTAATCCTCACGAGACAAATTTCCTGGAACTGAACAGAAGACAAAGTGTGAATATCACAGCTTCATATAAGTAACCGTGCCTGTTTAGTAGAAAACAAGTCAGCGATACAAAAAAATTATTTAAAAAAGCAGCGTCTTGAACATCCATCTTAAGCTGCACATAAACAGCTCAATCTTTCTCAACCTTGTTGTGGCTGCAGCAGCAGAACTGGGTAATGAAAACATTGTTTTGAACGGGAAATTAATGAACAAGTTGCTTATTATTAAGAGAGGTGTTTATTTGCTGGCAAAGATAGATGCCCTCTGGTTTCTTTCCCTTCTTCAACGACTATAGTAATGAGACAAAATAAAAGCTATTACTTTTTTGGGAAGTACTAGCTCAAAACTACCTTGCAAGGCAGCAGAGGAACAGGGTCTTGATTGACCTCCTGTCAGCTTTCTCTATGCTCAAGCTGAGCGGACTAGCTACAAACTTTTGTAGGTGGGCAGTCAAACAACCAGAGGGACACCACAGCTCTAATTGGACAGGCTGATTAATGGAAGGCTATGCTTGATGAACAAGTCTCTCAGATTAGCCTTTGCTATGCAAGTATATCATAGAAATAAAAAGGGTACAAACAAGTTGAGGAAAAAAGTAGCAGATAAATAAGATTGAGGTTTTGACTGGCCTAAGAGATCAGGACTACAATGCTGGTGTAAAAAGCTTTCAAATTTACCTTTTAATATTGCTTGGTATCTACCAACTTGTGAAGAGTAGGAGCCAAGAGTACCCAAGCATGACCAATTCAGTTGAAAACAAAGTATTAGCCAAGGTGATGTATTTCAAAGCGATCTGCTTTTCAGTGAAAGGTATTTGGGGGAATTTACTAATACAATGAAAAAGGGAAAAAATATTAAATTATGTCTCAGGTAGATATTCTTTATATCTCTAAAAAGATTTAATCATAAGGTGAGTCTAGAATAATAGACAAAGTCTGTAAGCAAGAATAATAAAAGGCGCTTTTTTTGCCTCTCTTCTTTTTTTACCTCTCCAACTGCCCTTTCCACTTTCCCTCACAGTTTAAGTCTAAAGGAAAATAATTTTTGTACAGTGATAAAGGAAGGTCAAGACGAGACGGAAGCCACAGAACCCCCCTGCAGGCACTGAGACCTTTTGCCTTACAGAACTTAGCACAGGGTGGTGGAGGGAAAACTTCGCTTCTTTTCCTGTCTCCATTTCAGCGAATTGGGCATTTGCCCTTTTAATCCAGCCTTCATTTAGTGGAAGGGGCCTGAGATATTTGTCTCTGAGTTGCTGTCCTCTGTATCCTTTCCAAACCTGGAAAGCAAGAGGTGTTTGGGATACCACAGGTGAGCAGACCCACTCCCAGTACAAGCATGATTAATATTAAAAACTTTTGGCAGTGCAATCTGCTGGCAGAGGAAATATAACCAATATATATTTATACAAATCAGTATATTGAGCACAGAAAATACATGGCCCAAAGGCTCTGCTGAATTTTTTTAGGTTAGGTGTAGGTGGGTGGAAAGTTCCTTTGTGCCTGCAATAGAGCAGAATGGCTAATGACTCTGGGGGAGAAGGGAGGTGGGATGGACAGAACAGTGTGGATGAATCACTGGAGCATGGCCCTGAGGAAAACCAGACATCTCAAGGTTATGCTGCCAGGAGTGGACTGGTGCCCTGCTTGTGCATGGGTTGGACGCTGCTTTAATTTCTGTTATCTAGTCTGATAAAGGAGATAAACAGCTTTTCTACAACTTCTTAAAAGTATTCATATTGTGAGCTACTAAACAATAACCGAGGTCTTGTGAAGTATGTAGGAATTGTATGAGGCTGAAGTATGGCGCTTTTATCTGCGAAATAATTTCAAAATCCCTCATACCGTTTGAATTATGTCCTCTGTCATTCCAGTGAATTGCAAACCTTTGTGGATGTCTCCCTGCATACATCTCTGCTTATATTTGTTTATATAAGAGAACCATCCTCAAATGAACTGCTGATGTTCAGCACTTCTGGCTGTAGACTCAGACTACGAGATTGGTGAGTCTAAATCAGGAGAAGAATTCATATTTTCAAGCATGAATCTCTCTTCTTGACTTTATCTATCACTGGGATATCTCACATTTTAACATACTGTATTCTCTGTGGGGTGAAGGCTGGGCAAAAGGACATGTGAGAATGATCCCTCTGTGCCTGAGCAAACCAGAGCCCACAGCCTGGAACATGGAGAATGCCTGATCTTTGTTCAGCACACTGTCTTCCCTGGAAGAGGAATATTAAGTCAGCAAACTGATAGCTTGTGTCAGCTTGCACCTTTAGTGCTACTCGGGTCATTTCAACAGAAAATATTCCTTCCAAGACTTCTGTATTGCATATAGGGAAAAGGATCTCTTCTGATCAATGCAATTAATCACCATCAGGAAGAATACATATTAAATCTTATCTGGCTACGAACAACAACTGTGGAGCCCTTTATATAACTCCTCTTTATGACAAAAAGGGAAAATTACCTCTTCCCAGTCTCTTGTACCTCTCTTGTTCTATACTTTGCTTATTTCTGTTCCAGGTCTTGATTCATCCACCAGAGGAGTTGGGTTTACTCAGTGTTACCTCCACTGGCCCATACAGAAGTATGTGGTGGGCAACCCTTTGGAATTCCTCACTTTTAGTAAAAGTTAGCAAAAGGAAGAGGGAATGCCTTTTCATACTTAACTACCAATCTCAGGGAGGATGGAAATCATCTTTCTTTCACCTGCGTTTAGCTTTTCTGCAATTGATAGAGGAAGGGTTTCCGCATTCTTACAGTTATTTGAAATGCAGGTCCCCTCCTCGCTTTCCAAAAGGCAAAAATATACCAAGAGGCTGATGTGTATGGAGACTATTTTCTTTGCAGGACCAGATCTACACATATGCAGAGCAACCACCTTCTGACAGCCTCACCTCTGTGGTCTTTGCTGTGTCTCATCCATAGTGGGAAGAGCTGAATTTTGCCTGTTCTGCTGAGAAGTCCCCCCCCCCTTCATATTTCCTATGGCAATGGTGAAGTCAAACCATGGCACTTCCAAGGCCAGAGTGTCTCACTGTTCTTATCTAAATGAGATATTACAAGGCAGCTCAGCTAGTCCACAGGTTAACTTACTATGCATTAATCATTTGTGCTTAAATTTCCCTGTCAGTTTGCATCATCGTGTGATAGTCTCTGGAAATGAAACCTTTAATGTCAAAGCACCCTCAAACAACCCTCCACATGCTGCTGGTGAGTGAATCTTAGCATTTAGGAACAGAAGTGAGTGCAGAGGTTTTTTCTGACTCCTGAGTTCAAACTGCTACTGTGAAAATTAAACAGGCAGCATAAAAGACCCCCAACTAATGCCACACATAGTTGCCATAAGGATAATAGCTGGCATTTGAGTCTCATTGGCCAGTTAAGGATAGCATCCATGATGCCCAAGAGGTTGCCATACCAGGCTCAGGATTTAGAAGAGGGATTAGGGGCAGCTGCTCTCTTACCAGTATAAAGATGAAAGCTCAGGGTGTAAAAATAAAATGCAACTGATCATCATTTTCCTCAGAGGCTGTAGCCAACTCCTGCAGTGGCTCTTGCCTGGAGCAGCAGTGGCAGGGTGCTTGGGAGTGCAGTGGGTGCTGACATCTTTGGGGGGACTGCCCAGTTGTCACTGTTTTTCAGCTCCCTGGAGGGATGTATGCTGGGGCACAGTTACCCCTATGGAAAAGCTTTGTTTGGAAGAGCTTTGCTATTAAATTAACAACTAGAAGCAATGTTTGGAGCTGGAATGAAGGGATGCTTACTTTAGTTTTAATCACACAGAATCGTTTCTCTGAAAATATAAGGTATCCATGCACCTTTTGTCATGCTTCCAGTCTCCTTGTCAGAAGCAAACAGAGGAGGGCTGAACTGCTCCGTGCCCGAGGTGACCTGACTTGAGTCCTCAGCACTGGGGGACAGCTGCCACAGAAATGCTGAAAATCATGCTGTATGGGCCAGGGCAGACATGGTTTTTTCCTACAAAACCAAAAATGTAACTAACTGTCACAATGCAAACACAAATTGAACTATTAAAGCCCAGCTGATTCTAATATGTCTTCATCTGGGTAAGCTGTTTTCTTTAGAGCATAATAAATTATAGCTGTTTCTGCAAGCTGTCTCTGAATGACAGAGATGAGAACAGAATACAAAATGTAGGAGAAAAATTTTGAAACCTTACTCCCAAGAAAGGGTACCCAAACACTGCTTGTAATTTCTGTGGCATTTTGTTAAACATTTATTAACATGCCACTTGTTTAGAAAAATCAGATTATTCAAACCAACATAGGATAAAAAATTGTCTTAAATGAAAAATGTCTTGCCTTTCTGAATATATCAGATTGCTTTCATCAACTTGTATAGTGAAACATTTATTGTTGGCCCTCAACATTTGTTATGTGTACCCTCTTAAATGTACCTTCTTAAATCCACCCTCTTAAATCCAGATATCTCTGTTAATCATACAAAACAGTATGCTGATATGTGGTTTTTAAATGTAGATATGAAGCTAGAAACATTATGAACATTGAGAAGGAATCATCGAGAAGGAATCAAGCAATGAAAAACTTCATTCCCTGAAGTGATTGCATCAGAAAGTTACAAGACTCTCCAAACTGTGCACTTTCATGGCACCCTCCTAAACTTCTGGTGCCTGATGTACAGTCTGATCATATGCCTTGAGAAAGTATCTCCTCTAGTTATAAATCATAAATATTATACTATGTAACTGGGAAGTGCCGGTTCTTTTAGACAATTCAATAAATGATTACAAGTTTTCTAGGTAATTGTCTTCCTTTTACATGACACTTAAGCCATTTTTTAAAACAAAAATGGCAGGAGTGTGTCAAGTAATTAGGAGAATGATACGTAAATCCTCATTTTGGTTCAGTTCTTACACTGACCTTCATTTATTTCTTCTGCAAATCACCAAATCTTTGGTTCAAGTTTTAACAATACGCAAACTGACATGGCTAAAGTTATATATTTGATCATTCAGTAAAACTCCAGAGCCCTCTGCTCTGCTACTGTTGGACAGCCATACAAAAACCTTGGGAAAATACCAGGAACCTTTGTGAAGTGTGTGCTAATCTCTGGTCTGATCATCAGAACAAGCAGAAAACAAAATGAAAACATCAGGAGTGAGAAATCTCAGTCACTTAATTCTTCATAGACTCATGTTCATAAATTAGATTTAGCAGAGTGTCTCAGTATGTAAAATATACATGAAAAGGCTCCTAATGGGATCAGCAATTGTGATTGTCCTCATTTACTTATTGGTTTCAACTAGATAAAAAATTGCAAGCATAAGAACAGGATAGGACAGATGTTAGAGGAACCAGCAGGTCTCCTGTGTTCTTTGGCCATGACAGTAACTGTATTATGTCCCGGGAGAGGTATCATACCAAGAAACAGGGATTAAAATGTGCCTTCCATTGCTTTGGTCCCTACTCAATTCAGTGACCTTGTACAGTTCAAAGAGAGCAAAAATCTATTTGCTTTGTATGCACAGCATGTACAAAAAAGTGTACCACAAACCAGCTGAACTCCCCAGGTTTGATTACCACTTGCATATTTATGCAAATAATCCCGGTGACTTCTGTGGAGGTGACACAAAGCAGAAAGGTTTCCTGCAGTTCATCTGGGAGGGAGGGGAATTCTTGTCTGATCACCCTGAATAGGTGAAGATACCAAGGCACTTGCTGACAGTGGGGAATATCATCTTTTCCACTGGACTCTGCCTGTCCTAATGAGTGCCTGCTTGCTCTCTCTCTGCCAAAAATGGTCTTCCCTGTGCTAAACAGCACATTTAACACTGGCACTCACCCAGAGCCTGGGGAATGTCAGCTGTGTGCTCTGTCTCCGTTCCTTTTCTGCCAGGTAGACTCGTATATGTGATCAAGACTGTGCATCCTAAAATAGCACGCTGGAGATGGTGCTGCTCAGCACTCTCCAAACGTTAGCTAATTGTGGCAGCAGCCTGGCACAGCACACGCCTGGGACCTCAGCTCTGCGCTGATTAGGAATTTGCACACACAGGGAAGAGTGTGTGGGAGACGGACAGCAAGGGACAGCAATAAAGAGAAGGAAGATCAAATCAGACAGGCAAACAGGGAGAGAACAACCGGTTGATAGAGTTAGGAGTGTCAGGGATGAAGGCAGTAGCTCCCAGAGGATGCATGAGTGTTACAATCTGGAGGATGGAAACAAAGGGTTTGATTTTTCCTTGCTTGTACCAGCTCCCGCTCCAGTGTGACATTCCTGATTAACTGGCCTATTCAGAGAGGACAGCACACTCTCCAACCCAAGAGGATCTCTATGCAAATGGATGGCCTTCAGTGAGAAACAGATAGGTTTCTCACTGATAATCTAGGGGAGGAAACCAGAAAAAATGATAAATGCATCTGCAGAGCTCCAGTGGGTGTCAAACATACACAGCGATGATCAATCCCCTGCCTTCATGCCCTGCCTTCTCATGTGGGCTGAGAGCCACTAGAAGGCCTTCACACACACCATGCTTTACTTAGGAATGAGCACACACACACACTTTTCAGGCCTTGTTCAGCCCAAGTTTAGGGCTGAAGCCCCTCGAGTCCAGGCTTGTTAGATCTCCCACAATTCTGTGTTTTCCTGCTCATCAATCCTATGCTCACCACAGCATGTTCAAAGCATCTTGTTTGAGAAGCTTCTCTCACCTGCCTTGTCAATGATGTGCTTGTAATGTCACACATTAGCATAACTAGACTCTCAGTAACAAATATGGTTTAGTTAGTAGTTCATATTGAAAGGAGCAGCTTTAGTCCATTTCTGGCACATGATATTTGGATTTTTGTGTTCTGGAAAAGTATAATCACAAAATTCCCATTATCTTCTAATAGTAGAAAGTAAGCCATCAGTTTGTTCAGATGCAGGCTGCGGAGTAGCCAATGAAGATATGTGTATTTCCACTGAATTGGTGCCCAGAAGATAAAAAGTGGCCTGAACATTTTGTAAGTTCTCCCCTGAAATCACACTTTGAGAAACCCTGCCAACGTTGCTTTATTACAGTGTTTGCAAGAGTGAAATTAAGCCGCATAAGCATGCTGGACCAGAAAAGTTCTGCCTCACTGAAGAACTCCCCCACGCACCTGTTCCTGTGGAAATGGAGAGAAAACTCTTTTAAGAGATGAAATACAAATCTGATTCGTGACATCATCAGAAGCATCTCACTCGCTCGCATAAGCTGCGAGCAGGTTCCAGTTACCTAGCAACTCCCGCAAGCAGCTCGCTTCAGCGGCAAAGCATTAGTTTAAGGGTTTAAGTGGCAGACACGGACCCGGCTCTTCTCTGTTCATCAGCAGAACACAGTGCTCAGTGGCAGAAATCGGAAAAATAAACAGGAATGTTATTAAAGAACCCCTACAGTGGCCTCCAAAGTGAGCCTCTTTGGGTGCCCACCCTGTTGCGGTACTGTGTGGTAGATGACGGGCTTTTTGTCCAACTCTGAAAGGCAAGCTAGGGAGTGCTGGTGAGACCAACAGGTAAGCAGGAGAGTCCAGTGAGTGTCTCACAGATCTGCAAGGGTTGCTTTTAGATGTTGCTGAAGGCTGATGCCCACAAATTTCCCTTTTCAGTTCTGTATTGATCCTGGTCACATGTATCCCAGATAATGCAAATGTTCTAGGAAGGCAGCTGGTTTTAATGTAAGGCACCAAGCACAGATCTCCTGCATTCCACAGCAGGACATCTGCAAGCTTTCCTGGGAGTGGTTGTCTCCAGGTTCCAGGAAAAAGAACACAGACTGAACAAATGACCAGCATAACTGCTCCACAGACTTAAAAGTCATCACCGCTGATTCCATTAAGAGAATTATATATTTATCTGTCTTCACGTTTGCAAAGAGCTGCAACTCACTTGCCTTTTCCAACACATGGTGGCATATTCTGAAGCATTCATGCAGTCAGAATTTCACCCAGATTTGCCACATACATTGGCATCCACAATGAGACACATCCCATTCCTACATGTTGGTATCCAAACTGTCTCATTTGTGGGAGAACTAAGAGATTGCCAAAGTCTGCAGCAGATAAGGGGTGAATGAATAGCAGTCTATACTGAGTAGCTGAGGAAACACAAATTGTGTGAGCATGGTGTAATGCAGCATTATGATATTATTTATAATCTCATCAAGCTTTTCATACCTTCAACCGCTTCCTTTGCAGATTGTCTTAGATTTATTTCTACACGACACTCACAGGTTCTATTTAATATTAAGGTGCTTTTCATTTTTCTTGTTGAAACACTGCTAGGAAACTCATCTGTCACTTAGATGTCTATCCTTTTTGATGGACTGTTCTCAGTCAATCCTTTCATTAAAAAGAGGTGAGCTATGATGTTCCTTCTCACAATATTTTCATCACGCTCTTCTCTCCTACGAACCTGTCCCCTGTTACAGGATATTACAGTCTTGATTAAGATAGGGCTTGTGATGGGGTGATAAATACAGATGCAGATAAACTCACCTAAGTGGGGAGGAGCAGCATGTGAGAGGAGCCCTCTGTGTAGTGGTCTGGGCCCATGGGGGCACCCACTGACACTGCTCCTGCTTGCCCACAGGTGTCTGGGGACCACCCATGGCTGGTGTACCTCCCGGTAAGGGAAGGGCTCTTTTGGCTTACAACAGTGCCTATATAAAGATAAGTAGTATCATTACAGGGCTTAGTTGGATGACTTTGCAGTCATATCAAAGAGGTGGATGAAGAGGAAGGAAATCACCCTTCTTCATTTCATCATGAAATCCAGTGGACCGAGTTTGTCTTTCACCAAAGCCAGCTCACAGCTGCATTGCTGCTATTTCAATGTCTTTTTTGGGGCGTGGGGAAGAGGGATTTGCTTTGCATCTACAGATGTTACTCCTCTGTCTACTCCTGTGGCATTAGTGTATCTGAAAAAGCTTCGTCCCGCCAAAGATGTTGCACAGATTTAAACAAACAATATGTGACTCAGGAGTTATGACATGTTGGCTCATAACACACTGACTAACCTTTACCAGTTTTCTTCTTGTTGGTAGTTCTATAGGTGAAAATGCAGGAACTGCTGTCAAGGAGCAGGTGAACAGTCCAGCTATTACCATGTCACTGATTCTTCCATTCCCCAAGACTGTAAAGGACGATGATGAAAAACCAAATGGTAAACATAGATTTGTCTGCTCATGGGAAGGGAGACTACTTCTTATCCTTTTGTTAGTAAGTTGACTTCTCTAAAGACACAGAAGCTTACAATTACTGAAGCTTACCTTAGATGGGACAGAGAAAATATTAAATTCATACTTTAATAATTTATACAAGCATCTCACCCTTTTTATAGCCTTGATAAGTTCTTGGCTTCAATGGTTATTGTATCAGGTTAACTGTACTCTCAATAAAACTGACTTCCTTTTATAAGATTTCAATTTGTTGCCTTTAAATTAACGTCTTGTTCTTCTCTTATACAAAAGGCTAAAGAGCAGCACCCATTTTACCTTCTCCATGGTGTGCATGAGGAAGGGGGAATATGAATCTGCCATGTCCGCCTTATCCATGCCTTCTCCAGATTCAGTGTTGTGAATTGTTCCAGCAAATGCTATTCCTGTGCACCAAGGCAGTGCAGTCTTTCAAGTTACCAGCTTCTCTTTTATCTGTCGCAGTTCTTAAACTGTGGTGGTCAGAGCTGCAGTGTCCTGAGGGAGGATGTACCATTCGAGTCTTACAATTTAAGGATTTTGGGGCATTTAGTCTGCCTCAGGCACCTCAGCTGTCTCAGGGAGGACTGACTTCACCTGGTGAAGCTGTCAGAGATTTTGCTTCATTGATGAGCCCATGACTGGGTCCCACTAGCAAAGGAAAAAAAAAACCAAACAAAATGAGTACTGCTGTCCTGTCTAAAGCCTTCAGCAATCCTAGAGAGGAAAGGGACTGATTGTTCTTTAGCCTTCCCTTTTTCTTCTCAACAAACTGTTAGGAAAGAGTAGGAGCTGCTAGAGAGATAGCAAGAATAACAAAAATCCCTGCAGTGCAAGATGTGTGGAGGCTCGGAGTGTCGTGGTACCATCTGTGCCTGTCTATTTACAGCCAGAACAACTAACGCCTAACTAATGGTGAAGAGAAGCAGAGCATCGTGTCATGGAGACAGCTCTCTAATCTTACATAAAAGCAGCTTTCTGAAAAACCTCAATTGTTCGGATGGAGAGAGGAATGGTCACAATTTACACCTTGGGGTGGGTTATTTATGCAGTGGTGGAAACATCTTTTTGCTTCAGCCACACCCTTTGAAAAATCTTTAGCCGAGACTCCCAGACAAGTTTAGTCAGTGCTTTTTCGGCAATACAAAGTTTATTACACACTAAACATGGCTTTACAGGTAGATCCATGTTTACAGCAAAAGATCAGTAATGAGAGGAAAAGCAAGTAAGCTGTGAAAGCAGTCTGATTGTTTTGATTTACAAAAAAGATTTTTGTGTTTGCTACAGCTGCTGGGTGCAAAGAATAGGTATTAGTCAAAGGGAATGAATAAGCTTTTGCTTTCATACTTTTCAATGAAAATATGTTGTAAAAATATACATAAGACTGAAATTAAAAAAAAAAAAAAAAAACAACAAACCATGTTTGAAATATAAGGGAAACACAGAGTTAAACCCCCTGTATTTACCTCTGGGGAGTTGACCTCAGGGATGCCTTGGACTCAGTTTGACTCCAGCAAGGACAGGAGACTGAACTGGAAGTAATTGTTTTCAGGTGAAATGGATGCAAGCAATTATCTGCCTAAAGAATGAACCTGGGCACACAGGGAAGGGGCAGAGATATGCTATATTCTGAAGCAGGAGACACACCCAGGAAAGGAGGATGTTCCAGATGAAGGAAATAAAAGATAGAAAGGAAGGAAAAAGCATTCAGACTTGGGGGATTCCTGTACAAAGGGATGAAAAATTCTATTCCTGTGGTTAAAAAAAAGTCTGTAGGAAAACAAATTTGATTTCACTCAAACCTCAGCTTTAGAGTAACTGTTATGTGTAAAGAAGACTCTAAATCAAGACTTTTTCTCGATTCATAAAATATATGGATTTAAGAACTCGACTTTTGTAATTGCAAATTTTAGATGCTAATGGTATAAAAGTCCACCTGAATAACATCTGAAGTGTTAAACACCATCAGAAAGTATGCTAAATTTGCTTGCTGTTCTGTCTCCAGTTACTTCAGTGGAGCAGGGAATTAGTCTGTCTCTCCCTTTACATATTTTTTATTTATTTACTTTTTGCAGAACAGATACCTAGATCTCTAAACACTCACAAAACTGTAATAAGAAGTTAATAAAATCAGTCACACAAGAGAAGAACAAATAGTCACAACTAAGACTAGGTACACTCATAGTCACGCTCCAGTGGATAGGGGGAGTATGCCATTACCAGCATCTTATCAAAAGTTCTGGAGAAAATATGAGCTTTCCAGTGTTATGTTTGCTCAGAGAAACAGGCTCCTGGTCATTTTCCTTTCTGACTGTCAAGTTTCAAGTGATGAAGGCAAAATAACTGATTTTGCTGATAAATCGTGAGAGTATAAAATTGTTCTGTGACCATACAAATTGCTGCCTCGAAATATGTCTGGAGACTTCCACCAGCCTCTCAGTACTCTAATATGTGCAGCTCAAACCTTCTAATTAACAAAAGTGCCTCTGAAGATTGTTCCACCAAATAGATGCAAATTGCTCCTCTAATTTCTTTCTTCTTTACATTCCTTGTTTCCTTTGATGCTGCAGTGCCTTTTTCTCCCCATGACAACACACTAGCGATGGCTGATAACACCTTGAAAGTAATTGCTAACATTTGAAAATTTGTTTTTCAGCTTTAGTCTTGTAGGGACTTCTCTTTGACCGTGTCTGAGTTTTCTTCCTG
This sequence comes from Acropternis orthonyx, assembly GCA_035583155.1. NCBI lineage: Eukaryota > Metazoa > Chordata > Aves > Passeriformes > Rhinocryptidae > Acropternis > Acropternis orthonyx. The sequence goes on along the minus strand of JAWWEU010000081.1, from coordinate 45,385,328 downwards.
TTCCTTCTTCGGCTTTCTGCAATCCTCAAAGAATTGATTCCCCTTTTCTCTGGAATTCTGACCCTCTTTGCTCTTGTACTCTGCTTATCCTCACCTCTGCTTTAATTTTTCTTCCCCCTCCTCAAGCTTTTTTTTCACCAACTATTAGTCCAAACTATGCCATTTGTAAATGGGCCAATGCCATCAAATTTAGTGGAATTGAAATATGCTTCATCCTGTATTTTTTTGTGAGGAGTTTCTCCCCAGATCCTCTGTGATATTTTTGGTAACAAATTCCCTTTGACATCCAAGTTGCCTAAATACCTTTGAGGAAGTGACCCCCTGACAAGCACACCAATGCAACTTGCCTGCACTGAATAAGAAAATGTCTCTTTATTAGGAAAGGAATGGAAATAGATTTAAATACCCCAGCCAATAGTAAAATTTAAGTTTCCTTATATGTCTGATAAGGACATATCTCTCTCAATGTATAGTTATGGCTATATTTGGATCAAAATAATATGATTTTTAAAGAAATCATACATTTCCTATAGTTATTCTGTAGAAACAACATATCTTCTCTTATGCTATTTTACACAATTCTTAATAATAGAAAAATAAAGACATTTGAAATAATTTGGAGTTATGTGAGCTATGAAAAGATGTCCTTGACTTTTCAATTGTCAACGTTTTACATATTTGGGTTCTTAGCAGTAATACATTTGGCACCCAGCAAATTTTCCTGCTTTCAGCGTTTCTTGGTTGTTTCTCCTTTTGCAAGCCGAAGATAAGGACTGTATGCACAGGAAAAGATTTGCACCTTTCATGTATTAAAGTTCAAAATCAAGCTTACTCCCTAAAGCAAGCACAGGGTTTACCATTGCAGCAGAGCTCCACGGATCTCACATGGCATTGTCATCAGAGGAACTGAATGTCCTACGTGGGCTACAGTGAGTGTTTCAAATCCAGACACTCAAACAGTGCTATAATTTGTCTGTGGAAGAGGTTGTGAAGACATTCTTTTGTTTAATGGGCCAGATTATATCAAGGACGTGTTATAAACTAAGTAACACTGGCTTAGGTTTCAGTGTACTGCCAAAAATAAGTATAACAAGTACTCTTAGAATGCAATATGAAAATAAATGCAGGACTTAGTCTGATGGTAAAATGAGTTATTACTGAATCCATCCAACTTAGCAATTTAATCATTCAGCATTTGGTAACATATACACTAAATAAGTGTTTATGCACACTACAGAAGAGGTAAAGGGACAAAGAGGTGTCTTGTTACAAGAACTAACATAAAAAACAGTATCTGGACTGCAGAAAGTCATCATGACATTGTAAGAGAGATCCATTCGATGTTCGGCAAATCCCCTTAAATATTGGCAAACATTTCTGGATCATGCATGTTTTCCCATGTATAGTTATAAACATGTAATAAGGTATGACTGCAAATCTCTCACTTTTGGAGAATTATAGGAAACTAGTTACCCTCCAGCATTGAAATCACAAATGTAGGTTTTTCAACTCACAGCACGGCCAAAGGAAATGGACATGTTAAAAATAAAAACCGAATCCTCCTCTCATTCTTCAGACTTCCTGTAAGAACCATGTTGGGGTGTGGTGTGATTCATACCGGGAAATCTTTATCTTGGATAAAGAAACAGAATAATCTCCTTAACTCTTCTGCATAGTCATGCTGGACTGGCTTCAAAGATGCCTTCTCTAGAAAAAGGGCCATTGTTTTCCTCTGACTGTGGCAGAAACAGCCCCTTTACAGGGTAACAGCGGTCTGTTCAGGAAAGAACAACTGCCCAGCCCCGTGGGCAGATATGGGTCACGCTGGTACAGAAGAAGACTCCCGGTACAGCTGACAAGCACCTTGATCACCCAGCAGGAATGATTCTGTTTAGAAAACCTCTCCGAGTCAAACCTGGAGCATTCGCAGTGATCTATTAAATCAGGCTGCTGATCTAGGAAGGGAGATGGAGAACCTGTGTTAACCTCACCCCTACTGAATAAAAGGGGCAATAATTAGTGTGATACTTCACTCAGAAAAAGCATATAATAGAATTTTTGATGCATCTTTTTTCAAAACTAACCTCTACCTACAGTAAACAGGCAGACTTTCATTGATTTCCCCATCCTTTCATATTTTCCCTTCAACCAAAATCAAAGCAATTTTAGATTTGATTCCTCTGCTTTGCTGTTTGCATTTTTTTTAAATCTACTGTTGAATTACAACAAGTGTTACTGTGTAGGTTTCAGATTTCCTGACTATAAATAGAGAGATTTCCTTTCTATGTCCTGTGCACTTTCTGTAAATGCTCAAGGTTGAATGTTTGCTGGTGTTAGTGGGAACTCTGCAGGGTGATATAAATATCCAATGGGATAGTCTGATATAAATATACAACAGGAAAATCACTATGGAACAAAATCTAGATGAGTCCATCAAGAAATACACAAACGTAGACATTAGATTACATAAATCTAAATAAAGAATTAGATTATCTCTTTGTGTCTGGTTTTGATGGGATACAAGCAGGTGTGTGCAATAGCAAATAGGGATTTCATTTCTCCTCTGAAGAAAGGGATTAAAGTTTAGGAGTAGGTCTAAATAAAAGTATCAATGACTGGAAATGAGAGCCTGAATTCATTAGGAGATTTGACATCAATGTTAGTACAGTGAAGACTGTCTTGGTTTTCACAAACTCTCCCCATAGTCCAAGACCAAAAGTAGGCTTCATAAAACCACTTTGTTCTTGAGACTCCTACAGGTATTTTTATGCCTTTGTTTACATCCCTTTATGAGCTTTACTTGAAGTTTCCGCTCCACAAGTGCCCAAGTCTAAAGAATGGAAGTGAATTGATTACAGATGATACCTGCTGTTTATTCTCACCCTTTGTGTTTCACATACTTTGGAGTATCACACAAGAACTTTAGTTGATAAAAATGGCACAGGCTTTCCTTAAAAGATCTGCTTTCCTTAAAAGATCTTGTATAAAAATTCTGCTAGCCCCAACTGATGCTAGACTCCAATTAGCAGAAAGGTTTCCTGTTGTCTGTAAATCTGGAACTAAAGTTGAGGCGAGAGGAGCTAAACTTTAGATGAGTTTCTTGGCAAAACAGATTTCTATTTAGCTCATTTATAAGAATAACTTTGAAGCAAACAGATCTGTGATGAGGTCACAGTTTTCACCCTACAAGGGATTATTTCCATCTTCTGTTATTTTCTCCAGACCTGTCAGTCCTTCTGCAACATGTTCCCCCTTCTCCTCTGAAGGCTCAGATATCTCCAGTGCTGCACAGCCTTTCCCCACCTGGCTTTGTTGGGCCTGGGCAGAACAGCTGCTCTGGTATTGTGGGCTGAGAAAAATGCAGCAGCAATGCTCCATAAGCTCAGGGGTGCTTGCTGGTGGGGCTTCACACCCCTAGGAGCTTTGCTAAAACATACATGTCCTGGTTGCAGTGCTGTGACTCTTGCCATCTCGTGAACCAACACATCCCTCATGTGAGGTCTCCTGCCTCTGCGTGTGCCTCTAATGCAATCCATTACTGCAGTGCCCTTCCCAGTGACTCGTTGTACTTGTTTCTCCAGCAGGAAGAAAGCTTTTCAAGCAGGCAGAAAACTAAAGCCACTCAGGTCTCAAATCAGTCAGCTCAAAATAGTCTGTCATTTCTGGGAGAACTCCTCAGTCTGTACTAGCCCTCAAGCTCCACAATATAACAAAATAAATTAGCTTATGGTGAACACTATTTTGAAGTGACTAGTTCATTATCTCCTCGCCTAGGGCAGAGGATTGACAAAAGTAAAAAATATCCAGATGTTTTCTGGATTCTTCCTTGAGATAAGTTACAACTTTAATTAAAAATGCTGCCTGGGAAGATGGCTGAAATGCAGAGCCTCTGTTGGTGCCCAGACTGGAAAAAGTCTGTCTCCTGAGAGGGGAGCTATGCACATGTAGTCCATGTATTACTTTCCCTGTCTTGATTTGGAATAGGAAATTGGAATTTTATTTAGTTAGTTAGTTTAAGAAGACATGGGTACTGGAGACTGTTCCACATTGTCAGGGATGCTTGTGTGTACTGATGAAGGCTCCAGAATAGGCTGTCTTCTGAAGACCTGTCAGCAAGTGGATGACAAGTGGATGACAGATACCTCTAGAGAAGGAACTGTGACATTAGAACTGGTAAATTCCTAACACAAGCATTAATGTTACATCCTTTATCCAAAATATCAACATATCTGATGTATTGGGATGACATACCAAAACTGACTTGGACTTCTTACAGAAACTGACACAGACTACTGCTTAATTGGGTCATTATTTGCAGTTTAGTGAGGATGCATTCTGTCACTCAGGTGGTTACCTAGCATTTAGTGTTTAAATAACTACAAAATCACAGGTTCTTCACTGTAAATACCAGAAGGTGCCACAGATTACAAAAGGGAAGAATGGGGGGAAATCTCAATTCAGGAAAATGTGACCTTCCAGGAACAGAATTACCTTGTAACTTATTCAGTATAGTATTTCCACTTCATTTAAGACAAAGAAATGGCATGCACTCATCTTTGAGGTATCAGGTTATCCACAAAAAGATTTAAGCTAACGGAGTCTTTTATACACCATCAAGCACAGCTATTTCAGTGATAGAGTGCTTTTTTCTTAGGTCAATGGCAATCAAATGCAACATATTCTTTACCCTCTTTTCAAAAAATTGGCTTGTGACAACTAAGAGTGATAATAAAAAGAAGCAGCCAAAAGCCTTGAATCAGTAAATTGGCTCAGGCTGCAAGTTTTAAAGCCTTTTAGTGTCCTGGGTCAGTCTTAAGAAATACTGTATTGAAGCAAATTATAACTAGGGAACTAATATAAAACTGAGCAAAGTTTGGCTTCAGATTCTCAAAGACACTTCATTCACCCTCCAGAATTCAATTCTGATAAGACTGAAGTGTTATGGAGCAACATAAAAAGCTCTGTTCATAACAAGGCTTTTGTATCAAAGAGGCAGCTTTAATTTGTTGCAGGGCACAGGTGATACTGCAAAATTGTGGAAATAGAATTTCGAGAAATTCAAGGCTGAAGGGACAAATACTTTTCTTGGGATATGCCTCCAGTTTATGCCAACCCCCTTTAAAGTGGTAGAGCCGTGGGACTTCAGAAATAAACCAGTTACCTCATAGTTTGAATTGATCTGGGAGGGGCAGGGGGGAAAGCCAAGGAACAGAGAGAAAAGAGTTCTTATTTCATGGGAACATATTCCTCCGTTTGTCCATAATTTCTGTGTGCAAAGAGGCTCTTTCTCTTGCTGGTCAGACACCTGCTACTTTGCTGAGCAATACAGGTATCAAAGGCTCCTCTATGCCTTCCCATCCATCTCTGACCTCTGAACAAAGCTTCGTGTCACAATATGCATTAATAGTGGAATAAATACCCCACAATAAAGTGTTCCAAATGCACACTGAAGAGCTACTTCTAATTCTCCCAGACCATGTCAGTGCTTGCTCGTCACCGTCTGCATTGTTGAGGTAAGAGCAAGTAAGAGAAATCTGTTTTGGTTTGTCCATAGGATAATGACATAAGCCTTAGGTGAAGCATGCAGAAAATACCAATTTTATTTAATGATTTTAATGACTTGTAAAGAAATGAGACAGGTTAGATCGTGTTTCTAGATGACCTGGGCACCATTTTGCAGCCTCCACTGGGATAACAGCTCAGTTGCTGGTTGAATAATTCATTTTTATCCTGCCCAGCTGCATGCAAAGGTTAAAAAAGATATAATTAATCTCTTTCTCTGTTCCCACCTCTGGCCCACACAAACCCTGTCTCTTATTCAAACCTGTCATTGTTAACAGTATAATCCAGGTCTCCTGAAAAGAGACAGCAATGAAAAAAATTATGGTAATTTAATTCAGAATGATCTTTCCTTTGTAGTTTTCACACTACTTTTGCAGATACATCTATTAATAACCTGTAGGAATCAGCTTCTATTTATGTAGCACTTTTCTTCCCAAAGGGTCTCTGAGTGCTTTGCTAACCTTAGGGATCATTTCACTCTTTCCTGGCAAATAAGGCTCAGTTTCACCTCTATGATAAACTCCAGGCAAAGGGTGAGAGGAGAATACTGAGCCCTGACCCCCCACACTCTGCAGAGCCTCCAGCTCCCAAAGTAGGGTGCAAGTGTCCAGCAGAAGGCCTCCTGCCTCACACAGGTATTGTTACCCCAGTGGCTGAGTTTGTCTTTCCCTCCTTGCCTCCCCTCTCCCGCACAGGAGCTCCAGCAACCAAGGAGACTCACACTGTTGTGGTGTGGAGATGCTCCCAGTTTCCACTCCTTCAGCACTGAGCTTCTCTTGAACAACATCTATGGTGTCAAATGATTTCTTTATTCCATTTAATTAACTGGAACCTCTGGGATTGTTGGGGGGAAAATCCTGCATGACTCTTGCTGCAATTTCTCTAGGATTTGGGGTTTTTTGAGATTGCAGGGGCACCTATGGTGCCTACTCAAAACTAGTTCTCATTGTGCTGGATGTTGTAGTGGCATCCACTGAGTTGTACCTCAGTGTTACCCAGTTAAAGGACAAGAGGCAATATGCACAGGTTGAAATAAAGGAAATTCCATTTAAATATGGGTGGTCAAAGACTAGCACAAGTTACCGAGAGTTATTGTGGAGTCTCCATCTTCATAGATACTGAAAACTGGACCAGACCTGACCCTGAACAACCTGCTCTGGATGACCCAGATTTGAGCAGGAGAGCTGGACAAAGTGGTCTAATGGTCCCTTCTAATTCAGCTATTCTGTGCTTAGCTATTCTTGCTTGTTTAGAGCAAAATGCAGAATATATTTGCAGGTGCTGGCAACCACAGGTTGAATTTGAAGGATGAAGTGGTAGAGGGAAACACTCTGTTCAGTTTATCCAGTTACCAGATAGGTCCATCAAAGATTTGATTCACTTCAGGGCTTTTTCTGATATGGTCTTCTACTAGACCATGCTGGGGACAGAGTACAGAGGGCCAGGAACTGCCTTCATTTGGGGCTCAGTTGTTACTGTGGGCTTCAATATTGCTCACTGCATGTCTGAGACTGCTTTTACACAAAACTCATGGGGAAATGAAAATAAGTTTTCATATGAATGTAGTATTATCTGTGTGTAATATAGATATATGTATATATATGGGGTCCTTCTACCTCAGGCAGAGGCTTTCAACTCTTGGAATAGTTACATGGATTATGTATGTATGAGAGCACTGCCCAAGCTATCATCAATATGTTTTTCTAGTGCCTCTTGTAAGTTCTTTGAAGCAAGCTAAATGGATCCAGGTGCAGTAATACTACAGGTATACCATTTATATAAACAATGATCATCCTCAGCGCTGAGCTCCTGGACATCTTCATTCAGTGCTGACAGTCCCTGTGGGACTCAGGAGCAAATACTTTCTGTGAAACAAAGACTTTTCCAATGGAATTGACTTCAAAAGCAATTTCTAGTAGACGAAAAAAGAGACCCAAAAAATTACTACTGGAATCACAGAGAACACCATTATTTCAGCAGATGCCTGGACATAATTGCAATCAAATTTACAGTCTCAAGCCTCTCCACACTTCTGTGTCTTAGTCAGAAATATCTCTGTCAAAACCAATAGGATGATGTTGATGTAAACCCTATATTGTGAAGTAAGCCCAGCCTTTTGAATGAATTGTTTAGCATTCCTATACATGCATTTTTGTGGCCCTGGCACATTGGACATGGTATATTATGACTAGAAGAGTCTGACCATCTATGAGTGACCAGATATAAAATCCCTGCAGAGGATTTTTCTCACAATGGGAGAAAAATCAAGGCACCATTCGGTGTGTGAGCCAAAGGGCTGGCCTGCAAAGTTGGCAAAAAATGCAGCTTTGTCAAGAGTAAACCATTTCGTTTTCAATGATGTGACCATCTCACCCTTTTAGTTTTGTTGTGATCTTGTAGAAATGCTGAGTTTAATAAAATACTTTTGATGTTATTGCTTGATATTGGCCCTGTATTTATTTTCTACTGTGTTTTTTATTAAATAATTAGATAATATATAAACATAATAGTGCAGAAATGTGATACTTGAGACATTAATTTGATGAAAAATCTAAGAAAAATTAATCAAGATAGTACAGTTGGCATAAAACCATTTAGTTATTGACATGACACTAGTAAGCCAGCTCTTTAAAATCCATATAATAATAGCTTGGATACAAATTTCTTTAGAATTTTAATTTCCTGTGGAATTTCTACATCAGAATGATTTTATATTAATGTATTTAATGTCAGAATTTCCTGTGGAAGAGGCTTAAGCATGAACCAGTTTTAATTAAATTAAATAAGATTTTTTACAAAAGAATCTCCACTGCATTCAAACTGCTTTTGGACTTTGCCTTTGAAGGTGCCATTTCCAAGCACACCTCAAGTTCCTCTTTTCAATAGTGATACAACAAATCCCAGTTCTTGAGTCAAATTTTCTGCTGGTACAAGGGACTGTTGGAAGACTGACTGTCAGTTAAGCCTCAAGTTCAAGTTATATGGACAATTTTACTTAAGTGAGATAATTTGCTTTTACCACTGGGGGAAATCCTTACAGCATATCATGTCAGTGTTTGATCCTTAAAGGCGCTATTTTGAATAAGGAAATAATGCTACAAAATAAACTAATCAGTAGAGCCTCAGTGAGTCCTGTTTATTAAACTCATCTTTGTTCCTTATGTGTGTGCTCAAGGGTATAAAATTATGGGACAAAAATAGCAACAGCATTTGTAAAATCTCTAGAGAAAACCAACCACTGGTGTACTTGACAAGAGGGAGAACAGCTGGAGAGTTTAATACCCACCTCCTCCAACTACATAAAACCCAAAATTTCTGGCAAACTGACTGAGACTTATGCTCCATACTTCTTCCTAATTTTGTCCTATAACCTGATTTTCTCTGAAAGACACAAATATCTTGATTTTTTTGGTTAAAATGTGACAATAATCTCTGTATTTCCCCTAATGCGATTACCCATTTAACAAGCAACTACCTTTACTTAACATTTCTGTGGCTTCCTTCTTATCACTGCCAACATACCAAATCTGTCTTCTAATTTGTAGGATAGAAACAGGGAGAATTGAAGTGAGATAAAAATGTCCCTAAACCGAAATGCTGCTCCTTGTCTCCTAGGACCAGACATCCAGTAGGTCCATTTAAGCAGAATTGCTGGCAGAAAGTGAAAATAAACTCTACAGGTAATTTTACACAGTGAGAGACAACGAAATTGAAGTCCCAGTTACGGATGATAGTAAAGCTGAAAACAGGTATGAAAGTCCAAGAAAGCCTCCGACATCCATTCACAAATACCTCAAAAAACATGATCCGTGGATTAACATCTATCACTTTGTAGCACAGAGAAGCCATCTGTTTTGCTGTAGCCTGGAATATGTGTATCAGCAGATATCATTATTAAGAGATACACACCAAAATCAAACAGCCAAATCATGAACACAAGTTAACAGAAAGGAAATCAAAGAACTTCTAAACCACGATATTCAGGCAGTCCCGAGTCACATTTCTGAGAAAACTGCTTCCCTGTGGAAGATAATACTTTATCTTCTGGCGTTGTATTTGTACATATGCAGAAAAGCTGGGAAAACAGATTGTGATCTAACCTGCTACTTGCAGACACGATTGATCTGGTATGAAGAAGAAAATGTATCCAGTGAGTATTTTATGTCAGGGATGAAAGCTAATTCAATATTTAGATATGCAGACAATACAATAGAAATTATATTCTCATAAGGCATTAGGGTAATTGAAGCATTATAGACTCTCTCTCAGATCATCCTCTTTATTCTAGTGATCCACTGGTGTCAGCATCCCTGACTGTCCTGGCACATGGAGACCCCACAGAGACTAATTAAATTTTCCTGACTTGCAGTAGGAATACAGGGGATTATTTTCAAATCCTAATTTTATGTGTATGGTTTTATCTAGCTACAATGGACAAGATATGACCAAAAGCACAAACATGCTTATGCCATCTTCTCATAATTGAGAGTTTGGGATGTGCTTGCCAGAGCCTGGGAACCAGGGGGCCATAGAAGTTCTACCAGCACAGTTTGTTGACTGCAGCAAGAGTAGAGCACAGTGTATGGGTATAGGTGTGAAGAGAAATAAAGCCTTCATTCATAGCTAGAACTCTGGAAGCCTGAATATCGCTATGACAAATTACCACCTATCAGTCTTCCTGAGGAGATAAAATTACAATCATCAGCTCTGGGTCCTTTACAGTGACACAATAAAAAGAACCAAGGGCAAATGGAATGACATGGGAGATAGACTCATGTATAATATTAGAAACAGTAGCATTTGATGGGATGGTTTAAGCCAGAAATCCAACAGACTAATTTAAGATACATGTCTTAGGGCTGAGCTGTATCCCATTTCAATTTGCAGAATCAAACCAAGACATAGGAAATATCCAGGCACACTCCAGGTACACCTTCTAATCCTGGTCACTTCATCAAAGAACCAGGCACATAACATCAGAGGCTACATTCCCTACTTGTTTTGTGATTATTAGTTCATGGAAAGAGGAGATAATGCTGAGTGAATATCAATCTCTTAGACAGCAAGCATTTTGTACTTCTTGTATTTTCTAAGCATCTCCTTCTCCTTCAGAACATTGGGAACATTTGCATGAAAATAGAAAGTCTTTGTGTCTGAAGAGCCAGTGTTCCTCTGCTGCTTGTTCAATGCATCGGGTTTAAAGGCATTTGTTCTTCCTTGTGTACTCCCACATTAAGGCTGAGTCTGTAATACCTTACAGAACAGCATTTATGAGTGCAATGGTCCTGCTGGAAGCAATCAGTCGCCTTGTTCATGTGCTTACTTTGTTGGATCAGGACAAGAGTTCTTTAAAAGGAACTAAAGTTTAGGAACTAAAGCTCTGATTCCCTTCACTTCCATGAAGCTACTTCAGCTTAGCAAAGGTATTAGTCTTGAGGTTTGAGTGCCTCATTATGGCTCATACTGATTGCAGCCATTGCTGGGAAAATAAGTAGCATGAACTAGCAAGTACCCTAGAAATGAAGAACATTTTGTTTCCTTTTAAATCAGGTTTGTATCTAACCCAGAAACAGCTGTCAGGTTTTGAATCTGACAGTTGAGACTGTCTGCTGTTTTGCAAATAATGATGCTGGACTGTCGAGTGGAATGGGAAATGTAACCAGCTTCTCAGGACTGCTTCCCAGCTGAAGGAATGGGTGGGCACCAGGCTGGCTGGATCTGCCTGGGTGACTCAGCCTCACTCGCTGGCATTGTCACTTCCAGAAAGAGTTAATGCTGTTCTGCTGACTCACAGAGGCAGATGAATCTCTTTTCCCGTTTGATACACAGCAAAATGTCTCACTGGACAAGGGATAGCAGGCAAGGCATGTAACAGGGGCACTCCTATAACCAGTCTGCAGACCACCACAAGTGGTACCTGCGTGTGGCTTGAGAATTCAAGTCTGCTTCTGCACACCAACTTCTTACAGCAGCTCTGGGAACCCCAATCGAAGGTGTTGATGAACAGTCTGGAATCAGGGAGGAGTTTGGTTTTGCCTGTTAATTTTACTGATGATGTTGATCCTGTTGTGCTTTAACTGTCACTGATTTGTTTCATGCAGCGTCTCCAAAGTATCACAATTCATCTCAGCTTGTTCTGCTATAAGTCCTAGCCAAGTACTATGCCTTTCCTCTATTGTAATCTCCTCTCTGACTACAATGTCTGGAACTCTTTGTTTTTTCACTCCTTTTCCACACTCCTCTTGTCATTTCTCTTCTTCCACTGCTGCAAATGCAAACTCCTTGTTCTCACTTTCAAAGCCTTTCACAATTTAACAGAGTCTTATACCAGTTCTGGTATTTGTTATCCTTCCAAATCCCCCTCTCTTTGTTGATTGCAGCTTCCACTTCTCCTTCTTTATTCTACACTTTCCTTTATGACTGGGGACAAAAGCTAGCAGTGAAACCACTCAAGTCTCTGTTGTAAACTCCTTTATATCATATAGCACTGAAGAACCAGCTAGTAACAGAAAGGTAGAGGTTGGTCAGGGCTGCAGGTTGGCTAAGGAGCTGCACACAGGATCCCGTGAACTCAGATTCCCCTCCACTTCTTTTTTGAACATGTTCTTTAGGATATTGACTGTCATCGCCAATGTCTTGTGGTTGTGTGTCTTCTGTGTGGCAAAACAACTCTCAAGTGACCTGTGAACTAGCTTATCTTCCTCTCCTGTGGAATAGGATTGCTCCACAGTCCAAAGTCTTGCAGCTTCCTGGGGAAGCAGGGTGCCATATATCATAGCTGTGTTTTAAAGCCACAGGAAAATTGAGGCCACACTGGAAGCACAAGCAAGTGCCAAACCCACATCTGCCTAGTGCAGGCTAATGCTAGACTTCTTCACCTGTCTTTTTTTTTTTTTTTTCCTATACAAAGATAAATAACAGTAAAGACAAGCCTCAGGGCCATGTTCAGAACAGGCTGGGAAACACTCAAAGTATTCACGGAATTAAATGCTTTCCAGGGAACTATTTTTCAATATATTGTTGTAGTAAATGTTTAGGTTTTCCAAAGACAAACTCATAAAATAGTCGTTAAGGAATGCAGAACAATTTCATGTGTAATCACACCAAATGTTTTCACATTCCTGCTACCTCCACAGCATTGGCATTAAACAACTACTGCTTTAAGGTGTCTCTTTTCCTTCTAGAATGGCGGTGACACATCAGAGCTTGCCCAAACCCCCAGGGCTCATTCAGATGTTCAGAATATCTGTGCTTCAAGAGCAGAGAAAGTTTGACTCCTGGTCAAACCCACCCTACAACAGCCTTTAGCTTGTAGAAAGTAAGCCTGAGTCCTGCAATGTGTGTACTCTGGTGGGAGCAAAGCTCTTGCAATTGCCCTTTAGCTCTATGTGAGACGTCTTTGAAATTACTCAGATTGTCAGTCTCTCAATTCTACCTGCACACACCATTTGATTTGGATTTATTATCATCTTTAGCAACATATCAGATCCTAAATTTGCCAGTTTCAGCCAAACTCCAAGACTGGCTATGTCTGCTGGTGAAATAAATATGAGGCAAACCAGCTTATAATTATAGTCAGGCTCCTGGCCAATAAAATATAAAATAAGTAAGTGTGGTAGTACAAGACAAAATAAATATAGTCCAGGGCTGAATCTTGCCTAAGCTGTAGAATTTTAGTTAGGAGGAAGTCTCACATGAGTGAGGGTTTTAATCAACCAGCAAGTGGGAACCTAGGCAAGAATATGAATCCAACCTTCTAGAACACTGGTCAAATCCTATCCACTGCATAAATACATGAAAGTATTGCATTTAACACTCTTTGTAGGCCAGCTGGATCTATCCAATCCATATTAGAGGAGGGGTTATGTTTTGTGAATACCTCAAGACCACCTTCAGCTGTGGAGGCGCAATGTTTGTTCTTCTCACTACTTCTTTCTTATATCCATTCCCACAGAATCTTCTTTTCCTGTTGTTTACTTCAGATATTTGTCTAAAAGCCTCAGCCTATATTAAGCATGCTACAGAAATGTTCTGAAAGTCTATTGATACAATCTCTGCATGTATTTCACACATCTTTAGAATTGAAGCAGTCCTTTTAGTCTGTGCTAGTACAGCATACAGTCTAACAGAACTCCCAGAGCCCTCATCCAGCAGGCCCTCTACCTTACTGATACCACCTGATGCTCTGAACAATGTTTTCCCAATTTCTAGCAGTCGTATTTAGAGATGGGTTACACTTTGTAGTAATTGCCATGGGTAACCCTCCTTCCATGCTCCTTTTAGGATTCCTGATGGCAGTTGTTTTCCCTTGGTCCTCACTTCCATGGTCTGTGTGGCTTGCAGACCATGGGAGCCCCACCAGAGCCTATCTTGATGTGCAGTGGTTAAACAGCCCTAGTCTGGCCACTGCTCCTCAAACACTCTCACCTTCCCTGCCACGTTGCCTCACTCCCTCAGCTACACAGGTACAGCTTTTTGCAGGAGTTTGTGGTGATCTGGGTAAGGGGTTAAAGATTGTGGTTAAAGTTTACAGTTTTTTAATTAAAAAGGGCATGATTATCAAAATTACTTTAAAATTGCAGCAGTCTGCCCCAGATCTTGGGTGTGGGGCATTTTATGGCTTCAGGGACATGTGTTTTTATAACTGAGAGGGTGGTGCAGAGGCAGTATCTGCTGCTGATAGAAATGCCTGTCTAACAATGAGCTTAGTGTCTTTGCTGAGAGAGGTGTGTTGACTTCTCTGGAGAGATTATGCCCTTGTTCTCAGCCTGCTTGCCAACTGGCTGTTCCCTTTGTCTGGGCTTCTGATACTCATGTAAAGAGTGGTACAAAACCCCGGCTTGTTGTGTGCAGTGCATGATCTCTGTTCTCTGCAGATAAATCGTTCTGACATGATGCAGCAGTAGCAAGCTGTGTAGTCCGACCAGCTTCTGTTATCCATTTCAGAAGCTTCAATGGCCTTTAACTGTTTCATCACAAATAATTTCTGACAAATCCACAAGAATACTAAGCAAGAAGGAGAACAGTGGAAGTTCTGATCACTGTGCTTACAATGGAAGTTACACGTTGGTGGGCAGTATGAAACACCCCTTATTTCTTTCCTCAACCAGCAAACCAGTGATTATCGATGGCTCTACAAAGGACACAATTCACAGACAGTGCATTATCAACCCACTTCCTCACATTACTCTCAGACTCTCCCCAGGCACCAGCTGTGAAACCATTAGGCAACCAAGCCTTCTAAATTGTGTCACAGGCACAGAAACGTTTTTCCTCATCTGGAAACAAGTATACCTCTCAGAACAAACCTCAGGATGACTTGATCCTACTCCTTTCACAGAACTGAAACTGCTCTTTTCTGAGAGACTCAAGTACCAACTCCTTTCTCCTGACCCTGCCTCCTTCTTCAGCTGTTGACTGTGAAATTCTCCTTATTTACCTGGCACTTTTACAGAGATTGGTAATGCACCACTATACTTACTTGCTCCCAAAGTATTTTTCCTGTAATTGACAGTAGGTGTCTTTTCACAGAAAAACAGCTCTGTGATGTTATGGCTGGGTATCCAGCTCTGTACTCTGCTGCTTTCCCATCTTCTCTCCCACATGCAACTCCTCTCAGAAATGACAACCTCAAAAGCATATCCTCTGTCAAGAAAAAGTTCTGTAGTTATTTCCTTTCCTCAGTGCAGATCAACATAAGTTTGCAGAGAAATGATGGCTGAGGATCACAAGCTTTTGACTTGAACATGCTTACAGGTTCCTTTCTGGAATCTGTACCTGCTTAGGGTCAATTTTCACCAGCTGCAATGAGACTTCAGACTCTAAAACAGCACCCTGGTGAGAAGCAATTTTAATGACACTTGGGCAGAAATACTTGTTCTTGATTTCATCATACTTGAAGTATTTCACAAGCAATACTTTAATAAAAATGCTTAGTTAAAATGTCACAAAACAACTCCAAAGATTCTGACTGTCCTTCACCATTAGTCTTCACCCTCCCAACAGCTCTGCAGTCTGTCTCATGAAACTCCTACTGTCTTGTTACCTCATTATTCCCTTCTAAAATTTTACCATCATAGCCCACTTCACACCTCCTCTACCATACTGTCAAATGCTACTGTGACCTATGGTGCATATTATAGTTCTAGTTACAGCTCTAGAATCAAACCTGCAAAATTTACACCCTGATCTGCTTGTGACATGTAGGTCACCTTTGGCTGGCCCCCTATTTCTCTAGGCTTCAGCCTCCTTAGCCATAAAAATACTTTGTTCTTTGAGATTCATGGCTGAAAAATCATAGAATAGAGCTAAATAGATTAATACTGCTTACAAAGAGTTTCCAAGTGTGCTGCAACTTCTTTGAATGACTGAATCCATGCAGAGATTAATTATATCTGGTAGACCTAGAAATAAAGTATCTGTAAAAGGCCCTGTTGGACAGTGCCTATCAGCCAATGATCTAACATACTTTCTGCTTCTTCCACCTACTTGCTCAATTATTCCTTGATGAAGAGGAATAGATATGAGGCACCCATACACCTCCAACCTGAAATAAATTGCTGTCTCTTAGCTCTTTCCTATTGGGATCTAAATGATGCTGGATGCATTTAACGTCCCTGTGGCAGGTCGTCTTTCCTTGCAAAGAAAAAGAAACTTAGCTCCACGCTTCTCTCCTCCAATTTCTTCACAAGTACCCCTAACTGCATTCAGCTGGGTGCTGGGAGTGCAGACCAAAAGAACTGAAGCTCTGCCTGAGAACATTTGCCACCCACATACTGCAACAGTGTTCAGGAGCTAAATCTTATTTATGAGGCTTAGTCTCATTTCCAGTCCTTTGTGCCAAAAATCCCAAACGCAATGTAATTTGTGCACATGGGTGGCCACACAGTTTTGGCATTATTTGCTATACACTGGCCCTCATTTAATCTGGTCTGGGGTCTGTAGACATACTACAGTCCCACAAATGTGTGTGAGTGTGGATATGACAAGTGACATCAGGAGATGCATGTAGAGACACATTCAACAGGCAATAAAAATATCAGAGAACTCTTAAATAAGAGACATTAAAATAGCACTGAAAAATGTATTAACTGTTTTGCACCACTTGAACACAAGCCCAGAACTGGAAGCAGACAGCTTGCTTTGAAGGTTTCATCAGGCATGTTTCTCTGTAGTAAGCAAAACTGAAAACCTAGCCAAACTACAGGTAGCCAATACCCTTTGGACTAATTTGGGACTCAGCAAAAACACATTTTAGTGCTCAGATGAATAGAAGGCAAACAACTCTGGGTTTTGTTATGATATATTTAGGCATAGGTTTTGGAAGAAAACTGATTCACTACCTTCATTCATGTTGATTTATATCAAATCTGAAATTTACTCTCTACCCTCATTCACTACCCTCACTCACCTGAAAGACTTGGGAGTGCTATTACAGTAACTCATTCTCCAAATGAGAACGTGTCCATGTGTCACTTTGACATGGGACCAGTGTCAATCTCAAAAGAGTGCCTTATGGACTTCAATTCTATTGTTTAAATAAATTATCCCATACAGACTTGGGAAAGAGTAGCATCTCCCTTTTGCATCTGTGTTTGTCAGAAAAGGCTGCAAAGACAAAGAAGAGAGTCTGAGTTCTGGATGCTTGCCAGGAAAATGTAACTCTATCCCATCCTCTGTTCATGGTAAAGACTAAAAACCTTCATCCGTGTCATTACTTCTGTCCCTCCCCGAGGCTCCAAGTGTCAAACTGTAACACAAGCCTCAACGTGTGTCAAGAGTAACACTATAGCTAGCAGAGGGTCACAAAACAAGCCAGAGTATCTAGTCTGATTATAAAGTATCGTGCTTATAAAGCAGCGTTTCAGGAAGCGCTGTCAAGTCTCTGGGCATCGCGCGTGGGAGCTTCTGTGCTCTTTGTAAGCTTCGTGATCCTTGTAAGCTTCCTCCACTAAATCTTTGCTCCAAGGACCGACAGCGCCCGTCGGACGGGCGGAAGATGCCCAAGGCCGTGTTCGGACGCTCGACTGCGGGAGCAGGTTCTGGGGCCGAGTCTGGACTTGGAGGGCACCGCTGGAAGGTCCCGGTTACCGACTTTAAACTCCTTTCATCCGCGTCTCCCCCGTCCCGTTCCCTTCGTACGAAGTCGAAGTGAAGGCGTGTGCGGTCTCTTCCAGGATGCTCTTCCCCCATCCGCGCCCCCCTCCTCGGCCCGAGGGCGCTTTCCTCCGCCCCTGCCCACCGAGCAGGGAGAGCGGCCACGGCAGTCCCCGTGGGCGAGGCGGCGGCGGAGCTGAGGGGCTCCGGCTCTGCCCCCGGACACGGGCGGGGGGACCGGGCGGTGGCGGAGATGGGGCAGAGTGGCGGCCGGGCAGCGCCCAGGGGCAGGGAATGCTGCCTGACCAGGGAATGCTGCCTGCCCAGGGAGCGCTGCCTGCCCAGAGCGCCCTGCCTGTCCAGGGAATGCTGCCTGCCCAAGGAGCGCTGCCTGCCCAGGGAGCCCTGCCTGTCCAGGGAATGCTGCCTGCCCAAGGAGCGCTGCCTGCCCCGGGCAGGAGCGCACGGCTCCTCCCGCCGGGGCGCTGCCGGGCCGGGGGCGGAGGAGGCGGGGAAGGGGCGAGCCGCTGCCGTCACCGAGGCTCCCGGCTCGCTCGGCTCGTCGCCGCGGCAGCCCCAGCCCCGCTCCCACCCCCTCGCCTGCCCCCACCCTCCTTCCCTTTCTCTCGCTCGCTCGGCGAGAGCACTGTGCCTCGCTTCCCAGATGGCAGCCGGCAGCGCCATGCAGCCTCCCGCTCCTCCTCCTCCTCTCCCTCCTCTCCGACTCTAAGTCAATGCCATGCTGCCGCTGCTCTTCCCGGCACTGCTGGCCGCCTGCCTGCCGCCTTGCCAGGGCTGGAGCCCCTCGGCGGCTGCCAGCGGTCAGGAGGAGCCGGAGCAGGAGCTCTTCTTGCCCCCTGCCAACTCCTCCTCCCGCTCCTTGGCCGGCCTCGAGATGGACCTCGACGGGGCAGCGAGCAAGGAGGAGGGGAGCACCGACAGCCCGGGCACTCCGGCTGGCCCTAGCCAAGAGGCTTTCTCTTCCACTCCCACCTCCCCCGGGCAGCAGCAGCAGCAGCAGGAGCAACAGCAGCGTCCCCAGCCGCAGGGGCAGCCGCAGCCCGCCGAGGACCCGCACTGCAACATCAGCGTGCAGCGACAGATGCTGAGCTCGCTGCTGGTGCGCTGGAGCCGCCCGCTGGGCATCCAGTGCGACCTCCTGCTCTTCTCCACCAACAGCCACGGGCGGGCCTTCTTCTCCGCCGCCTTTCACCGCGTGGGGCCGCCGCTGCTCATCGAGCACCTGGGGCTGGCGGCCGGCGGGGCTCAGCAGGACTTGCGCCTCTGCGTGGGCTGTAGCTGGGTGCGGGGCAGGCGGGTCGGCCGCCTGCGGGGCTCCGCGCCCCAGCCCCCTGCCGCTGCCTCCTCCTCCTCCTCCTCCTCCTCCTCCTCCTCGCTGTCCTACCCGCCGGCGGCGGAGCCCGGCCAGTACTGGCTGCAAGGGGAGCCGCTGAATTTCTGCTGCCTGGATTTCAGCCTGGAGGAGCTAAAGGGCGAGCCGGGCTGGCGGATGAACCGCAAGCCCATCGAGTCCACCTTGGTGGCGTGTTTCATGACTCTGGTCATCATCGTGTGGAGCGTGGCCGCCCTCATCTGGCCCGTGCCCATCATCGCCGGGTTCCTTCCCAACGGGATGGAGCAGCGCCGCGGCACCACCGCCGGCACCGCCACCGCCACCGCCGCCAAGTAGCCTCTCCCGGTGACCCCCCTTGTCTTCGTCGTGTGCTGTGGAGGGACGCGGGACGGACTCTGTCGTGTTTTTGTTGTTTGAAGCGTGCCACGGGTGCGCGGCGGGATGCGGGGATGCCTCAGCGCCCGGCCCGCCCTGCCCTGCCCTGCCCGGCCCCGAGGAAGCGGCCCCGAGGGGACCGAACCTTGTGTGCGCGTTTTGTATCTTTAATACTCGTTTTAAACGAACCTTTTGGTAAAAAAAAAAAAAAAAAAACGAAAGAAAAAAGAAAAAAGAAAAGAAAGAAAGGAAATAAATAGGAAAAAAACCCCAAACAAGGAAAAGCCCACCCAAGAAATCAACGGAGGAAATCAAAGACCCTCCCATTCAGCCACATTTATTGTCATCGGAGTAGTGTTTTCGTAAAGGATACACTTTGAGTGGGTTTTTCTTTTATGGAGAGAAAGAGACGTCTCTCTTTGGTAGGATGGAGAACTGAAGCGATATATATATTGTTATTGCTGAAGCTGAACTTTAATGAACCTTTTACACTGTATTTCCCGGTTGAGATAGTGTGTATTTATTATTGTAGCTCCGCGTTACTTGGCTTTTAATACAGAGGTTTTCTTTCTGGAGCCACTGTAGCCTTTTGTTGGTCTGTTTCCGCCAGGGTGGAACGGAGGATTTTGCCTGGCCTTCCTGTCTGAAAACCTGCCACAAAGCATCTCTTTCCCAACGAGATGGTGTTGCCAGGGTTGTTGGTGGGAAAAGGGGCATCCCAAACCCTTTCTGAAGGGTGTTTGCCCTAGCTATACAGTAGATGTAGGTCTGTATGCCTACATCACGAGTGGGTGGAGTGGGGTGGGGAGCACGGCTGTGCCAGAGATCTTCCAAGGCAATTTAATCTGCACCGCTCCACAGACTACGGCTCTCTCCTCGGTTTGAGTTCGGGTGGCTTCAGTCCTGGCAAGGTGAGGCCCAATGTGCTAAAAGCAGTGTGGGGTCAAGTCTCTGACTTCCACGAAGTTCGTTTCTCAAAAACAATTTGGATGCGGTTTATTTGTTGGAGATGCAGCAATACCGTATCTCTTTCATCTGCCAGTCTGCAAGGTTGCTCACAGAAAGTCTGGGAGGTGAGAAGGCAGGAGCTGCCAGTCCAGAAGTAGATTCCAGCAGCTGCTGTGCGAGCATGCAAAGAAGAAAGATTTCTTCTCTGTTGCTTGAGCAGACAGTTGTGTAGCCTGAAATATTGTTTGTTGTATACTTCCAACTGTTTAGCCTTATAAGAAGTTGTTGCATTTGCCTTAGACATGATTAGTCCAGCTGAAGTTTCTAAAACCAAAATATGAGCTGAGTGACAAATATTTGCAATAGGAATTCTCATTCCTTTGTCAACATCAATGTATTTAATTTGCTAGGAACACATGAATTCACTTGGGGCTAGTTTTGTGTATTTGTAATGTTTTTTTTCCCAAGGGCTTGGTGGAAATAACTGAATGAAAAGTCTGGAAGGATTAAATTCTTAGGATTCCTATACTTTTTAACTGAGAACAAAATAAAATGAATGCATGCTCTATGTGTATGCTATCTGGGGAAAAAATGCAGAGAGAGCAAGATTGTCAAGCACCAGAAATTCACCAAGATTTTAAAATGCTCTGTTACTGGGCTGCCTCTACACCCACTGTTTCTCTTATTGATCTTGATGGGGTCATCACTTGAGTAAATATTGCAGTTTTGCTGTTTTCAGAGAGTAGAGTATCCAGTCACTGTGAGAAATGTTCACCTGACCTGTTGATTCAAAGGGCATCTTCCCCTGTGTGCTTAGTTTTCAGAGCCTTTCTTTTCTTTCCTTGATGTGAAAAACGGTGTCATTTCCACCTTGTGCAAACTCTGGTGCACAGACATTTGACATGCTGGAGAGCAATTCTTTGCCTATCACGTCCCATATGACAGAGAAGCCTCTTCACACTGAAAGGCAAGGCTAGCAAGAAAACATTAAGATAATGCTATCACTCTCCAGAAAGAGAAATGTTCTACACAGGGAATGGACCTGAGAAGTGTTGCCATGCTAGAAAATAATTTATTCTTTTGAACGAGATGCATTCAGGCAGAGAGTTAGCAATTTTTTCTTGGAAGTTTTTCTGGCTTTGTAGTTCACAATATATAGCCTTTACTATGATGCAGGCAGCCCGTGCTTAAACTCAAGGCTGGAAAATCATATTTTGCTTATCCTTGTTTCACCACTGACCTGCTTTTGGGTTTGTTTTTTTTTTTTTTTCTTTCTAAATTACACCAACATAAGAAAGGGAATGGTGTTACTGTCTGAAATAGGCAACTTCAGCTCTTAAAGGTTTGTTGTTTGCAGTTCTTGCAGACACCTACCAGGTGGTACACCAAAAGTGATACAAAATGATTTGTGTTTTTCTAACTTCTATCAATATCAGCTTGAATACAAACTTTGTGAATAGACAGTGCCACACTTGGAATATTTTGCTGCTTCACTTATAAAACATAATAGAAAGGAGGGATTTAAACATAGTTATTCTATAAATATACTTGTAAGTGGAGCTACTATTAAAAAATCTGCTAAAACCTGAAATGTTTAAAACACAGGGATGACATTAAACAAACAAACTCCAAAGGGAAATCTTATCCAGAATGCAGAAAACTTGCGACATTTTCAGGGAGCACTGGTCTCAGACACAATGTGCAAAGAGCACTTGTGAGTTAGGCAAGGTATTTCTGTAGATCACAGTACCCACGGGGGTAAGCAAGTTCCTATTGCAGGGAGAAGCCAGTCTGTGTTTCTGTGCCTTTCAGAGGGGTTTGAGGCACAGCAGAGGGCACAGAGATTGCCTGACAGACAGGCTTTAGCCTGGATCTGACTCCCTGAACCCTTGGGTTTCAGTGAGGTGGCAGCAGGGCTTCTCCTGTAGAGAAAAGAGTGGAAATGCACTATGCAGACCGTGGGCTTTCTTCAGTCACTGTTACATCTAACATCAATAACTCTGCTCTTGCAGCTGAGGCTGCTTCTATGACTTCAAGTAACCTATAATTTCGAGTGACTTTGGAACTTCATCTGAATCCAACCCCGAAGAGGCAAGCCCAGGGCAATGTGATATGATACGCCTGCACACCAGCTAGTTTTAGATTCCAACTTTAGACACTGAAATGTCTATTTATTTTCTTTTTCACTGGCAGTGGAGCTTTATTGTCTCTTTGCTGGAGTTGATTCTAAGCAGTTTTTATTTATTTGGATTTATTTTTAAGACCAGCTGGTCAGCACAAAAGCAGATGAGTCACCATATATAATCCTTTATGTACTCAGGGAGGGCATATATATGTATATATCCATCTATACATGAGGACTCACTCCGTGGAATAGAAAGTCAAAACAAGAGGGACAAAAAGGATGGTGAGAAACAAATAATTTTGGGCAAGTAATACTCGTTTTCCTTTGCTGTTTGTTGGATCTTGTTTCCTGGTAAGTTATCCTGACTTTATGTACAAGTGCTTGTTGGAAAGCAAGGGATACCTATTAACAGAGGTAGTTTCTTGGTTTTCTTTTTATGCAATTCAACTATATTACAGATTTTTTTTGTTTTTCATTCCAGGAACCAGGAACTCTCTCCAAAGAGAGATTCAGAGTTAGAAGGTATTAGGCTTGTCTGCTGCTGTTAGACTGGTAGAATTTTTTCTGTATATTCAGACCTCAGAATTTAATGTCTCTCCCTCACCTGTTAGTTATGTTTCATAGATGTGTTAGAAGCAGAAGTACACAGATGAATATGTAGTTTTAGCATGGACACAGTTTTGCTGTTACTTGGTGCCATCCTGATTCCAATATTAAAAATATAGTACAGTATAATAACAGCTATATATTATGTAAGCACACTGTTGTTCAATAGGTTATTAGTAATTGAGCATTTTTTTTTTGTATGTTAGGAGGTATGTGGATATTTGGGATGAAATTACCATACTTGGTTAAATAAATATAAGAGTTGTTACTTATTCAGGGCTTAGTTCACCAGTGCTTTCGATGATTAACATGACTGCAACAGCAGGACTATTTGTGCAGTGAGTATTACTCAAAATGAGTAAGGGCTACTGAACCAGACCCTAAAAAAACCCAGTTAAAAGCTGTAGTTGGCTGAATAAGTATTATTCATCATGACATCTGCTTGCTGAATAAAAGTATCTCTAGGGCTGACATTATGTGATCCCAGTGGCTGAAAAAAACCCAAGTGAAATCAAATAGTTAATTGAAGTTTTGTATGACCGGAGATCAAAGAATTTATTTTGAAGATGTATATCTAGATCTACAAGTAGGTATGACGTTCATGTTCCTCTCTGGTTTTTATAAACATAGTTTATAAACCCAAAGCCAGGATTTCTCAGTCCAGTGTAGGGCCTTACCAGTTTGGAAATTAGCTTCTTGCTGAAGGTAGTGTGAAAATGTTGGTTATTTTTCAAGGAATTTTACTGAATAAATGTAATTTTTTTTTCCAATATAGTTCAGGGAGTGGCCTTGGCTTTGCAAAAAACATTTGTAATGATTCTGGGAAAATGTGTAAATATCAAGTCCCATATGTATTCAGGTTTCAAAACATAAAAAAATCTTTTTAATCAGTAACTGATTTTTCAAAGCGTATTTTTAAACAAAAAAAAAAATCAGTTTTCATTTTTCCCCTCAGCAGTAGAACATTTCAATGAAGATCAGAAGTACATATGAGTGTTTCACATTGTGATTTTGTGTGGAAAAAAAATTCTATTGCGTGACTTGAAATTGATAACAGCTTGTGACATATAAAGTACTGTATTTCTTGTCCCATCTTCATAATATTTCTCGTTAAGTAAGTTGTCCAAAACAATTGTAAATAACAACAATAATAATAAAAAGAAGCAGCTTAGCCCATTTGTTTTGTTTCTGTTCTATTCTGCCAAGGGAGAAAGCAGCCTGGTATAAATTTCAGGATATTAAATATGTTTATTGGGAACATCTGGATGGTGTTTAATTAGATTTGTGACCGGGCTTCAGTCTCGTAATCCAAACATCTTCCAACTTTTTATGAAGTTTGGGTGCATAACTGAGTGTAGCAATTTGGGCATTTTTATGTCAGTCATAGCCTCTGGATCTGCATGTTGGGAAAGCCAGGATCTAATACCTTATCTCTTATTTTAGGTTTCTTATTGTCTTGGCAGATTAACAATCTCAGAGCAAAACAGAGGGAAACTGAAAGGTGCAAATATCCTATGAAATGCTGTGTGTTTCTGTGTGTTTGACTTGCTCTTAGCTTTCACAGAAAACATCAGATTAAATGAGATATAAATTAGAGATCAGTGCTGTTCTGAGGAAGTGAATTCACTGGGAGTGTGAAGTTAAATTATATTTTTGTTCCTTGTAAGGTGACACTTGTTAGAAGCAGTGGGACTGTACCTAGTTGGTGTCATTCTGGGTGTTGCTAAGCAACATGAAGTAGTTAAAATGGAAATACAGAAGAAGAGCATGGAGAAATAAAGGAAACAAGAGACATAGAAAAAGCACAGAAAAGACGAAATGTGCCAGCACATCCTGCAAAGAAGTTGCAAAGTATCAACTGTGAAAAAGACAGCGATTAAGATCACAGAGAAAAAAGAAAAGAGACACAGGATGAATTAGGAACTTGATTACGTACTTCATGTTCCGTCTTTCCATATTCAAACTGTTCAGTGCTTTGCTTGAACAACTGATTGCAGATTTGGCCCCAAATGGCAGGAGTAATGGCAAAAGAGAGTAAGAGCCTGGGAAGAAATGGGAGACAAGAAAAATTAGGAAACGGAACCACCATGCCCTCTCATAAATAAAAAGGGAGATCACTCTGTGCAATGCTGGAAACTAAGCAATGAAATGGCAGGGCACTCTCATGCATGTGCTATCTGCTCTACCCCAGGGAACTGGTCACTGCACCAAATCTGCCAGAGTTCAAGAAGCATTAGGATAATGCTCTCAGATACACAGTGTGCTTTTTGGGGTTGTCCTGTGTGGGGCCAGGAGCTGGACTTGGTGATCCTCGCAGGTCACTTCCAACTCAGGATATTCTGTGATTCTGTGGTTCTGATTCTACCCAGATTTTGCTTTATGTGTTCTCTGAGGCTGCAAGGAAAACAGGCTAAAAGTAAATTTTATGGAATGGATATGGTTCTTCCATCACATTCTGCATTGATCCATGTCAAATATATGTTTCTCATTGTCCAACACAAGAATGTGAGTCATAACTGTATTAAAGCTACTCACCTGAACTGAAGTAATGCTGTTGTGACTGTATTTCCCAGGCTGCTGTTGACAAGGCTCTGTGCTTGTATGATGTTTATACCATTCTAGTCTATGTTGTCAATACTTTCTCACTTGAATGTTTTAACAACTACCCACATAACCTTTCCTTTTTTGTTTCTATCTTCATCTTCTCCAGAGCTTTGCTCTGTTTGTCATCAGTCATTGAAAATTAATCATTCTTAAGATTCGTTGTTTCTTACGTGGTGCCTTTCTCTTCTCTTCTCTCTTTCCATAGCAAGATTTTATCTTGACATTTCCTGCCTTCACATTTCTCACCTGCCTTTCCCACAAGTACGTCTTATCAAGCCCTAAAAAAGTACTTCAGGAAACTGTGCTGTCAGTTTCTTCTGTTTTTCCACTCTTCTTCGCATCCATTCAGACTCTCATGCCTTTGGTCTGTGACACCTCCAGGACAAAGATGAACAGGAGGCCTTGTGCTGAGGGCAAAACCCAAGTGCAAAGTTGCCTTTCCCACCAGTCCTGTAGTCACAGGGCTTCTTCCACGCATCTGCTCCAGACACTGAGCAGGGGTGCTAAGTTGTTTTGTCTTCTTCCAGTAAATGAGAAGTGGACCCATTTGAAGAGCTTCCTTTATCCTTAATGTCTCAAAGTCCTGCCTAAGAATCACCCTCTACTCATGTACCTGCCCAAAACCCTATCTTGTACATCGTGGGAACCCTCACACACCACCTTTCCCGTGTACCCTCAATCGAAATGTCAGGATGAGTGTCTTCCTGCCTTCTGCTCTAACCAAAAGTAGATGTCTCACACCTTGCGGAAGCTCTGCACAGCCAGAGAAGCAGTGATCTCAATTAGGAATGGATCAGCATTTAAAGTTACACTCAGCTCAGGTATGCAAATACAGTGTCAAAAACATTACTTTTAATTAAGTTTTGGATTCTGCAGAGGTCTGACACCCTTGCCTGGCTGATGGCATGTGGAAAAGTGGTACAAGCAGAGGACCTGGCAGATTTTTCAAGTGCTGGTCTAGTAATGTTCTGGCTTTACTGGGAAATGGCTGCATGGCCAGACCAACTCACTGCAGCCCTGCTTTTATAAGATGGAAAATGTGTACAGATCACCTTGGAGGTTAGGAGGCTCGAGCCTTCTGAAAACATGTCTGTGTCCCTCTAGCTGTGGATGAAATAGTATTTATACTTCTCATACCGGTAGAGAAAGGATTAATGAGCTAAATCCCATATGGCATTTTGAGCATGTGAAGCACAATAAAAATGCAAAGCGTGAGCATGATTTTATTCCTTCTGTGTTCATTTTTGCACTGAAGGGCAGGGATTGAGCTTTGTGTTGTTAAATTAAGGTATTCTGCACAATTCTGGCCACAATTTAGCTGTACTCTGGAAACGCTTTTCCCATCGAAAGGTGCTGTTGTGAGTTGATATATTAAAAACAAATCATTACTAAGTGATGAATGTTACTGGAAGAGATTCTCATTAATCCAAAAGTATATGAAAGAATCCCCCAAGGTGTAAGAATTACTTTCAAGGAGGTGAATATATGAAAGATTTGGTGTGGAGGTAGCTGGTGGAGATTTAATCATGGGGCTATTTCATTTCTTTTCTTCAATTTTGTGTTTCATCGCATTTGCTCTGGGGAATATGAGCTATGCCTAATTATGCCAGAAATGTAGTTGCTCCTAAATGGAAACTGGAAAGTACTTTCTTCAGGCAATACTTAGGATGAATTCTTGAGATTTTTTTTCATGTAAAGCACATAATGATGCAGGGTCACATCATTTTCTTAACACAGAGAAACCCACTTCTGGGACATGATGTTTATATGCAATACCTCATCCCTTTCCTAAGATGAGCATTTCCCATGGCACCTCAATCCTCGCTGTCTATTTGTAGGGTCACTTAGGGGCTGGGACCATGAAGACCAAAGTTTTGTGCCTCTGTGCTCCAACCCAGCCCCACATGACCTTTCCTTCTTTCCTGGGAACACAATTATGGTGGATATTACTGTGAATAAATTTACAGCAAGCCCATGCAAGCAGCAGTTTCTCACAAAATCTAATATAGCTGTACTGGTAGCTGTTTCTGGAGAGGACCAGCACCAGCAGTACTCTTGTTCCTCTAGCTCAGCTGATTGCAGTCCATGCCCATGGAGAGCTCCACAGCACCATGGATGAGGACCTTCGTTATAGGTCCACATGGGGCAGCTAGGGAAAACCACATTCACCATTTAGGAAATGAAATGAGACTCAGCCTAAAAGCCATTTTGAAGAGAAAAGATCTTTAACTGGGCTATCGAGAATGTGCACTATATGAGACATGTACTGAAGTCTTTATTATATACTCAGAGTTTTGCAGGCCTTTTTGGTTTGTTTTACTATCTTTTTCAGAGTTTGACTAGGAATTTGTAGATACTACCTTGGAATGCTCCTTTGCCCTGCATATCAAATGTAATTCCACAGGGTTTGCTCTAGCTGCCTGTCTTAGTTTGAAAAAAAAGAAAACTAAGATATCTGGGGGCTAATAGAACAGAGGACTCCACACGATTAATCACAC